>OY754971.1:24256221-25006208 GCA_963576475.1 Molanna angustata
TCGCAGATCTTGGCTTGATACTATGTCGATATGTTTATAGAAACAAATTCTCTTGAACAAATCGACATTCGGAATATCTGAACGAAGTTGTTAATATACTGGATCATTAGCTTTGACACAGTTTATATATACTTACCTGCACTAAACTAACATAAAATGTATTGAATGGCTATTCGAAACGAATATACCTATCTATATTTATATATGTAGGCATATTTACATAAACCACTGTAATTAATCCAAGGTTTATATATTCCATATAAAGTATGCAAATAACATGAGTAACTGATTGTTTATTTAAATACCGTTGAGGTGGGTAATTTAGATTTCATAATAATTAATTTTCAGGCGATTTGATAAATAGCCCATAATTATTAATGTTTATATATTGACTTGTTTCAATTCGATGACCTTCTTTGAACATACATATGTATGTTTAACACTTCTTTTTACTGACTATACTCACTTAAGAGGGTATTATTATGTTAACATTATAATAAAACACAACCAGGTTTGTATAAATGCATTACGTTTATTATATTTTTTTCAATAATATGTTTTTGTTACGCATTGCGAAAATTGTGCGTTATTTGCTTGATGTAAATAATTTTCGTTATTCTGCATACCTAAATCAGTTTTTACAATTTTGTATTATAATAAATTAATTTATTGCAATTTTAAACGCGTAATGACTATAATACCTATATAGCCAATCAGTAGATTTGAATCTATTTATTCGGGAACGATCATGGTTTTTACAATATTATAATTTAATAGCAAATACACTTGGACATAACGTTGACACGTTACAATGTATTGAAGTGACGGTTGCCAATCACGTGACAGCTGTCACTTCCATACATTGAGTTATCTTTTCTTGTTTCTTTTCTTGAGCTAAATGACATGTTGTCTAGGGGGGCTGAGCAGGCGTTGTTCTGCCACAGACCCTTTTATGAGACCAAATTTTACGCATATTACCAAATTTTATTCATACATTTGAGTATGGTAGGTATATATGTACTCTTGATGCATAATACAAACGTCAATAGATTTGTTCACATCGCCATCTATTGAGACCTTGCACAACCTAAAAACGAATTGCGACCCTTTTTTCTATAAAAAAAAAATCGGACGGGGGAGTATAGAAAAGTCATAATTTGTGGATAGGTATCAGTAGCGGAATGGCTCATAGAAGCCGAAAATCTTGGCTTGTCTATGAATATTAAGTTAAGAAACTCAAGACCTAATATTTTTTTGTCTGTTATATTGAAACCATACAATATTAAAAATTGAACCGTATGTAGGTAGATACGATGTTCGACAGGGCCACAAATTTAAATATTATATTGGCATGTGATGGTAATATATTTTCATAGCCACTCAAATGAACAACGATGCTAAAATAAACATAAAATTTTCAACATTTCCCAATTTCTTTCAAGGTTTGGCTAGTCCGAAGGTTCTAGGCCCGCCCCTGGTGGATATATGTATTTTAGGTGAGAAATACAATAAAAATATTATTTTTATACCTCTATAACAGCGTCACATATCGGATCCAAAACTATCCTATATTTCAATCCGGAACCAACCATACAAAAACAAAATAAGAAATTTTCATTGAAATCGGTGGGGCTGTTTCAGAGATCACAGAGCTTATTTCACAATATTTTTATATATATTTAGATAAAATGGATATAGGTAGGTAATTTAACGTGATAGTTCTGGTGAAAATATAATGTATTTAATCTCTTTAATATTCTTTCAAATTTTAATTCATCTTCAGAATTGATGCCATTGTTTGATTTTATTTTTATTCTTGTTATTTTTTTTTCTATATTCGGCGTGGTTGATGCGGTAATTATGAATGAAAAATATATTTTCGTATGATTTAACCAACATATTAACATATTATAATTTAGTGGGTATGTGAGTCCACACATACCTATATTTTTAAAATTCACCTCTTGCATATAGTTATATAATAGCTAATTTAAGAAAATTTATCTATTACTTATTCACTTAATGTGGTAATTGACTTTGGAATGAACCATAAGTTATATTAGTATGCCCTGACTGAAGCATAATTAGCACAGGCTCTTCTTATAAATTAGTAATTGTATTTCATTAATTTAATTAATAAATATTTTCAGTGAGGACTTTTTATTGTAATCTTATGAAGAATATTTTTAAGACCCTCTGCTGAATTTCATTTTTTTCCATACCATGTATATATTATTTTTACTTTTATGGTACATATATACCCTCTGCTGAATTTCATTTTTTTCCATACCATGTATATATTATTTTTACTTTTATGGTACATATATACCTGTAACTGGGGTAACTTTCGCCAAAGAATGTTTGCCTACTTATTTTATTTTTAAATAAATTATTAATATTATACTACACTACAATGGTGCACAATAGTTTTATGCTTAAAAAAATGTATTAAAATGGCGAGAAATATACCAAATAATGGCTTTTGTGTGAAGTATGTGCCTACTTATACAGAAAAAATTGAAAAAATGTGTAACTTTATTCAAAAAATGATTGCTTGTATTTGTCTATACATACATACCAATTTTCAGCGTTCTAGCTTATTTGGTTATGATAACTTCTGATTGAAACAAAATTCGAAATTCTGAGTATATATATATTTTTTTTTAATTTTAAGCTCTGTGAATCAATCGGATCAAAAGTTATAAGGGGGGTGGACACACACACAGACACACTAAATTTTTACTCCGAATTCTGAGTAAATCCATGTATGGAACATATATGCTGCGAAGCCTCTAAGTTGGTGTTTTTGACTTCAAAGTTGGAAAAATCGTGTAAAAACTCTACTACTGCATACAATTTTCTCCCACGGGACTGAGATAAAAACTGTCGATTCATTAAGAGAAATAAATTCTATTGAGCGAATCGACAGTTGGATAATAGGTTCCTACGAAAGTTTTCGCCGCGGAAAGTGATGGAAATCCAGTAAAAATTTGATATAATTCAGTAATAATCTATTGAATTACACTGAAAAAAAATGTGACCACCGAACTGGCTACCTGCGCTTTTAGCAAAACCATTGTTATCAGTAATAAAAGTTAATCTATTTATGACTGTACTGTTTGGTTAAACGCACAAAATATTTAGTAACACAAAACGAATTTGTTTTGTAGTCACTATAGTTTGGTTAATTTTTACATATTTTTTTCAGTGTATGAATCATTTTCAAATCATTATGTAATAAAAATCGGAGATAAAAATGTTCATGAGATAGGTACTTATATACAATTGAAGCTGTTGAGGAATTCATATTTCTGGGACATATGCGCAAATCATTTAAAATGATTTTAAATGATAGCTAAAACTCAATACGTGATTAA
The DNA here is from genome assembly GCA_963576475.1 of Molanna angustata. Classification (NCBI taxonomy): domain Eukaryota; kingdom Metazoa; phylum Arthropoda; class Insecta; order Trichoptera; family Molannidae; genus Molanna; species Molanna angustata. The sequence goes on from OY754971.1 coordinate 24,259,599, forward strand.
GATGATTGCAAAAACTCGACACGTGATTAAAATGATTATAAAATGATAGCAAAAACTCAATACGTGATTAAAATGATTGCAAAAACTCGATACGTGGTTAAAAATGATTATAATACAAAAGGTATACCTATATCATAAATTTTATTATTGATTTTATTTGTAGTTATTAATAAAACAATTAATTATATCTTGTTTTCCATTGTAAATCTTATATGTTAAACAAAAACAATTAATGTATCCTTTTATAGATGAAGCAAGTATAGCTACCAATATATTTATATATTAATCTTTATTGAGCGAGTAATGCTTGAAATTAATGAAAATTATAATACACAAGTCATAAAGGATCACTGTCTGTGTCCCTGTGCTAGTAAAACATGTTTCAAATGATTGCTAAGCATGCTCCTAATTTGATTCCTTATTTTCTTCGTTTAGAATCAATAAAAAATAATTATAAAAATATTTATCTGCATTTTTTAATAATGAATATATCCTTGTAACAAGTAGGCACATATACATTCTCGTTCATTCCCTTCACTAATTTATTAAATTATGTCTTAATATTTACATATATTTCATTATTTTCATTTTTTCCGTTCTTTTTTATTATTGTTTTTTCTTGACTACCTACTTATAGAGAGGCATATATACCCTCTTTAGAATCGTCACGCATTTATATAACAAAAGTAGGTAATTCGATAAGACATTATATTAATATTTCGTAGCGCTCGCTGTTTCTATTTACTCCATGTAGCGCTACGGGGACACGATGTAGCGGTTTGTATGTAAATGTGTATAAACAAATAGGTGGACAAAAATCACAGTGTTTTGTTACATATATCAATAAATGTATATTCTTAACAAATAACCTTCACATTGCCCTTATTATAAATCATATCTACCAAACATTACTATTCGCATTGGTGATCTCGAGGACAGCCAACCAATATAATGACAGAGCCGGTTTTAGGAAATATTGGAAAGTGCCAACCTTATTGTTAAAGAATTTTTTAATATTTAAACAACGATCAAAAATGCACATATAAAGTAGATAATTATCGTGTATATACAATTATCGTATGTAACACCCGTATTTAGAGACAAATATGAGGATTGAGAAGGCCTCGGGCCTCAATTTTTCACCTTTTATCTGAAATAATGTATCTTTATAAAACAATGATATATTTCGAGTATTCCAAATACAGAGAAAAACTGAGGCCTCCTCGATCCTCATATTTGGCTTTGAATACGGGTGTTAATATATAATTCACGCTAATTGACTATCAAATGCTTTAAAATGTCATATAGTATCATGGAGGGCATCAAAGAAGTGACCAAGATCTCTGAAAATAACGGTCGGTAAAAATTAATTATCTTCTCTAAATAATTGACTTTTAGTGGTCCACAGACACCAACGACAAACTCCGATCTATAGACGGACATCATTCCGTGTAAACATTATCAATAGAAGTGGAAAGAGTACCTATTGACAAAACTGACACGGAGAAGGAAAAATAATCTGAAAACAATAAAGACGGCCTTCAAAATTTCTGTGTCCTGGGTTTATGGGTTATAAAATCTTTGCCAGAAGATCAACATATTATGGAGGTAACACTGTAAGTATGGTGGAAATCGCTTAATTACTAGTGTTTCCAACTTTCATTTAATCCCAGATCGAGGTAAAGTGTAGTGTAATTGAACCTCAAAGGCAAGATTGAGGGAACAAGAGGCATAGGCCTCTAATATAATGTAGCCCTCTCTAATATGTCTTTTATTATATTTAAATCATTAGTAGTCCCTGAATGCCTCTGTTGCTTCTGGTAAGTAGTGTTTTCGCAAGCTCTCCTATTTCTCTTTTCATCCAATGCCTAATATCCTTTCCATTCCTTTCCCTATAAATCTGATTATTTCTGTAAACTTAAGTACCAAATTATTCTTGTATTACTTATAATTAAGACTGTATGTATACAAAATAAAATAAAATAGACCACAAACAAATGTCGTAGTTGAAGAACATCCGCGAAAGGATTGGCTGCCGTTGAATGAAGTGAGCCGACGTTGGTGGAACCTGACAAGGCCCTAGAAGAAGAAGAAGAATATCGTTACAAATTTCAGATGCCGCTGAATATGTTTCTACCTAACCTAAGGTATAACTCAACGTATCATCATGTTGATTCAAGCAAACTTAACTTGTCTATGATTGTAATTCAACTTGGGGATTGGATTAAATCATTTAAATTCCTCCCAAACCATGGTTCCACGACAAGGGCATGGTTAAACGAGACGTGTCAATTATATATCGAATCAGACTAGGACACTGCCTTATTAACAGTCACCTCTATGTACAAAATACATGTAAGGGTAGATACTTGTGAAGAGGAAGTCGAGATTCTGCATCATGTGTTTTTTGAATGCCAAATCCACACCGAATATGATGTGTAGGTACTATAATACTTAATACTCCATTACCAATCAATACATCACATCTTCTGTCAGTAAATTCTCTACATATTTATTTCCACATAGCAAAATTTCTTCGCCTTAATGGATTTAATCTATAATGCAATAACCTCAACTCTCAAAATAATTCAATAACATTTTTATACTGGCAGAAATCATCGTAATGATTGGGTAGAATGCCATATAAGCTAATTAAAAGAAAAAGAATATATCATCAAGTCTGAAATGTGATCGTTTTATCGGTGAAAGATTCTATCGCGTATGATAGAATATTATGCATACCAGAGCCGCCACTGTTTATATGATTCAGAAATGGAACCGTGCAAGAACGCAGGCGCGGCAAAAAACCGCCACTTGCTAACAAGATGCTAATCAGTCCACTTTAAACTGTCGGCATCGATCAAAGGGCGTCGTACCTCTCGCTCGCACCAGCTAACGTAGACCTATCTCCGTCCCTCTCGCCACTGCGGAGGCATTTGATGCGACTCTACTTGTGAAAAGGAGAGGCCGCCGTGTTTTGTTTTCGTCTTTGAGCGGAATTAAAATTGACCGCATTGTACCTAATAACATGTAATCCAACTTGCACTGCAATGAAGCATTTCTGCACTATTACTTATCTTTGTTTTCTACCTTAATGTACACTTTGTTCGGTCGCAATCATATAAATTCACTATTAGAAAGGCAATTCGACAATTATTTTAAAAAAACAAGCAATAAAATCTAACCATGTTGCAATGAGGTTCGCCAGTTGTCGGTGAAGTTGTAACGAGGCTGGTGTGCGAGGATACACGCGTATGTTGTGCTTCCTTTTGTAATGCAAAATCAAGTATAGGAATGTACATATATCAGCTCAAACCTATATAAAATGATATAAACTAGCATTGCTGGACCCTTATATGATCTCCACTTCTATGGAATATTGGAGAGTATCTAATGGTTTTTCAACTAAAAGCATATTTTTTACAATAATACCTCAAAAATTATCAAGCAAAATATCGTAGGTGATCGAAACATAACGATTTTTTCATTTAATTTATACTTGTAAAAAAAACATTCATCATACTATACGCTTTCATATTACTGACGTGTTAAAATAGTAATTTTCAAGACTTTGAAGCCTAATAATTTGTTATCTCCAAAAGCCACCAGTACTCATGGTTCATATTATTATCCAATTGTTGTTACCTCCTATGGTATCTTTCTACAGAAAAAAAATCAGCCTTTATATTATGACGTAAATTTGGCTGTTGCTGGTTGTTAGTCTAATTGTTTTGAATAGGTATATTGATTTCAAAAAGCTTATTCTAATGCACCTCGATATTGTTTGACCAAAACATTAAAACAATCGTGGGTAAAATTTTTGACAGTAAATCATCAGCCTATGACAGGCAAAAACCTTGTTGGTACCGTAGTGATAGGCTTGTCTTTGAATAGTGTAATGTGGATACGTATTTGTTGACATAAAATTAATTGAATTATTAAGTTGAACATTTTAGTGCGAACAAAATAGACGAAGAATAAAAAGAGTGATGGACCTCCTCAGTGTTCGCCGTGAACGAGCGTGTCTAATTATTCTACGTGATTCTCCAATATTTCATTACTTCTTATTATTAGATTCGTGAATGACATCGATACATAAATGTTTATGTACAATCATACTACCATCTTCTATACCAACAACAACTAACAGGTTTTTATCTACAACAAAGAAATTGAACTTGATAATTTATTATTAAGTACCTATCTGTTGTTACTTCTCTTTATTTCAAACTACACACTGCAATCAGTTTAAGTACACTATTATTTTTTTTTATAAATTTCGAATTGTTCCAGTCTTCATCTATTTTTATTTGTTTTTCTAACAAGAGGTTTTATTGATTTGCTGTCCTTTTTGTGTGCAACTATTAATGCAGATCATTTAAACCCTAGAATAATAGAATTTGTAGAAGAATAATAGTTGGCGAAAGATTTATTCGTATTGAAGGGAAACTAGAGTAATAGAACTTGTATTTTATGTGATAACCTGGTTAATTTAGATATAAATCAACAATTTTGTTTGGTTTTCGTAGGTAATGATAAAATATTATAAGTAGGTAATCTTAAAATGACATAAGACTAGAATAAACAAGTAATATGCCTAAACTCTTTAATCTGGCTATAATGAATTTCATCTTAGTGCAAAAAAGTTTCAAATAAAAAGTCTCTGTCAATATATTACGTTTACCTATAATGATAAGATATATAACGGTAGAAGCTTATTTTAAACTCATATTTATTTTTTAAATGTTAAATAATTGTTATTCTGATTTATTTATTTGTTGTTGATCAATTTGTTTTTTTTATTTTTTGAGAGAAATAGGGTCAAAGTCAATAGATTTCATTCAGTATACAATATTGATTTCGTTTCATGTGTTGAACAAATATGTTATAAAGATGTTTTCTTGAAATGTATGATGAAGTTTTTAGTTATTACTGCTGTTTCCCTATAACGTTACTCAATTGAGGAATATATAATTGTTTCTATAGTTTATTTTTTATAAATTTATTATCTTGAACCAGTACGTACTAAAAATTCATAAAAAATCCACATTCCAGCATTGTAACGTCATACATGGTTGCCGTGGAGTCGCTTTATAAAAAAATAATAAATCTGACAACAAAGTAAGATACGTGCTTACTTTCATGGTATAATTGCTGTTGCATATTTTCTGTAATACAATACTTTGTGCCTGTCCACATTTCTAATGAGAGGTTGAAGTATGTATGTAAGGAAGGTATGTATATACATACCTTCCTTGAGAGGTATAATCGAACTATCCAATTCAATGCTTGAAACTTACCAACCTTGTACAATATCAGATTTATTGAAAATTTTCATTTCAAATATCATTAAACTTTTTAATTTCAATATAATATAATCATTTACTTTAGAGGACTTCAGAAATGAGGAAACTGGGAACGATAGCAGGCAAAACCTCGAGAGACCGAGTGAGAAACACCAGAATTAGGGAAATATGCGAGGTTGATAATATCATCTGAAACATGGCTAAATAATAAAATATTTTGTTCTGAACTGATTGATGATAGATATGATGTTTATAGGAGAGATAGGAATGAATCATTGTCCAGTGTGGGAGGTGGAGTGTTAATTGCAGTAAGGTCTGGTCTTAATGCGGTGCATAGGTCAACATGGACATCAACCGCCGAAGATATGTGGATATCGATCCCCATTAATAAAGTAAGGAGTGTCCATGTGGGATGTGCTTATATTGCTCCGGGCCCAAATCACACTAAGAATATTGAGTCTCACCTGAGTGTAGCGCAGGAAATCTGTGATAGTTTCAGTGACGATATTATTGTTTTGACTGGGGACTATAATCTACCGCAGATTGAGTGGACTCTGAACTCTAGTACGGGGCTAGTGATTGGCCAACATGATAGTAGAAGGGTATACTCATATTTTATTGATTTCCTGGCCTTTACTGGTATGACTCAATTTTCAAATGTCAAAAACACTTTCAATAGAATACTTGATCTGATCATTTCAAATCATGATTGCTCGGTGGGTGTTTCGGAGTCACCATTGGTAGATCCCGATGCTCATCACGTACCTCTCGTCGAATTGAATACTTCTCAAATTAAACAACACGTAATAAAAAATAATCAAAAAGAAATTTTTCTTTACAATAAAGCTGATTATGCGAGGGTGAGAACTGAACTTACTAAATTCGACTGGGAGCAGGAACTTGCAGACCCTAGTAATGATAATTATGTTGAAAGATTTTATAACATATTAGATAATGTTATACGTGAGGTCATACCTATAAAAAAAATTAGAATTGGACAATCGTATCCCATATGGTACTCGTCTGCATTAATTAAAGTAATAAAAGAAAAGAGTATATATCATAAAAGGTGGAAGAATTACAATAATCCACTGGATTATCAATCTTTTTTATTATTACGACGTAGACAAAAAATATTGCTTCGCGAATGTTACGACACATACATAAAAAAAATTGAAAATAACATTAAGTGTGACCCAAAACACTTGTTTAAATTTTTGAACTCACAACGTAATTCAAAGGGTGTGCCCAAGTGCATGACCTACAAGGGCAAATCAATCACTGACGCAAAATCTATTTGCAACAATTTTAATATTTTTTTCACATCGGTTCATGCTCAAAACCTTAATACAGGTGAGTTGGCGGACCGTCGCCTTCATCAGGATGCTAACACAATCTTGATCAATAACATTGAGATATCCAGTACAATTGTAGAGATATATCTAAGGTTGGTTAATGTCAATAAGGGTTGTGGGCTGGATCGAATTCCTGGGGTTTTTTTGAAGAATTGCGCTCGTGAGTTGTCTATACCGCTATCTATTATTTATAAACGATCTCTGAAAAATGGCTGTTTCCCAAAAGCTTGGTGTAGAAGCATATTTCCTTTAAATCCCTTCCATGCCACTGTCCCCTCACCGATGTATGAGAATTGTCACTTGTCAAAATAATTTTGGGTGACAATAAGTGTCAAGTGAAATTAACCAGTACAAGTTTGAAGACCAATGCGTGTGGATGTGTACACAGAAAAAATAATCAGTGAACCAGGAATATAGAAGCATCGGTGAGATCGTTTATAATACAGTCCACTACCTTCCATCTTTAAGACCCATCACCTGATGTTTTCTACATAATATTTTGGCCCTTCTAACCGAATTTGAAGTGTTTTTTTGTGTTATTTGTTGCGAATTCTGCATGTTGCGGTGGTTTCAAATAGTAATTTGTAGGTACTCAATTTTGTTACAATATTATGGTGATTAATTATCACATAATATTATTTTGTGATTATTGTGAGGTATAATAAGGTACCATATTAATGTTAATAACATTATTGTGAATGCAGTCGGGTAGAATAAAATACCACATTATTATTGATACAGTGAATTTGTGTTTGCATGCAATTATAGTTTAAAAGTAAAGTTTAAAGTTTTAAAATGGCTGATAACATTAAAGCAAGGATGTTAAATGCTATTTCTAGAATTAGGAATACATATGAATTAAGAGATCTGTGTGAAAAAGGAAATATCGAACGAGATGAAATATTTTTAGCTAGGTGTCAGAGAGTTGATGAATGGTATAAATTGGTCAATGAATTAAGTGACAGCTTGATTGGAATATATACTGATACAAAATGTGATACAGAGTTGAAAGAGTTGAGTGAAATAATTCAGAAATGTGACATTATGTATTTTGAAATAATGAGAATTAAAAATCGTTTATCTAATGGTGTGAAAATAAATGCAACTGATGTATGTAATAAAATTCAGAGAGCTCCTATAATAAATTTACCTGTTTTTGATTCCAACGTCGAAAATTGGAATTCGTTTCATGACATGTTTGTGTCATTGATTCATGATAATATTGGATATACAGACATAGAAAAATTTCATTATTTGCGAACGTCCATAAAGGGATTTGCATCAACATTTGTTAATTTACCACTGATTAGTGATAATTATAATATTGCTTGGAGTACATTGTGTGGACATTATACTAATACAAGATTACAATTTGAATATTACATGAATAAAATGTTTCAATGCAAATCTTTAGTTGGTGAAAATGTAGGGCAATTAAGCGAATTATATCATACATTTAATGAAAATATATTAGCTCTGTCAAATATGAAATGTGAAAAAATGTTAGATCAGGTATGGGGATTTATATTTATTAATAAATTAGATGAATCTACACGTCGAATAGTGGAAAGTAGATTAGATATTCAGGAAATTCCTTCAATAAATAGAATATTTGAAATAATTCGAAGTCAATTGCAAGTATTAAAATTTTCACGTCAGAGTAATTCACAAGTAAAGCGTAATAATTATAATCATAAATCAGACAAAGGGTTTGTAGGTAATATTCGCCAACTTGAATGCTATATGTGTAAGGGTAGTCATACGATACACAATTGTGACACATTTATTAATAAAACTGTATCAGAGAGAAAGGATATTGTCTCTAAATTGAAATTATGTTTTTGTTGTTTTGGAAAACATCTGATAAAGGATCGTAAGTCTAACAAAAAGTGTCAAACTTGTGATAGGAAACATAATGTTTTATTGCATACTGATAATTCATCGGTAGTAGGTATCTGCCATAAAGGGATTCGGGGTAATGAATCTATTGGTCAAGTGATATTAGGAACAATTATAGGATATGTCCAGGGAAAAGATGGGCAATTTTATAAGGCCAAGTGTTTAGTTGATTCTGGAAGTCAGGTTACTTTGATGTCTGGGAAGTTTTGTAAGAATATAGGATTCTATACAAAAGGGCATTCTGTATCATTGACAACGCTGTCTTCTACTAATATTAATGTAAAGGGTTCTATGCAATTTTGTTTATTTAATAATAAATATAACAAGTCGCTATTTGTAAAGAGTGTAGTGGTGGATGCGCTTCCATCAAATTTGCCTAGGAGAGATTTATCTCATCAGTGTAGAGTTTTGACTCAAGATTTAGAATTGGCAGATAATGAATTTTGGAAAAGCAGTAATATTGATATATTATTAGGTGCTGACATGTATGGAAAATTGTTTACAGGAAATTGTAAAAAATTATCAGAAGATTTATATGCATTTGAGACCATATTTGGGTTTGTAATTTTAGGTCAAGATTTTGTACATGATAACAATGAGTTGTTAACATGTTTTGTATCATCTGATGTGTTAGATGAAAAATTAAAAGGGTTTTGGGAAATAGAAGAGGTAAACACAGTATCAAGTAGTAGGAAAATGTCACATTCGGATGAGGAATGTGTTCAGTTATACAATGATTTACATTATCGTAATGACGATGGTAGATTTGTAGTACCGCTCTTATTAAAAAAAGATATTCACGTACCATGTGTTGGTACTTTTGGTTTTGCTCTTAAAAGATTAACTAATATGGAAAGAAAATTTTGTAATAATTTGGAAATTAAACTTGAATATACAAAGTTCATGAAGGAATATGAGATGTTAGGACACATGAAAGAAGTTCCTTTACAAGGCGATCCAAATGTATATTATATTCCTCATCACTGTGTTCTGAAACCTGATAGTTTATCTACTAAATTGAGAGTTGTTTTTGATGGCAGTTCTAATACGAACGCAACTGGTGCATTAAACAAATATTTACATGTAGGTCCAAAGTTGCAAAAGGATATAATCGAATTATTGTTAAAGTTTAGAATCTATAAAATCGGGTTTTCTGCTGACATAACTAAAATGTATAGACAAATATCTATCAGGCAAGAAGATAGAAGATATCAGCATGTATTGTGGCGAGAAGATCCGTCACAACCTGTCAAAGAATATGAGTTATGCACTGTGACATATGGTTTAGGAAGCTCACCCTATAATGCAATTCAAACAATAAATCAGTTAGCTTTGGATGAAAGTGATAAATACCCATTAGGTGCTAAAGCTCTTCATAATAGTACATATGTAGATGATATTATATGCGGTGATCATAATATTGAAGATGCTATTATTTTACGAGATCAGTTGATTTCTATTTTACGAAGTGGTTGTTTTGAATTGTCAAAATGGGCAACTAACTGTCCTGAATTTATTCAAGATTTTAATAAATCTGATAGCAGTGTGATCTGTTTTGCTGAAGACAGTAATCATATTAAATTATTAGGAATTAAATGGGATTTTGTGAATGATGTTTTTAGTTATCAGGTTAAGAAAATTGATATTAAATATACAAAGCGTATGATTCTATCGGTCGTTTCATCTATATATGACCCTGTAGGGTGGATCACTCCGTTTACATTTTTATTGAAAAGTTTCATTCAAAATTTGTGGAAAATGAAATTGGGATGGGATGATATTATTCCAGAATCCACGAAAGTGCAGTGGAATAAAATAGTTGATCAAATGTCTTTATTAGAGGAATTTAAATTGAGTAGGTTTTTTGGAACTAGCGTTGATAGTCAGTGTTATTTAGTTGGCTTTTCTGACGCCTCTAATGACGGATATAGCGCTGTTTGTTATTTGGTTACTGAGGATAGTAAACAAATATCTCTGGTGACTGCCAAGTCTAAGGTTGCTCCAATTAAGATGCAAACGATACCACGCTTGGAGCTCTGTGGTGCATTATTATTATCAAAATTAATTAAATATACTTTATCTGTATTTCAAGATGCAATTATTATAAAGGATGTATATATGTACACAGATTCTAGTATTGTTTTGTCGTGGCTTAAAACACCATCATATCTATTAAAATTATTTGTTGCAAATCGAATAGAACGTATTTGGGAAAACGTGCCTCATGGAAAATGGTTTCATGTGAGATCTCAATGTAATCCAGCAGATTGTGCATCTAGAGGATTATATCCAGAAGAATTAGTTGGTCACACGTTGTGGATAAACGGTCCAGAGTGGCTGTTAGAACCTGTTGACAGATGGCCACGGTGTGATGATTATATTGTACCTGCACAATTGCCAGAATATAAAGGGTTAGTTAATCAATCTAATGCTTTAATTTTAGAAGATAAAGATAGATTAGGATTGTATAACATAACTAATAAATATACAAAGTTAACACGTGTAGTAGCTTGGATTTTAAGGTTTAAAAATAATTGTCTGTTGAATGTTAATAATCGCACTAAAGGAGATTTGTGTAATAGGGAAATGGAAATTAGTTTACAAGCAATTATAAAATATGATCAGAGTTTACATTTTATGAAGGATATTAATATGTTAAAATACAAAAATCAATGCGATAATCCTCAACTGCAGAAGTTGAATTGTTTTATAGATAAACAGGGACTTGTCAGAGTGGGCGGAAGAATTAGATATTCTGCACTACCCGATAAAATGAAATTTCCAATATTGTTGCATAAGCATAGTGAGTTTGGAAAATTATTGATAAATTATTTTCATATATCATATTTGCATGTGGGTCCCAGATCACTGCAACATTTAATACAACGGAAATATTGGATTGTTTCAGCGAGAAATAGAATTAAGTCTGTTTTGTCAAAGTGTCTTGTGTGTAAGCGATTTAGTGCTTCACCAGTGCAGCCAATAATGGCTGACTTGCCAGCTATTCGGGTTACTCGTCATCGACCATTCATAAACGTATCAATTGACTTAGGCGGGCCGTTTATTTTGAAGGAAAATAAACGTCGCAATTCGAAAACGTATAAGGCATACTTTTGTGTTTTCGTATGTATGACTACAAAGGCCATACATATTGAAATTGTTAATGAATTATCTACTAGTGCATTTATTGCTTGCTTAAAGAGATTTGTATCTCGACGTGGTTTATGTACTACAGTATATAGCGATTGCGGAACAAATTTGGTTGGCACACGTAAATATTTGACTGGAGTTTTTAAATTTTATAGTGACTGTATCCAAGATACAGATTTTCGAAATTTCTGTCTCGAAAAATGCATCGATTGGCATTTGAATCCTCCTAAAGGTCCACATTTTGGTGGCCTACATGAGATCAACGTAAGATCTATAAAGTATCACTTAAAGCGAGTTGTTGGCAACCAAGTGATGACTTATGAGGAGTTTAATACAGTATTGATTAAGATCGAGGCGGTAGTGAATTCTAGACCACTTGTTCCTATGTGTAATGATATTGACAGCGTAGATGCCTTAACGCCAGCTCACTTTATTATAAGTGAGGTATTGGTTGGTATTCCAGAGTATGACGTCACAGATATTAAATTGAATAGGTTAGATAGATGGCAGATGATCACAAGAATGTATCAGGATTTTTGGAAACGTTGGAGTGTGGAATACCTCACTTCACTTCAACAGCGTAAAAAGTGGTTCACTTCAGTGCCTAATATACAGGTGGGAGATTTAGTGTTAGTGAAAGAAGAAAGGTTACATCCTTTACAATGGAAATTGGGAAGAATTGTGGCTACCATGCCAGGAAAGGATAATATTGTACGGGTGGTAAAAGTTAAGACAAAAGAGGGAATATTTGTTCGACCTGTTGTGAAAATATGTCCCTTAGATGTTTAATAGAAATAGTTAAGAATAATGTTAGTCTTATAGTTTTAGTTGGTTATTATAACAATTAAGTTAAATGTGTTTTCGTTATGACAGAAAGGTCTGTCTATTGTTTTCATTGATATAGTCTGTGAACTATCTTTTTGAATTTTTTTTTAATGTGATTTTGTTGTGGATAGTATGTTATTGAATTTTTTTTGTGTGTTTGTAATTTCATGAATTGGACAATGTGGAGTTTTATTTTGTGATGGCTGCATTAGTGATATGAGTTTGTTAAAAGTTAATTTTGTTTGTGGCCACCGTGATATGTACAATTCGTCAAATTTTGTTTAAAATTTGAGTGGGCGGTTATGTAGAAGCATATTTCCTTTAAATCCCTTCCATGCCACTGTCCCCTCACCGATGTATGAGAATTGTCACTTGTCAAAATAATTTTGGGTGACAATAAGTGTCAAGTGAAATTAACCAGTACAAGTTTGAAGACCACTGCGTGTGGATGTGTGTAAAATAAAAAATAATCAGTGAACCAGGAATATAGAAGCATCGGTGAGATCGTTTAAAAATACAGTCCACTACCTACCATCTAATACCCATCACCTGATGTTTTCTACACTTGGAAACAGATGATAATAAGTCCAATATTCAAAAAGGGTGACAAACATGAAATAGAAAATTATCGGCCCATTTCAAAATTTTCCATCATGAGTAAAATATTTGAAAAAATAGTGATAGACCAAATAAGTCCAATAATTAATACCAGGTTGATTGACAGCCAGCATGGCTTTCGCGTCAAAAAGTCAGTAGAATCAAACTTATTGGAGTTCACATGCTACCTATCAAAAAAAATGGAGGGGGGCGGACAAATTGATGCAATTTACAGCGATTTCACAAAGGCGTTTGATAAGATTAATCATTATACTATTCTACTGCGGAAGGCTTGGTATATGGGTATCCGGGGAGACTTGTTTAGGTGGTTTGAATCTTACATTACCAATAGATCTCAGGCTGTACTGTTGCACGGATATACATCGGATTTTAGGCCTATTTACTCAGGTGTACCCCAGGGATCCTATTTAGGACCTCTGCTCTTTCTAATATACATCAACGACATTAGAGACTGTTTACGATACTCAAAAATATTGCTTTTTGCGGATGACGCTAAAATATATAAAACGATTACGAGCTTGTCAGACTGTTTGGAACTCCAATCCGACCTCGATAGAATTCACAATTATTGCATTAACAACCAGTTATTCTTGAAAACAGAAAAATGTAATGTAATCACTTTTACCAGAAAAACCAGCAAAATAGTTTATACATACCTACTCTATAAATGGTGAACAATTAGAATATAAAAAGGATATAAGAGACTTGGGAATCATATTGGATGAAAAATTGAGTTATGTCCAGCATTTTGAGAGTGTGTGTAAGCGAGGATTCAACATGCTCGGTCTCATATTAAGAAGCACCAAATCATTCAAAAATCCCATGTCCTTGGTGGTGTTGTTTAACTCTTTGGTTAGAAGCGTGCTAGAGTTTGGAGCTGTCATATGGAGTCCTAATTACATAACCCACATTGAGGCACTCGAAAAACTTTTTTTTTATAATTTTAGGAATAGAATCCATTTGGAAAACTACAGAACTAGCCTTCAACACTATAAACTGAAATCATTGGAGTTTAGAAGACTTGTGGCTGACTTACGTTACTTGCACAAGATAGTTAATGGTGGAGTAGATAGTCCGAGTCTATTGCAGCTGCTTCCCTTTCATTGCCCTCGGAGAATAGTCAGGAACCCATCTTTATTTTACATCGACACACCTAGGACTAATTACTCACGCAATTCATTTGTTAATAGAGCATGTTATTGTTACAATAAAAACCGTATGAGTGACCCTAGGCTTGATATTTTTACATCTAGTCTCTATACATACAGAAAATGTTTGATGGAGATGGTTAAATATTAATTGTGTTTTGGGTATGCCTGCATTGGGACTGGTTTTTCGATTGACCCGACAACTTGTTTCTCCAAAAGGGAGCTAATCCCTCTCCTCTCCTCTTCCTTTTCCCCTCGCTTACCCTTCCCTAAATCCTAAACCCTCTTGTAATGCTATATGTAGGTTCAATAGTTTCTTGTTTTTAATTCACTCAAACATTTTATTCATAATAAGAACATTGTAATTGGCGCTATGAAAAATTGTAATTTTTATACTATTTTTAAATAAAACTTAGCTGTAATGTTCATTCAAATAATAAAATAAAATAAAAATAAAAAAAATCATCAGATGGAGTAGGCAGAGGAGGGACTTGTTTGGTCACGTCCAAAGGATGAACAGCACCAGACTTTCTCATACCGTGCTGCACAATCCGCCTTACGTAACTCGCCCTCGCGGTAGACCGCCTAAAATATGGAGAGATAGCTGGGAGTCCACAGCAGACCTATTAAAACAGACCCAAAGGTCTAAATAAAAGAAGAAGTTTAGATAAGTGACCAAACGTTTTCGATAAGACAACATTTCATTCTAAAGGTTTATGATATTATTTACCAAATAAAAATTGGATAATAACTCAAAATATTAATACGATTATTAATACGACACTATTAATACGACAAAACTATTGACATTTTTCATGTCTATTCTCATCTACTATGGAATAGTGGAGTGTCACGATTTTTCAATTTAATGCTTTTTTTTATCAATTTATCAGAAGGTGAAGAGTAAGGGTATGCACACTATGATTTTCGTCTTGTATTTCGTCTCGATTTCCGTATCCTTTTTGTGTCCTCTGTACAGCCCAAACTATAAGTCCGATCGACTTTACATGTGTAAAGAGCATAGACCCTGAGCTGATTAGTTTACATAGACAACCGTTAATTTGATTTTTTCTTGTCCTCTTTACAGCATTGTAATTTGTTTTACTGTAATCCGATTGACTTCATATTGATTAATTAGAGCTTATTAGTTTTCCATAGATATCCATTCTTCTATATGATTATATGTCAAAATTTTCAAAATGATCTCACGGTTTGGAAAATCGAGATTTTTTTATTTCGTTTGAATTTTTGGTACAATTGAAACACACTCTTCAAAAGAGATTGACAACTTTTAATGAAAAAAAATAGCGAAAATCGAGTTCTTAACTTAAAATCGATATTGTATGTGTGTATTTTTTACCCTCCACTTCTATGAATATAATAGAATTCATCTACAACCACCAAATATATGTATTTTTATCATAGATTTTCATATAATATACTAGATGTACTACTGGAATATCGCGCGTTTGACGTTTTGGTTGGCAACACATTTCAGTTCTCCTTACATTTCAACATATCCTAGATAACTGTTCTCTAAATCTTTATAAACAAAATGTTTTTTTTTCGACAAATAAATTCGAAAACAATTCACATTAGTCGTTATTCTCTGTAGAAGAGCGTGGTGGTCTGCCAACCAAAACTTGAAAAATTCCCCGGAAAAATGCCTCACTTCGATTCATACAAAATTTGCTAACTACGACATCTAATATATTATAGTAAAAATCTATGATATTTATAGACAGTTAAGAATATACTTACCCATAGATAATTAAGAATGGACCAAGATGCGCGAGAATTGATTTCTCCTCTACTGTTTAAGTAAAGGAAAAACCAATCAAATTAGCAGAAAGTCAATCGATTTACCATTACCTACGCCACGACTGTCATAACATGTCAATTCAATCTAATATGGAAAGAAATAATATGTATGTCTGGACGCGTTAAGTAAGTAAGTAATCCAATCTAAAAGTCAACTCTAAAAGTTTGTAGGTTTCACAAAAAAAAGATATCAAACGTTATTTTACTGAAAGCAAGGTAACATCAATATGTTATTGATATTATCATTAATGCATTAAAATGAAGCATTCGCCATTGCTAAATTTGCCCCATTTTATAGGCCACGCGCTGTAGGTACTTATTTTAATTGGAATAAAATGAGTATGATAAATACAAAAAAATAATCGTTTCATTTTTTACTTTTGGTATAAGAAAATTCTGGGAGACAACAATTTGTTGCTCAAGATTCCCAAAATTCAGATAAATGAGAGGATCTGAAGTTTTTGCATTCCACAAATGACCGTTTATTAGTAACATTAGCATTCACATAGTGGATGGATCTTGGCTGGACGGAGCATGATGATGTAGGTGGTGGTAGTAGAGATACAATGTTAGGAATATAAAGACGCAAGAAGTTGAACACAATTTGCAGCATTTAATTACACAAGATCAACTTTTATTAAGTGTCCCGAATAAAAAGTTGACCGGGAGGCGCTCACAATGGGAATGCGGGGTATTTAACCCCTCAACGCGAAAACTCTATTTTACGTGACATTTTTTTGAGGACAACGATTTTTTTATATTTTATTTATTCGAACACAAGAAATAGATTTATAAAACAGACTCTTGCCCATATGGTTGTTCTCTATGAAGGACCTAAAAGAGGCTGAGCTTCGTTCGGAGGATGCAAAGGACAGAATATGAAAGATGAATGCTAAGGAAAGCCTATCCTAAGTAAATAGGACAAAGAATAAGATTATAGAGCGATTTACCTATCGATAAGTGGTCTAGTGAATTTGTTTGAACACTTGCCTGTGGTCCAAGTGCGAGTGTCTGCGGGTTGCGGGACGGTGAACGAGCGCATCCTCATCTAGGCCGCAGAATAAGAATGGATGCAATGGATGGTCATCTGTACTTACATATTTTATACTACAGTAATACATACCTTAATGAGGAACCTGCCGCATAGATTTTAGCAGCAAGAATAACACAGTAGAAGACAATATTTCAATAATGATTCAGTTACATGATATAAAATCACTAAACTATGTACCGATTTAAAAAATATCTTTTTCTTCTTCGTTTAGTAGACTTAGTTGATCTGTTATTAAGAAACTATGCCTCATGGGATGACGAAGTCTAACTATCCTTCCATCTCTTGGGTGGTCTTCCGGGAAGGCGGCGACCAGAGGGGATTTCATTCGCCGCTATATACGCAAGTCTATCACTGTCTATCCTGGCTACGTGGTCCCTCCAATGTCTTCTTCTGGATCTACTCCACCGAACGATGTCCTCTATTCCACATGTTTTCATTATTTGAACATTGCGAACACGGTCTCTGAGAGTTTTTCCAGTAATTGAACTTAGAACCTTCGTTTACGTTGTAGAGTGTCTGCTCGCGTTTCCACAACATACGTCATGATCGGTCGCACGCATGTCTTACATATTCTGACCTTACTGTCAATACGCATGTGTTTATTTTTCCAGATCATATTTTTAGACATCCAGATACGACAGATGCTTTAATGACTTGTTCGCGGACTTCAGTGTATAGGTCGTTATGGCTGCAAATATCTACTCCTAAATATTTGAAACTCAGTACTTGTTCCACGTAAAATATATAATTATAGATATTGCGTATCTATACCTACTTATACCTTAATATTAAGCTGCTCTTAGCTGATCTTTCCGTATACACCCAGAAAAACTTTGTTCTGACAAAAACCAGGTCATGTCTTTGCTCTTTGCCTTTTTCTTCTTCAGAATTTTTGAATACCTACAAATTTTTAATAGTAATTTTCTACACTGTGCAGCTGAAAAAAATGCAATATCCGCAAACAAAATTGGTTAATCATATAGGGCCTTACTTACTATTTAAAATACGGGTTTAATCCAATGCTAAGTCAGTTTTGGCCATACAAAAAACTGGGTAAGTATCGGCTTAAACACAAATTGGAAACAGTAAGTAAGACCGATATTGTTTACATTGGATTTGTTGCAATATTTATTTGTATGACTGACTGTTTGTTAGGTTTAAGTAAAAATAAAATTCTGTAATAACAACAAAATTAATACACTTTAAAATTTGCTTAGTGTTAACAACAAATTTTAAAGTGAATTTTTTTTTGTTATTTTTAAATGTGGCACACAAATTAAGTTTTCAAAATAATTATACAAAATAAAATATTGTAAATTAATTTAAAACAAAACTTACTTTCTACAAAAAAAATAAGAATCGTCAATGAAAGGGTCGGTAGGTAATGATCTGAAGTAGCTACCTACCCGAAGCTCTGCATTGTGACCAAGAAAAAACTTACTGTTTTAGCATGCATTCTCAATGGATAGGTACCATCTTGGTAAAGGATGCATACCTCCTCGATAATCTGCATAATAATGAAGTTGACCAATACATGTAAGTTAACATATCTCGACGTTTGTCCTCTGGTTCACAATAAAATTCTCGACATAAATAAATCAATCGATATAAATAAAATGTTCAGGTAGCTAAATTATCAAGGCACTGAATAAATCGAATCCATTTTATCGATCGATTATTTGCCAAACAGACATTCCAAATTAATTTGTTTTTCATTTAGTGGAAAATATAAACGATGAAAACATGGTAGTCTGATAAGGAATCCTGAAAAGTATCAGATTCTCTGCCTTATAATGAAAGACCAGTTTGCTGGTGCAAAAACAAGACTGAAGAATCTTTGTTAGTAGTTTGACCAGTCTAGTTAAGTTTATAAAAATCATGTTTATTTAGAAAATCTAGAATTACCTATTGTATTTTGTAAGAAAGGTGCATAATATGTATCATTTTTACTTCTTATATTTTACAAATATCAATTTAACATTTAGTTATTTGTTTTGGTGATGTTTTTGTTTGTTTTTATTTTATTCTTGATTTGAAATCTTATAATTCTTTTTGTATAGCTTTTGGTTCTAAAATGGCTGTTTTTTGTAATTGTTAATTAAATATTTATTTTAGTTAAGTATTTTTATTGTGTAAGATAAGAGCTGCAGCTTTCCTAAACACAAGCTTTAAGCTTAAATTATAAAAGGAATCATTAATAAGTTGTTTTTTTATAACATGTATTGAATGTAACCAAAGACCTTATATACTAAAGTAAATGTAACATATATTTAAATAAATAAAAAAAGCTTGATATTTGATGAAGATTAGGCGAAATAAATCGTAATAATAATTGTGATATTTCTAAACAAAACTCGTGTTTTGAAGCGATAGTTGCCGGATAGAATAATAGCCGAATATGGCTATGGAATAAGTGATAGCGAATTTCGTATACAAATTTTAATATATTTTTTTTTTGGGTTCATTTATATTTCTTCCTCCAAATTTGGCGGAGAAAATTGCGAATACCATGTACCACTAAATTTTGTTGATGTCACATTAAATCGTTGCTGAGCGTGAACCACTTCAAGATCTATTTGAAAGTGAAAAGTTGACATTGATTGTTAATTTTGTTGATCAATTATAGGTTGTTGGTTAAAGCATTCTTGAAAGGAAACTATGTCAGTTGTCATATGCAAAAAAGGTAAAGTTGAAGAAGCGAACTTATAGAATGCACAGTTTTTCTAACATTCAAGGAAACGTGGATAAAGTTTTGTACTTTGTAACAAATAAGTATCTACAAACTAATGATATTTATACAAAACGATGTTATTCAACATATCAAGTTTTATAAATGTATTTCCTATTGCTTAACTTGCATTATCGCATATCAGTTATATGTATAATATGTACTTATGTACATTTCTTAGTATTTATCAAATCATGTAAAATGGATAAATAAACTACATATATTAATAGTACAAGGCATCGATAATCTATTAGTAATCAATTAATAGATTATGGACATATTTGTTTTGACTCTATTGTGAAATATTTATGTAACTACTCATGGTCTAATAAAAAATATATAATTTTTCTTGATATAATATTCCAACGCTACATTTAAACAGTCGTGTAAATATTTACATTATATAAAAAATCATAATTTATGTCATATCAGATTGTTACAACTATTTTTATAGTAAAAAATATATCATGTTTATCAAATAATATTTAAATTGTTATTGATTCAATATAAATAATTACAAATATTTACCTACTAGATTGGAATATAATATGAAAGTGCATTGTACCTACATATTCCATCAATTACTAATACATTAGCTTATTTTATATAACTAGTTGCATGTAACACATGAGATCCAACTGTCGATAGGGATAGTATGTATAGTTGAAGAATAAGTACCAAACTATAAACCCATAAATCAAAATTATTGAATATTTTAGGATATTTTGTTTTCTATACAACACATGTAGGTATGTATGTCAAGATAGGACAGTATGGAGGTCAGTCCTTTTTTCTACCCAGAATATGAAAACAGCATGATGGTATATATGTATGTTTGGAGATTTCAGTATCAAAGTATTAAGTCTTCTTACATATATTATTGTGTATAGGCGACTGCCAAACAAATTGTATGAGGCCAAGTCGTCATTAAATTCAATTTTTATAAAAATTAGTTTTCATGTTTCGGCATTTTTCGATATTTTTAAAAGAAATGGAAATAAAGGACAGACACACACACACAGAGACACACAAAACATAAAATGTTTTGCTCCGAATTCTGAGTAAATCCATGTGTTTTTAGCATGCAAAAAGTCCTCTACGCCATCAAAATATTCCTAGTATTCCTTATACGCGGGTCTCGGCTTAATACTTTGTCGATATGTTAAGAGAATAATTCTCTTGGACAAATCGACAGTTGGAACACTTAAGAATATGTTTTTTACTAAAAATCTATTACAAAATCTTATAACTACAAATATTTAATTCCTTTTAGAACAATTGTCAAAAATATTTTATTAAAACACTTTTATTCACTTATTTAAGAGGGTGTTCTTCCGCCAAGTTACATCATCTAATTTTCTATATATATGTACCTACATAGACACATACCATCACGACATATCCCAAAATGTAGGGTAAAGCGGCTGCGAGGTGTGCGAGTGTGCACCTCATAAAAGGAAGCACGACACATACCTACATCTATACATACCAGGGACTTATTCAGTATAATATACTGAAGATAATCAAATTGAGATCAAAAACCGCCAAGCACCTATCATACACAACTAAATAAATAGGTTACTGATAACTTTCAAGTTACTGTTAACTCCGGATGCATTATCTTTGATTGATATTTACTTTACTAAACTAGACAATATTTATTTTTTGTATTTGTCTTTAAGAATACTTTAAATGTCAATTATACTATTGATCTAAACACATAATTGAGTGGGATTACGAAATAGAATTGAACTTTTTATCAATAACTAATTAATTGCTTATGTAAAATTAAATTATTAAAATACATATAGGTGCTTACCTTTTTAATAGTATAATTTACATTACCTACATGACTTACTACAAGTCATCATGTTTCAATGTAATCAAATGGTAGGTACTTATAACAGCACACAAAAGACATACAAAGATACAAGTGATTTTAAAATTTGCAATTTTCACCTACATATACAAGGAGGGTGTACAGTGTGCACTGCTAAACGCAACCGCTTCCAGGTGCCAGACTTACCTTTTTCATACCTGTATTCAATAAGAAAGAATATAACAAAAAAACAGGCATATTATAAATATCAAATTTCTAAAAAGCAATAGATGGAAAATTATTTTTAAAAATATTTTCTTCATCAACTAATTTGAAATCATTTGTGCCAAACTACTGAATTCCATAGCTCATTTTTCGATGTGCAATCAGGAAGACTTTTGAATAATTTAAGATGCTATATAGTATATTTTGAAAATAATTTTCTCAGTACCCTCAAAAGATACGTCTTTGAAATAAAGAACAATTTGTATTTACATCTTCATTCTATGGCATGAGTTTTTTGAAATTCGAATTTGTTTAATACTATTCTTGTAAAATTCGTTTTAGTGAAACCCTATTTTATTTTTTAATTGTTAGTAACTAAAAAAAGACAAAGTCTATGATGTATATTTTACATAAATCGAAAGAGAATTTGAAAATCTGCCGGCTGAGTTTTTAATTATTATAATATTTTAATTACGATTCTTGCTATTCAAAAAAAAACTCTAAATTTTACCTTTTCTTCAGGAAAAATTACACATAAGAAGGTAATTTAGTATGCATTTTTGTGTACATCCGTACACCCAGGGTAAACAAGGGCCTTAAGCGATATTGTTATAGAGTCTTAATCCATTCCTATTTATAAGAGGAGAATTAATCAATTTAATACTGCTTTCTTTCTTAAGCTGGATATGGTTGAATTGTATTTTTTTTTCTTAAATTAGAACAAAAATAAAAAAATAAACATTCAATCCTTGAAATAAGAACATAATACAACATACCTTTCCTAAAGTAAGAAAAATTGCTTGTAGATATACATAAATTGTCATAAATGCCACCGCCGTGGCACAGGTTAGCCGTTTGGCTTTAAATTGCCATTTGGCAATAAACTCTTTTAAAAAAGAATAAATAAAAAAAAGTAACTAATAATGTATATATGTAGATCGTATGAATGAATTTCAGATGAATAAAACTATTTAGTTGTGTATCAATAACAGTCCCAGAACAGAATTTTGCCTTAGGGGGCATCGAAAGTCTTTTTAATGTAATATTATGTTTGTGTAATAAACGAAATTAATGAAAATGATAAAAATGTGCACCCAATGAAATATCGCAAATGTAAACATATTTCAATTAATTGTAGGTACATTTGTCCAAAGGGACATAAAATATAAATTACAGTTTGATGTATAGGAACTATTGTTTAGTATACCTATTGCTGTCACTGCAATACATATCGTTTCATTGTAAGACATCTTTATCCAGCTAATGGCGAATCGAAGCCTTTCATCTTGATCAAAACCTATGGTTATGTATAATTAGAAAGCAAATTAAAAAGATCATATCGGCGATTTGATCTGTACCGGCCGCAGATGTGGACCAAAATATACGGATATAATTTTTATTGGTTTACCGATTTAATATTATATCCATCTATCGGATATGATTCCAAAGATATTATTAAGTCGTTCCACGCTATACTAATCTATTGTTATTATTTTAAATCTTAGATCGAATATAATACATCTCGTCTTCTCTTTTATTATTTTGTATTGTTACTGCTGTCGTAATTATGTTTGTTTTATTAAAAGCCTTTCACAAACCGTATATACACCATTATTTAATTTGAGCTCAAGATATTTTATATCAAAGTATCTAATGTTTACAGATATTTTTATATAATGAATTTTATTAATTCATTTTTACTCTCCACTGCTTTTATCAATGGGTATCATCTAGAGGGGGAAGAGTGAATTTCATCATCATATTTTTGGGTGTAACACATATTTGTTGTATCCAATGCTATGATAGGTATTTATTGTCCACTGCTCAACCCAAAATATTAGTTCTAACGACTTTTTCATATCAAACGCTTATTGAAGGGATTTTCAACAATACGTAAGAAAAACAAATGAGCTGTGAGGCACCGACTTAGAATAGTGCTTCCACTCTTTTCTATTATTGTTTTCAATAACCGAATAATCAAAAACCAACAGGCAAAATGACATTCCACATAATTCTGTAATGAGGTCCACCACCCATTCTGATATATTGCCTTTTTAGGTGAGACTAGACTGGTGTGCTTCGTTTTATAAGGTAATGCATACCCTCACACCTGTCGTTGGTTATTTTATATTGTGGTATATGCCATGATGGTGTTAATTAATGAAGTGAATAACAAATGAGCACGAATGAAAAATATGAGGTAGGTAATGATTTTTTCCAGATCGGTATGTTTGGCGTTAGGTTCTCTTTACCTCCCCATCGGGACCACGGCGCGGCGTGAAGGTTTGTATGTAAGTATGTAGGTACTTATCTGCTGCCTAAAAACAACAAAATTAACAACATTTTAATATTTTATATTCGAGACGTAGTCGTTCCAAGGGAACATTCATTATGCCTATAAGATATTAACTTGCCAACATACCTAATATAATATTGTCAACCTGAACCAAAAGTCCCGGGTTCAATTCTCAGCGGAGAAACACTATTCAATTGAGTTTTCAGTGAGACTATTTACCTTCTAAGTCTCCATAATGTGGCAACTTGAGATTGGATGCATGTTTAATCATTATTTGACATAGAAAATGTTAGTAGAACAAGCATACGCTTCTTCTTCTTCTTGTGTCATGTCAGGTCCCCCCGACGTTGACGACCACCATATAGAAAGCCTCCCTGTCCTGTGCAGTGCGAAACAGCTTCTCCACAGTTCTCATACCACTCCATTGCCAGATGTTTCGCTGCCAGGAAAGCTGCCTTCTTCCGACCTCTCTACGACCCTCAATCTTCCCCTTAGTGACGAGCTTAAAGACGGGATACTTTTTACCTCTCAGAATATGGCCCAAGTACAAGTAGGTGGTACAACACGGAGCATTTACGCTTAATTGAGAAAATTTGAGGAAGTATGTGTACCTGATTGTTACAAGTACATAGTAGGTATACTTTATTTATTTATTTAAATCATTTTGAGCACATGTGCACAATGGAGGGCTTATTGCAAAATGGCAATATCTTCCAACCAACCATATTCATTTGGTGAAACAAATTGTTTTTATGATATACTTAGTATTTAAATATTTTTTTAGTTGTTGCCGTACCGACTTCCTTTTTTTTTGTTTACATACAATTTTATTGCTTCTTCTTCTTCTTGTTTATGTTTATTTACTAGCAAATTTTCTATCATTTTAACTCAATTCTTTTAATTAATATTATCTCTTCTTTTTCTACTCTTTATATTTGTTTGTGTTTTTTTATCTGTTATATGCCTTCATACTTATTATTTATAACTACCTATCAATATTCAACACATTGACGGTTATGACGGCTATACCAGTCTAAATCGAATCTCTTATTCAGGTAATGACGGCTATACCCGTCATATCTCTGGTAAGTAATATTTATTCATCAAAGAAGAGAATAGTTGCTCGAGAAACACTAATGTGTAGTTGAATTAAATTAATAACGAACAATTCATCAAGAAGTATAAACATTTCTTAACTAAAATTAAGCCAACACAATAATGCACATCCCACATCATATTATATTCTACCACCTGACCTATTCTTTACTTCTCTTCCACTCCAACCCACCCTGGTCTGTTCCTATCACCTCCACCAACCCCATCTTGATTGGTCCTCAGCACCACAAGCGCCCCCTCATCCCCTTTTACTTTTGCGTCATATCTTCAAGAGGATGTAACTCCTATTTCATTATTTAATACTAATCAAAGGTGAGATTTTTCATAAGATCCGCCAAGTATATATTCTATTGACATATTCCAATAAATTCCTATTTACAATATTGTGAAAATGAGTTACATTTTTTTTATTTCTTGTCAATCGATTTGTTCAAAACAATTTATTTTTTAAACCAAGATCCGAGAGATTTCGTATGGTTAGGACAACATTTTGTATGGTTAGGACAACATTTTGTATGGTTAGGACAACATTTTGAATTATTTTACAGACTCGAAGTTGCAGTATTATTTAATTATACCTATTTTGTATATATGGATGAACTCAGAATTTGGGGACGAAAATTTTGTGTGTGTGTGTGTGTGTGTCTTTGATCGTGTGTTCGTCACCCACTTATAAATTTTGATCCGCTTTACGCACAGAGTCCATAATTTCAGAATATACAAAAAAAAATTTAGGATTTATAATGTTTTTACTTAGAAATAAGATTTTTTTTACATTTTTAAAAAATATTAAAAATAGAAGGCATAATTTGTATAAATATAGACAAATTCAAAATCTCAAAACTTTTATATTAAAAGCTTTTGTGATTACTAAGTATGTGATGGTAAGCAGATCATGTTCTTAGCATAGAATTATAATAGTATAGAATACTCTTTAGCCTGCAGTAAATGAGACTGCTTTATGTTGACTAATTTGGTCAACATTTTGCTACGAGCATTCATTAAACTTTGGCCGTCTGCGTGATCCGTTCTCCAAATAGGTAGTTTTTTAACTGCTTGCAATATTATTTACGGAATAGTTAGCAAAATAGCAAAATTACTTGCTAAATTACAGCAGTGTCATACATATACTGACACGAGCCGGCCAATAAAACGGCTTCACTTTTTCAGCGAGGTATTGTATGGGAATGAGTATTCTATAGTTTTATTATTATTCTATGGTTCTTAGTAGTTATTTCATTTTATTTTCCTTTGTATTTATTTATAGTTAAATATACCTAGCTGAATATATTTATAATGGTGTGTATTAATGTATTAAGCAAATTAAATCGTTGCTCTGTAAAAAGAGATATTTATTATTAAAATAATTATAAAGTACAATAAAAGTAATAATAACATAAATAAATAATAATGATAACAAATATAATTTTACCTGTAAAAAGAGAAACGACATTAAATGCTTTTAGTTCCTCCTTTTTAGAATCTTAACTGTCACTTTAAAACAAATATAAAACTAATACTTTAATATAGAACCAATTCAAATAAAAATGAAATAAGTACTTCTAGGTGACATCTATGTAAGTACTTGTTTTAAAAAAAAATACTTTATTTCTTTATCTATTCATTTTATTGGACGATCTTTATAACAAATAACGATTATAAATATTATTGCATCTTCATATGGTTGGGAAGATACATAAAACATAGGTACATTAATAAAACCTCTTATTATCAATTTAAAAAACGCGCATTTTGTGATTGCGTTAGTTTAGTTTCCTGTAATTAAATTGAGAATATTCATTGTGGAAGGGACGATTTACAAGTATATGTACAAAGCATGCAAAAAAACGAGAATTTGCGCTATACCCACATGTCACACCTAATTCCAGTATTACAATGATTATTAGTACCAATCCATTTCTATTTGTATATTATTACATGTTTCTAAAGAGATATTCTTTCGGTTAAAAATAATAGGTATAATATGTATTTCCAGAAAACTAAGCAATATTCAAATGATCATTCGAATAATTTTATACTCGTGTGTTTCAAACTTTTTTCCCTCTATAATGAATCGCATGAAATATCTCGCGAACCTACATAACCCACTCTAGTAGAAAAGTTTAAACGAAATAATATCGTTTCAAATGTAGTTGTTGCTCAGCAGTGTCCCTTTTTCAGCCGGTCCCTTTCAAGTGCTGCACAGTTAGGGGTTGTGTGTGCGGGCCAATGTCCGAGGTAGACTGGGGGTAGCTAGGGAACACTGCCCGATAATAATGAGTTATATACGTGATCCAATTATTTTGGCACGCCGTGCTCATTATAACAACGCGCTAAGTGTGAATTATTACCCTCCCCCAGCCCCCCTCCTCCCGCGAGTGTGAACACCCCCCCCCCCCCCTCCACCCATTTCTGCCACATGTAGGTACTCTATTACTCCACCATGTACGCGCTATAACTTTTCTCTCAGATAAGAGAAAGTCATTTTGATACATGTATCCGGAAATTACAAAAGATATATCACATTCGATATAATTACAATATTAACCACAGCACATTCTCGCAATCGGAAGAAAACGACGAAGTTTTATCGTCGAAATACTCGTCCAATGATGCGAATTCTCAGTCAAAAGAACTACTTGCGGACATACCATCAAAGCATGCCCCACAATGTGGAGAAGCCTGCGACAGGACTGACCATGACTCGTGTGTGTATCCCCACACACCAACCTCGCCACATTCAAAAATCAGAGAAAAGGTACTTATGAATAGGAGCTTAACCATATATCGTCTGCTTACTGGAAGAAGTCACTTACTGCGACAAACATGTTTTCGAGATAATGACTATCAATGTTTTTTGGCAATATTAACTCTCATAACTCCTTTGATTGTTTATAGATTCTCGTGATTTTTTCAACATATTATATAAAAAGTCATCTAATCTAACTACATATAATGTTCAAATTTGACAAAAACTCATAGGGAAAGAAAAAAACACAAAATTATTTCAGATATTATCTGAAATAAATTAATTACATACTCATATTTTTTTAAATGTTTGAAACTGTCAATTCATGATAGAACTAAAAATATATATATATATATATATATATATATATATATATATATATATATATATATATATATATATATATATATATATATATATATATATATATATATATATATATATATATATATATATATATATATATATATATATATATATATATATATATATATATATATATATATATATATATATATATATATATATATATATATATATATATATATGTTATATTTGATGTTTTCACGGGTGAAATATGTTATAATATTTTTATCTCGGTTTTCCCGTGTCAGTAGGTCTTGACTAAGACCATTTGTCTTCCGACGTTTCGCCTGAATATCACCAGGCATTTTCAAGGACTTAACGAAAAGCACGCGCGCGACACACGTCTACTCACACTGAAAGCTCACCGTCAAGTGACTCGTAGCGTACAAGATGGCCGCTTATGTCAAATATTGTTAGCGCGACGTGATTGGCTCCTTGTGACACGCCCACCTATATATATATATATATATGTTAACTTTTAGGTTTTCACGGGTATAAGATGAAAAAGAATTTTCTGGGTTAACCCGTGTCAGATAGTCCTGAGAAGGACTGTTTAAGACCTGACGTTTCGCCCGAATATCATCGGGCATTGTCGAAGGAACGCAACGAAAACCGAGCGAGAACGAACGCGCGCGAAACACGACCGCACACACCTAAGGCTTTCCGTCAAGTGAGAAGCGCCAGTCTATGCATGAGCGCAGAGGTAGCGAGCGGGTAGGTTCCCCTCCCCCCTCTACCCCTTCACTCCCCGCACCTATTAGCTATTTGTTCTATTATTTGTACCGTTAAGCCGACTTTGCGAACGAGTTGTCATTTTAATAGTGGGTTTTTCAAATATTGTTTGTTTTGTTATGTGTGGAGGTATTGAATTTCTAATTATTACTTTAGTTTTATGAGTATTACTATCTAGAATATTTGTCCATGTTTGAGGAATTCTTATCGCGTATATATATATATATATATATTATATATATATATATATATATATATATATATATATATATATATATATATATATATATATATATATATATATATATATATATATATATATATATATATATATATATATATATATATATATATATATATATATATATATATATATATATATATATATATATATATATATATTTAATTTTACCTGTATCGCTCCCATTCACCGGTATCGCTCAATGCTGAGAATCGTCAGAATAAAATAATAGTGATGAAGTCCATCTATATATACCAAGATTTAAAAAGAGAATACGAATAATAGAAAAGTAAGGGATAATACCAAGAAATGTCTTATCAGATCCATAGATTTTTATTATAATATACTAGATGTCGTAGTTAGCAAATTTTGTATGAATCGAAGTGATGCATTTTTCCGAGGGATTTTTGACGTTTTGGTGGGCAGACCACATCGTTTTTCTATAGAGAATAACGACTTATGTGAATTAAAACACTTTGTTTATTAAGATTTAGAGAACAGTTATCTAGGATGTGTTGAAATGCAAGGAAAACTGAAATATGTTGCCAACCAAAACGTAAAACGCGCGATATTCCATGACTCACTTCTCACTTTTTGCACGGAGTAGGTACTACATCTAGTAGGTATATTATAATAAAAAATTATGATCGGATCATAATTCTATGTAAATGAGATATTATGTTTTTTTTTATTTCATTATTACTCTACTGTAAAATTGCCGATTTCCACATAGAAAGATTTCAAACGAATGTAAGAACAGGCAGCCTTGGGCAGACTGACATGAATATAGTCGCGCACAAACATTTGCAAATCCAGAACGACAATCTTACCAGGGGGCCTAGACAACGTGTCATTTAAGCTAAGCGTTATATCGCTTAGCGATAGTAAATGTATGAAATTGGTCGCTATGACAACACGTGACAGCCACAAATTTCATACATATCTATCGCTTAGCGATATAACGCTTAGCTTTAATGGCATGTTGTCTAGGGGGGCAGGTCTACTTTATTTATATGCAGATTAGATCGACCGAAAAGAATGTTTTTAATTCTTTAATTTTTTTTTATTTTATTTATGTGAAGTAAAAAATCTAAAAAAAATTACAGTTTACTAATTTATTTCATTAATTACATTAATTACAGTTTACTAATTTAGTTATAGCTATTTCATCTCATCAAAATTGGAACAAATCATAATACAGTTTTTTTAATGTTCAAATACAAATAACAATAATAACTAGATGGGTCGATGGCAGAGCGGTTAGCGCGCTGGGCTAGTAATCCAGTGGTCGCAAGATCGAATCCTGCCTCGACCTATTTCGTTCACCTATAGCACAAGCATTTATGCTTATTTTAGGGAACGTAGGAAGATGTATATGTACTTGTTTTACAAGGACATTCATTTATTTAAAAAAAACAATAAAGATTATTCTTACGTCGAAGATAATAAAACTGATATTATGTACATATATTAGGTATGTACTTAAGTTTCCAAATATAAAAAAAATATTGTAACTGACTAAGATCCAATTAACAATAACTTGATCTAAAGATAATCGAGGTATTTTCAATTTAATATTGAGTACTGTAAAACGTATCTGCTGATACGTTTAAAACTTTTTTTTCATTTCTCCCCTGTGAATAGTTAATAGTAGTCGTATTATTTCAAATTATGATTTGAGTGCACCATTTGAACCTTGGGTGAAGCCGATGGAAATAAAAACATACACTTGAAACTTATTTTTATTTTTCACGAGAATTAATAGGATTTTCTTTCACAAATCGCACGATTACATTTTCATAATTTATGTTATCATAAAAATGTATCATAGGGTTTTGAAATAACAAACGATTGCACGTTTCTGTTCGACCAGGGAAGAGCAGACTCGTGATCATCCTTATCACCTCTTTAAGGAAGCCAAGAGAATGGATTTATGAACGCAATCACAAAAATTACAAACTACAAGATGTAACTGGTCAATGCGAGCTCTTGCTTCGATTCCATCGACATCACGGTTAAATTCTGAAGAATGCTGAACACAGTAAAAGTTTATTTAATAATTTATATAACAATTTTTTTTAAACCAAAATTTTCTACTACCAAGATGATGTAATATGCAAGCCACTGAGTGTTGCCTATAAACAGCTATCATTATTTGAGATATTATTACATAACATATATAAAATTATATGTTAATAACATATCAATTTTATATTGGTTTTTATCAATTACCATTACTATCTATAAAAATACATAATTTTCTAAGTGCATTTATCAATGAAGTTTACCTATTAAAATGAATTAAAACGACTGATAGCTGATTAATAAGTTCAGTTCGTCGACCGAGAATTCTTGACGTTGTGCCTTGCACAAAACACGTTGATAGTCAAATTAAATCAAGATTTTCTTATTAACTAGTTGCATGTAACACATGAGATCCAACTGTCGATAGCGATAGTATGTATAGTTGAAGAATATGTACCAAACTATAAACCCATAAATACAAATTATTGAATATTTTCAGATATTTTGTTTTCTATACAACATATATTATGTAGGTATGTATGTCAAGATAGGATAGTATGGAGGAAGTTCCTTTTTTCCTACCCAGAATATGAAAATAGCATGATGGTATGTATGTTTGGAGATGAAGTATCAAACTATTAAGTCTTCTTACATATTGTGTATAGGCGACTGCCATACAAAATGTATGAAGCGATGTCGTCACTAAATTCACTAATTGTTAAAAAAAATTGAGATCTTCTACTACAATGTTAATATTTTTTATAGAAAATTAAATTATCTAGTTGGGGTGTTTCGGCTTTTTTCGATAATTGTATAAGTTTTGGAAATATAGGCAGTTAAACTCATAAATGTATCATAAAAAAAATATTTTTCTTAATAAAAAATGTTTGAGAAACCCTGGAATTTTTTTGAAAAAATCAATTTGAGATTTTTTATTTTTCTATGTTTGTATCAATTTTCAGCGTTCTAGCTTTTATGGTTTCTGAGATATATGGAAAAATAAAATAAAAATTCAAAAGTTGATAACCCCTGACTGAAACAAAAATTCAAAATTCTGAGTATAAAAGTTTTGTAGGCCTATAACTGTTTATATATTCTGAAATTTTGGGCTCTGTATATTGAGCGGATCAAAAGTTATAAGGGGGGGGACACACACACACACACAGACACACACACACACAGACACACAGACACACAGACACACGAAAT
This sequence comes from Molanna angustata, assembly GCA_963576475.1. Taxonomy (NCBI): domain Eukaryota; kingdom Metazoa; phylum Arthropoda; class Insecta; order Trichoptera; family Molannidae; genus Molanna; species Molanna angustata. The sequence continues at coordinate 24,292,281 of OY754971.1, forward strand.
GTTCTACTCCGAATTCTGAGTAAATCCGTGTATGGAACATATATGCTGCGAAGCCTCTAAGTTGGTGTTTTTTGTCTTCAAAGTTGGAAAAGCCATGAAAAAAGTAGACCTCTCCATACAATTCTCGCGTATCCTGGCTTGATACATTGTCGATATGTTAAGAGAACAAAGTTCTCCTGAACAAATCGACAGTTGGATGACATGGAATTAGGCGTAACGGGGACCAGTTCAGCACCGCCAGGACAGGGAGAGTTCTCCCTAGCGATCGCCACCATTGATATACCCGACAGGGCACTTGAGAATGGTCGTTTTTTTTGTTATTGAAAATTTCGTTCAGTACCTACCTACTTCAGTTATGATCTGTAGTATAAATAAAATCGTAGCATGTTAAATTAAATGTCATTTAAATTCATTGTAATCGTTCATCATTATATATTTATTTATTCATACATTTTCATGTACAGAGAGTTTACGTACAAAAGCGGGTTTATTGCCATAATGCTATTTCTTCCAACCAACCCAAGCAACGTTTTTCTAAAGTTAAATTGGTATAATTGTAGGTGAGAAAAAATATACAAAGAGAGAAAAAAATAACACCTCACTCAGCAATGAGGAAAAGAAAGAAGGTACGGAAGGATATAAAAGGAATATTTTTATATCCTTCCTTTGTATGGATTGGGTTGATTGACGTTACTTCATCCTTGTGACTTTATTTTAAAACAATTTTTATTGTTTTCATAAATAAATGCTCAAAATATCTGATTATACAAAATATGGTTATTCGCTTATGAAGACAATAATTAAACTTTATTTAAATCTTTTGTATTCATTGATTGCAGAGTGAATTTAGCGTATTCATGTGTAAGTATGCCTTCAAATTCTTTAAATAACTCGAGGCAGATAATGTAGGTACAAAGAATGTCGAACAAAAAAGTTGCTCATTATTGGTCCAAACGAAAATTCTGTTGACTGGACAGGTACGTATATAAAATGTACCTACATCCAGAGAATTGTTTAGAGGGAACATCAGCATTCAACTTTGTGATATGAATGACAAAATAAATGAATGAACTATGTAGGTACCTATGTATTCGATTCACACGTCACAAACTATATTTTTTAGAGACAAGTGTTTTATTTGTTTGTCCTTACTTGAATGAATATTAATCTATCATTTTGCTTTAGAAATACGAATAAAAACATCAATTATGGTAGTAGAAGTCGATGAATTCTAGGACAGTTGAATGCCAGCCGTTTGCTGTAATCATTTATTATATTTGTACTTATAATACTAATAATGTTATTTGCGTTAAAAATATGTAAGAATATTTTTCGCCAAAAATCTTAAACGAACTTTCGGTTGCGCAAAGCGCTAATTTGTGTCTTTTTGCTTCGTTGGTTCACGTACAAATCGCCCCCCTTCTTGGCAAAAAGTTCAAGATATTTGGCTACAACTATATCACCCTCCTTAAATGGGTAGTTACATATAAAATGTACTTATATTACAAATTCGAAATACATACTTATATATTTTTTGATTATTAAAAAGCAATCAATGCAAACAATGAAAATAAGAAAAAAGAAATACAATTCATAACATACATACATACCGTCACGCCATGATTGGTTTGCAGCAATTTCTTCAATTCTATTCTTCCCTTTTAATTTCGATATTGTACTATTGTACAGCAAAAATAGTAAAATATAAAATATAGTCATAAATTGACACTAGTTGCTCATAAACTTAAACTCAAAATGAAAGAAAGAAAGTAGTAAATATTGTATATTTGTGTGGTGGGTGCATGGATGTAGATGTAATATATAATATTGTAAATCTCCAACATCGAAACAGGCGTAGTCCTAGTGAGGTTGGGATAGTATTTATAAATAATGTTATAGTAAATATCGAGATGGTATAAAATATTAATAGATAAAAAAACGAGGACAAGCGCCCAGCAGTTGATTTTTAGCATGACATTTATAAAACACTTTTAAGATATTAAAATTTTTCCTTTTTCATAAAACTATTGAATGGCACAAATTTTAAATTATAGTGATTACTTTGTGCAATTTTAATTTAATTTGAATTATATCTCCTTTGAATAAAACTACGGTTTTAAACTTTAAGAAAAGATTTGCTAAGAGTCGTGATCTATGCACTGCACTGTCCAGTTATTTGATTCCTCATCAATGATATAATATATACCTACTATACGACTGTATCCCATTAAAATGAGTCCCACATCTGAGTTGGCGCTCATAAATCATGAGACCACATTTTTATGCTAAAGTTTCAACTGCTCATGGTGGCCAATGGGTATAATAGCTTCACTGTATATTTTACAAGAACGCAACATTCGAGGGCAACATTTACCTACCTTAGTTGACCATCATTAGTTTTTACTTACCTCGTATTGCACTACGATTCAACATTGTATGTAGAAGTCATGTACCTATTGACAGTTGACATTTTACTATTGTATTAATAATCCAGGTTTTATGTGAAAAATACTAGAGTGACAAGACAAGTACACAATATCTATGGTGCAATTGATCAGGGTTCCTTAATCTGTGTCCACACATCATTTATTTTCAGTACCTACACAATAGTTTTTTTTCTTTTTTTAAACATGTTTTTTTTATAGATCTGAAGATCTTTGATACAGAGATTAGGTCTTCTCAGATGATGAGGTCCAACTATCCTTCAAGTCTCTTGCCCGAGGAGTTAAATTAGCTACTGTACCTATAATATACGAGTCTATTACTTCTCATTCTAAATACATGGTTCTCCGTTATCTTCTCCACCGAACAGATTTCTCTATCGTATTAGATTTTCTTATTCCAGCGTTACTGTGAGTTTACTGTAGACATACGTCATTTTGTATAGTACTTACTTCCTAATTACTTCTGATGGCCATACAACTCCGCTAGAGCTTTAGCCTCCTGAGCACCTGAACAATAGCTTTTCAAGCCTTCCTGTCAGCTGCAGTGGACTGCCAGTCATCACAAGCATTTTGTATAGTGGCCCATACTAAATTTATACTTTATAGTTTAAGTAAGTGTAGGTAAAAGCTGTTCCGGTTTGCCCAAGACCGAGATGCTTACGCCAGAGTAGTAGCCGAAATCGCATCGGAGGGCACCTGATATGGCACAAAAAGAATAAGAAGAAGATAGGTACTTAAGTTAGTCTAAATGCTGATTTTTTTCTTTAAAAGGATACCACAACAGGTAATAACGATTGGATAGTATGAACCCTAAAGAGTGGTGGCTTTCGGAGGTAATAGCCTTCAGTGTTGGAAATTAGGTACTATTAGCCGACAGACACCTTGAAAAAGACATAACAATTTATAAAACTTTAAATGTGTCTGTCCACCACCACCACCAATGTGTCTGTCAATGGAATGCGTGAATTATAAAATATTAAAGCCGTAGTAAATATTAAAGCTTTATATTATAACGCTTTATACTATAACTGACGTGTTAAAACAGCAATTTTTAACACTTTGAAGGCTATTTATCTCCGAAAGTCACCTCTACTCAAGGTTCATCTTATTGAATGGTTGTTATCTGCTGCGGTATCCTTTTACAGAAAAAAATCAGCCTGTATACGATAGCGTAAATTTAGCAGGCTCTTATGGTCTACCTATAAGAATAAACATGATATACCTATCTAGGTAATTTCATTATTTATTTACAAATTCCATATTGATGAATCAAAAGTTTTGATTTTATCATTCTTTCACAGACGATATTTGAGTTTTTGCACCGACAAAATTTAAATGACCACGCGTTCCATAGAATGCATTTAAATTTGGGAGTCGTTCGGTCAGGGTAAATAGTCCTTGCTATGACATTGAAAAATAAGTCACCACAGAATTATAATAATAAAATTCTCGCCCCGTCCTGTCCCTTCCGTGGCGGCTCAGCAAGAAGCCATAAGAGAAAGAGAGAGACCGAGTCCCTCCCAATTGTTATGCGAAAATTCCAAATATGAGTTGCAATGATATTTAAATGATCGGCCGCATTCCCTCATTTGAATTTATCCCTTTGTGACGAGCTACTGACCGCTGAATATATAAACATCGCATTCATCAATTTTGTATTCACATGTCGAACAGTGTGCCTCACATCGAATGGTGTTGCATATTCTCCTTATACATACATATATTAAAATCAATTGTTTGTAATTAAATCAAAATTCTTTAGAAACCATCCGTTTCTTTGCATTTGTTTAGTTCCACTATCCCCAGCAAGGATAAATTATCTTGCTTTTTTAGACTGATAGGTACACAAAGTTCCAGTTCATAATGTTTTAAACTTATTTTTTTTATTCTTCCTCACTATTTAGGCCAATTGGCCTGTTTATGTCCTGCGTCAACTTCCCTCCTGTGACGTGAACTGTCAGCTGTCGTTCCATCTTTTGGGAGGACGTCGTAGAGGTCTGCTTTCTTGGGGAACATTATCCCTGGCCACTTTGACGATTCCTGAGTCTGCCATTCTTGACATGTATTTGTTCTAGAACCTTCTCTATCGGCCTCAATCTTACTATATCCTCAAATTCAGATCCGCACAGCCTTCGGACCTCTGTGTTTCGTATTCAATTACGAAGGGTTTTGCCAGGGATGCTTCTGAGTACCTACCTTCATTTCGCTGATTCGAAGGAGATTTTATTCAATTTACCTATTTGTAAATTTAATTTTAACTTGCACAGAAAAAATGTTGAAATAAAGATTCTTTGTAGCAGCCGTTCATCCTCCACCACCACCATCCGTTGACATCACGAAGGTTAGTGAACATCAGGGTTATCTCCACTTTATTCACGGCCGCCCAAGACAGTGACATTATACTTTTTCTGAACCACTGTCTCAGGTTACAGAGCCATCAAATTCTTCGTCGTCCTGGTCCTCTTCTCCCTTGTATCCTTAATAATAATAATAACAAACACTTCCTTGCACCCTGCGTAAGTGGCGATTTTATGGAAATTTCTTCCAACCACCCAGTGTTTCCATACCAGAGAAGCAATAGTAACTAGAGAAGTGAATTTAAATAAATTTCTTCTCTGCTGGGGAGCGAACCCAGGACGCCCGCACAGAAACAAAACGGCATACCGACTGTGTCACAGCGGTCGGCTTCCTTCCTTGGATTACAAGCTGTAGGAGTTGATATTTTTACCCTCCCATTAAGTACCCAAAATATTGTAATTTTCTTGTCTTCATACAGTCAAGAAGTTTCAGATCTTGTTTCATTCGTTGATGAACAATCTCGTTCCAAACTCTGTCCCTCCAGTTTCAGAATCTTTCTGTATATCCAGAGATCAAATTCTTGTATTTTTCTTTCTGTCGCATTAGTCAGTGTCCAGATTTCATACCATACAACAGTAGGTGGAAACACATAACGGACAGTACAAATCTTTATTTATTTAATATTGCTTCTCGGGCAACTAACTACTAGGTACTATGGTACTATGTCGAATATTAATTTAACACGCACCCAATAACAAGTTGCCACATTCTGGAGACTTACGATATTATTCGTCTCACAGATCCAAACTGAAAACACAATTAAAAAATGTGTCTTCACCGGGAATCGAACCCGGGACCTTTGGCTCAGCAGTCAGATATCTAACCAACTGAGCCGCGAAGGCCGACAAGATAGATCTAGGGAATGGTCTTTATTGGTCAGGACAATTATTTTTACATATTACAATAGCAAAAAAATAACTATATTAAAAAAAAGACATAATAAACATGATTGTTGAAATTTACTGCCTGACTCTCAGTTATTTGATACCATATATTTTGTAGTGAACGGCTTAAAACTGGATTATGTTATATCATATAAGTAGGTACCTCGGATGTGTGAAATATACGAACTGCAAAATATTCATGTAAAATGTGAAAACTGTAATATGTCTATAAAATATGCAAACTGGAATTTTTTTATCAAAAGTGAGAATTGTAAAGTTATCCATTATGTACGAACCAATGAAGAATATGTTAAATATTTTATGCAAGTATATCCAACATTACGATTGTTTTTCAAAATATAAAATAAAGAAGTTTTTTAATAATTTGACGAAATAATAAACAAAAACCAACTCATTTTTTTTGTTTTTTTTACTAGTAATTTTCGATTACTTCTTCGAAATTTAATTCAGCTAATTTGTCATTATGCGATGGCGATAGTATATGAATAGTGTAAGAATATTAAAAATTCTATGTATGCTATAAAAAAATAAATAAATATATCAAATTAAAGAAACCTTAAATACAAATTATTGAATATACTTGCTCAGTAATTAAATCGTGGCTCAGTTGGTTAGATATCTGACTGCTGAGCCAAAGGTCCCGGGTTCGATTCCCGGTGGAGACACAGTTTTCAATTGTGTTTTCAGTCTGGATCTGTGAGACGATTAATATCGTTAGTCTCCAGAATGTGGCAACTTGTTATTGGGTGCATGTAAAATTAATATTTGACATAGTACCTGTTAGTTGCCCGAGAAGCAATATTAATATATTCAAATATTTTATTTTATTACACAAAACATGTATATCAAGATAGGGTAGTAGTGTGGAGTTCAATCATACCTCGAATAGGTAAGCAGCTTGATGGTACGCATGTATGTATGAAGATTATATATCAAACTGTATGAGTTCCTGTAGATGTTGTGTATTCAGCCCATAATTCAGCCATACAAATTGTATGAAACGATGTGAAAATTGTTGAAAAAAAATGTGATTTCAGTTTCATAATTGATATCTAATTTTGTCATATTGAAAGTGCTCTATTCGTGTAACAACTTATGTAAGTGAATATTTGTTTGTGTTTAGAATATCCTCTTAACTGTGAATATACTATTTTGGCTCCGTTGAAGCTGGTAGGCGCGATGCGAATGTACTCTGGGACCGTTGTCACCGATCAATCAATGAGCAAAACCACTTTTTGTCGCCAAAACCCTTCCCGTCTTCCACATGCCTAACTAACCCTCATGTTAAACTGACTGAGTCGCTTTCAAACAAGGCCAGAATCCTAGAATTGATCAAACAATTTGAACGAAACTGGATCATATTACATTTTGTAAATATAGGCGATTGAATACAACAAACATTAATACAAATATATATTTTTTCCTATTTACGCTCTCAATGCGTTGATTATAAATGAAAATACTTAAAATAATTCTAGATTTCTATCAAGATGATATCCAACAGTCTTCTTCTTTCTTCGGATGTAGGCCTGTTCTAAGTTCTTCCATTCGTCGATTTTTTCGGGCTTTTTGCACCAATCTATTTCCAACGACGGGGACAATATCATCGGCCAACCTTTTCTACGGCCGGCCTATTCCCCTTTTCATATCCCATGGTCTCTATTTCAGAATATTCTGCATGCCCATCTGTGCATTCCCTGTCTGGCAACATGTCCCGTCCATTGCCATTTAAGTTTTGCGACTCGATCCATGATATCGACAACTTTTTTCTGGCGTCTAGCAGAATAAGAAAGAAGGAAATCAGACGCCAGACATAATTATCCAACTTTGAGTATCTTTAACTTTAAAAAATTAGGAAATTTTAAACAATTCAGCCTCAATAACCTAATAACAGTTTAATGTGTATACCTGTATCAACACCAATTTTGTATACATTAGTATAAAATTTGTTATCTCTACTATTTATGTTCTAGTACTCAAACCATTTCAATCAAGTTTGTAATTTTTTATATCATATTTTGACGATAGATGCTAAACTTTCACAGCGAGGATACGAAAAGAAAATATTTTACTCTAATATTACTTCGATAGGAATACATTCCAAATTGAGCCTTGACCTCCTTCAACATGCTACTCTAAAGCCTCCAATCACCAACCTCCACCCTCCAGTAGGACTCCTGGAGTAGTTGTCCCGCATCCCTCTTCATACCATCTTCATACCTCAGCCTTGGTCAGCCAATCCTCCTCTTTCCGCCTGGATGTCCTGTCATAATTCGTTTGGGCACCCGTAATTCTGGCATCCTGTAGAATCGTCCTGCCTATATCAATTTAAGAAGCTTGAAATGTGTGACACTTTGGGCCTGGTATATTTCATACAGCTCATCGTTGCCCCTGATGCGCCATGAACCGATTTCCATCACGGGTCCCAACATTTGGGCCATCTTATTAATTGCAAATATAATAATAACGGTTTTTAATGCAACTTTAATTCGCATTTAATAATTTTCTACACCTTGGCACTTTGCTACCGCATCGTGTGCGTATGTCTTCTTTGATTCTGAATGACGCGAACATTTTTGATGCGTTTGAATTTCGCAGACGAAAACTTGAAATAATGTTAAGTAACAGTCGAAATCGTCAATTCAACACATGGAATGCACTAGTTAACAAGACTAACGATCAGTAATTCTATTTATCTCTTGTATTTTTATATGTGAATTTATCTATTTAAGTAGTATTAAAAGATAATCAATCCTAGTTTTGATTATTATTTTCACCTCTGATGACGATGGTGCAGCCATCGAAAGCACTCATGATTTATTTCAAACTTATGTACTTGAAACAAGTTTATAATTCTTCCCATAAAATTATTTAATGTTGTGCATGTTGGACATAGGTACATAGGAATGAAAAAATATTGGTCGAAGACGATATTGGTTCAGGCAGGATTTGATCCCTGGTCCGATAGATAGCTAACCAGTGCATTACCTACCACTCTGCCACTGATTCATTTACGTGGATTACGACTTTTATTATTTATATTTATAAGAATATTAATTTCGAATTCTGAGAAAGAAACAACATTAAACTTGGAGAATAATTTAATATATATAATACATCGAACAGTCAAAGGTTGAATTATAATACATCAGGCTAGTCTGAATAATCGGTAATTTCTCCTATCTGTAGGTAACTCAAATAACTACCGAGGCAATTTAAATTAAATATATAGATCCGTTGTTGCACCATCATTCTACTCTATTACCTATAATAATCGATTAATTATGGATAAAGGAAATAAAAGGAATTGTAACAAAAGCTATGTCCGCGATGGACACGAACTCTAGTACCTTCTATAGGTACCTATACCTACCATCTCGAACACCCGAGTATTTATTACACAGCTGGTCAGCAAGCGAGCGAACGCTCCGACTAGGTACTTGGACTTACTCGGACGCAGCGAGACCAACACAAATCGTGAATATTTAATCGTGCTTCCTAATTTAATCTTCCTCTCATTCCCGCTCTGACCTCTCGACTCAGTTGAAGTATATTTAATACAGCTGTCAAGTTCAACTTTAGATATTGACAAATTATCCTACTATCAACGTATTTAGTACCATGAATCGTAGCTCTATGAACATTATTATGTTGAACATACACACCAGTCGCTTCTCCAACTATTTTACTAACACAGCACCCCGAATGTGCAACATTCTTCCGAATAATGTGTTTCCACCTTTTTACAACCCGGGTCTTTTTAAGATGCGAATGAATATTTTCCTTAGCAGATTGCAAACCCTCCCCAACGCTACGTAATGCGCTTCTTCAGATGAGTATAACGAACCCGAATCCTATAAGCTAATGTACCCTACGTAGCCATGTTAAAGAAATAACAGCGTCGAACTTCATACATGATATTTTATGTTGTATTTCAATTATTTCAATTAGTGCAGAAATGATATATTATTCACAGTAGTAATAATATTTTGAAATTTTCCCCTTTCTCTCCTAAAACCTCTTCCTTATTCCTCTTTCTGTAATGCATTTTACTTATATATTCATTCTTCTTTAAAGAAATTTTAGTATGTTTTATAGTTTTATATGTATCCATAATTCTTTCAAAGTACCTATTATTTCTTATAAATGTAAACTTGTAATTGGTTTATCTTTATAATTAACACTTTATTGATGTCTTTTAAATGCAGAAAAACTGTTTGTTTACAATGAATAAATAATCTTATAGTCAATTCAGTTAGTTAGTCTCCAGTTCGATTCCCGATGGAGATCAAACATTTTTACTGTGTTTTTAATCTAGATCTGTGAGACGATAACAATTGTTGTTAACCGAGAAGCAATACAAAATCAAATAATTTAATTGAAAGTTTCTGAACTGAAAATAATTATGGTGCGAAAACTATGATTCGTTTGATTTAAGCGATTAAAACAACTCAGAGATTGGATTTTTGAACTGGTAAAATATATACTTCACAGTTCTACGAAAATGTATTCCTTTATAATAGGACTATCATTTCGCCTGCAATTCTCAACTGCTGATATATTTCTGTATTATAGGTAACTTTGCTTTATTGGGATAGATTGCAATGCGGTAATTACCAAATTTCTAACACAATATACACATAATATACCAGCTTAACGATGAATGCTAAACAACTATTTCAAAAAATCAATTCTAAAAGAAACGTGCGAGGAAAAAAAAACTTAATCATACATATGGCGAAACAAGATTTGCTGCATTTTTTGTGTCATGTTTGCAAGGTGGTAGAATTCTTCAGAATATTTATTTTAGTACCTATGTATCTAATTGTGCCATTTCTAGTCTCTGCAACTGGTTGCACCGGTAATGGTTTTATAAAAATATGATCAGTTTTAATTTCCATACACATTTTTATCTGTAGATTATTTATTGCACACTGCCCTAATAGCATGTGTGTTTATTATTAAACTGCAATTTTTTAAACAAACCAAAGCTTACTATTCAGAAATAATTTCTCCCCTGCTGGGAATCGAACCAGGGTGTTACAATCAAACCTACAAAACTTTCACAAAAGCTCAAAGCCTACCAAAAATTTAGATCTTTTAATAATATATAACCCCTTCATTCACGGTATGTAGATCAAAATCCTCAGAGTTTGTTAGGGCAAACTTCGATCATATTACGGGCGGCGATTGATATAACATAGCAATTCTCAAGAAAATTTTGCTTTAATTCTCATTCTGTGTACCTACCTACATTGTTCCTATAGTCAAATATTTGTTATTGAGTGCGTATTGGTAAGTGCGTTTTAAATATTTGTTATTGAGTATATTTTCTGATTTGTTATATTTGACATAGTTCCTGTTAGTTGCCTGAGAAGCAATAAGAAAAATAATAAATAACTTGAGAAACCGAGCTATTTTACTCGGTAAGTACCTACGTGGGATGCGCATAATGCAAATTTGTGTTTTTGCTTGGTTGGTATATGAGTAAACCACCCCCTTCCACGATGATAAATTCTTAGATTATTTGCTGGAAACTTTACTTACCCAGACTATTCGGTTTATTTGGAAGATAATTTGTGGAATCACATTTTTTGAGATGAGAAGGCTACTCACTGACTTGAATTTCAGGGAAAATTTTATGATTGGTTGTAGATCATGATCGAGATTATGATCGAGTACTAATTTATTTACACATATTTAAGATTAAGACAAGACAAGAACGTATTAAGAACGTGTCATAAGTAGCCCTACGAACCTAATTTATAAGGATCGAATCTAGGATGCCCGTATAGCTGGAGCCAAACGGTTTCTTAAGATTTCTTTTTAAGATTTAATTATTCTATTTGTATAATAAACCATCGCGAAGACATCTAGATTTCAACCTTTAAATTTTTAATTTCAATTCCACATAAAAAAAACTCACACATATCATATTGTAATATACCTACTCACACCGTACACTTTATTATTACACATTATCACGTAAGTAAAACACATTAACGTTGTTTTTTCAATACATCAAAATGATGATATATGTAATGTATACGAGGGGCGTTCAATTAAAAGTAGGAATGAGTAGGTTGTCGGTAACTTTCGTTTAATATTATTTTATTTTTCGATATAGTCACCTTTTTGCGTAATAAACTTGGAATATCTTTTTTCTATTCCAAAAATTCCTCTCTTAAAAAACTCTTCATCCTGGGCCCCTAAAAATTCCTGTACTTCAGTGACTACTTCTTCATCATCTTCGCATCTCTGTCCTCTCAGATACTTTTTCAACCTTGGAAATAGATAGAAATCACTAGGGGCAATGTCGGGTTACTATGGAGGATGCTCAAGTATTTCAAAGTCAGTATTTCGAATTGCAGCCATAGCAAAGGCAGACCTGTGAGCCTGGCCGACATAATATTGATGGATCAAAACAATTTTTGCTAGTTTGTCTCGCCGTTTCTCGGGAATTTTGTAGCGCATTTTTTATTTTTTCTACTAAAATATTTTTTTGGACTTCCTTAACCATCTCTCTTCGATCACTACCGTTTTTTGGCAACACGAGCGATGGTCATCATTGGTAGATGTTCTTCCGCGTTTAAATTCGGCGATCAAACGTGCAACTGTAGAATACGGTGGAACATTTGATAGTATTGATTTACTCGTTCTATAGTGAAATTTTTCAAGCAGAGGTACTTTATAACGAATTGCATAATCTTTTCCTTGTTGCTAGTGCTGGTATTGATAATTTAACTATCATCATCTTCCGATGGCGCTGCAGTCTATATCGAGCCTTGGCCTCTTTTAATTCATCGTTTTTGTCGTCTTCCAGTCTGACAGCTGTCTTGCGTCCTTCCTGATATTGTCCTCCTATCTCAGTCTGGGTCTGCCAACTTTCCGTTTACCCCCTTCCCTCCCAGGGTATCCTGCTTAAACCTTCTTTGGTAATTGCTGGTAATATTTTACACATATTTCCATCTCAGTCATTCATTCCCCTTCTTACTTCTTCAATCGTTTATCATTCATACCTGAGTGGAAGAGCTGACCTAATTTATATTTCAATTGTGTTCATAGGAACACATGTTTGCTTGCTGTCATATAGATTAAAAAAGTTTTTTTTATCAATGTTTCCAAAACTATATTAAATGTGTCGACCATAAAGTCTGTTTTAAATAGGCCTGCGAAGTGGACTCTCAGCTATACGTTTTAAAAGTCTTCATCTTTCATCCAACATTTTTTATCAAAATATTCCTCCATATTTTTAATCAAACTCATTTATTACTTAGTTTTAACCACGAGTGTTATTTAATTCGATCGGTTCCTAAGCGATCGCTTCAAACAATGAGTCAAATAATTTACTCATTTTTAAAACAAAATGATTTTTAATAAGTAAAATGATATCGGAGGAATGATGAGCAAAAAATATAACAAGTTTCATTTATCGAAATTTCTCTGAAGTTATGGAATGTCCGATGAGCCATGTTGCTGAATACCAAGTATCGGATTTAGGTGATCGGGAGATATAAATCTTACAAATATATCACACGTAGATAAAATACGAAAGAATCAGAATTCGTGTCTAGAGAAAAATGTGAGAAAAGAGTTAGACTAGATAAATAGATTAGCATTCTCTTAATATTTTTTCCATGTTTAACAACAATAATCTTTACAAAAAAACAAGTTTTTTGTGACACAAATTATTAGGATCTCCTTTTATATGCATTTTTGACTTGCACGCACTGCGTACCATCACGGAATACCCTACAATTTTGGATAACCAGCGACAGGGGTGCGGGTGTGCATTACATTATAAAAGAAAACACGACATATGCCTATATCTCTACACACCAGTATCGTCTCGCCTAAAAAGGCACTACATCAAAAATGGTTGTCATAAGCCAACGACAAATTTCGAAATTTTAAAAGAGCTTTTAGCGCACTGTTGTTTTGTCTTTTTAATACATTTTTTTCTTTAACTTAAAAAGTCTTGAATTCGATATGACCACATTATAATTAAAATTTATATCTATGTATAGTTAATGTTCAACAAAATAAATTTCTCTGATTGTTTAGCCCATACACTGTTATTAATATAAAAGGTCGATTCTTTGTAAAGGTAACCTTAAGATACACTTCCTTATGATGAGAGTTGTTTAAGGTACATATATAAAGCTGCGGAATTGATACTAGCAGTGCTTGTTATACAGGTGCAAATGAACCTTTCGGGGGCACTGTTCATCGTTGTAAACGATACTTTAAGGTCAGGGCTGCTACAATACATTATTAATTACATTTATGTTTTGATTTCAAATTAAAAATAATATCCAGTCTTTTGCTAAATAATATGCTTTGTGAGAATATTCATTGAATCATTTCAACATTAGAATATAAATCTAATTATTGGAATTAGTATATTTTTACGGTTATATACATATACCTACGCAAACATTGAATGCTTTTCCCTGTCGGGAGTAAAATTATATTTTTTTTGACATATTTTTAACATCTCAATACGAAGTTGGAATAGAGTTACAATAGAGACGAAGTTGGAATATTGTAGAAGAACCAGAAACTCAGGGCACCTACAGGGCTTAAGACCTATCATTGGCTGGATTACGCGATCAATTTATGCGCTTGCGCAACGTCCACCAATTATGCCTTCATCATATTTTGATAATGAGAAATAGACCGCTTGAAAATAGGACATTTTGACGATTGTATATATGAAGTATCTAACGAAGAAATCTTTTTTTATAACGCCATCTATTGGTCATTATATCCAAGTGATCAAGATTAATAATGATTTAAAATTATTTAAATTGTTAGTCCCACAAAATTATAAAGTAATGTCTAACAAAGTTAATTTCGAAAATACAAATACAGAAATATTATTGTAATTATTCAAGCATCTTACATTCTCGTATTTCGTTCACATGGTTTATTTCTTGTATGTAGCCGAGACAATGGATGCTTGCCAAAATAGGAACATTTAGCGTTCGATTCTCTCTCCCTTCCTCTAAAGGGATATGATGTGATAGTAAATATTATGTTCATTATACTAATAACATTGCCTATAGGTATAAATATCCAAAAACTCGGATATTTTTTTACCGCACACACGATCCGTAAACTTTGTATTTTTTCCCTGTCAGGAATCAATGATTTTTTGTATTCATTTATTTATTTAAGTATTTTATTTTAGGGGAAACATACAATTTGCAAATTATAAATGGTATCCTTTTGCCAAAATAGTTAATCTTACGTCATGCGCAATATAATAATAAATTTAAATTATTTATAAAGTAGAGTGAGTTTGAAATTAAATATATAAGAAATTGAAAATATATGAAACACATAAAATAAACAACATATTTACCTAATTCAAAATTCAAATATGCCAATGATAAGGGAATATGTAGGAATTGAAGGGGAGTGGGGATGGATGGGGAGGATTTAGGTATTCCATGCCTCATATCAGTGCTTCATTGCCGATATACTCCTGCGATAATGCAGATATGTGTTGTTGAATGCATCTGCAGTGTCATAAATCCTTGTGTTATACTGCCTACAAATACTGGAAAGCATGAATTGATTCTTGAATTAGTACTACAGTGTGAAATATGAAATACCTAAGTGTCTGCGTGTTCTAACTGTCACAATCTTCCAGAATTGGTGAAATGTAATATTATAACTTCTCGGTTCTCCTATAAGTATATATGCCAACTTTGCCTTTATTGATGATACATAAAGATTGTCAACAAAAAATATGAAATAGATCTAAGTGTCTGTGTGTTCTAACTGACACAATGTTCCAGAATTGGTGAAATGTAATTTTGCCAAACTTTATATCGTATTCCATAACTTCTCGGTTCTCCTATAAATATATATGCCAACTTTGCCTTTATTGTTATATAAAGTTTGTCAACAAAAAATATCTAAAAGTATGTTGTCAATTATTTGTCACTAGGTTATTTACTGTCGTCAAATTAATTTTCATTTTTGCTGTACATAAAATATTTTCTTTCATTCGCCATTAGTTATTCTATACTGTACAAATTGTATTCCCTTGTTTATAACAATAGCGAGACCCTGAAAGAAGTTCGTGTTGTGCAGATAAGCGCGTGTGCATCATAAATAATATCTTCAGGGTCCTTCAGCATCAGCATGGAAGCTCTTCTCCCCGCACCACATCACGACGATGCGATGATGCTCTCTGTACCAACACATACCTTCAACTACTACGGTAGGTGAGGTACCTACGTCTATGTCTTCTTACCTTACCTCTGCCACCATCGAACTTTACACTATAGCAGAGATTCGAAACATTTGTAAAATAAATAAATAAATTCAACTAGCAAAATACGACCACAATGTGACGATAGGTAACTTTATTCTAAACCATCGTCCTGGGTTCGTTTCCTTGCTGAAAAAAAAGTATGAAAATAAGTATTGAGATGTTCGATCTATGCTAATGACCTCGGTAGTATAGTGGACATAGTTTTAAGTGGTTTTGTTTTTTTATTGCTATGCTGGCGTCCTAGGTTATATTCCCAGTAAAAAATAAATAAATAGCCACTTGTACAAAGTGCAAGAAAGTGATTTCTGTCGTAAAAGATATTTTTTATTCCAGTACCTAATTACATTTTTACCGTAAATAAATAATGTTTAAGATATATTTTATAATACTTACATACATATAGGAAGGTAGGTACCTACTGAAAAAATAGTGAGGTGTCATATTTCTATTTCAAGAGATAGAAAAACAACTTGTGGATACGAGAGAAAACCAAAGTTACCAACGTTGTCCAAAAGGTTGCCAACCAGAAGTGGAGCTGGGCAGGGCATGTCGCCCGAACTACGGATTCCAGATGGACTAAGAAGATGCGGGGATGGCAACCCATAACGGCCATGAAGTGTTGATGGGCCTCAAACAAGGTGGTATTACACGAGTGGCTGGAGAGTATTGGAGATTTAGAGATACTAGTCAAAAACTACCTAGATATACTAGTCAAAAAGGTTATTAGTATTAGAAGGTAGGTATATATTATAATATTAGATTACAACTTTTAATCCGCTTGATGTACATAGCCCAAAATTACAGAAAATTGTAGACTTTTACACTCGAAATTTCGAATTGTTTCAGTCAGGGGTTATCAACTTTTGAATTTTTACTTTAATTTTTCATATATCTTAAAAAACATTAAAGCTACCACGCTAATATAGACAAATACAAAATCTCAAATTTGTTTTTATAAAAAAGTTCCAGATTTTCTCAAAAAAAATTTATTCTGAAAAATATTTATTATGACATATTATTAAAAATATCGAAAAAGCCCAAACACCCCCAATTAGATAATTGAATTTTCAATAAAAAAATTGAACATTCTAGTACGACATCCCAATTTTTTTTTAACACTAGTTGCATGTAATACATGAGATCCAACTGTCGATAGCGATAGTATGTAGCGATATGATAATAAGTACCAAACTATAAACCCATAAATACAAATTATTTAATATTTTAAGATATTTGGTTTTCTATACAACACATGTACCTACCTAGGTATGTATGTCAAGATAGGATAGTATGGAGGTCAGTCCTTTGATCCTACCCAGAATATGAAAACAGCATGATGGTATGTATGTATGTTTGGAGATTAGTATCAAACTATTAAGTCTTCTTAGATATTGTCTGTAGGCAAAATTGTATGAAGCAATGTCGTCACTAAATTCAATTTTTATAAAAATTGTTAAAAAAAATTTGAGATGTGCTATCACAATTCTCATATTTTTTATAGGAAATTAAATTTTCTAGTTGGGGTGTTTCGGCTTTTTTCGATATTTTTAAAAATTTGGAAATATAGGCAGTTAAACTCATAAATTTATCATAAAAAAAAATATTTTTCTTAAAAAAAATGTTTGAGAAACCCTGGATTTTTTTCAAAAAAACTGATTTGAGATTTTGTATTTGTCTATGTTTATACCAATTTTCAGCGTTTTAGTTTTTATGGTTTCTAAGATATATGGAAAAATAAACCAAGATTCTAAAAGTTGGTAACCCCTGACTGAAACAAAAATTCACAATTCTGAATATAAAAGTTTTGTAGGCTTATAACTGTTTATATATTCTAAAAATTTGGGCCCTGTAAATTGAGCGGATCAAAAGTTATAAGGGACACACACACACACACACACAAAACTCACATAAAATGTTCTACTCCGAATTCTGAGTAAATCCATGTATTGGAACCTATATGCTGCGAGGCCTCTAGTTGGTGTTATTAGCATGCAAAAAGTCCACTACGCCATACAAAATTTTCCTTCGTACACGCTTAATAATATCGATTCATTCAGAGAATTGAATTCTCATGAACGAATCGACAGTTGGAATATTTTTAAAAATTGAATTCAGTGACGACATTGTTTCATACAATTTGTAAGGCAGTATAAACTACACAATGTATCATTCAATACTTTGATATATACCTTTACTTAATCTCCAAACATACATCATGCTGTTTTCATATTCTGGGTAGGAAAAACAGACTGACCTCCATACTCTCCTATCCTGACAAACATATATGTTCCTATATGTTCTGTAAAGAAAACAAAATATCTTAAAACATTTATTAATTTTTGCTAATCGTTTGATACGTATTTTTCAACTATACATACTATCACTATCGACATTTGGATCTCATGTGTTACATGCAACTTGTTTAACAAAATATTCGATCCTTCAAAAAATAGTATTCAAATTATTCATAATATAAGTAATTGTATGCCTCCTAATAAATTAAACGAACTCTTATCAAAATAATATAAAAATAAAATTATCCAATGAACGTATCAATATTTTCATACAATTAATATCTTTTTTATTTACTTTTCATCTTGTTTAGGGTTACTTAAATTGTAAAAAAATATAACGACCTTAATAAATATATACTTATATCAATTATCTTGTTTACAACTTATTCAATTACACTTACACTAATATTATGTGGTATGTTCGATTCTGTTTTATAGGTGTGTCAAAAGATTGTTGATGTGTATCACAGTTCACAGTAATATTTATAAAGTAGAAATTAGACTTATTTCTTCGGCATTGTTTTTTTTACTTTAGTTAGGTATATGATTTCGATGCAAATATTGTATCGCTTGATATTATCTTTCTCAACAGAGGTGAAATCATCAAAAATGCAAAAAAAAAAATTCAAAAACATCCACAATACGTGAACATCGACATATCCTTATTAGATAATAAAAAGCATCAAGATCGCCGCCTGAATTCAGTCGAATAATTTGATCCGTTGAACTATATTTGCTAACATATTTGTTACAGCACATTCCACAGTGATGAGCTATTGTCTTTCAGTCCATGGTCTCGTTCTTGAGATACTCGTAATACCAAGACAACATGTTGTGTCCCTGCAGGACCAAAACTGGGCTTACAAGACATTTGAAAGACTCTTGATCTTGCAAGACATGAATGCAACAGTATTGCAGTCTTGCAATTTTTTTTAAACCTTTTTATTTGTCACTCAAAGTTCTCTCTCTCCTCCCACAACCTCTATCTCCTTCATTGCTGTAATTTTACATTTAATTATGTTATGTGTATGTCTTTCTGTTTGTTTTTGTTTTATTGCTGTTAATTTGCAACTTGTTATTTATTAAGAATTATTTAATGTAGCTATGAGTTATTTTTAGGGTACCTACAATTGTGATGTAACAATCTGTTTATAAAATGTCATTTTGATACTCGCTCCGACACGGGTATGTTTACGGGGTGTCGGTCGCAAATAAAAAAAAATAAAACAACTGTAAAGAATACATAAATAAATAAATAAGTTTAATATATATATATATATATATATATATATATATATATATATATATATATATATATATATATATATATATATATATATATATATATATATATATATATATATATATATATATATATATATATATATATATATATATATATATATATATATATACATATATATATATATATATATATATATATATATATATATATATATATATATATATATATATATATATATATATATATATATATATATATATATATATATATATATATATATATATATATATATATATATATATATATATATATATATATATATATATATATATATATATATATATATATATATATATATATATATATATATATATATATATATATATATATATATATATATATATATATATATATATATATATATATATATATATATATATATATATATGTTATATTTGATGTTTTCACGGGTGAAATATGTTATAATATTTTTATCTCGGTTTTAGCACAGAGTCGACATGAGAAACAAAAAACTTACATCCTCACTTGTACAACACTCGCTCACAGAAGGACATACAATAGATTTTGACCATTCAAAAATAATAGCAAGTTTAAACAGTGAACCTCTCAGAATTTACAGGGAAGCTATAGAAATATATAAGAGAAGGGATATAATGAACAATTGGGACGACGGAGTTCGTTTGCCTAGTACCTGGAAGAACATTTTATATGACAAACAATACAATAATAATATTAATAATACCATAGCGAAAATAACCCCAAAACACAACAATAATAATATTAATGTCACAACTAAAATTAACAATAAATCACAACACAAAAATAATGATAAAATATTATTACCAACGAACACGACAGCAGGTGGGCGTGTCACAAGGAGCCAATCACGTCGCGCTAACAATATTTGACATAAGCGGCCATCTTGTACGCTACGAGTCACTTGACGGTGAGCTTTCAGTGTGAGTAGACGTGTGTCGCGCGCGTGCTTTTCGTTAAGTCCTTGAAAATGCCTGGTGATATTCAGGCGAAACGTCGGAAGACAAATGGTCTTAGTCAAGACCTACTGACACGGGAAAACCGAGATAAAAATATTATATATATATATATATATATATATATATATATATATATATATATATATATATATATATATATATATATATATATATATATATATATATATATATATATATATATATATATATATATATATATATATATATATATATATATATATATATATATATATATATATATATATATATATATATATATATATATATATATATATATATATATATATATATATATATATATATATATATATATATAGATACTTACTACTACACTATTCATGGCCTCACATTGCTTTGGTTGGTTGGAAGAAATTGCCTTATGGCAACAAACCCGTCATTGTACACATTATTATACATGAATTATTATCGTGATAAACTTAATTTCCCCAACTACCGCCAATCTGCTATACATCATAATATTTGTAACTTAGAAAATAGACGAACAATTATAGACATGATTTACTTGCATAAAATTATCCACAACCGTGTAGACTTACCTTACCTACTATCTAAAATAAATTTTTATTGCCCATCACGCAATTTCAGATCTCAGTTTTTGTTCTATGTCGACCGTCGATTCACAAATTATTCACAAAACAATTATATTAGGCGGAGTTGCTCCAATTACAATACATACTTTAGACAATTCGATATAATACATAAATCACAAGCAGACTTCAAATCATACATTTTACAATAAATTATTCAGTAAATAGTACCTTTACCTAAATTTATTACCTACTTTCATCATAATTTGTCTCGCTTACACTTACACTTTCACCCTTTAATTTTAATTTAATATTATTTTTTCTGTAACAATTTATTATAATTTTTTTTCAGCCTAAAATTTTTTTACTATTTTTTTCTGTAAAAATATGATTTAATATATATTACCTACTATATGTGAAAACATTTAATTGAGATGCAATGTATCATCCATATTTATTATAACTATTGTATATTCTTTTACCATTGTATCTTGTTTGTTTTCACGAAATAAATAAATAAAATAAATAAATAAAATTAAAAAAAATGAATTGAATAAATAAAGTTAGAATTGCATGACCTGCAAAACTTTCAAGATCATGACCACGACTTGATTGAGTAGGTATACAAGACCAAGACTACAACTGTGAATGCTAGACCAATACCAAGACATCCCCGGTCTTGTTTTTGCTCACCACTACATTGCACAAATAGCCCTAGATGTTATTTCTTTGAGGAAATGTATCTACATTATTATAATCTGGTTGAACAGCGTTAAAAAATATTTATTCTACATATTATGTGTACCTAATATTATAATCTAGTTATCATGTACCTACTCGTTAATATTATGTTTATCAGTTCGTTATACTTTATTATGTATGTAATAATACTGAATGTATATAATGTTGATTGAAAAGTGTAGTCGATTCTTGTAACTTGATGGCTCTTGACTCTGTGAAAGAAGCTATTGAAGCACAAAAACTATTTCCATACAAGTAAACGGCGCCAAGCAACATCAACTGTAAATGAATATACCTACTTAGGTAGGTAGGTACTCATACAACTACCTACTTCAGATCTGGTTTATAATACAATATACAATGTCAACTTAAATGCTCTGTGCTTAGTTTTAATAAGTTTGTAAGTATACATTAATTTATTATATTATATCCGGAAAGGGACACTTGGCTACGGCCACTTGGATACGGGACACTTGGGTGCGGAACACCTGGGTGCGAGAAACTTGGGTACGGGGCACTTGGGTGCGACGGACACTTGGGTGCTAGCCCACTTGTTTGGGATTCCACTTCCTTGACCGTATTAAATCTATAGTTAAAAATTGGATAGTTTAAGGTGCCAGTGCCGTTTAGATTCCAGTGTTGGTAAGCTCTAACTCCACCATGGCTGGTCAACCGATTTCGTTCAACTACAGCACAAGCATTTATGCTTCATTTAGGGAATGTTTGAGGACGGGTGTATATGTACAAGGACAAATTCATTATCTAAAAAAATAGGTACTTTCCATCAACACATGAAATAAATTTAGTAGGTACATTTTGTATAATGAAAAATATATCCTATTCATTGTTTTATTGAGGATTACGATATTTATCATCTCACAGATCCAGACAAAATATACCTTTAAAAAACTGTGTTTTCCCCAGCAATCGAACACGGGACCTTTAAGTCATCAGTCAGGTATCATCTAACCAACTAAGCATAAATTAAATATGATTTTTTATCAAAGGGAGACAATTGATAAGAAATCAGACTGTAGAGACTTAGGCATACAACTGGACAGTAAACTAATATTTGACTAACACATTGACACAATTACCCTCAAAGCTTATAAAATGTTGGAATTCCTGATGAGAGTATGCGAACTATTTACTCAAGTAAAAACATTTAGCTTGTTATATTACGCAATTGTTAGAAGTCAATTGGAATATGCGTCAGTCATCTGAAATCCACAATATAATATTTAATATTAACAGTATAGAACTAATTCAACACATATTTTTGAGACACATGAATTACAAATTTGGTAATTACTCTTAACATGAATTGGAGACTTTACAGACAACACGAAGGACCTCAGGCTTAATGTAGGTACCTTTATGATATAATAAACTATAATATTGATTCAACAGACCTGAAAATTATTAAATTCAACATACATACCAAACAGACGAACAAGGTACACCTAAATCCGCTCATAATTCGAGAAGGATCGGGTTCGTGGACATATTCTGTATTTACAGGACCCTTTTCAGGAGCCACATTAGACAGGAATAATTCATTATTTTGTTACCAGCAGTGAGTACATGTTACATGAAATCAAAGGTGGGGTGATTAACTTACAATATACTAATGTTATTCTTATTTATTATATTGTTAAATGTTTATTTGTGTGCGTTGCCCATTTTTTACTCCTCACTAACCCAAGGGGATATAGTGGGAGTTATGAAATTGCAATTTTTAAGACTATTTTTCAGGCTGAGTTCGTATTTTAAAAGTTTCATCACAATGAATCTGTGTGTGAGGGTGTGTGCGAGAGTGTGCCGTGTAGGTACTATACATAAACTATGTACGGCGTGTTTATTATACATTATCGATTATAGACTAACGTACTTATTAGATTCTTTTAAAATTTTGCAAATTTGTATATCCAATACTCGCTTATGATGTTTTGAAGGATATCTGAAAGGTGCTTCTCTATTTTTTTAACAGTCAAATATTTCAATGTGGCTCCAAGATCAGGACAATTTAATAAAATTATATTTTAACAAAATAAAAAATACTTTTTGGAGTACTTTTTAGTGAGGAGACCACAATCCACTCGTTTTAATATATAAATAAAAATAATAAAAAAAAAACGGCCAACATGATACATACATATTATGTATATTGTTGATAAACGAGTAGGTGTACCTATATGTGTATGTATGCGTACATTCACAGCATCAAAGTGACGTTACACAAAAGTATTATGTAAATTCTGTCTTCACGCACACACATACAAACATACGCAGCGGTACTCTGAGATTCCCTCTCGCAATAATATATACATATATATTTATGAACACCCACACAGCTACCTCCGTATACCGGACCAATGGCGTAGCCTGTATGCAAAGTGGGCGTGCGTGCACTTTACAGATGAATCCACGTCTCAATACATTCGGAGGCTGACTTGAATGATCAGAGTTTCACAGTGTCCCTCTCCCGCCGCCTAAATCTGAACGAGACAAAGACACCGATCGCATCGGTTGTCTGTCGAATGTCGGAATTATGAACGTATGCTCATTTGGTCGCGAGGTAAACATATGTATTAAATTGTCAGTCAATTTGTTTCCTATTGGTTAAACTGACGCTGTAACGATTTGTAATCCGAACACAGCCCGAAGCTGTCTATAAAACATTACGTATGCGGTGTATCTAATCAATGTATGAATTGTGTATCTGCATAAACTAATGATAAATTATGACACCTTTGCGTCAAATTCTTAGAATTTGCTCAATAGGTACTCAATGCACACCTTGAAGAAGGTAGCTTGGATCGCTTGTTTATGGACTGCCCTATAAACTGTAGGTACCTATATATTAAACATGCATACCATCACGCCATGTACATGCTATTGGGGTACCCAGAGAAAACCGTATGCCAAACCGTCTACTTTTGTATAACATTCATCACTAACTCACATTAATACTTATATCTAGATGGGTCGGTGGCAGAGCGGTTGGCGCGCTGGGCTAGTAATCCAGTGGTCGCGAGTTCGAATCCTGCCTCGACCGATTTCGTTCACCTAAGCACAAGCATTTATTTGCTTATTTTAGGGAACGTAGGAAGATGTATATGTACTTGTTTAACAAGGACATATTCATTTTTTTTATTATAAAAAAAAAAAAAAAATCGTCTCATAACTTCTTTCATTTCCTTCTTACATTATATCTCATAGGTTAGGGAGAATAGAGATATATGGAACATATTTTTTCAAAGTTGAATTTTTGAAAGAAAAAAAAAAGAATTTATTTAAAAAAAACGAGTGGGTTATGGCCAACGCTAAACTCTCCACTACACAATGAAGCTTTCCTGCTAATAAAACACTCTAATATCAATATGAAATCAAATAACTGAACATCGCCAAACATAAAATTTTTCTAAATTACATAATTTTTCAAACCGTTGTATGTTTTTCTTTTAATGTTGACCAACTTTGAATGCAGTTTTTTGAAGATTATTGGTATTGTATAAATAGTTTAAAAAAAATAGAATATATTAAATTTCCATGTCGTGAGAGCATTTTTTCAGTTTTAACAGATGAAAACATAGAGAAACATCGGGAAAAAATGAACCGTTGGCTATAGAATACTAACCAGTTCTAAGTTTATGTACTTCACACATATGGTATCAATATTAAGTTCATCGGCCCTTTATTTTGATCTGTACAGAGGACACAAATTTTCATATTTGTGTACGGCATACACAAAAAAACATCACAACGAAACTCAAAGTATGTACTCTCTACATGATACCCATTGAGAAATTGATGTAAAAAATACTCTTAAAATTTGTGAATTCATGAATCTCCACTATTTCATAGTAGTGGAGACTGTGTCGAGTAAATATCAATTTTTTTTTCTTTTATTTATTTTTTTTTATACAAAAAAATGAATATGTCCTTGTTAAACAAGTACATATACATTATACATCTTCCTACGTTCCCTAAAATAAGCAAATAAATGCTTGTGCTATAGGTGAACGAAATCGGTCGAGGCAGGATTCGAACTCGCGACCACTGGATTACTAGCCCAGCGCGCTAACCGCTCTGCCATCGACCCATCTAAATCCCATACCCATCATTTATTGAAGTTAAACCTTAAGCAATGACATTGAATAATTAGATATAAAAGGCTAAGTACCTACCTATAACCTCCTATAAGTATAGAAATATTTTAAGAACATGACTTTATCCCATACATCCCGATAGTTTGGAGGATTGGGAAAACCACACAACATGAATGGTACGTATATATAAAATTTAAATTATCGTTTTTCTCTCTTTGGAGAAAAACGATAAACAACAATAACAACCGGTACACGCAAAAAACATAAACTGACACTGATTTAACATTAAACATAGGTACCCCTAATGACATAATATTTTGACTAATACAATCATCAATGAAATGAACAAAACGTGAATTTATGTATACCTACTGTTCCATTCCTTCTGGGTCCCATACCTCCACATCACCCCTACATATAATTGTGCCAATGTTTTTGTCCAATTCCTACCTCTCATTCTTCTTCTTTCAGCTAAAAATATTCATTTTTTGCATATAATTGTCCTTCCCAATCCAAGTCACAGATTTTTTCAGGTTGTCTTTCGAAGTTGGTACATTAAATTCAAAACTCCAAAAGTCCAAATATTGCATCATCAAAATCACTTTGTTTCCTTAAATGCATATTAAGGAAAGAGTATTTGTATCTAATTTTAATTACTCTTAAATAATTCGTAGTTAAAATTATTAATACCATCTGTAACTTTGCCTTATTATGTTTTTCGATGCTCTTTGAGTAACACATAAAAATATTTTATTTCATTTGGAACGCATGTGATTCATATTAACTATACCAACGTAGTTAACTAGGTCCTTTTCTAGTAAACTACGTTGATAATAGGGACCTGGTTGATCTATTTTGTGTGAGCCCATATACCTATGTTTGTTGAGGTGGTGATTGTGAGCGCAGAATACTGAGATTGTGTGCCTACTTAAGGTGGAACGGGAACAATCACCTGGTATTCATAATCGCTTATATTGTCACTAAAAATGGTTTCCTAGGTGGGCGGCAGTAATCTACTAATTAATGTCATTGTAAATATGGTGTGATGAAAAATAAATTGAAAAAATAAAAATAATAATCTATAAACACCTGATTCAAATTTCTTCTTCTTTACTTTTCCAACTAAAATTATGAAAAAAAAAATATATTTAATTAAAAAAAAATAAGAAAAAAACTTTACTTTTCCTTTTATTCCTATGAATTTTAATTTTTATTGTTTTTTTTTCTTTACTTAGCAACCACTCAATGCAAAATATCGTACATTACAATATAAATACATCGACAATAACGTAGGTACCTCCTGGTACCTTATACTTTAACTTGGGGTTACTTTTTTTTACTACAATGTACACTGTCACGATATGCTAAAATTAACTCGAGAATTCTGATTCAAAGATATCAATTCACAATAAAAAAAACACACTGGCGTACCAAAAATATCAGCACCAATAAATAACGCGTCTTGTTTTTTTTAAGTCGACAATGTGAAGGAAATACATACCAATAAATTATATTACATGATAATAATCATATGTATGTCAATGACATTCCAATAAACTTAATATTATTTTAAATATTGCTTGCTCCTGTGGTTATGCATCTACGTATAATTGCACAAATTACCTGATGAATGACATTTTTCAATTCTGTCAATTTTAATTTACTGCATGTCAATTTTGAAAGTTAACAAAATCAGTACCTAACAACAAGTCATTGAGGTGTACGAAAGTTTTGCGGTGAAATCGACGGTTTATTTACTTGAAAGGACTTCAAATGAGAAACGATATTTAAATAGAAAGCCACAAAATTATATACATATATCAAATAAATAAAATATAAATAAACGTCGAACTTCGTGGTAAAATTTAAAATCAAAGTATAAGTTCCATAAATTTTTTTTAGAAATTAAAAAGTTATTACATTACAAAAAGTATATAAATATGATAAGAAACAAAAAAAAATCTGTAATATAAAAATATAAAATACGAATATGAAAATTGAGAAAAAAATTTCAAAAAAATGAAATAATGTTAATATTACCTAAGCTATAAAATATATACTTCTTCTTCTTCTTCGTTTAGTAAACCTAGTTGGTCTGTTCTTCAGAAACTATGCCTCCTGGGATGACGAAGTCCAGCTATCCTTCCATCTCTTGGGTGGTCTACCGGGTAGGCGGCGGCCAGTTATATTTTCAAGTCTATCACTGTCCATCCTGGCTACGTGTTCCCCCCAATGCCTCAACGCCTTCTTCTGGATCTAGGTACTCCATCGAACGATGTCCTGTATTCCACATGTTTTCCTTGTTTGAACATTGCGAACACGATCTCGAAGAGTTTTACCAGTGATTGACCTTAGGATCTTCATCTCTGTTGTCCTTAGGAGCCCCTTGGTTCGTGCGGTATCTGCTCGCGTTCACATATACTTACATGTTAAAATTACTTTGTCAGTTAAGAGATATCTGGATTTTATTAAGATGGTTATATCTCTTGACATGATACTCTTCTATTGTTAAGTAATCAACAAAAGAGGTGAAATGATTCAGTATAAATATTACTAAAGAACAGTTTTATTTTATTTATGGCGAAAAACAAAATCAGCATAAGCCTTAATAGCATATTACACATACAGGTAATACATACAAAAATAGATTATTTAAAAAAAATATATTGTAATGAAATAATAAACGAATTACAATAATATAAGTACATGTGCAAAGTAATGTAAAAAATGCAGATTACAAATTAAAAAAGAAAATCGAATCCCAAATAAAAAAGAAAGCTAAATAAACAAAATCTAAATATAAGATGTCAATCATTAAAAAATACAGACTTTTCACTAACGAAGTCTTTCGATCTGCACGTGGAAGTAGACCATTCATTTATTTATCTAAAAATAAGAAATCAATCGCTAAATTAACAGAATTCGTAGTAGATAGAACACTAAGTGTGTCAATGTTCTGCTAAAAATATAAATTTTGATTCGCTTGATGCACAGAGCTTAAAATTTCAGAAAATTTAGAAAATTTTAGGTCTCCTAAACTTTTTGATTACAACAATCTTTGAATTAACATTTTATATTTCCATATATATATCTAATAAGATTTTTTTTTTTTAAAATACCTGTAGACAAATTCAATATCTAAAAAAAATTAATGAAAAAGTTATAGGGTTTCTCAAACTTTTTTATTAAAAAAAAACATTTTTTTTATGACAATTTTCTGTGTATAACTAAGAACCTTTTTTTTTAAATATCGAATAACGCCGAAGCACCCCGACTAGATAGTTTAATTTTCTTTAAAAAACATAGCAGTAAATTATTTTTTGACAATTTTTGTAAAAATATTGCCCACATTGTTTCATACAATTTGTATTGCAGAATACATAAAATCTACGGCGACTCAATAGTTTGATGCTTAATCTTCATACATACCATCAAGAAAAAAGGACTGACCTCCACACAATCTATCCTGACATTCATGTTTTGTAAAGAAAACAAAATATCTTGCAATATTCAAAAATTTGGATTTATGTTTTATAGTTGGTTACGTATTCTTCAACTATACATACTACAACCGTCGACAGTTGGATCTCATGTGTAAAATGTAACTATTTATAATGCAATACATTAAAAGTGTGATGCCAATGATGAAATGAATGACCTGATGTGTTTAGCAGAGGAGAACGTCGCAGTAATTAAAATGAATTGTCATATTATTAAACACAATGTTGGCAACTGTACCTACATACCTATCTTCCTATTCATATTCACATCAGTTTGTTGGTAGATATCTAATTATTCATTAAAATTAACTGCGTGAATCTACTGCCAACCTTATCATTTCAACTTCCTTTCTTTTGCGTGCATTATATTTTACCCTCATACGATTATTGACTTTGCTGGACGAAATGCAAAATACGACTAAAATCAACACATGTGATGGATTTTCATCATAATGTATTTCAACGAAACCCATTTTAATTATTTTCGGAATAAGAAAGCATTTTGAATCTTTTTAAAGAATCGATCATAACTTTATCAGCTTAACTAGGCTGATAGCAATGGCCAGTGTGAAATGTATTTGTTTATATAATGTACAAAAAGATAAAAATGGCAAAATAATACAAAAATGTAAATGGGACAAGTGCTAGAAATACTAGAAAAAAGTGGATGCAAAAGCAGGAAAATTGGAAACTGACAAAAGTTACAATAAG
Organism: Molanna angustata; assembly: GCA_963576475.1. Taxonomy (NCBI): domain Eukaryota; kingdom Metazoa; phylum Arthropoda; class Insecta; order Trichoptera; family Molannidae; genus Molanna; species Molanna angustata. The sequence continues at coordinate 24,322,465 of OY754971.1, forward strand.
TAAGCAAAGCCTTGGGATTAGGCCATCCAGTGGGAGCCTACCTCTTCCTATACAACAATATAATGCTGATAAAGTTTGTTTTAAAGGATTGTGAAGTAGATATAATATGTCCTCATTCGTTCACTTGTAAAGGACAATTGATTTCAATTATGCAGATGACAACCATCCGACATTATCGTGAGTCGAATGAATGTGATGCATTGAAAGATACTTAATATGTACCGACGATAATGTTTATCTCTGTGTGTATTGGGTGATTGTTGCACAAGTTGGTCCAATTATGGATGGATGGAACTCTTCACCGCGATTCGGACCGTGACATGGGCTGGCGTTAGCAAAAAATACTCCAGACTCCGCAATAAATATCGGACAGTCACTTTCTGTGCCGCCACTGCACCAAACAGAGCCGAACTGTCCACAATAAAAATGTATAATTTTATATGGTTAGATAGACAATTCAAACACAATCAACCAAGTGAAGCTGTGATTTAAATATTTTACACAATTACTTGTCACTCAGCCTTTATTGTTATTGAGAGTCATTTATATCACTTTCTTATGTATAATACCTACGACCGAATATCAGTTGTGTCTGTAGCGTAAATATTTTTGGAAAATAAAACATCTCTTGGATCACTCAAAGCCCTTTCAAATAGTTCGTTTATTACTTATTTATTATTATTTATTTACCTTTTATCACACCATATTTATAATGAAAATAATAAGTAGATTACTGCTGCCTAACTAGGAAATCCTGTTCTAGGGCTAGCAGTTTACAATTTTTATTGACAATTATATGCAATTATGAACCAGGTGATTGTTCCCGTTCCATACTAAATAGGTACACTCTCAACTGTCTGCACTCACAATCATTACACTAAACAGGTACACAATCTCAACTTTCTGCACTCACAATCATTACCTCAACAAAAATATGGGCTCACACAAAACAAAAAAAAATCAAAGATTAATTAAGCGGTAGTTGAATTTGCGATAGAAGATTCGTACTGTTGGTTCAAGAAATGACAGATTTAATTGAGAAATGATACTATTTCTGCTTATAATGTAGTTTGACGTTCTGTTGTTTTTTATAAATTATTCAAGATAATAATATATAATATATTATTATATATGTAGATGGGTATATATTTTTATAATATATGTAGATGGGTCGATGGCAGGGTAAGCATCGCGCTGGCTCAGTAATCCAGTGATGGCGAGTTTAATTCCCACCCTGCCTCGGAATATGGTTACTTATGAGGATGTATTATTACCTGCTTGACACCAGGATATATACAAACTTTATTGAAAAACAGAAATATAGAAATAAATAAATTGTATAAAATCCTGATTCCGGTTCTGTTTCGTCAACAATAGAACATCAACATATTACGATTGGCTTAGCAGAAACGGCGCATCAAAAAGGGACCGCCAAATTTACAAATATGATTACGAGCACATGCATTCTTGAGATCAAGCTATGTCGCCTGTTGCCGAAACGCATTACATACATTAAGGTATAGTGTACATACCCTCTCTCTTCTGATACATTCAACAACCTATTAACTAGATACTTTTACCAAAATAATGTCCAGCGTTAACGAATTACTGACTACATCCGACATGGATTGGAATATTTTTTTCCGCCGTCATTTAAAAAAACGCAACTTTAATTGTGAATTCGTAATATAGGTACCCACAAATAATGGTGATTGCTGTAAATACGATTGGCAACAATCACTTTATTCAGCAAAAGTTTAATCGCTGTAGTATATATTATGTGAAATCTAAAATTATGCAAATAAGATAATAAGTGAATCCAGCCAATTAATACTCAAGTACCTATGTATTATAATGGTATTGTATTTCTCAATACGAATAGGTGACACAATTTACATAAAAAAATACGAGAGTAAAGTGATTACATGAAAATTTTTCGAAACACAATTGTTCGAATGCGCAATTGTACAAATAACATTTTTTCGAAAATCAGTTATCAGAATGACAATTGTCCGAAAGCAAATCATTCGAATTAACATTTGTTGGAAAACCAATTGACCGAATTTAATATATTTTTGTGTCATTATGTTGCCTCTTTTGACATATTTGTTGCCAGTAAAATATATTCGATGAAGACTATTATTACTTTTTGTATTATTGTTGGGTACGTATGCTTGCACATTTTTAATACCTGATGTTTGACAGCGCGGTGCGTCGCCATGTTGTTCATTCCATAGATTTTTATTATACATAATATACTATGTAGATGAAGTACTCCGTGTAAAATAAATCCGAAAACAATTCACATTAGTCGTTATTCTCTATAGAAAAACGATGTACTAAAACGTCAAAAATCCCCCGGAAAAATGCCTCACATCGTTTCATACAAAATTTGCTAACTACGACATCTAATATATTATAATAAAAATCTATGCTTTATTCCTCTCACAATACTACCAACATGACGTCATAAAAATTCGAGCAATTGTAATTTCTGATAATTGTGTGTTCGGAAAATTGTTTTTCGAAAAAAATGTGATTCGAATAATTGCCATTCGTAAAATTGAATTTCGTAAAATTGAGCATTCGAATAATTGTTTTTCGAATAATTTTCCTGTCACCAAGTAAAGTAGGTATATGCAAGGGTGACAGTTATCGAATCAAAAAAATTCTTACCCTAATAATTCTTTGCGTCAGTCTAATGAAAATAATTCTACATATTTTAACAGGACCCTAGTAACCATCCTTAGAGTATTTTTTTTAAATATAACTAATTGAAAGAAAGTGAACCAATTTTTTTTATAATTAATTACACAAATTCGAAATTTCTAATGACATTCGATTACTTAATCAATTTAATTTTCACAAACTAACTATATGGTATTATGGAATTAATACTCATTAAGAGGGCATATAATGTTAAATCTGGTAACTGAAAACATGATATATTAAAACCGCCTAATAGATAATATATGTACACTAAAGTTACATACTCGTTAATAGTGGTAACTATCGCGTGCGTAATCAAGGGTTAAAATTATTATTTTATTCTTTTTTACAGGTTTACAGAAAAAAAGTATTTAAACACTAAATGATGCATATATAAATCCGTACATCCAATAATATTGCTTCACATATTGTAAACTAACTACAATAACAAAGTTACAATAACAAAGTTAACAAAGTACAAAGTTACACTCAAATTTGTTAAAAACAGCTCAAATAAAAGGATGAGGAGAAAAAAATAAATAAATAATGAAGTAATGAAATAAAGGAGGGAAGGAGAAGAGGTAGAAAATAAGAGAATCTTCTATCACTGTATTAGGGCGCGAAACACTCTTCATCAGAAACCCAAAATTTTGAAATATTTTGCATTTTAAGAACAAACCTGAGTTGAAATGAAAAAACGTTATCGGTCATTCACATTGATTTTACGCACTCTTTAAGCACATAAAATATTTGTTAATCTACGTGTAATTGAGGAGTAATTAAAAAAAAATTATGTTAAAAGGATTTTTTTAAGAGAATTTTTACAGGTTTATGCTGAATTTTAAAATTGTGTGACGAACATTCACTAGAGAAATTTTGTAAACACTTGGTATATTTTTAGAAACACACTGTTTAACATACATATTTGAGAAATTTCAAATAGCGATGTTCAGGTTTGTAAATAAAAAAAATACATTAGAGATGGAATTCATGTATAAATTTTAAAATCATGAAATTTTGCGAATACAATATCTGAACATTATTTTATTCAATGTCCAATAAATAAAATAAACTTTCAACTTTAATATTACGGTTTCATTAATAATATCTAGTTAATTGAGGATTTTTATAGCGCCTATTAATGATGACTAATTTTATCACATTTATATATTTTATTTTAGGGTGTGATTTCCGAACTTTACCAAACTGTTGTTAGCAATATTAGCGAAGGCGCTAAACGATAACTGACACAATCAATTTCAATACTCGTAGCTGGGAAACAAAAAAATGTAATAATATTATACGGTTCGTTGTCCTTCCAAGTTCTTCTGGGACATGTCTGGGGCCCCTGAGGGCGGATGCCTGAGACACATAACAGCACACTAGCGCCCCCACATCATCATCGCTTCAATGACAACTTTTTACATCCAACCGCTCAATAAACATAAATACGTACCTACACGACAAAAGACGACGAATGCGTTATGTCAGTTGTTTGAAACCTCAGCTTTGAATAAATACATCACTACTTAACATAATATTCATATTTTATAATTTTTAATTTGTGTACAATTTTTATTTTATTTATATAATTTGGTTATATCAAAACTATAACAAATTTACTGGCGCAATCTCTCTAGTTCTTTTTTTAAGTTTTAATGATTCTTGATTTAAAGTTTTAATAAATCCTTTTCTCGTTCAAACTTAAAGTTTTAATCATTCGTGATTTCTTATACATTTAATGATTTTGAAATTTTCATCAATATTTACTATTATACTTTCAAAAATTATGTTTACATTCATGTTTTTTTTTGTGAAAATTTGCTATACGATTTTTTTAAGATATTTCGAGTCTCTTCTGACCAAAAACGTTGCACGCCAATATTGAAAACTTCAGCCGAATAGATAATTACATGGCAAAAATTAAAAGAAAATAAAAATAACTGAAGAAAAGAGAGTAAAAAATATAAAAATATTGAATATAAAAACAGTTCAAAGCAATGAAAGAAAGAAAAAGAGAAAGGAAGACGAAATCAGATGTTTTTGCTTTGACCTTATTTTGAATGTTAAGTATAAAGTATGCACAATGCAGGTACATAGAAATATAATGTATAGATATGTAATCCTATACAAATTATTAGTTTAAAACGTGTACCCGTGCATCTATGGCGGAATATAATGTTTTAATGCACCCTGGTAAGTAGGGAGCATCAGATTGATCATTAAAATCCGATGTACCTATACCAAAAACATAAAGATTATTTTTCACCATTTTTAAAAACACTCTTTCATAGTTTCCGTCAAACTTCTTGAGCCTGAAGAGGGGTGGTATACACTAACCAAGCAAGCAAAAAGGCAAAAATTTCTCTGCACAACCACGTGACGGTCTCAAGTTCTTTTCCAATAACTATATCACTATGTAGAATCGTCACGGAAGACTAATTGTCAGACTGATAGAGGCTAAACGCTTAGCGTAACTCATATCTAATTGTGGTCACTAATAATTATTAACTTTGATTTAAAAACTGAGAAATAATATGCTTCTTATCTTATTCTATATCAATGTTCACGCTAACCCTACGAGAGGATATTAGGATTTTAGACTTCCAAAAATGAGATTAACATGTACACAAAATAGTTTATACCATAAAGGTCTCAAAATGTAGGTAAACTAGTTTACCACTAAACTTAAAAGAAGCCACAAGTCTTGTCACCTTTCGTAAGCTAGTTACTGAATACATAATTAAAAACTATTCATGTTCTCCAAAGTTTTACAGTTTTACATAGTTTACAACATCATATCTGACTTTTTCTTCTTAGCCTTAGCCATCGTCCCATTTACTTGGGGTCGGCTCTCCTAGTCCTTCTGTCCTCCGCGTCCTCCGAACGAAGCCTTGCCTCCTTGAGATCTCTGGTTATTGCTGTGGTTATCCATTTGGTCAATGGTCTACCTGGTCTTTTAGTCCCCACCTCTATGTCCATCGTTCTTTTTATCATATTATTATCCTGTGGCAGTCTCATTACGTGTCCATACCACCTCAGTCTATTTTTGGTCAGTTTGATTGGCGCGACTTTGAAACTGCCACGGATATGGACGTTCTTCACCCTGTCCAACCTCATAACACCACCAGCCCATCTGAGCCTATCAACATAATACTCTGACTTTAATTATTTATTTCAAAAAGTTTTACTTTTATACTTTTTGGTTTAAACTAGAAGTATTGATTTTTATATATGTGTTAACATCTAAATAAATGTTACTACTACTATTTAATTATTGAGTTACACGTTTTTGATACCCAATAGCAACCCTTTACATTAAATCTCTGTGAGGTACTGTACAAATGTACTGATTCGTAAAAACCCTATTCCTATGGTTGTATTCCCCTATCTGTGGTGTGACTTTACCGTCCTCTGTAGAATGACAACGAGACGAAGGGAAATATCCAAGAGGTCCAGCAGGTTTGCATGCATACCAACTAGGTATGCGGGCTGTTAGCGCGAGGATTATTATTATTATTCGCCCGTCTACACGGCGACTACCGGAGACGGAGACTAAGACAGAGACTTGGATGTAAGTATGATAACCATCAGACGTGATACTCTGTGAAGTTATGCCACTCGTGTGCCCTTATATGGCGCATTCAATGTCTTTGGTTATAAGCAAATACGCCTCTAATAAAACGGGGAACCTGAGAAATCACAGGCGATAATGACAACATATCTTCTCAGAATGTGCCACGCACTCATAATATTACAAACCGGTATATACCGAGCGGTAGCGGCACTTTTTGCCATTTTAATTAAACGAGTAAATGGACATCATTTAAATATTTGTCGTTATGAATGCTCTCGTCATTCTCATGCAATACAAGAATAATGAAATATTTTATTTAAAATACTTGGCTTTATGAATGTGTATGAATGTAAGTGGCGCTACGTTGTTTCATAAATAGGGACATGGCTTGATCGAATTTATATACTTTATGAAATAAACTTTCATTTATTTACTGAACATAATATACCTACCTATAGTATACAAAAAATAACAAATAATATAATTTATTTATTTGAAAAAATGGAAAACGTACATATTTTTTAAACAAATATAATAAATAAGAATAACAACATAAGTATATCCAATAGTAACTTAATCAGCCCACCTTTGATTTCATGTTGCATGTGCTCACTGCTGGTAACAAAACAATTAATTATTCCTGTCTAATGTGGCTCCTGAAAAGGGTCCTGGACATACAGAATATGCCCACGGACATGATCTTTTCCAAATTATTATACGTGGTAAGGCGATCTGATCTTGACGGACCAGGGGGGCAAGTCTGGTCCGAGCGGCGAAATAAAAACCCTAGTGATTACCCATATCATGGATATAATTAATATATGGAGTTCTATAATATTTTTAGATGTCATAGAACTCCATATGATAATTATACCTATCCATGATATAGGTAATCACTTGGGTTTTGATTTCGCTGGTCGGATCAGACTTGCCCCCCTGATCTTTTCCAAATTATTATACGTACAATGGCGAATTCTGAGCGGCATTAGTGGTTTTTTGTCTAAAAAGATATAAAAATGAAAGAAAAATATATTTAATGTACCTATACCTTGGACAGTAGGTATATCAATTCACACACTTGTCGCTGGCTACCCCATATTGTGGGATATGCCATGATCCACCAATTTTCAATTATGTACCATAAAAAAGCACCTTACAATAAGATGAGAATTTTTGAAATTTAAATAATCCCTACCTTCCAATTTGATATTCTTGATTTTCGTTATAACTTTGTAGGTAGGTAGGTACCTACAGTCTACAGTTATGTGAGGCACAGTAAAAAAAGTGAACAGGGCTGTAATGACAAGAGTGATGGTAGATGTTACATAGAATAACATATACCAATCCTAGTATCAAAGGGATTACAGTTGTTGATGGCTTTGGATGCAGAGTGCATAATAATGCTGCCTGGAGAGATGTGAAGACCCGCCCACCTCTCAATACCAACACGGCGATTGGTCCGAGATCTCGCAATGCTCTCGAATACATTTAAATGGATTCAACGATGATCTTATGCATATAAAATACTGTTTCTCATGCGATACTCAAAGCCAACATGTATAGGTACCTACACTACATTAAATTATAATCCATTACCCACTAAAACATATATGGACGCTGCAAAAAACACGAGCCGCAGTAGTTAATAAAATAACTTCTCATAGTTTCGTTATGAAACGTACATACCTATTGTTAATTTACATTAAAATAGTGCTTAGACTCATTTATATTATCATTGTTTTCGTGTGTCTTGTAATAGCCGGGTTATCAAACACAAGAGGCAAAATAACATCTCAATGAAGTTCACCGACCATGTTGGCTTAAGGTGAGACGAGACTGATGTCAGATGTGTGGAAATATTCAATTTATAAGGTGATGCACACCCACACACTTGTCAATGGTCATCTGGTTGATATGCCGTGGTTGTATAGTATGAATGGAAATTTGAATTATACTTAATTTTCATATTTTTATTCATAAATCAACATTATTTCACTGCAAACGTTTATATTAATAGTTGATATTGTAATTGTATTATTAGTTTTATAGAATTTCACACGTCAGAACTAAGATTTTCTGTCGTATTTTTTATGAATTTTGGGGATTTTTTCTATATTTCTTATTTCTAAATTCATAGTTCCTATGTTACATATTAATTTAACATGTACACAATTACAATTTGACACGTTCTGGCGACTTATGATATTTATCGTATCACAGATCCAGACTGAAAACTCAATTAAAAACTGTGGGAATCGAACCCAGGACCTTTGGCTCAGGTGGCAAGTATCTTACCAACCGAGCCACGAAGGCCGATTATCGCATATTTTCCATCCTTAAGAACTTTAAGTATTTTTTATGATCACAAATTTGTATTTCTTTTTGTGATCTCCATTAGGAGTCATGTCATTAAGTTAATTGTACAATAAAAATGCGATTATCTTTGTTCTAAGTGAAATTAAATAAAGACCACATTATCAATGATGATAATTTCGGATTCACGTATTGAATTACCTGTCCGTTTGATTGCCTTCATTAATTCTGTGGAAGATCTGACAATCCTTTATAAGGAGTAACCATGTCCACGGATTGGAAAATATGTAAGGAGCAAACAACGCGAGGATTTTTTTATGATCGTATAAATTCAAAGGCACATCGTGTTTTTTCTTGCAACGCGGCAGGAGACTGTTTTTTGTTATATTATTTTCCGAAAGACAATAATTTTCTTTATACAGACGACGACGTCTAAAACTAATGGAAGGTAACTTTACATTTAGGGATCGCATTGCATGTAGCTGTATACATTAAATACCTTATAAAAGTTTCTTTATGTACCTGCCTATATAATACTCGCATAAAATGAATCTACTCGTGTAGTTCTTCCAAAGACAAATTCATTCATTTCCAATATTATTTGTAACGTCTATGTTCTTTCTATGCTTTCAAACAACCACAAAATGACTTATATCCAAAAATCTATCTTGAAAATGATTGATAGAATATTTCCATCTTTAAAAGTATAAATTTGATTACTCGACCATATTCAAATAAAGACTGAAAATTAAATAAAAAAATATAACAACCTTCTTCCTCCCTCTTCTTCTGAAATTCATAAATGCCAAAATATCTATCACAATATCTTCTTGATTTTTCCCAAAAATGTCTATCATCATTATCAGCAGAAAATACAATGACTATGCTATGTGTAACATCGACCTTGTTTCATATATAAATTTGCATGTGCCACTCTTCCATAATTATTGTTATGGAACTAATTCATTTTTGAACTCTCCAGTAAACAGAATCCTCACCGCACTTACAATAAGCATCAATGTGCCCTACAACTAGATATTTTCCATAACTTGCCTTACCAACATAAAAACTTACTGTCCAATTTAAAATCAGTTTAGCAAGCTAACACCTCATTAGACATTCTCACCCATTACACATTAACATTCACATCACATCCCAGTACGTTATTACCTACTTATAATAATGAAATGGTTTGCCACAGGTGATTTACACTAGGTAGGGATAGTTAAAACAATTATATTTTAAACTTATTCATTGTTTTTTTTTTACCTGGTGTTTGTGTGAAATTTAATTATTTAAATAAATAAATAAATCAGCATCATCATAATGACGAAATTCCTGGGTGAGCCTTGACTGAATCCAGGGTGGCAAATCTGGTCAATAGGCGAAATCAAAATCATCCATGTTTACTCATATCATGGATACTCTATAAAATCTTAATATGTTATAAAACTCCATAAGATAATTATATGCACGATATGGGTAAACATGGATGGTTTTGATTTCGCCTGTGGACCAGACTTGCCCCCCAGGAATCTCCTCCATTCCCGTCAATCCGTTGCCTTCGTTCTCCAGTTTCTAATATACTTATTATGCTGCGGATGCATCCGCATCGACACTTTCCATCCATCGAGTCCTCTGTCTTCCTGGTCTCCTTCGACCTTGTGGCACAGAGACTTTGAGGCGTTTGGTGAGGGGTTAGGTTGTCGTCGTCCATTCGGATTATGTGTCCAACCCATCTCAAGCGTCCTATCTCGATGACACTGACCACCTCGGGCTCTTCATAGATCTCATATAGCAACCGTTATTCTCTCATATTGGCCCGTAGATCGTTAGAAGGATTCTTCTCTCAACGGCCGCTATGGATCCTTCAGTTTGTTTATTCATCGCCCAGGTTTCGGAAGCTTACGTGAGGATCGGTTTAATGCTTAGCTTGATGAGAAAAAGCCTATCATATCATGTATACCTATAAACAAACCCAACGCATTTTAAATAACTCGAAAAGATCACTAAGTATTCAGTCACATTTACCTACCACATTAATTTTATTATTACAGCATGTATTGTTCGATTATCTAACTTATGCTTTTAATTATTTTGTAATAATCCATAACGCGTTGTGTCCTTTTTACCAATACTACCTACATACGATCTGCTGGAGCTAAATAGACTATATGAATTGGTTTAAAAATCGGGAAATGGAAATCAGGAAATATTTTGAAGGAAAGAATAGAATAATCCAACTGTCGATTCGTTCATGAGAATTCAATTCTTTCAATGAATCGACATTATTAAGCCGAGATGCGTGTACGAAAGAACATTTTGTATGGCGTAGTTGACTTTTTGCATGCTAATAACACCAACTAGAGGCCTCGCAGCACATATGTTCCCATACATGGATTTACTCAGAATTCGGAGTAGAACATTTTATGTGAGTTTTGTGTATGTATGTGTGTGTGTGTGTGTGTGTGTGTGTGTGTGTGTGTGTGTGTGTGAGGGTGTGTGTGTGTGTGTGTGTGTGTGTGTGTGTGTGTGTGTGTGAGGGTGTGTGTGTGTGTGTGTCCTTATAACTTTTGATCCGCTCAATTTACAGAGCCCAAATTTTCAGAATATATAAATAGTAATAGGCCTACAAAACTTTTATACTCAGAGTTGTGTTTCAGTCAGGGGTTATTAACTTTTGTAATTCTGGTTTATTTTTCCATATATCTCAGAAACCATAAAAGCTAGAACGCTGAAAATTGGTATATACATAGACAAATACAAAATCTCAAATTGGTTATTTCAAAAAAATTCCAAGGTTTCTCAAACATTTTTTATTAAGAAAAATATTTTTATTATGATAAATTTATGAGTTTTACTGCCTATATTTCGATTTTTTTTAAAAATATCGAAAAAAGTCGAAACCCCCCCACTAGATAATTTAATTTTCTATAAAAAATAAGAACATTATATTAGCACATCTCAATGTTTTTTCAACAATTTTTATAAAAATTGAATTAAGTGACGACATTGCTTCATACAATTTGTATGGAAGTCGCCTACACTCAATATCTAAGAAGACTTAATAGTTTGATACTAATCTCCAAACATACATACATACCATCATGCTGTTTTCATATTCTGGGTAGGATCAAAGGACTGACCTCCATACTATCCTATCTTGACATACATACCTAAGTACATGTGTTGTATAGAAAACCAAATATCTTAAAATATTAAATAAATATTTATGGGTTTATAGTTTGGTACTTATCTTTCAACTATACATACTATCGCTATCGACAGTTGGATCTCATGTGTTACATGCAACTAGTGAAGGTAAAATTGTTCTTACTTGTCGCGACGAACTAATATAATATATTATGAAGTTATTATGAGTTCGGAATGAAGATACAAGGAAAGAATGTAAGATAAAGAAAGATGTAATTAACAGAATGAAAGTTAACACATTGAGATGGTTTGGCCACTTGGGGAGAATGAACGAAGAACGCCTGACGAAGAAAATATACAAAGCTGACAGGAACGGAATAAGAGGTCGCGGGCGCCCAAGAAAAGGATGGCACGACCATGTAAACGATATTTTGAAAGATGGAAATGTAAGAAGCATGAACAACAGACGAACATGTATAAGACGATGTATGAATGTTGATGAGGCGATGAATGTGTGTCAAGATAGAAAAATGTGGCGTTCGGTTCTCTCTGCCTACCCCGTGAGGGACATGGCGTGATGGTATGTATATATGTATGTATGTATGTATTAATTTATACTAAATGTTTATTAGCACAGGATACTAATACAACACGACACATTGAAGAAGAACAATAATAAAATAACACTTGTCGCAATTTAAACTATGTAGAAAACTTAACTTTTTAATAGTATGTAAAGAACACTGTGTCATCTCTAGAAGGTAACTGTACGTACTTTTTGGAAGTAACTTTCTCAGCTAGGCGGGTAGGCCAAAATTATCTATGCTCAGGATCGCAATAAGGAGATGAATCAAAAATGGATATCTCTATCACAATGAATTGAAGTGTGGATGAACAGGAGATTTTTTTAGAAATTATAACACGTTATTTTAGATTAACTATCGTTTTTAATATATGAGCCTACAAATACATACTGATCACAATCAATGATGAATAATCAAATTATTATTTATACTTTGATCCCCCGTACCAATGTATTTATTTATCTTGATCGACAAGAATTATATTTTTATTCAAAATAATTACAGTTTTCCCACATATCAATATCATCATATTAATATCGGGATCTAACAATCATGGTGGTTTATTCATCATACACAACTTGGTAACATTTGATTCTTTTAATTATTCAATTATATAATTGAATGGCAGTATTATACCCACACCAAATCGTATTTTCAGTTATAATTTTAGACAGTCTACGTTTTCTAGACTATTACAAGACAAGTTTTCTAGTATGTAAATTTTACTGATGCCTTCCAGACTAGTCTCAACGAGTAAAAATCATATTTTTATTTTATATTTAATTTCCTTCATTATAAAGTATAGGTTTATATTTTTTTTGGACTATTTTTATGTTAACTTTGTTGTAATTTAAATAAAATTTTGCTTTAAAACTATACCTATGTACATCTCTTTATATCAAAAACTATCGTCATTGTCCTAATGGCAAAAAATTCATAATATTCAATTTTTTGGGAAAAAATTAAAGAATTTTTTCACAAAACACGAGAATACAAATTTTCTCATTTAAAAAATAGTAGATTGAGCAATATATGTAAATACCCCTTCAATATGAATGAATGAATGAATGAATGTAACGAGTGTGATTTGAGTGTGTGTGTGAGTGTGATCTAGAGCTGACAACATAAAATATTTAGGAATTCACATTGACACTCAATTAAAATGGGGTAAACAAATAGATAATTTGACGAAAAGACTTAGAAACCAAATGTTTATATACAGAAGATTGGTGGATTTTGTTGATCTGAACACTGTTCGTATGGTTTATTATAGTTTAACTCAGTCTCTACTCACATATGGAATGATTGCCTGGGGAGGAGCCTATGACAGTCATATACTTTCATTGGGGAGGCTCCAAAAGAAAATTATTAAATTAATATATAAAAAACCTCTAAGGTTCCCTAGTGATGAATTGTTCCAGCTGAGTGGATTGAGTGACTTACGTAGGCTATATATATTGCAGTGTACTAAATTTATCAAACAGAAACCACAAGCTTTTGTGCAGGCGTCATATAATGATTGCAGAGTTAGCGCGAGGCTGGGAAACCAATTTAGACCTCCCATCTGCAAAACTAGATTTTTTCAACGATTTCCGCCTTTCGTTGCTCCGAAAGTTTATAACAACCTGCCATCTTTAGTGAAGCAACATAAAAGTTACCTGACCTTCCTGAAACATTTTAAACTGTGGCTTAAAACAGCTAACCCAAATGATTATCTATTGTAATTTTATATTCTTGTTTTATGCAGTAGGTACTTGTGGTGTTGCAACCTTTTTGCATCTTTTAGTATTTTTGCATCTTTTAGTATTTTTGCATCTTTTAGTATTTTTATTTTTTGTGTTACATTTTTTATTCCGTTGCATTTTTTTTGTAATGTGTAAATATCTAAATAGTGATTAGGTGTATAAAAATGTATAAGGGCATTAAAGAAACGAACCACAGTTATGGAATTGGTGTCGGCTAGCATTTAAGTTAAACCGCGCGACTTGTTGTGTGTTTTATGTGGATATTATGTACCTACTCAAACATACAACATTTTAAAGGGTATATTTTTTATTTTTATTTTAATATTTATGTTTAGTTTTTGGTATTGTTTATTTTATGTTTTATTAAAAATTAATCAAATATGCACTGTAGATTATAGATATATTTCATTTTTTTATCATTTTGTAATACCCACAAACAGGCATTGCCTGGTGGGATTTCTCTTGTTTATATTATATTGTCTAATTATCATGTCATATTATGTAAGTTTTTATAAGTTATATATTTCTGTAAACTCCTTTATGTTATTATTTTTATCATTTTGTAATACCCACAAACAGGCGTTGCCTGGTGGGATTTCTCTTGTTTATATTATATTGTCTAAGTCATATTATGTAAGTTTTTATAAGTTATATATTTCTGTAAACTCCTTTATGTTATTATTTTTATCATTTTGTAATACCCACAAACAGGCGTTGCCTGGTGGGATTTCTCTTGTTTATATTATATTGTCTAATTATCATGTCATATTATGTAAGTTTTTATAAGTTATATATTTCTGTAAACTCCTTTATGTTATTATTTTTATCATTTTGTAATACCCACAAACAGGCGTTGCCTGGTGGGATTTCTCTTGTTTATATTATATTGTCTAATTATCATGTCATATTATGTAAGTTTTTATAAGTTATATATTTCTGTAAACTCCTTTATGTTATTATTTTTATCATTTTGTAATACCCACAAACAGGCGTTGCCTGGTGGGATTTCTCTTGTTTATATTATATTGTCTAAGTCATATTATGTAAGTTTTTATAAGTTATATATTTCTGTAAACTCCTTTATGTTATTATTTTTATCATTTTGTAATACCCACAAACAGGCGTTGCCTGGTGGGATTTCTCTTGTTTATATTATATTGTCTAATTATCATGTCATATTATGTAAGTTTTTATAAGTTATGTATATATTTCTGTAAACTCCTTTATGTTATTTTTTTTGTCTTTTTATGCATATATGTTTTTGTTATAAGAGAAATAAAGAAACCTTTATTATTATTATTATTATTATTATTTATATAAAAATCTGAAAACTTTTGTTGTTACGGAAACAAATCGATCTGATCAATGAACCAGTGGTAATAATTGACTTTTAGGCCTGATATTATAATAGCATGATTCAACAATAATCGATAGTTTACCGTATAGTACACACATACATACCATCACGCCATGTCCCTAAGATGGTAAGCAGAGAGAATCCGGTGGCATACTCCACTACTTTTGCACACATCCCTGGCTTCTTTTACATCCATGCATTGTCGTCGTGCTCGTCGATTGTTCATGCTTAATATGTTTCGTTCTTTCAACAAATCATTCACATAGTCTTGCCATCCTTTTCTGGGGCGGTCCCTGCTATTCACTCAACCTCTTACACCCATAATAATTTTTCCGTATAGTAAATCGTCAAATATCGTTTAATCATGCTATTGTAGGTAATATCGGACCTTACATACGAAATCGACTATTTGTAAAATCAACTATATACTCCGATTAAGAACAACACCACATGTTTCGCTGCAAGACCAACACTAAGACCGGGATTGCAGTATCTTGTGAGTCTTGCAAAACATGAATGCAAGAATCTTGATATTTTTAATTCAAAAATTAATAAGCAATTAACAACCTACGTACTATCGATATCACTCTATAAATTGGTGTTTTGTTGACTTGTTTCATTTTTATTCTCATCTTTTTGTGGCATGTCAGGTCCCCCCGACGTCGGCTACCACTCTGGTGGAGGCATCTCTGCCTTGAGCTAACCGGAATAGCTCTTCCACTCTGTGGACACTGCTGGACTCTCTCTGTTAGTTCCCCTTTTAGCTTATGGGTGGCACCATTGTCCGGCTTTCGGCTGAATATCATGTATTTAGTTTAGGCCATATTAATATATAGGCCCATTCCATCACCTACCGCACTGATGTGGTTGAGTAGTTTTTTAAGTCCTTGAAGGCTGTCCATCTAATATAGCAGTGTCATCTGCATATCTTACATTATTAATAGTGACACCATATACCATAACGCCTATATTGGTGTCAGCAAGAACCATTTTAAATATTTGGTTAGAATAAATGTAGAAAGAGAGAGAAATACATTCTTGTCGTACACCCCTCTCAATCGTCACCTTTGATGATTTGTTCGGACCCCTCGTATTACAGCCTGTTGTTGCCAGTAGAGGTTTCTAATGAAATTAAGATCCTTATCGTCTAATCCACACTCCTGCAGTATCCTCGTTTTTCATAATCAATGAAGCATGCGTATATATTTCTGCGTTAGTCAAATTTTTTTTTTTTAAATAATGATTATGTCCTTGTAACAAGTACATATACATCCTCATAAATTCCCTAAACTATGCATTGATGCTTGTACTGTTAATAGGTAAACGAAATCGGTCGTGGCAGGATACGCACTCGCGACCACTGAATTACTAACCCAGCGCGCTAACCGCTCTGCCACCACCCATCTAAAACATTTTGTAGTAAAACATATGTGGCGAAAAGTGCTTCACGTGTTCCAAAGAATTTTCAAAACCCTAACTGATCACAGCCTAGATCTTGTTCGCACTTGTTGCAAATCGTTGCATGATTCTGATGATTCTGAGAAGGAGCTCATGACACATGAGGCATATGACACATGACCGAGATGCAAGACGAAGATCAAGACCACCTCGGTCATGGTCTTGTTCTAGCATTTGCTCATCTCTCTTCTTCTGGGTCACAATCCTAGGATTGGTCTGCACCTAATACTCGATCCTTCCACTTAATTCTATCGTCCGCCAGTCTCTTCATCTCCTTGTAACTGCTTACTACGTTTGAATTAAAACACATCTTGAAAGCGCGTTTATTCTGACTAACAATGCAAGAAAAATGCTATCTTCCGGACCATTTCGTCGACCCAGAGTGCGATCTGTTGAGTGTTTTAGAGCGTGACAGGGTGAAAGACTGGTGTTCACTTTGGCAAAATAGCCCCAAAGGTTACCACTATAAAAAAGTGCAGAGTTCCATCCCCTCGCGGCCTTGGTTCCACCGGAAGAGGTTATCTAGGCATCACATTGTCTATATTTCTAGACTGCGCTTTGGTCATATGCGTTTGGATAGCTATCTGTTCCGTCTCGTTATGGTGGAGTGCCCGTTCTTCGAATGTGGATGGGATGAGGAAACGCCGGATCACGTTCTGTTTGGTTGTACAATCAGGGACGCGCTAGACATTTATTTTAGGTTTGAGAATATCCAATACCCCATTTCCACAGATTACCTTCTTGGGCTGAACTCTCCTCAGGTTCATGGTTTAATATTCAAATCTATTGTAAAGAATATGACTTTTATTTAAATTTTGTTTTTTTTTGTGACTAAATCTGTGTAACATAATGTTGCTGATTAGTAACGGCTGCAACATCCTTTGTGGGTGAAAAGCCTGATAGAAAAAAATACGAGCTACGCATATATATTCTTATAGAAATATAGTTTAGAATTAAATGAAAATGCTGACTATTAACGCATAATTTTTAATGCTTTTTCGATTAACTGCTATGCGAACACGAACTACTTATCAGCATGATAACTCAAGTATAATTGGCAAATAAATAATACAATTCGTATTTTAATAAATACAGTTTATGCACACATTCTAATATTTCAGAAATCACGTAGAGTACGAGCGGGCAATATAACACGTAGTGAGTTTTTTTATTTTATTTTAGATGAAATGATTTTTTTCTTAGTTTATTAATCGATTAAATTAAAATTTACATAAAAATTACAATTGACAAGGTGTACAAGTTCCATCGTATATTTCATAACAATCCTCTTTAATTGAGACGAAATCTCGTGTTAAAAAGTATCTATTTTATATTTCTACATTCACCAAACATTGCACATCTACTAAATAATACATAATAAATGTCAATAATTTTAAGGTTTTTTCGTTAACACAGTGGAAGTTCATAATTATAAAATAAAAGGTTTAATTTTAATAATTAAATAACACAGTTTTAATCCACAGCGAGTTTTTATTTTTAATGCCTAAGCGCTTTCACTGGGCTCAGCCAGCATCATCAGAGGCAAAATTCAAACTAAATACAAAATTAAAACAAAATGTTACATAGCAAATGGGGGTGCGTGAGGTATGAGGGGGATGGGGGGGGGGGTCGGGAATACAAATTCAATACATACCATGTATAATTAGGTTTTCCCTATTTCTTAGTAATAACTTGTATTCAGATATATTTTCTCTATATGTATTGACTTTGTATTCCCGACCCGCCCCCCCATCCCCCTCATACCTCACGCACCCCCATTTGCTATGTTACATTTTGTTTTAATTTTGTATTTAGTTTGAATTTTGCCTCTGATGATGCTGGTTAAACCCAGTGAAAGCGATTAGGCATTAAAAATAAAAACTCGCTGTGGATTAAAACTGTGTTATTTAATTATAAAAATAAAACCTTCTATTTCATAAAAAATGTAATCACTAAGGTTTGGACATTTAAATGAAGAAAAATCAATAATATTTAAAAAAAAAAGAATGAATATGTCCTTGAAACAAGTACATACTCATTTTCATACGTTCCCTAAACTAAGCATAAATGCTTGTGCTATAGATGAACGAAATCGGTCGTGGCAGGATTCGAGCTCGCGACCACTGGATTTCTAACCCAATGCGCTAACCACTCTGACACCGCCCATCTAATTTATATGTAAGGATTATGTATAATGGTGGAACAAAATTTTCAAAACAAATAATAAGTTACACAAAAACAAGAAAGAAAAAAAAACAAAAAAATAAATCAGTAGGTAAATTGTTTGTTTTTATTTTTAAATAATATATTGTAATGTTTTTTCAAGTCTATGACTCGAAAAAAATACTTAATAAGTTTTATGTGCTATATATGTTTTAAATGTATTTATAGATATTTTCACATAAAAAAGTGATATTTGGAGACGTACATACATGCCATCCCGGCATATCCCACAATGTGGTGACAGGAAAATTATTCGAAAAACAATTATTCAAATCTCAATTTTACGAAAATCAATTTTACGAATGGCAATTATTCGAATCACATTTTTTCGAAAAACAATTTTCCGAACACACAATTATCAGAATTTACAATTGTTCGAATTTTTATGACGTCATGTTGGTAGTATTGTGTGAGGAAAAAACCATAGATTTTTATTATAATATACTAGATGTCGTAGTTATTTTGTATGAATCGAAAACAAATGACTCACTTTTTGCACGGAGTACTACATCTACATAGTATATTATATATAATAAAAATCTATGGATTAAACAACATGGCGACGCACAGCGCTGTCAGATATCCTAGGATGTACACCTATTTTTTAAACATAAACCTACAAAACTTTGGTAAAAATAGTTTGGTTAGGTTTGTTTGTAGTTATAATTGCGACTGGCGTGAGCCAGTTGCATTATATATTGAAAAAAGTAACTATAATATTAAAGTAAAATAACTAAATTGGTGTGAATACTAGATAAACACAAACTGGTGTACAAACTAGGCTATCCCGCGCTGTCAAATATCAGTTATTAAAAATATTATGTACCCAACAATAATACAACAAGTAAAAACTGTAAAAAAGTCTTCATCGAATATATTTTACTGGCAACAAATATGTCAAAGGAGGTAACATAATGACACAAAAATATATTAAATTCGGTTAATTGGTTTTCCAACAAATGTTAGTTCGAATAATTTGCTTTCGGACAGTTGTCATTCTGATAACTGATTTTCGAAAAATTGTTATTCGTACAATTGCGCATTCGAACAATTGTGTTTCGAAGAATTTTCATGTAATCCCACAATGTGGGGTAACCTGAGACACTTATGCATGCCAAGAGACAAATTGAAACAAATCATTTAACAAGCAAGTTAGAACTAAAAGTTTTGGTAGGTCTTCTTCTTGGTCACAATCCCAGGATTGGTCTGCACCAAATACTCGATCCCTCCGATTATCTCTATCGTCCGCCAGTCTCTTCATCTCTTTGTAACTGCTACAGCGCACGTCACCGATTATCTGGTCTATATAGTTGTTTATGGGGCGACCTCTACAGTTACCCCCATCAATCATTCCTTCGACGATGGTAAAAAGAAGGCCTGGGTGCCGGATGTTGTGGCCTATCCAAGTTTTTCTCTGTCGGGCAATTCTTTTCATAATTTGCCTTGTCATTCCAACCCTACTTAGTACCTCGTCGTTGATGATGTGTTCTGACCAGTGAACTTTAGCCATGCGTCTGTAGCACCACATATCAAACGCAGACAGACGTCACGTTTCACGTTGGCTGATGGTCCATGTTTCACAACCATATAGCAGTACACTCCAGACAAGAGTCTTGAACAAATTTTTCCTAATTTTGATGGAAATATTAGGGGATTCAAAAATTGTTGATCTTTTGTTGAAGGCGACTCTTGCTTGGTGGATTCCGCTTTTGATGTCTGCTGTTGAACGTTCATCTTGAGATATTCTGCTTCCCAGATATACAAATTCTTTCACCTGTTTAATTTCGATGCCCCCCAGAACAATATTTGCGGTGCATTCCTCCATAAAGGTAAATTTGGTAGGTAAAAGCCTAGAATACAATATATTTTTTTTCCTATACTGCTTACAAAGATTTGCTGAAATGATTCGAAAATAATTGCCAAGTACCTAAGTGTCGTCAAGTAACCCCATACTTCTCACACATTGCTAGTGAAATTAAATTTATGGTCATCAATAATACGAGCAATAATTAATTCTTTAGGCACTTGGTAATATAAATTCCGTTACAGTATATGCATTAAGTCCGACAAATTATTTCCGTTTTTACTTAGTTGTAGATGGTAGGTATACACTAAATACTTTAGGTGATAGAAAACAATTAATTGTAATTCAAGTTTAATTATTTTGATAGATCATTGTTATTAAGATGGCATAAATGAATTTGTTTTGATAGACAACAAGGACGTTCTTAAAATGAATAAATCATAGACGCAATAATTTATGCTGCAATAAAATTTATAATAAAAATCGATCAGTAACATTCAAGGGAATTTGACGTCTTCAATATCGGTTTAAATAATATTCAAAATATTATTATGTTTAGCTTTTAGTCAATTATATAAGTAATAAATACCTACTGTAGATTAAATTCTAAAGAATATAATATGTAGAACATTTTATGCGTACAAACTTTCATACTCAGAATTTGTTTTAATCCAATAAAATATCTTAAAATAATGGGAATAAGATGTTTTTGTGTGTATGTGTGTCTGTGAGTGTCTCTGTATGTGCGCCTATCTTAATTTTAGCTTTTGATCCGCTGAATGAACTGAGCTGAAAATTTTAGGCCTACAAAACTTTGATACTCAGAATTTTAGGGGTTATCAACATTAATTTAATAATTTCCATATATTACTATCTCGAATATTATTTGACAAATTTCTGTGTTAAACTGCATATATTTCCATTTTTTTTAATGTCGAAAATTCCGAAACAATCTAATAAGATAATTTAATTACCAATAAAAATATACACATCATAGCAGTACATGTAAAACTTAACTTTTTGTAAAAATTAAATTTAGTGACGACATCGTTTCATGCAATTTGTATGGCAGAATCATGGAGTAAGGAATATATGTTCCGTGGGCAGAATACACGGTATCCACGGGGACTCTTAATTGTATGATACTTAATCCCCGTACATACATACAAACTATCAAGCTGTTTACATATTCGAGATAGGAAAAAGGACTGACCTCCACACTATCCTATCCCGACATACATGTTTTCTATAGACTACAAAATATCTAAAAAAATTTCAAAATTTAGATTAACGAGTTTATAGTTTGGTACGTATTTTTCAACTACACATACTATCCCAGTTGGATCTCACGTGTTACATGCAACTAGTTAAATAATATGTGATTTGTATATTTATGTACAAAGCTTGTTTATATACAAATCGCATATAAATACCAACTGAATTATTTTTCATTTGACTATAATTTATTTATAGAGGTAACAAACTATAGGTACATACTAAACATTACATATTTAGTTACTATGTATGTAAGTGATAGTGAATTGGCTGACAATTTAAGCAATAGTAAATAATGGTAGGTGGAAATTATTTATAAAAATAAATGGGGGTCTTATCGAGATGATATATTGTACAGAGTACAGACCCTTCACAGGGGGCAACCTTTTATTAAACCAGCATAATAATATTATTATTATTTACAAATTCATTTTATATACCTAATGTTATTTGTAAATGTGATTGAAGAAAGGAATGGCTGCCATCAAATGATATAGCACGATTTATTATATGTAATAGTTAACCTAATTTAACGGAGGCGGGTAGGTGGGAATATGGAAACTGTTCTCACCACAAAACTCATCAGTTTCATAAAATGGAGATCGATGTGTTAGTAACAGTATTTTAACGCATACAATACGCGTCCAATGCATCTGATGGATCGGCGGATTTCTGATAAGTATTCGGACTAGTCTGGGCCGTCCACGTAAGGAGAATTTTAGTGTATAATATATCGAAAGGGGTTTCAAAAACTGCGCACAAATGTTTATATTGTAACTGCATTTTTGATTTTCAGATTCAATGATACTTTTGGCTTCTATTGATACTTGAAGCTGGGTCTTGTAGGATGTTTTTTGGAAAATATGATTTATCTTGGATATTTTATATTTCTTGATTTTCCAAACTAAATAGTAGACGTTTTATTGCGGGTAGATATTTCAGCATACACCCGATCAAAGTAACTATCACATCGCGACTGACAGGTAAATCAGCGATAGGCGCGCGACACACTAGTGACTAGAACAACACGTAATTACCTACTAATGCACTCAAAATGACATATTTATTATAACTGCTGCATTCTACGTATGCATCGACCATAAATATTTTTTTTATATTATTCCGGACAGCACAGGACGGAGAGGGATTCGCCAAAGTGATGGCCAACGTCCTGGGTTTCAGACAGGGCACTAGAAGAAGAAAAAGGTTCTTTATTCCTTCATACACCGTACTGTTGCGTATGAAGGAATATAAACTATAACAATTCTGAGTTCCTTTGAGATCTTTAGATGAAAAATTCTTGGTGAAGTTCTCTAAAACAGTTACGATTTAAATTATTATATAGTAAGAAATTATTTTTACAGCATTTTTTTTTTAATAAGTGTCCATTAAATTTATCGAATCAAAGAAAATAAATATAACATCGAAGTTAATAGAAGATGTGATTACATAAATAGAATTTATATAACTGTTTTTACAATCCACACTATGGTATAGTGGAGAGTCGTGATTACACAATTTATAAGCGTATTTTTCACATCAATTTCTTAACGGGGATCATGTAGAGAGTGCACAATATGAGTTTCGTTGTGATGTGTTTGTACGTATAGCGTACGGGATTATCCTTTTTGTGTCCTCTCTACAGCCCAAACTATAAGTCCCATCGACTTCATATTTACATCATATGTATGTGTAAAGTGCATAGACTAGGGCTGATTAGTTTTCCATAGACAACATTTAATTTCTATGATTCCATCATTTACGTTGTTTTTTTGTGTCATCTCTACAGCTCAAACTATAAGTCTGATTGACTTCATATTGATATCATTATATGTAAAGTCCATAAACTTAGAGCTAATTAGTTTTCCATAGATATCCGTTGATTTCTTCTCTATGATTTCATCTGACCAAATTTTCAAAATGCTGAAAAATCGAGGTATTTTTATACTGTTTAAAATTTTGATACAATAAAAATACACTCATCAAAAATGCATTCAAGGATTGTAAAAATTTAAAGAAAAAAAAATTATGGTCTGCCATATTAATGTGAAATAAATTTCATACTTGTATGAAAAATGTATTTAACAGAAATGAAATAGCTTCTGTATGGGAAAATTGAGTGATTAACTTCTTATTGATATTGTATGTATCTCTATAGACATGTGTATTTTTTACTCTCCACTTCTATCTTCCTCAAGGGGTAGGCAGTGAGAACTGAACACCGCATTCTTGTATCTTGACACATATGTATACATCGCCTCATCATCATTGATACACTGTCTCAAACGTGCTCATCTTGCTAGTAATGCAAATTTACATAAAATTTCTCAAAAGGTATCATTTAGAAAGTGCATACTATGAGTTTCGTTACAATGTTTTTGTGTTGTTGGTGTATTGTGAAAACTATGTCCTCTGAGAATGTTATATTTGTTTAAGAATCTAATATAAATGTTCTTCATAAAAATGCATTTAGAGATTGTCAACCTTTCAAGAAGAAAAAATGAACACTATATGGGGTGGAGAGTATAGTGTTGGCTACAACCCACTCGTTTTTTTTAGATTCGTTCTCCAATAAATAATATTGGTTTTAAATTGAACGATCTATTAAAAAATACGTGTGAATTGTTATTAATATGATTGATTATATTGTAGATAAGTCGTAAGTCACACAATAACGAAGTAAACAGTAGATTTAATATGATTATAGCAAGAAGATTTATTGTGACCTCTCATAGTGTTCGGTGTTCAGCTGCTGTTATTGCGTAAAGGGAACTGTGTGTATGGTGTTAAGTTAGGGCTGCCATTGGTCACTTCTATACGGGACTGTTACCGAACTTGTCCCATTTCTCGACACTTAAGAAAAAGTGACGAAAATTAGAGAACATTGCATCTGTATCATTTACTTTAAATTATGTAGTTGCGTTATTTTTAATCATATATTTGATACTTTTGATGGCCACTACGGAGGAGATGTCTGCAGAGGGTAGTCGATAACAAAATTCGCGGTTTGTCTACTATCACTTTATGTATTATACATATATGCACGCTATGGTATATGTATACTGTTTTAACCGAGAGAACGATCAACTTCTGAGATCTGTTCTGCGCGGGTACGCCCACCTGAAAATATTCGATCCAATAATAATGCTTGACACGTGATTTTTTTATCGAGTTCCAAGTTATGTAGCGAACGTAATTAAAAAAAATGATTTTTCTGAATTTATAATAACATATAACATCAATAATATAATTTTTTTTATGTTTCGAAAATATAATTGCATTTTTCGTTATATGTAACCCATTACTTTTCTCTGTTAATGGAAGGTTACACAATTATTATTTTAGAGGGGGGTGTGATTCTATGCGCACGGCCTGGTCGTTCTCTCAAGAAAAATAGTAGGTATACATCTTTTTATAATTTCAGTTTAAATATATTTATTTAATTCCAACGTTTTTTTTATAATTACAACTTGAATATATATAAGATCCTACTAACCAATTATACTTAATAGTAGGTTTCTATGGCATAATTTTCTAATAATCTAAAATTAACTGTCTAACACTGGAAAAATTAAAATTTTTATATTATAATACATACACAAGACAATAAAAAATAAAGGTTTAACAGAACAGAACAAAGTTAGTATCAGAAAGAAAATATATGTAGGTACTATAAAAGAAAATATAAATATAGCATCCTCAAAGAAATTTAGTGATGTAATTGAAATAGAAACAGAAAGAAAAAAGAAAAAAAAATATTTTTCGCTAAAAATGAAGTTTTTGCTTGTTAATTTAATATTATTGTATGAATTAAATCCAATTAAGTCTGAGTGCGAGCTATTAAAAATTGTTGGCTGTTGAATACTGCAGTGTTCTTTCACCGTAATAATTATTGACTCTAGGTATATTATATTTTCTGGAAGTTACTTGTCTGGTGTTATAATTATTTAGTACAAACAGGTGTTTTGTTTTCATTTCTCAAATAATTTTGTAAAATAAATCTGTATTTGTGAATTTGCGTAGCTGCCATTAATTTAGTTTCTGCGTAAATGTCTTTGCCTTCTTCCTTCATACGAATAACTCTATATTTGGGTGATATATACATTTAATTAAACGTTTTTCAAATATTCTATTTGACATAAGTACGTTTTAAGTGTATTTGCTCACACAACAATGCTGTACAAAATAATTGGTTCAACCATAGCCATGTAAATTGTTTTAAGGGTTTTAAAAGGTACATACATAATTTTTATTCTTTGAATATACGGTAACTAATTGAATTTATTATCTATCATAGTTGAAACATTGCATTTCGGTGTTTAATGTGGCTATGCGTATTTGGCCATCAAAAATGTTAAAAAGTCCCGTATTGGATCTTTGAATTATGTCCACCCTATAAATATAATATGTATGTTGTGTATTGTGAGATTTGTATCTTGTGTCCGAGGTCCTAACGTAGGGGACACCGCACATTTATCTCACATAAATGGCCAGTATCGATACCAATCTAAACTCATTTCTCTTTTTATTTATGGCTTTTTTTATTAATATTATTTCATTTTTTTTTCAATGACTTCATTTACTAACTCGACACCATTAAATATGGGTTGGTAATCTATCAAACAATTTAATCAGTCGATATGTCGTTCAAAAAGGATTGATATGGCGAAGTCAGCAATGCCATGAAGAAAATGGTTCTAGATTCTAGAACTTGCCTTTATTACGTAAACAGCTATTTCGTTTATTTATTTATTTTATTTGACTTTATGTACAATAATGTGTGCAATGGCGGGTTTGTTGCCATAAAGCAATTTCTTCCAACCAACCAAAGCTACGTAAGGCAATACATTTCTTCTTATTAGAAGGAAATGGTTTGAGGTTCTAGAATTAGTCTTTATTATATTAACAGCTATTTCGTCTTATTATGACTTGATAATGGTCTTGAAATAGATTTCGAAGAAACAAAGAAAAATTGTATAAACTAAATAGAAATTCTGCCAAATAAATATCCACATACCCACACCATTACGTCGTTTCACTATTCAGGGAAGGCAGAGAGAACCAAACGCCAGGCACCTCTCTCTTGACAAACATTTCTCGCTTCGTTCACATCCATGCATCCTCTCATACGTGCTCTTCTGTTATTCTTAGTTCTAACGTCCCCATCTTTCGAAAATCAATTATGTGATCGTACCAACTTTTCCTTGGCCGACCTCTACTTTTCTTTCTTCTTTTATCAGCAATTAACGTTAAACGATTCTCGTTGCCACCCCCAAATATCAAAACAGTGTGATGGTATGTACATAAATTGGTTTCATTTTTTCCATATTTTTTAATATTTTTATATGATAGTAGCCATTATATTTTATAGTATTTTAGTCATGATTTTTTAAATATTTTTATATAATTGTATTGTGTTAATATGTGAACGTATGCTTATATTTTATTCATAATTTTATGCGAAAGAAATAGCCATCATGTCACAGGCTTTGCCTAGTTTGATGGTGTTTAAAACACCTTAATGACACTGCTTTCGGCATCACTGTATAATATATGTATATGTTAATAATAATATGAAATATTAGTGTATCAATATTTGTCAGACATGAATAAATAAATAAAAAATAAAAATAAATAAATTTTGAAAAGTTTGAAATTTTGCTTGTTTGATTTCAATCACATAGGTACTATGTAAGACATTTATATGAAATCATATAATATTACATACAATTTTTCACTAATCGAAATTTCTCCAGAATCTTTAGATAGAAAAAATAGGGAAATGATTTCGAGAATTGTCATTTGTCGAGAAATGAATAATATCAAGAAATCATTATGCCTAGGTATAACAATAGATTAAATTATATGTTCGTTTTATTCCTTTCGCTAGTAGGTACATAGAAATTAATAAACATGATTATTGTGCTTGTTTCTATAACAAATTACCAAGACCATAAAAAATAATTGTTTGCAATTATAATGAGAACGTATTAATTAATCCAGCCTGTAGGACAATGTCAAGAGAGCGGGTTATATGTAAATACCAATATTACATAATTATATTATCCTCTCATGTATGTATAATACAATACATATGTATAGTACCTACCTATGTACAGGGGCTTGCCATATTGTTAGACTCATTGAAAACTTAGTACAACTCTTTTCAATATGTTTTTTGTAAAAAACATCTTGAAATATCTTATTGTTTCCAAATCACATTAAGATTAAAATATATATATTAAATAAGGTAAAATCAGGCAATAAAAAATTACGAATAATACGTTGTAAATTGTAAAAACACTTATAAATGACACACATTTTATAAGTGTTTTTACAATTTATTCATAATCATGAACTTCCACTGTGTAAACGAAAAAAACCTTATAATTACTGAATAATACATTCATCACCTACGAGTGCATATTATAACGCTAAATCTAGTTACTAAAAGCGTGATATTACATTAAAACCACTTAATATTATAAACTATGAAGTTACGTGCTAGTAAGAGTAACTAATATTGCATGCGTAAAAAGGGGTTTATACGTGATTCGAACTATCGGAAACCCAAAATTTGTAGATATTTTGGGTTTCCGGACTTGAAATGAAAAAAACTATCACAAACTTTCAATTTGATTTTATGCATTCTTTAAGCACATAAATTATTTATTTCTCTACGACATATAGGTATAATGGAATAATTTTAAATAAACGCTGTAAAAGAGTAGGTCTATTTTTAAGGAGAATTTATAGTGAATTTTTAAATTATGTGACGTTATGTGACTTGAGAAATGTTGAAAATATTTATGGTAATTAAAAAAGAAACACACTGTTTATATGCCCTCTTGAAAAAAGGACAAAGTTTTTTACATTTTTTAACGAATCTGCCTCCCCAAAATCTGTCCCTACTACATATTTTTTTCGGTGAGTCAAACAATATTGCTGGCCTCTGTGATACAATTCCTTTAATAATACATCACGAATCGTACATTTATTTGAGTCCATCGTAGTTTATAATAAGCGGCTATTGACGCAGGGCAAACAATATTTTGCAATGTGTTCTCGGGCGTGGATGCCTATAATAAAATTAATATGTACCATCAAAGAGCAGCTTTCGATTTATAATCAGCCTCAATTACCCTTTACATACCTTCCATCCTTTCTGCATTAAACTATAACCGAGAGAGCACGGGGCGATTCGTACGTTGATGCACTTTTATGGCCGATTCTCAAATATTCATTACATTGTATATAATATTATGTAACTCGTGAAAATTTCGATACTGCTTATCTGAAAAATTCAGTGCAGATACCCAGAATCAAAAGCCTTGCAATTTGGGTAATTGAAAGTATAGGAAAATCAGAAACTGGAAGTTAAAAATTGATTCCAATTTAGTAATTATAATATACCGAAGAGACCTGCATCCAGCAATGAAGAGATGGCTGAAAGAAGAATAAAAATAATAATTTGTTTGTTTTAAAAAAACAGTTGTTTTTAAACAAATATGAATATTTTATTATTTCGTTTGGTACTTGGCTTACAAATGAATCGTTCACAGTGAAATGGAATAGAATTCAATATAAAATAACATATAAATAAGTTGAACTTTTTCCATAGCTATTCACTTTAAGAAATTAAAATATAAATATATTATTCAGAAATTTTTCCAATGCTTCTATTTATTAGAGGTTCTAAGATAATCAACATTTAATAAATCCTAGGTATATGTTATCATTATACGTTGCACTTTCTGTCCGGACGAAAGAGCGGTTACGTCTCCGAGACTATTTGACACAAAAAAAACTCAATCTTGGTTGACACTATTTTTTTTTTTTAATTATAAATTACTTTATGGTTTAGATTTATTTTAAACTCTAATTGAATTGATTTACAGGTACATTATAAGTGTTAAAAATAAAATTTCTTATACATAACAATATTATTTATTGATTTCGGCAAATCGGCAGTATATGTCTTATGTAGATACCTAATGTTACAGAAAGAAATTCAAACATAAAATACAAAAATCAAAAAGTTTTATTACAATATGATATTATTTCTCTTTGTGTTATATCCATATATTTTATAATAAGTATATTGCTAATATTATTTGAAAGGTCACACAGCTCACAACCTTGGATTGACGTTTTTCACATTTCACGTCTGAACGGGCATATTTCAAATATGTATTATTATACAAGAGAATCAATCTTCAAAATGATTGCTTTCAAATATTCAATGATCCTTCATCCAAAAATATTCGAAAAATCTCAAAAGAATGTATGTAGGCAGATAGATACCTACGTACTAGGTAGGTACCTACGTATTACCCAAAAATATTTTTTTATGATATAATAAATTATTTCAAAAATTCGTTCGGTCGTAAAATAAGACTGTCATAGTGGATAGAATATTCGGGTTTTGTGACATCGACCGTATTAAATCCCAATATGTGTCTCAAACATATATACATACATATAGATACCAACCAAATTCAAACATCCATAACTAAGTAAATTCTTATACAAATTGCGATTCGATATTACCTTATATTCTTATCTTACTTCTTTCTTATATCTACAAAATCAAAATGAATACAACAGAATATACGAGGCATCATTTGCATATTAAAATATGTATAAATTAAAATAAAACTGCTTGCGTCGGTAGTAAATATAAAATCCTGCTATAATACATTGATTAATTCAATTCTATATCCCGAGACACCGTCATCTCGTTTATAAGGACTGTTGCTTCCATTGTTTACAAATAAACTACTTTCTTAATTTCTCAATAGATGGCGTTACAAAAAGGCTTTTCCGTTACTGCATAGATGACAATAGTATAATTCCTTATTTTCAAGTAATATGTTACACACCATTCAAATATATAGAACTTTCAAAAAATTACATTCATAAGGGAACTCAATAAGAAGGCATAATTGGTGAAAGTGATCACGTAAACCAGCCGATGACAGGTCGTAAGCCCTGTAGGTGCCTCGAGTTCCTGTTTCTCCTACAATATACCAACTTCGTCTCTGAAAAAATGTCTTCGAGATGTAGAAAAAATGTTTGTCAATAAAATATCATTTGACTCGCGAAAGGGAAAAAAAATCCAATGTTTGCGTATATGCAATTAAAAAAAATTTCAATATTCCTATTGGTATCGGCGTAGGAGCTTTTTCGTTCAAAAGTGTTAATTTCTGGTTTAAACTTGTTTTTTTTCTCGCAAAAATGTCGTTTTATGGTGTTGAAGAGACAGAAGGGGATCGATTATGACTGATATGTTAGTATGGTTTAGAAAAATGAAATTGTAGTTTGAGAATCAGCGTACAAATAAATTGAACTGGAGTGATTACGTTCATCCTCCATTGTAATTAGTGATCGATATGCAAAAAGGCCAAGCAAGATACGTGCACAATATGGGCGAAGCCTATACCTGATGATGTTATGGTGTGTGTGTGGACTCCTGCCGCCAATATCATAAGTCACTCATACTTTGTAATTTCAGTAATTTCTCTAGCGGGAAGATTTATAACTGAGATCGTGGAAAATCAGACGGCTTTAATACCACAAATTTTGAATAGTTGAAGATGAAATTACCCTTTCATTCACAGCACTCAATGTTAATTATGTACGTACCGGGCATTGCTAAGTAGGTACTGGGCAGCCATATAAATTAATGATTAAAACATTTGTCCTATTGAACCTATTACAATTGGTGGTCTAGAGTGTTTTATACCAGGAAGCTTGTTCATAATGGGATGTAGAAGTATTATAATACATATTTTATTTATCCGATCGTGTAATTACATCTTCTAACTATTAAGCATAAAACAATCTTATTCTACAAATATTTATATGACGATATCTGTAAACTGTCGCCTAGTGAGGTAATATATTATATGCTTGTATTTAATTTAAATTTTATTGTATTAATTTCATGTATTATTTTATTTTTCATTACTTCTCTTCTTAGCTAAGAAGAATCTGTAATAGGACGATGTATGACAGGGTCAGAAATGAGGCCTTACGAAAGAATGTAAGATAAAGAAAGTTGTCATTAATATAAAGAAAGTGAACACATTGAGATGGTTCGGACACATAGGGAGAATGAATGAGGAACGCCTGAGGAAGAAAATATAGGTACATTGGGAACAGAAATGGAATGAGAGGTCGGGGCCGCCCAAGAAAGGGATGGCACGTCCATATGAACGGTATTTTGAAAGACGAAAATGTCAGAAGCATGAATCACAGATGAACATGTATAAGATGATGTATGAATGTCGACGAGGCGATGAATGTGTGTCAAGATAGAAATAAATGGCGTTCGCTTCTTTCTGCCTACCCAGCGAGGGACATGGTGTGATGGTACCTACTTCTCAGGCAACTATAACAGGTATTATGTTAAATATTAATTTCACACGCACACAATTACAAGTTGCCACATTCTGGAGACTTATGATATTAATCGTCTCACAGATCCAGGCTGAAAACATAATTTGAAACTGTGTCTCCACCGGGAATCGAACCCGGGGCCTTTAATCAGCAATCAAATAACTAACCAACTGAACCACCAAGGCCGACAAAATATACTTACTGTTATTGAAATATGTAAAAAAGATATTTTTTTTTCAGCTATCTTCCCGGGTGTGCGCTGAACAAATCACAGGTTTCGTTGTAATCAGATGGATGATATAAGAACCCAAATAGGATTTCAAAATGATACTAAAAACTGCAATTTTCACCTATAGAAAGGGGATGCGTACTGGTAAACGTAAACACTCCTAGGTGGCAGGTTTACCTTTTTCATACTTATATTAAATACCAAAGGAAGGATATATTAAAAAAACAGCCATTAAAAATTATTTGTGTTATGACCATTGGTTTTGACGTTGCTATCTAGACTATTATTTGTTGTGACATAGTATTAGATAGTAGCGTCTAGTCCCAGCTTTTCTTTTCGGCATTCTTAGGTTAAGTTTTAGTTTGTTTATAATAACAAAAGTGACTCGCGTGTGCGAGTTGATTTATAAATTGAATTATAAATTAAATTCATGTTTTTTTTTTCAATTTTCGCATTTAATATAAAATTACACAGCTCATTTGACTTAATACTACGAGATCTCAACCATTCAAATAGCCAACCGGAAACTTTAACTTACTAAACCGAAAACAGGTGAATGCGGATTTTTAGACGCTAGTGTATTATGAGACGGAGCGAGGGAAACAGACGATGCAGACTGCTCAGGGCAGGACAACATGGAGGCAAATGAAGGAGGACTTCATACGGAAGTGGACGGGAATTGGCTAAGACAAAAGACGAATAATAATGACTTATTGGAAAGTATTTTCAATGTTAAATAAATTAAATCATGATTGTAATGAGATATAAAATAGTTGTTGGATGATAACCGGAACATGTAGTTTGTATGTTAAGGGAGACGATCGTGTATTGATTATCAATTGTGTAATAATAATAATAATAATAGATATAATAATTGATGAGAAATGATGAAGGCGTTCACTTTGAGAGTATTATTTAATTAGTATAGGAAGGCGGTAAGTGAATGAGGGATAATCTATTAGTATTAAGAAGAAACAGTTTGCTGTGACGCTAATTACTTGCGACTGCTCCCCGGGACACAAGATATCTATATTTACAAACCACTTATCGCGTCCGCCAGTTTTTTTGTTTTTGGTCACGTTTCAAACAAATATGGTTAAACTGCACACACTTACATATATGTAGATGATAATGATGCTTGAAACTTTTTATATTTCATTGAAAGCGTTTACCATTTCCGTACGAGAATTAATAATTCAATATTATTGTGTAAGATCCCGCGATTCTAGACTTACGTTATTTTGTATATGTATTGGGACCATTTTTTTTAAGTCATAGTATCAAAAGCTGATTTTTTTTTATAAAAGGACACCATAGCAGGTAACAAATATTGAATAATATGGACCGTGAGTAGTGGCGGCTTTCGGATATAACAGCCTTCAAAGTGTTGAAAATTGCTATTTTAGCACTCAGCTATAGTGTTAAGCGTGTTTTTTTTATATTCTCTACGAAAAACTATTAGAAATAACGCCTGCCATTGTCATATACTTTCGTTGGTGGACAAAAATTTATTAAAATTTAAAGGTGTCTGTCTGGGGGTTTCCACAAAAAACCTAACCATAGTGTTTTAATGGAAGGCGTTATATTTTTATTTATTTATTTTGTTTAATAAACATCAATTGGCAAATTACAAAAGACAAAAATGAATGTTAAATATTTACCAAAATAGTTCCCTCATGATCATGCATTACATTTTGTGCAATATAAAAATAAAATTACTAAAACATATATAAATAGTGGAGTAAGTTTGAAATTAAAGATTTAAGAAATTGAAATAAAATACAAATGAAATAAATAAGACCATACAAGATTAGTAATTTAAAATTGAAAACATACAAAAGATAATGGGATATATAAGAATTGGGGGGAGTAAGGAGGATAAAGGAGTTAACTATTCTATGCCTCATATCACTGCGTCATTGCCAATAGACTCCTGCGTGAATGTACTTTCGTATTAAAAATAACACATTTTACATCAACTGACGTGTTAAAAAATCAATTTTCAACACTTTGAAGACTTTTATCTCCGAAAGGCATATTATCCTATCGTTGAGTTCATATTATCCTATCGTTGTTACCTGCTATTGTATCCTTATATAGAAAAAACAGCCTATTTACTGACATGAATTTGGCATATTATCGATCAATTTATCCTTCGTATGTGCTCATCAGAACGTTTAAGGAAATGTTAATAAAACACAATATTTTGTGCATTAGAATAATTTAACTATTATTTAACATCAATACAAGGAATAAATTAATTTGAATATACGCATTAGTGGCCGACCACCGTGATAAGAAGTTGTTTTACTTTTTTTTTTAATTATTTATTAGTTTATAAAATTTACATTTGGTTATAATATTGTTTTACACTAAACTGTATTAACAGTTTGTCAGTGCAATGCAAGCTCCTATCGTACATTCTAAATAAATTGGATGGTTATTCAACCATCAATATAAATCTACACGATATACAAAACATCAAAATTAAACCATGTTACAGTGAAAATAAAGCACAAACAGAACAATTAAAATTATGTCAGTCAAAAAAAAAGGTAAATCAATTTAAACAATTCAAAATAAAGTAAATAAAAAACACTGCAATGAAAAACAAGGTAAATTAGAATAAAAATGAAAATATCGAAAGCAATGAAAAATAGATATGCTAAGTGTAAAATTGTTTTAAAGAAATTTTTATCTTTTTCTTGTCTTTTATCACAGTACCCAGTATATGTTTATATAGTTTATTGAATATTTTCGGTATTATTTTTGCCTTAGTTCTGTCACCGTAAAAGTTATTTGTTTACTTCTACGAAGATATCCTGGTATCGGTTCCTATGTAGCGTATGAGAAGTTTATTATTGACATGTATGTATTTCACGATTATTGCATTTTCAAATGAAACACTGGCTAGTTAAAACAATTCGCCTTTTTTGGGAAGCATATTGAACAAGGACCAATATTTTATGTCATAAAATTTAAATGCAGAGATAAATAAAATATTTAAACTTGGATAAACTTAGATTTATCTTATTTGTTATATTGTCAAAAAAAATATTACTGTACGTTGCCCATTTTTTTTATATAAAAGTAAAAAAAATGGAAAATATTTTTAGTTCCGTCGAATGAACGGGTACAAGATAATAGAACAATATTATCTCCTTATAAATGACTGGCGGGAGTTTAATTTATAAAACAGATGGACTGTATTGAATTATTATTTGTCTATTAGGCAATCGCTTCTATCCATATTCAGGGATGTCAGCTTTATGGACTATTTAAACGTTTTGAATAAAAAAAATCATTCATACCATTACGGCATGTCCCACAATGCGGGGTAACCAGCGACATGTATGCGGGTGTTCATTGTCTTATTAAAAGGGAGCACAACGCATACGTGTATACCCACACACCAGTCTCGTCTCACCTAAAAAGACACTACATTCAGAATGGGCAGTGAACCTCATTGCTGAACTATGTGAGATGTTATTGTTGCAACAATTAAAAAATGAATAAAAGTAAGCATTTTGGAGTTAACTTTAGTGGTGGGTTTAAACAATTTTATGTTAAACCACGAATGAGCTGTTTTCATATATGTTGACTACTATCTCATGATTGTGAAATTATAGTTCACATTTTCGTTTTGGGTAAATGATATCATAGTGGGGAGTAATGAATTCAAAAATTTTCAGGTTGTTTTTTTAATGAAGTTTATCAACAAGTATCACGCTAAGATTGTAATCTGAAAGTTTCATCACAATGTATCTGTGTGGGCACTATTTACCTACTATTTACAGCGTGTGTATTTTACTTTATCTATTATAGACTAAAGTATTCTTTCGATTCTTTTCAAATTTTGCAAATTTTTATATCTAATACTCGCTTAGACTCCGTTAGATTTTGAAGGATCAATGCTTCTCAATTTTTTTTCGCTGTCAAATATTTCAAAGTGATCCGAAGCTCAGGAAACTTATAATTTAATATTTTTATTTTCAAATTGCTAAAAAGACATAATCACTTTCATAAAACGTTATTGAAGAATTATCAAGTTTTCATAGTAAAATATTTAAATCAAAAATAATTTAACGAACTCACTTCAAAAAAAGGCAATTTTTTTTCGATACGAAATTAGAATACTTTGGTTTGGGTAGACGTTGCAGTTGAAAACTCACTTTGTTTTTTGTAGAAGACGGATTTTGTATAGCTTTGGGTGCGGATATATTGTTTTTTTTTTCGGTAAAATACGTATAATTTTCCTCTTAATGCAATATTTCTTTCCACTTCACCTGTACTTATTACTTAGCAAAATTGATGACTTTAATACATCCGACGTAGTTAAGTCAATTGATAAGTAAAACTTTTATCCATGTTGGATTCATTTAGTAAATAATATGAATTGATAGACATAATAGAATTAGCGGGAAACTTATCCATTATGGTTCATCCGTCTGCTTGGTGTTTCTTCTTTGAGGAAGGACCCAACAGTCATTTTGTTTATTTGTCCCCTCCCCCCAACCCCCATTCCCAACTAATATGACAATGGATATAACAATTATTATATCACAACTAGGTAATATAAAATATTGAAAAAGTTATACTGTATAAAATCTATCCAGTCTGAATTTCCGTACAGTAGAACTTCGCTGCCAGCAACACACACCCAATTCATCAAACATATATTCGTTAAAATAGTATATTGAATTGTAACGAAAGCATGCGTCGACAAACAACCTATCCAATATGCATGTTCTTATCCTGACCATAATATTTTGGAAAGTTATATGTATGTATATATGTATTTATGTGGATACTTTTTTTAGTGTGCTGTTCAATCAAAAACTAGAAAATTTTAAAGGTTAAATATACTGCATATCACTTCCTTTGCGACCCGCTATTGTGCACATGTGTACAAAATGTTTTAAATAAATAAAAAAAGAGAGGCCTTGTTTACACTTACAAATTGACTGATATTGTAGATAGTTGGATGGGATGCTCGTCGCTTGTACGAACGCAAAAAAATTGACTCGTACGAAAATGTTGGTTCACAAAATTCTCGTGGCGCAACACAAAAACTTCGACTTGATATTTTCGATATTTTTTTTTAAATTTAAGCTGTTAAAAATTTTACAATTAAAAATGTTTAAAAAAAAAACAAAAATAAATAAAAAAAATGCTAATAAATATAAATTGTTAAAAAACTTATGAATAGAAACACAGTTAGATTCCACAATGAGTATTTTTATTTGCCTAAGCGCTTTCGCCAGTCAAAGCTGGCATCCTCAGAGGCACACTATGTACTGACTTAAAAATTACACATGTAATGGTCAAATGGGGTATGTACAGGTAAGCAGGGGAGGGGGGAGGGAAAAATCCTATCAGACATATACAGATATTTTTACTTAGATAACAACCTCATTGTGGAATCTAACAGTGTTTCTATTTATAAGTTTTTTTTACAATTTATTAAAAAATGCTAAAATAGACAGTTAAAATATAGGCGCTTAAAAAAAAATTTATGACAAATTATTAAATTTTTCATAAATTTGTTTTTTTTTATGAAAATAGTTTTGTAGTATATTTGATAAACCCTGAACCTTTTTCATAAAAAAATGGTTTTATTTGTTTATTTTTATACAGATTTTATTGACTTCAAATGAAATAAAAACATGCAAAAAGTCAGCTACTCAATACAATTCTCTCACACGTCTATTGTCTACTGTAAGGTCTACGGAACTACTGTCGATTCATTGAGAGAAATAAGTTCTCTTGAACAAATCGACGGTTGGAAAAATTTACACAGAAAATACTTAATTTATTTATAATATTCAATAAACTTTGTTTACACCACTCACATGAGCACAAACTTCTACCGGTTTCAAATACAATGTTTTCTTCTTCATGAAGACTTATGTACTGAGTCTTCCTTATTTACTGAGTAGGTACATAAGTCTTCCTGAAGAAGAAAACATTGTTTTTGAAACCGGTAGAAGTTTGTGCTCATGTGAGTGGTGTAAACAAAGTTTATTAGGTAAATATTATGAATCATTTATAATGTCGCCACAAAGTTATCTTCCAAACATTAACGATAGAAAATACTTACTCTAAAATTAATAAAAACATTTCAATTAAACGAAATAATCACCATGTTTTTTATTCAAACTCAATTCGTACTTTTGACATTTAAATGAACAAATATTTGCTAGCGAATAGGTACATTATTTGACATTTCATTCGTTGACAAAATTTGAACGAAAATTGTTGAAAAAATGAAAAGTAACACAGTAAAAGATTAAAACGTTGCTTAGGAAGTGATATGCAGAATACTTAACTTTATTTTTTTTAGTTTTTAATTGATGCTGGGACGAAAAAATAACCACATATGTACCAATAAATATATCTACATATTACTTACTAAAATATTATGGTGTGGATAATATCCGCTTTTTCAATATAAAATCTCGTACCTACAAACAGTGAGGTATTTGAATGATTGCGAGTCGGAGTTATGTGAAGATGTCTGTAGAAAAAATAGCATATCCTTTTATGTTTACAATTTATTGACAAGAAATGTTTTTTCCGATTCTCAAAGAACAAGGTGCGAATTCCAGCATACAACAGGTACATTTTTTTATCAAATCTTAATGTAGGTAAAGTTTATCACTGAATCCATAATTGCACATTAATTTCAGGAATGTATTCAATAGTCAATTGATTGGGTTGAGCATATAAACATAGAATCCAATATTCTCAAATCATTCTAATACCTTAACAATTACTCGTGATGTTTATGTACACGTAAGTAGATACTTGTAGTAAGCAATGAACTTGCAAATTGTGGTATCCCGAATGTAAATCATTGTTTTATTTTATAAATACGTGTTTTAATGACAATCCATTATTCATACCTTTCTTGATTGATAAAGAATATATTTAACCTTTAAAAGCGTAGACTTTTAATTGTATTTCAGTATTTTAATCGTTAACAATTAGCATAAATAAATAATACAATAATGTGCATATTTTACGTCAGTTAATTAGAATGAAATAAAATTGTTAAGTCTTTATTTTACGTCTTTTTGTTGAGTCTTTCGTGATGAAAATTTCTGTTCCATAATTAAAAAAAAACATTTAGAACTGAATAATTGTCTTGTCGTTCACATCGATTTATTACATAAAAAAATTACTCGTTTATATTTGATTATACATATTTTCCGTGGTGGATTAATTTGTATTATTGAACCACAACTGAAAACGGTAGTTACAACGGTATTCCTGACTGCAAACAGAAATTCCAATAGTATCCGTGACTGCAAACAGAAATTCCAATAGTATCCGTGACTGCAAACAGAAATTCCAATAGTATCCTCGACTGCAAACAGAAATTCCAATAGTATCCGTGACTGCAAATGGCAGATTCATATAGTATTTATTTATTTATTTAAGGGACAAACACAGTCTTATAAAATATACAAAAGGAATACAGTATAAACAGAATAAACAAAAAACAGACCAATTACATTTGTCCACATATGACAATCATAATATACATGCACACACATTACAACGCTAAATAAGAAAGAACATAATCAAAATAAATAAAAACATTATTAGAACAAATTATAATGTTAGTAAAAAAATTATTGCCTGTTTTCCGGTGACGGGAAATAAACAAAAAAAAGGAAAATAAAAAGGAAAAAAGGTGTTCCTGAATAGAAACGTCAATTACCAATAACATTTCTGATTAGAAACGCAAACTATTTTTTCACCATTGTGGCGTAGCAGAGATTGCAAGTTTCCTTAGGTAACTCATTATTCAAATTGTTACTCATTTTTCTTCTTCTTCTTCTTCGTTTCCTCGATGCTGAGGGTCGTGATCTATGGGGCCGCTAATGAACAGAACTAGTCGCCTCCAGTTCTCTCTGCCCTCCGCAGCTCGCACCGCCGAATAAAGGTCGTTCCCAGTCATCTCCTTAATTTGGTCACACCATTGCGCAGGAGATCTGCCTCTCATTATTCAAATGCTTTATAAAGAAATCGGTTGCAGTTAAAATATTATGCGCAACCGGTGATTTTGAAGAGCATCGATTAAAAATTGATTTAATTAAACTTAAAGTTTTCGTGAATTTAAAATGCATATTATTCCATTCTTACGACATATCATGTGGCGATATGCAATTGGTATATCCGTTGAAAATTGAAAAGAAAAAATAACACGACCTATAATGAGAGTAAATGACAGTAATCTTAATGTGTTGTATGTTGGTATGCATTATATAATTAACTATGATAATTTTAAAATTCGTCTATAGCACACACTGTTCATTTTCAACAATGCTGTTTCGATTATAGTCCATTTCTCCAGGATTGACCTTTGTAATTCGGCATACCTGTTAACAGGTGTAAAGGCGACTGGGTATATTATCTGATAGTTGGTAGGCTACAAAACCGAATGCCGTTTTAATTGATCAGGAATATTATTACACGGTATGTTTGACTCGTGGGCTTCCTGTGTTTATTATACGTGGATAATTCATGCAGTTTCCTGTTTGGGGTTATATGATCTGACAAGTTGCGTTAAGAAAATGACACATCCAACAAACGCCACATAACTTCATACTGTATGGCCAAACGCACGCAACTCAACAATTTTTATATATACACATATGCATGCCGCAGATAGCTATTGCATCACATCGTACCTATCTTAAACCCATCTTATCATATGTCAAGTGGATGCAGTGACATTCGATCGAATATTTGAAGGGTCCAATGTCCAAAATAATGACAAAACCAACAGTCCATTGATTTCAATTATATAAACAAAATAACTAAAAAATATTAACTTTTTCCCGCTTATTAATATACTTGACCACTGACGCGTTTCGCTCAAAGAGCATCTTCAGAATGGTGTAGATGCTCTTTGGTCGAAACGCGTCAGTGTTCAAGTACATTTATAAGAGGAAACAAGTTAAAAATTGAGTTTTTTACTGATTTTAAGTCATTTAACATAAACGTTTTTTTTTGTTCATATACGCAAACATTGGATTTTTTTCCCTGTTGGGAGTCAATTTATAAATTAATAAGTCAATTTTTATTTGTCATGAAAATAACTTAACATAATTGACAATAGAATCCTATCAAGAATAGACAGTCGGAATATTAGAAATAATTAATTACATAGATTTTTTAAAGATTGAATATCAGAATGGAGTTGGAAAAGTCTGAAATAGGTCATGTTTGTTTTGGTCACTAAAACGTCTAAATACAATAACATATTTGAAAATAAAATAGAAAATATTAATCACCGTGGTATATGTACATAGTTGGTAAGCCGTTTGACTTTTGAACAGGCTTCCTGGGTTCGATACCCAGAATACACGTATCACAAAAATAAGATTTCATCTTATTGGTTCCTCTGAAATATAAACAGAAGGGATATTTTTTAGAACAAGGTAACGCGTATGTATAAATAAGCAATATATAGGAAAAAATAGAATCGGTCAAGGCAGGATATAAACGCAGGATATAGACTTTAAAGCTTAGCGTCCACAGAGGCGCAGCGGACGAATCGGATTTTTGTTTCCTAGCAACGACTTAATTATTGCCGACGAACCAATGCGAGCGAATAAGTTCCTATATGGAATACTAAAATTCTTCTGATGCGCTGCGTCTGCTGCGCTTATGTGGACGCTAACCATAAAACACCACACTGCACATTTAAATATTTCCCTTATATGGATATGAATGCATTTAGTAAAAGTAGAACTAGGTATGTTTTTTATTTTTCTCTTAGTAACATCATTTAGACTTGAAAATCTTCTTATGCTGCAGACGTTAACACCATTAGTGATCACAAACATTGAGTTTTGCACAAATGTTTTTTCCTAGCAGGGTTGTCACCAGGGTTTTTCTTAGCATAAATAGAAGGTGTCGTTACTGATCCAATCTAATGAGTGTTCACATCTAACTCGATTATTGATTCGTTCATTCAACTTGGTATATATCATTTATGTAAATCTTTTTATTTAATTTATATATAAATTAATCTTCATTTATAAACACACGTCATGTAGGTACTTACTAAAAGATAAGCCAAGCATTCAAAATTAACCTCGCTAAAGGTATTACACACGTCACGTAGGTAGGTACTTACTCAACTTACACAAACATCATGTAGGTACTTACTCAAACATAAGTCAAGCATTCAAAATTAACCTCGCTAAAGGTATAGCACACGTCATGTAGGTAGGTACTTACTCAACTTGCACACATGTCATGTAGGTACTTACTCAAAGATAAGCCAAGCATTTAAAATTAACCTCGCTATAGGTATATGTATATATATTCTCATAGAACACACTTCGACTAGATCAATTTGGTCAGCATATTGATTATCTCGATTAGACTGGCCGTTGTCTGGATAATAATATTAGAGTAAGGAACAGAGCGCTCGACTAACAAACGATTGATATCATAATCTTTCATCTGAACTTGCACCATTTCCAGTACGGATTAAACGGTTTTAATCGTCTCATCCGATATCCAGTGGACGTATCGGCAGATAATGATACCAATCTGCTGCTAGGATGTTATTATGGAGTTAACACAACAATAATATTGTGCTCGGGCCGAGATGTAAACCGTAAACTGCGGATTAAATAAATCTTCTTATAAATATGACGAGAAGCTGGTTACCAATTTCAGGAATAGCACAAGTTAGATTGTGAGAAATGGTGTCTAAAGTTTAACTGATCGAGATAATATCTTACCCGTTGCCTATCACTGGTGCAATACTCAAAATGAAAGTTTATAGTTACAATACAATAAAGGTATTAATAAATATCATTAACATATTCTACAGTGAGACGGACTCAAAAATTTTTTTGAATAAGAACATTATATTACCAATTGCATGTAATACATGAGATCCAACTGTCGATGGCGATAGTACCTACCAATGTATATGTAGTTGAACGTACCAAACAATAAACCCTTGAATCCAAATTATTGAATATTGAATGATATTTTGTTTTCCCTACAAAACATATACTTATATCAGGATAGGATAATAACAATAATAATAATAATAATAATGAACACTTCATTACACCTTGCGCAAGTGGAGAGTTTATTGCCGTATGGCAATTACTTTCAACTAACCAGTGTTCTCAGCCCAGAGAAGCAATATTTGCGTGAGAAATAAATTTAAATAAATTATCTAGTTGGAGTGTTTTTACGTATTTCAAAAAAATGGAAATATATGCAGTTAAACACATAAATTTGTCATAAAAAATGTGTTTTTTTAGATATAAAGTGAGAAACCCTGTATCTTATAAATAAAGAATTGTAGACAAATTATAGCGGGTCGATTAGGCACCCCGTTAACACATACAATTTTTACACTTATGATGGGGC
Organism: Molanna angustata; assembly: GCA_963576475.1. NCBI lineage: Eukaryota > Metazoa > Arthropoda > Insecta > Trichoptera > Molannidae > Molanna > Molanna angustata. The sequence goes on from OY754971.1 coordinate 24,366,708, forward strand.
GGTGTGGTTCAACCAACTCGAAACAAAATTGAGACTGGCAACTGAATTTTATAAATTCAAGGAAAAATAAATAGCCTTAATAAATGACTAATTTATTAATAATATACACTTCATTTTGTATAGCAATAATTCTGTACACATAATTTTTTGTTGTATTTGTTTTTAAACGTCTCCTTTACTTGAGAGTGCTTGCACTCTGGTAAAGGGCAATATGTTTACTGTGTATCTTTTTTGTATCTTATTATTGTGTTTTTTTTTAATAATATAGTTACATATGTTGTTAATGTAATAAAATAAAAAAATATATGCTAAGTTTGTGTTTTTGGACTTCAAAGTTGAAAAACCATTAAAAAGGAGACCAATTCTTATAGATCTTTGCTTGAAAATTTTTCGATCGGTTAAGAGAAATAATGTTAGTGTTTTTGACTTTGAAGTTGAAAAACCATGAAAAATGTAGACAAAATCTCGTGGATTTTGCCTCGAAACTATGTCGATCGGTTAAGAGAAATAAATTCTCTTGAACAAAGCGAAAGCTAGAAAAATTGCTACATTTACACAGAAAATACTTTAAAATTTACTGATTCTGTGTACCTTGGTGTTGATGTTAACTATAAATGAAATGTATATCTTTATTGTCTTTGAATACCCTCCTTTCTATTTTCATCAATATCGTTACGAAAGGACCATTTAGTACTGTATGTATGATTGAATATTAAGTGTACCATTGCAGAATTATAACTACCTTTCCATAAAACCCAAGTAACAACCAAAGAATATACAAATAATTTAATTGGTTTCAACCTCTCTCTAAACAATTGTATCGTTGCTGTATTTAAGAATATTTTCTTCGAATGTTCAATTACCATCTAAGGTATAGTTCCCTGAGCAATACATTGTAAAATAGGTATTATGTGGGCAGGGATTTAACAATGTCTATAGTGGATACATTCTTAACACATATAATATGTACATATGTACGTTGTGTTATCGATTTACCATTAAAAGGAGAGACGCCTGTCGCCCATAAATTCGTTATAAAATCCTTATCAACATAATATGAATTTAATCACAGAGAAAATATGTCATAAAATAATCGCATCTCAGACAATATTTTTGAGCTCCATTGCAATCCAATTTTTTGATCTATATATTATATTAGAATTATGAATATCTGTTCATTTGGAAATCAGCCAAAAAAAACCATTGCCATCTATAAAGTGACGAAGAAACTTCTTTGCAACGCCATCTATTGAGAAATTTGTTTGCAAACAATGAAAGCCACAGTCCTCATACATGATGTTACAATGCTTTCTCACAGATGTCACCCCTGAACCGCGCAATAAATATAACATATTTCTTGGAATGTTTACTTGCTTGTACTAATCCAACGTTTTCTTATATGCAACTATAAAAATATTCGAATTTATTATAATAACACTCTTGAAAAATGATTTAGGTACGTATACCAATCGAATATTTTTTTAATTGCATATACGCAAACATTGATGACATAAGTGCGAGACATTGTCACCTCATTTATAAGGACTGTTGCTTTCATTGTTTACAAATAAACTAATTTCTCAATAGATGGCGTTATAAAAAAAAGGCTTTTCCGTTACTTCATAGAATTCTATTCTTATTTTTAGGTGAATTGTTACACACTATTCAAATATATAGAACTTTCAAAAATTACATTTAGATGGGTCGGTGGCAGAGCGGTTAGCGCGCTGGGCTAGTAATCCAGTGGTCGCGAGTTCGAATCCTGCCTCGACGGATTTCGTTCACCTAAGCACAAGCTTTTATTTGCTTATTTTAGGGAACGTAGGAATATGTATATGTTCTTGTTTAACAAGGGCATATTCATTTTTATTTAAAAAGAAAAAAAAAGGGAACTCAATAAGAAGGCATAATTAGTGAACGTTGCGCAAGCGCATAAAGTGATCACGTAGGCCAGCCGATGACAGGTCGTAAGCCCTGTAAGTGCCTCGAGTTCCTGGTTCTTCTACAATATCCCAACTTCGTCTCTATTAAGATGTTAAAAAAGTTTGTCAATAAAAAAAGACTTATACCAAATTAATGAAAATACTTAATCATAGTTATTGAATTGTTTTTAGAGATTGATTCCGTTTATCAGGAAGAGCATTTAGTGACAATAAAAGGGATTGATAACAAGCAACTTCAAACGAATGAGCAATTTTTTAAAAATAATTGGTGACTTAAAAATCTCTAAAATTAGTTATTTGAATTTCCTCATAATAATTGCCCAATTGCTTTTAAAAATGATATCTGAAAGTCGTTCATTTAATAATAATTTATTGTATTTAGGATTCGGACTACCTCAAACGTGTCCAATATTAGCACATTTTCGCGTCAGCCATTTCTAATGATATTAGCAACTGCTTCCCATGCCAGCAAAAAATACGGAGTCTAATAACTCATCTTCTCTCCCCAATCCTAGTTTCTTTCCCTTTCCTTCTCTTTCCTGTCTTCTCGTCCCCCATCAAACTCCTGGCAGAATGCGCTGCGCATATTTACCAGACTCATTAGCGTCTTCCTCGACACCCCCTCCAACACACTACATATTATATTCCTTAGGCACAGCCCTTTCACGATGGTAATCTTTCATTCGGAAATCCTATGAAGCGCAAATAAGATAATACCTTCCTACCTAAACGATGAAATAAAAATATTTTTGATTAAAAACATACCCACTTAAATTAAAGAGACTTGATAGATCGAAACATCAGTCGTATTGAGATAAATAAATCAATTTACTAATTTAAAACTTTTATCATTAATACAGTGGATGTTTATAAATATGAATTAAATTACTACATACGAGAATTAAATAACTACATAGATAGTTTTCACTAGCGAAAGCTATACAATTATACAATTTCATTGCAGTGGATTATACGAGTAACTGTGTTTTATTTTCATCAATTTAAAAATAATTTTGAAATAAATTTACCTGTATAAAGAATATTATTAACTAAAAAAGTTAGTAATATTAACAAATTTAGTAATCATATTAAAATACTTCACAAGTACATCTAAAGATAAAGTTTAGTTATTGCGATCATCGCATTTTTTGCTACTCCCAGTCACTGCACGCGTTCGAGTCGCATGTAATAAGTAGTTTCCCTACTAGATGCTACAATCCGAATCTACCCGTTTGCATTCTGTTTCCGGTTGGCTCTCTGATTGGTTGAGATCTCGTAGTATTAAGTCAAATGAGCTGTGAAATTTTATATTAAATGCGAAAAATTAAAAGAATATTATATATTTAATTTATAATAATTTATAATTCAATTTATAAAGCAACTCTCGCTAATTTATAAAGCAATGTCGCTATTATTATTATACACAAACTTAAACCTAACCTTAGAATGCAGAAAAGAAACTCAGGGGCTAGACGCTACTGTTTCCCTTACACTGCTCTCCAGTACATTCTGTTGTACATATATTATCTTCTTCTTCTTGTTCTGAGCCTAATCCTGTTCACTCCTTCCAAGTTATTTTTTAATACATGAACAAATTTATTTAAATCAGATTTTATTACATTTAATGACTCGAAAAAATAATATAATTTGTTTAAAAGCCACAAAAGAACAACAATTCCTACCGTTTGTTTAGATTTCGACCATCATTTGTTTTGTGCATTTAACGCATGCAACGTTTGCTTGCGTCGATCGCAACGCTAAGAATCCAGTTTAACGAGAAAAACGTATCAACTGTTTACGAAATCCTTGAACTTTTAAAATTTTATTGTGAACCATTATGCTAATGATACTGCTAAGAAAATGATTCATGAATAACCGAGAGATTCATCTCATGAATAAACGAAACATCAGTAAAATGCGAAAGATAAACCAATTCCACGAAATACGCACGTTCAAGAGTGAATATTCTATGGCGTTCCTTAAACTTATACCGTGGCGTATTCGGATAAGTAGCGCCCTGAGTAATGGCGGAAGGTGGCAATAATTTTATATCACCTAACGCCTCCCCCTTCCCTCCTCAGCTACCCTACAGGGTCCTTTACAACCCCCTACTCCTCCCCCTCCAACCTAGGGGCAATTCACACCCCCGGCCGCCCACGGCCCTATCCCGAGAGCCCATCTTTAATTTTTCTCATTTATATGGAAAAGACGAAGTAGGCAGCGAGACTTCGATGCAAGAAGTACAACATATAGAAAATATTCAATACACTTACATATAATTTAACTATTTGTTTAAATTAGGGATATTTCATTACATATATTTTATTAATTACCTATCAAGCAGGTATCTAATAAGTTACTCCAAAGTAAAAAAAACATTTAGAATTATCTTATTAATCGTCGTTTTAATTCAAATCATGCCAAGTATTTGTTTATATTAATGATTATTATGACCAAAAAATATATAATACCTGCGGATAATTGCTTCTTCCATGACTCAATTTGACATTTTTATATGTTCAATCCTTCTGTGTGTGTATGTCACTGAACTCCTCCTAACGGCTGAACCAATTTTGATCTATTTTTTGAGTGTATTTGAATGAATACCGGGATGGTTATGTCACTGAACTCCTAAACGACAAGACCGATTTCAATGAAATAGCAGGCGAGCCAATGTTCGGGCAGGACATCCTCTGTAGGGCTCCCTAGTTTCATATATGTAACATTATTTTAAAATTGAATTTATCTAGGATTAATTATAATATTTTATAATACTTTAGATTTACATTGCGTCGTTTAATGATTTATCAAGTAATAATTTACAATAGTAACATATTCAGAATATCGACATACAAACTTATAAAATTATTACCTTTTTTAAATTTTGAGAAAATTGAATAAAACATTTTAAACTGGTGATAATGCTCCATATTATAATTTTATAACGTGTAAAATGACACTGTTTGAAATATTCTTAAGACAGATAATAAAAATTCGTAAAAACACTTATCAAGTTTAAAAATATTTTATTTGTAAGGTGAATTTAATGTATATACGTATCTTTTGTAGTATGAATGTGAAAAATCTTATTTCCAACCATATGATTGTATAAACGCATTAGGAGACTTTTCTGATTTTGTTTATACAATATTTTTTCTTACTTTTTTACTATTTTATCTGTTTCCGGAAATGAATATAATAAATTCAAAACGAATTATTTTCCAATAAAAATCCAAAGTCTTGAATATGTAGTTCATAAATATGTTAAAGAAACATAATATGACGTTAGCCAACCAATTTTTTTGATATCACAAGAAAAGCAAATCTTGGAGGGGATCACATTGACAAGAATAATACATTTAATTACAGACAAACAAATGATAGCAGGTGATGTCTTCTAATCTCTGTTTCAGAAATTGTTCAAAATTGTTTCACAGCATCAAGACAATGTCGTGAAAACACACAATAAACTGAATTACAAAACAAACATTTGGAAAAGCTTGTGTTGTGATCTTATCCCTTATCCCCTCATCAGAGGCCGTCTTATCATGAAAACATTATGAATGAACTATATAAATCGTCTGCATCTGGCATTGTTGTGTCAAATGTTGTGATGAAATTTATATTCAAAGATAATTAGTAAATGTGTAACTTCACACCAAAGTCACCGTTGAGTAATATTGAAAAGCCAAAGGTGAAGATAAAACCTTAATTATAAACGGAGTCGTTAAAAGTCGACACTTTATGAAACACATAAAAATAAATTATTTCACCTCATCAGGTGATCATAATGTGTAACAAGATACGAAAACATGTGTGAAAAAAACTTATAATTTCGAAAAACGGTCTGATTTTCGCATTGTGGAATCAAATTAACAATACAAAAATAAAAATGTTATAAATGAACATATTTGTACAATTGTGTTCCTGTTTGGAAATTTACTGCCTCACTAGACGAGTCAGTACCTACTTTATTTTAATTTGGTTAAAAATTTTAAGTCAATACACGTAAAAGCATTAAGAGAAATAATCTAAAAACAATAATAATAAAAATAAAACAGAAAAAAACGGTAAAATCTCAGTTATTTTAACTCTTAAAAAGTGTAATGGAAATGATGAATGACAAATGACACCAAGATATGGTAAAGATTCTCTATTAGGCTATCGCACTATCTGAAGTTCAAAAATCCACATATAGAATTCTTGTAGTTAGACATACCTAATTAATTTATAGATATTTATTTATTTATTTATTTCAAATTTACGGCTTGAGAGCCTATATAAAAAAAACAACAAGTACCTATATAATGATTAAAACTTTGAATTATAAAATAAAAGTAAATTTACACTAACATAATAATATCAATAATATCAACAATGCAAATTTATAACAAACATAATAATAAATAATATCCATAATAATATACTATACACAATTTAAAAACAAAATACATAAAAAAATACAAAAAAAAAACCCAGACACAACGATTACTAGATTAACATTACATGAGTTAAAATGTTAATTAATTAATTTTATTTATTTAAATACACTAAAGGCTTGAAAGCTTATTTTTATTCAAATACAAGAGTTTAAAGAAAGAAAATTTACAATTTTTGCTTTGAAGGAAGAAAAATCGTCGGCAAAAACATCGGAGTGACTTCCCACAATGTTACCAAGTCTATGTAGCCTTGGTATTGGGGAGTGGTAGACATAATTATTTAGAGAAAGGCTCTCACGAAACATAACACACTGTCTAGTAGTTTTAGCCGGAACATTAAAGTTGATGAGTTTAAGGAGTTCAGGACAGTCTATAGCATGGTTCAATATTTTGTGTAAGAAGGAAAGGTCAAAAACCTTTCTTCTAACGTCAAGATTTAAAAGTTTAAATTCTAGCATTAGATCTGAGTAATTGATGTGTTCTATTGGAATCCCCTTTTTATAATTTATAAATCGTAAAAATTTTCTCTGGACCCTTTCAATATGATTTAAGTGAACATTGTAGTAGGGGGACCAGATTACAGAATTATATTCCAATAATGGTCTGACTAGAGAAACAAATAGTAACCTGTATGATTCAGTTTTTTTAAGATCAGTTGCCAGTCTCGTGATGAAGCCCAACACCCTCATAGCTTTACCGACGACCTCCTCTATATGTAAATTAAACGTCAGATCCTCAGATAATGTGACTCCCAAATCCCTCAAGTTTGTAACGCTGTCAAGAATAACATTGTCAATAGTATAATTATAGGTAAATTGGGATCTAGTTCGATGAAAACGGATAACTTGACATTTTGAAGCATTTAAAATAAGTTTATTACGTTTACACCATTCGCTTAAAGATGACAGATTGTTTTGAATGGTTAAACAGTCTTCAATATTTTCAATAGATTTGAAAATTTTCAAGTCATCCGCAAATAACACGACTTCAACACCTCTGAAGATCTGAACTATGTCATCCACAAATAAATTGAACAAAATTGGTCCCAAGTGCGATCCCTGCGGAACACCACTAGATGCTTGTATTGGCTGAGATATGCAATTCCCAATCCTTACTCTAAGAGTACGATCACACAAGTAACTTTTAAGCCAATGTAGGAAGATACCATCTACTCCGTATCCACGTAACTTATATAGAAGTAAGGAATGTGACACCTTGTCAAAAGCTTTTGAGAAGTCAGTGTACACGGAATCGACTTGACCTCTCCTAGAAACTACATTGGCTATGTAGTTATGATATAATGCTAGGTTAGTTAGTGTAGATTTCTTGGATATAAAGCCATGTTGGGAAGCAGTAATAATGTTGTTTATCGGTTGACTTATTTTTTTAGTAATTATCGATTCAAAGAGCTTAGGAAGTGCAGACAATATGCATATCGGTCTATAATTAGTCACAAGATTAAGTTCTCCTTTTTTATGTATTGGGCTAATGAAGCCGGACTTCCAGATACTCCAGATATAATAAAGATAAACGAGAGAAGAGCAAAATCTACATAACACATGTATCTAAGTTTTTGCAAATATTTTTTTCGCCGTTTTATTTTTGATCTGAATGAATATTATGTATAAATGTTAGTCAATAATTCGACAGATGAATTTAATTCTCGATTCGTTTAATTTTTATATTTTGTTTTATATAAACAAAAACATTTTGATTATTTCAACAGCACATTATACATTATTAAAATTATAACTAAATACTTTAATAGCGCACATAATAATACTTACTACAACTTCAAAAATAATATTAAAAATTCAAAGAAAGTGTATTTTAGCAAAAATTAAAAAAGTTTATAAAATTAAAAAAAAATCACAGATTCAAAATAACTGAAATAACATAATTAAACCAACGCGTTACAAAAACTAAATATCATAGATTAAATAATAAGGATTAAACATACGTATAAAGTACAAGGTTTTTTTTTACAAAATGAAAAGTCAATGGTAGATAATACAAAATATTTATTAATTTATTACATCTCGGCCATTAATTTAACGTTCACCCAATAACAAGTTTCCACATTCTGAGACTTACAATATTAATCGTCTCTAGATCCAGACTGAAAACACAATTCAAAACTGTGTCTCCATCGGGAATCAAACCCGAGATATTTGAGGCAGCAGTCAGATACTTAACCAACTGAGCCATATAGGGCGACATGCATTATATATTATAATGCGTGATGAAGATTTAAAAAGATTATTTAAGGGTTGAAAGTATATATTATACAAAGTAAGAGGATTCATCTTCTTTTAGTACCATATTAAAGACAACGTTATTTATGTACTAATGTTATGTGAATATAAAAATATAAAAGTGTTATTATTAAGCACGTATGCCTCATTTACAAAACAGTGAAGTCAGTCTTACGTGAAGTTTAGATATAACCATTTATTTAACATCTTAAGAACTTTGGAGAATAAAAAGCTCGGCAAAAGAAAGTATAAGAAGATTTCTTCATTCGTAAGCCTCGCGAAGTCCTACAGCGAGGTGAGGTGGAAAAACTTAACAGGGGGAGGAATGCATGTGTCTACTAAATAATGGGTGGCCCAGCCAAACATACCGTTAAAATTTATCATTAATATTTAGATTTTTTAATGAAGGATATAGGTAACTCAATTCACATTTTAGTAATCATAACCAAATACACTCCTAACTATCTCTATTTCAATATTTTTAAATTGTTTATTTACTTAAGGGACAAACACAGTCTTAAAAATATACAAAAAAACATACATTATGAAATAATCAAAATACAAACCAATTACGATTGTCCATAGATGATCTCACTACAGCAAAAAAATAATAAAAATATTGTTAACAGATATTGTATGTTTGCCTGTGACGGAAAGGGAAGAAAAAAGGACGGGAAAGGGTTAAATTTATGACTACTATTCAAAAAAGATAAAAAACAAAAAATAACATAGGTCCACAACTTAAAAATATTAACAATAGGTACACAAATTTACGCCGATATGCATCCTATATAAAAAGTTATTGTAGCAGTTATTACTAGCAGTGAATACATCAGAATGTGGGATACTGCCTGAGAGATTGACAATATAGAAATGACATGCCCTTATGATAAATTCGTTTTTTATTTTAATTGGTGTTGCTTCGAGGAACGTAGAACAAGTTGTTCGATCTGTCATTTCGCAACGGCGCGCGGCGGCGCTTGGAAATTAATTTTATTTTATATACCTCGACAGGTCGACAGTGGAAAGTCAAGTTATGAGTTAATAATTTTAGATCCGCGACTTCTTTCCCATGTACAATCTTTGTAGTCTGGGTGATTTTTAAACAACACGAAAAATATATTTTTAATACTAAAAGGACTTTGGTACTTCCACGAATGTCTTATATTCAACCGATTGCGAAACGTACCACTTCTTCGTAAGGACGGATAACGTATAATTCTCTGTTTTTATGTTGAGGTCAGTGGAACTGATGGTGCGTGGTACTGCTTACTTTCATCGACTTAAAATATTCCCGGTATTGAATCTTATCAAAAATGTTTTTACTCAAAAGAAGAAACAATATTCTCTTTATAATAATAATAAACACTTACTTGAACCTTGCGCATGTGGCGAGATTATTGCCATTTTTTTTCCTACTTACCCGTGTTTCCAGATCAGAGAAGCAATGTTTGCATGAGAAATTAATTTAAATAAATTTCTCCTTTGCTGGGAATCGAACTCAGAACTCCCGCACAGAAGTCAAACGGCTTCCCAACTGTGCCACGGCGCGCGGCACAGTTGGTAATTTATGACTATTTACCTATATGATTTTTCAAATTTTAAAGTAATGTTTGGAAAAAGGTTACTACTAGGTAGCTTAGAATAAACCATATCAATTTACTGTTTAAATTTAATTGATGTTCACTTCTTTTAAGTCACGACTGAGTTTTTTTAAAGCGACTGCTTTTTGCTCAGGACAGATGATATGTGTGGTTTAAAAACACTTCGGTAGGTGAATAAAAATAATTAAGATTGTTTTAAATGTATCACAGGGTTAACTCCGAAAATATAAAAAATAATTGGATGCATTTTTTGTGCCGCTCTGTACTATAAAGAGACGAGAGAAAGAAAATGCAAGACTATAGTTTGAATGAAAGAGACAAGGGAAATTTTTCTTCATTTCATATAATATCAGAAGGAGTGGAGTGAGTTTGGTGGTGGTTGTGGGGGAGAAGGAGATTCTGTGAGTGAGAGGGCAGAGGGAGATGGGAGATGGGCGGATGTGGGAATGAGAATGAGAGGAAAAGCGGTGGGAAAAGGAATAACTTCATAAGTCCACCCGGCGTGGCCCGGCATACTGATTAATATATAATAAGAGACTTGTACACTTGTACACACCGGCCTTGCGACCCTCTAGCCTCGGAATTATTATTTTAATAAACTGCCTTGTTTGAAAAGGTCTCCTTGTATACCTACCTACATAGATTCCTTTACTAGAGTTACACATATACATCTACAAAGAACATGCACACATACGTAAAGGAAATAATATCGAATTATATTTTCATGGACAAATATTTTGAAGACGAAATAATTTCACAAAATATATTTGATTCAGAATGTTTCTTCATAAAAACAAGTTTCGATAATGAGCTTCGTGTGGGTGAAGTTTCCAAAATTGTCATACAAAATTTGTGTAGCTCGAAACGAGTCAATTAAAAAATAAAATTTCTTGTCGAGTATACGCTTTTGGGTGCTCTTGATATTTGAAAGAAAAATCTCCAGGTAGATTTTTGGGCCAGTAAACGATAATGGACTTGGAAGATGCGATATAATCATGAACTACAGGCATTATATGACGAAACCAACATTGTACAAGTCATAAAAGAACGTAGACTCCAGTGGCCAGCAGAATAAATGATTTTTAGATTCTTAGCACTAAATCTCACTATCTCACTTCAGATGAAGTAGAGGCAGGCCCAAACTAAGATGGCTAGATGACACAGAAGACGACATAAGAGGCGATCAGTATTGAAAACTGGAGGAGAGCGACGGAGGACAGGGACGGAGGACAGGGACGGCTGGAAAAGGAGACCAAGACCCACGCAGGGCTATAGTGCCAATGATGACGCAGATAAGTTTTGTTGATGCGTACAAATTTATTTATTTTAGTATCACTCTATTTAATTCAACACGAATATAATATTGTACGTATTTAAATACCTACTGTTACAATCATTCTTTGTTTTGAATATTTAATTTAGAAAGTAACTTTTAATATTTGGCTCATTATGATTTGCTATGCATAAAATATGTTGCGCCCCTAGGCTAACTTATATACCATATATCGACAATCCTATATATACCACAGGCCTTTTTAACTGTCTGCAGCAATTAGCTTAAAAGTGCTTTTTAAGCGGTGATGCTTCTAACTCAAATTTAATCAAATTGATTAATTAGACAGTATAATTCAAATAAACCTAATTGGTGGTATCTATGCTGATAATACATATTGATTGAATAATTACTAGTAGGTAACAATGCTTACTCATTCTTTCTATTGCAGGGTGCTCAATTACATTTTCAAACATTTATTCAATTCAAAAAATATATTGAAATTAATTTCTCTATCTTCAATTGTATACATATTTTCATAATGTAAAAGAAATAAAGTATTATTTCGGGATGATAAATTAAAAGCTATATTTACAACAAATATTTCGTCCAATTCAGTAACTTTTTGAACTAAAATAGGAACGTATTAAATTAAAGAACGAAGGTCATTTGGACTAAATTTCGTATTCTGTACGTTGTTCCTAAAACTAAAATCAACTCAGTGTCTATGGCGCAGACTACGCATGCGTAATGCGCACTGCGCACTGTTCGGCAATGTTTATTTATGTCATGTCGCCGTGATATCGCCTAACATTTCAATTGATCTGCACTAATATTCTTTGGTTTTCATTTTCAACATAACGTAACACATGTAGATTCTTTTTTTTCTGTACACAACTGATGTTTTCTAATTGACTAAAATATCCTGGAACGCTATGAAAATAACTAGTACGCTTAGTAGGTGTGAACTAAAATAAGAACGTTTCGACAAAATACCCCGTATTCAGTAACTATTGTAACTAAAATAGGAACATACTAAAATTGTAGATTTTAGATTTACGCTATTTCAGCGTTGCGTTGCTATTTCAGCGTTATAGAATATCAGATTGGATTTAGTGGAATAGAAACGCACCTATTATTTTAGCCGGAGCGTTCTTAAAAACTTATAGAATCTGACGTAATATTCTAAAAAAGTCATTTCTATTAGAATTTGTCATATACATAAGTATATCTTCTCGTATATCAATAACTTTTAAAATTCCCTTTTTTCTATAGACACTTACATATTGACAATCCAGAATCGGTTACTTTTAGTTGTTAATATATTTATGCTGTATGTATATGTCAATATAATATTATGATTAAATTACCAAAAATAAATTAAATAAAAAAATATGTATTTTTGAGACAGACGGGAATTGGTTACATCTGGTGTAGAATATAATGTAATGCATGTGTGCGTTATTAGGAACTTTCAATGCAAAGACCAACAACAATATGTCCCAGGGATAATTACGCAATTTCAAATAATTTCTCAAGATGTTAATTGCAGCTTTGTTTCCACCTATAAGTAAGTAATGGCTGGGAATTAAGCGAGGCGAAGACTTAAGAGCTAAATTTATGGGAACTGTCACTTACAAATTAGTTAGGTCTTTACCGACGCCGATCACAGTGTGATCTATTAACGTCTCTTCTCTTCTTGTGTTGCCCTGACCAACAGACGAGTGGAGCGCCACAATTACATATCATAAAACGATTTTTTAATTGTTTTTTAACATTTAATTTATGACACAAACCTGATGTATCGAACGACATACATCATCTCAACCCAAATTCATTACAACATATTTAATTTAATTTAAAATGAGCATTTCAACACTAAAATGTGTAAGGCAATTACATCACTAACCATGTTTGAACTTAAAGCATACCATAGTTCATCTTCATTTGAATCACCTCTTCAGTTGAATCGCTAAGTACAACTTTGTATTGAAACATTATTTTTGAAGTAGATTCACGATATTGTAAGTTATTGATATTTTGTTATTTTTAAGGATTCCTTCAAATTATTTACCTTTTTAAACTTTCCTTGTTTTGAACGAAGCTAGTGCTGTGTGAGATTTTATTAAATTATTTCAATCAGACTAGAAATAAAATCCTTGTTTGCTATTACAAAAAATAAACGAAATAAATTTAAATTAATAAATAAATAAATTTACTTTGTCGTATAAAATAGTTAAAATACGATAATGTAATATTTTAAATAATATTTAACTTGCTTATAAAAATGCTATTTCTGAGTGAAATCTATACATAAGGTAAAATAAACTATCTCTGATAAAGATTTTTTCTCATATGAAGCGTTTTTTTTGTACCTATAAAAAAATCATATTCCTTATCGGCGGCTTATTTTTAATGTAAAAAATAGAATAATTCGCACTCTTTCGAAAAAGGGGAAAGGCAGATCAAGTATGTTGTAAATTTAAATCTTAGAAATAATTTGCACATATAACGGCTAAATAGTTAATATGCCTACACTTTTTTATATATTTTAATATATGTACGTGTGTTAAAAAAAATACTTTTGCAATTGTTAAATAATTTACGTAGGTACTTAGTTTCAACTATTTAAAAGAACCTTTAAAAGGTTTATAACGTGTTAATGCTATTATACGTATTGTAAATTCATATTGTAAACTGTTGATTCTATAAAATCAATAAAACAAAAAAAAATAAAAATAAAATAACGTATTTGTTGGACATATTACATTGTCAGGCAAACAAAAATAATTTACTCTAATGTATCATTGAAATTTATCCAAAATAAGAATCTACTCAAATGGTTGTGGATTATGGTTGTATTCATATTACATAAACACAGCTTCATCTACGAGAAAGAAATTATAAAGCGATTTGTTTGGGAATTAATGTATTCTAGGCTTTTGGTTTTTACAAATAATAAGCAAACTGCCGTAGGTTAGATAGAAACCAAATTTTGGCGCAAGATAGGTAACATTTCTACGGCAATCAATCATCGAGGAAGGTCTACCTAAGCCAGTACATAGCAGGTAACACTGAACTATACTTTGACCATCAGATAATAATTATAATGTTTAAATAATAATATTTTGTCTGGCGCCTCGTCTCCCATTAGGGATTGTTCTTAATTCCGTGTGATGTATCCTCCGACAAATAATGTCGATCGATATGCGAAATTATTATTAAGCTAACCGCATTACCTTCCCATAATAAATATGTAAACTAAATAACGTTTTTGATTTAAGACTAACATTGGGAGAACTCTCGATAGATTCTAAAAAATCTTTAGGGTTTTTAAGAACCTATATTCTTTTATTCAGGTCACGTCAAATAAATAATGGAAAGCAGCAATTTAATCACAAATTATCATAAAATAGATTTATGATGTACCTTGTCGATTGACGATACAGGCACCATATTCAAGATTAAATTTTAAAATTAACTATTCTCCTCTCATCCAGGTTTTGCTAATTTGTTGGGCAAATTTGTACCTCTTAACATGTTACTCGAACCAAAAATATATTGAAACTTGAAATATACTTGAATCAATTATACCGTGTCAGTTTTTCAATGGGTTTATTATCATAAGGCACTCTCATGCAACCGACCCAAGATTGAAACTTAAAGCAAACTTGGTAAAAAAAATATGGAAAAATAGAATCAAACAATAAATAAAGTGATCATAACAATTAGGCAAAAAATGAGGGATTCGAAGGACCCAGAAAGAATATTATTTAAGAATTAGGTATTAAGATTTATTTTTTTATCGAAAGTTCTTGATGGAATTCCATTAAAATTTCATAAAATATTTAATAAACATTAAAAATAAAAAACGTTATTAACTTAATTCCACTGCTTATTTAGACTACAACCTACAACCGGTTTCGTGCTAAGCACATTTTCAAGTAGTTCACTACAGGTTGTAGTCTAAATAAACAGTGGAATAAGGTTAATAACGTTTTTTATTTTTAATATTTATTAAAATTTTTCAGAAAATTAAGAATTATTTGATTAATATGCTGTCAGTTTTTTTACAGATTGATCTGTACCTTACAGATTGATCGTAGTTCCTTTATTTCTACGATAAAAATGTTTAGTAAATATATAAGCACATTTTTTGTCATCAACAGAGAAAAAAAAACGTGTTGTTCTTGATGTGACACAAAATACATATGTAGGTAGGTATATAAATATATTTTCAATTCATTTCCCTCATAAAATATTCAATCCACGCAAATTTGTAGCGGATGCGGTCGGTTAGGCAATGATTGAAGACGAGATACATAAGGGGATGCGGTCTTGCCTTACATTGCATCTTCAGATCATCTACTTATACATACACCCCTTTCTAATACATACCTAACTACTGCAGGGTCTTGCCAAACTCGTTTCATATTTTCCATTTTTATTTTCAAAAATCAATGATTTAAAACTGTTTTAAAAACAATTTAAATATACCTAGAAACATAAATATATTCAAATTGAATCGGTTAATCATAATTTGAATGTATCATTTTTAAGGGCACCCCTCTCAGACCTATTAATCGGTCGATAGTAAGTTTGGTCGGGCACTTATATTAATTTATTTATTTATTTTATTTTATACCATCTCCTTATTTATAACTTTATTTATAAATACTATCCCAACTTCACTAGGACTACGCCTATTTCGAGGTTGGAGATTTACTATATTACATATATTGATACATTACATTTACATCCATGCACCCACCACACAAAAATACAATATTTACTAATACGCAGTTGGGTACTTTAAATCATTATTGTGACAATAATATTATTCTACAGCAAAAAAAAGACACACCCAACTGGTACAATTAATGCAAGTTACATGGATATAAATGCCAGGTTGACCACACAATCAAAATATTTTTAACATATTAATATAAGAAAAAAATAAAACAAATTACTAATTAATTTAAATTATATCATATATAGGCACTTAATCACTATAAAGATGTACGAAAGTGCGCATGTTACAGCTATTCGGTGTCAACTAGCAAGCAGTCTTAATAATCGATAGACTATCGGCCGATTAAAAAGTCTGCAGTGTGCCCTTAAAAATAACAAACGGAAATATACCTAACATTCTACACTGGCAACTAAAAAATAAAAAAAATTCATTAAAAAAATTTCAACGTTCTTTCACGTACTATTTCTGTAAAACTAGCTGACCCGGCTAACTTCGTACCGCTTAACAGTCAGAGAATGTCGTGTTAACTTTTAGCTAAACTTAATTTAAGATTTTACTATCGTAATAAAATGATTACAAAAATATATCAACTTCAATAGTTTATGAGGATATAGTAATAATATATATAAAGAAAATAAAAACTCAATTACACTTTCACGCTCGCATTTGGGTGTGTTTTATTTTATTTAAAAATTAAAATTCTGTGTGATTTTTTTACGTGATATTTTTCGAGGTTTTTTTTTGTCTGTTAATTTTTCCGATACTTTAATAATTCTCTCTTCTTCTTCGTTTCCTCGATGCTGAGGGTCGTGATCTATGGGGCCGCTAATGGACAGAACTAATCGCCTCCAGTCCTCTCTGCCCTCTGCAGCTCGCACCGCCGAATAAAGGTCGTTCCCAGTCATCTCTTTAATTTGGTCACACCATCGCGCAGGAGATCTGCCTCTACTTCTTTTGCCTGGTACACTTCCTGTGATAATACTTTTTTCCTGGTTCTCTCCTGGCGATGTGACCAAAGAAGCTCAATACCCGGCGGCTGCATATTGTAGACAATCTTTCTTTTACTTTGAGCTCTTTAAGGACCGAGTCATTCGTTCTTCTTGTAGTCATCTTAATAATTATTCAGTTTCCTATTCAGGGCGGAGACGAATCCAACAAATAAGAGAACATTCCAATTAGTCCAGTCGTTCTTGGGTTATATAAATGGTGTAACTAACCCGTTCTTGAGTTATATAAATGGTGTAACTAACCCGTTCTTGAGTTATATAAATGGTGTAACTAACCCGTTCTTGAGTTATATAAATGGTGTAACTAACCCGTTCTTGAGTTATATAAATGGTGTAACTAACCCGACTTTGTTGTATTTATTAAGATTTGTACACTTAAAATGGGTTTCATAAAAATTAAGGAATAATCTCTATTTGAAGAACAACATTAACATACATTGATTTTATGTAGTGCAGATTTAAATTTTGAACACATCCCACTATTTAGATTTCATTTGAATGATATTTTTATGTCTCTTATGTCATGTCCATGTGTCCATAAATTCACAAACAAAAATTGAATCAATGATACATATTTAACCCTGAATAACCGACATGCAGAGAAAAATCGCCTTTCTCTTATGTAGTTGGTATCTAGGCACCGTATACAATTTGCGCACGATTTATTCCAGAAAGGTTTTCAAGTCAAAGGACGGATCGTTGGAAAGATGGAGCCTTGTCTACACCTACTTTCAACCATGACAGGCTTAACTGCTGTACACATTTCGCTTTCAACACGCATAATATCAACATTCAACAATCCATTGTGGATACTAAACTTAATGTAAGGATAGGACACACAAAAAAAACAAAAGGCTCTTCATGACTGTTATTACAAAAGTTTTCTTGTGGGTAATAATAATAATAAATGCTTCCTTGTACCCTGCGCAAGTTGCGAGTTTATTGCCATCTGGTAATTTCTTCCAACTAACCAGTGTTTCCAGCCCAGAGAAGCAATATTAAAGAAATTAATTTAAATAAATTTCTGGACTGCTGGGGATCGAACCTAGGACGCCCGCACCGAAGCCAAATGGCTTAAACTGTGCCATGGCATCCTTATCATCTCTGTGTGTGTGTGTGTGTGTGTGTGTGTGTGTGTGTGTGTGTGTGTGTGTGTGTGTGTGTGTGTGTGTGTGTGTGTGTGTGTGTGTGTGTGTATGTGTGTGTGTGTGTGTTTGTCTCACGCCTTCTGAAAAACCAAGAGCATCTAAAAATCTAATTTAAGTGCGAACATGTACCAGTATACCTGATGCAGTGTCACGCTAAAAAGAATGCGATAAAAATGCTGAATTTCAAAAATATTTAAATAATTATTTTTTTCATACAAAATTTTCCAAGTCATATCTGTCAAAAAAGTGTACATTTTGCACGCAAATATCTGTTAGTTTAAAAGTTAGAAGTAGGTATTTACACAAAAAAAATATATTTTGAAGTATAACTTAGCATTTAAGTGAAAAACATGGTGAATATTTGGTATAATTATAATGTTTAACTTATTTTTAAAGTAAGCCTTTTGTACATAAACGCCGCCATTTTAATATCTTTTCATACAATATTTCATTTTCCCACCGAATGAATATGTTCTTGAAAATAATAAACCTTTGAAATAAATGTAATTATGAAATAATAAAATGAAACACAAGACATTACGGCAAGTTTTAAGACATATATTGTAAAAATGTGTTATTTATTAGTAAAGATATAGGCATAATAAAATTGCATAATTTGTAAATAATATTTGATTTTTCTGACAATTTTCATTTTTATGGCATCGAACAAACCAATGTAGGTACCTACATATTCAAAAAATGTATCCGAACCATTCGATATTACTTACGTGTTCGAATCGTTTCCATGGCTACAGAAAGAATGTGATATTCAAATAAAATTTGTTAGGAATCGAATTTATTTAGAAGGTTGTTGTAGGTAGGTACCTACCTAATACTATTTACTTACAAATCAACAATAATATACCTATACTGATTTCCTATAGGAAAATTATTATATTTATTTATTTATCAACCGTTTGTCCGATTATAATGAAACTTTGGTGAATTGTCGAGCGTATGCCCAGGATGGTTTTTGGATTTAAACTTTTTTCTTATTCTTCTTCTTCTTCGTGTATTTGGTCGTTTTACCTATGAAGGGGGAGTATCCTGGGAAAAGAAGGTCCGACTGTCCCTCCATCTCTTCACAGGTCTTCCAGGACGGGTTCTGCATATAAACTTTTTTCTTCTTTTTCTTCAACGTGTACTTGGTCATCTTACCTATGAAGATGAACTATCCTGGGAGATGAAGGTCCAATTTTCCTTCCATCTCTTCGCAGGTTTCTGGATTTAAACTTTTTTCTTCTTCTTCTTCATCGTCTATTTGGTCATTTTACCTTTGAAGGTGGACTAACCTGGGAGAAGAATGTCCAATTTTCCTTCCATCTCTTCGCAGGTATCTGGATTTAAACTTATTTCTTCTTCTTCTTCTTCATCGTGTATTTTTGGTCATTTTACCTATGAAGTTGGAGAATCCTGGGAGAAGAAGGTCCAACTGTCCTTCCATCTCTTCGCAGGTATCTGGGTTTAAACTTTTTTCTTCGTCTTCGTGTATTTAGTCATTTTACCTATTAAGTAGAGCATCCTGGGAAAAGAAGGTTCTTTCATCTCTTCGCGGTTCTTCCAGGATGGTTTCTGG
Organism: Molanna angustata; assembly: GCA_963576475.1. Lineage (NCBI taxonomy): Eukaryota > Metazoa > Arthropoda > Insecta > Trichoptera > Molannidae > Molanna > Molanna angustata. The sequence continues at coordinate 24,386,706 of OY754971.1, forward strand.
ATTTAAACTTTTCTTAACCGACTGATGGGACGGGATGTAATGAAGGGAAGGGAGGCACTAAAGGGCCTGAAGGGACAGGAGGTATAAAACTGCCTGAAGGGACGGAAGGTACTGAAGGGCCTGATGGGAAGGGACGTAATGAAGGATTAAAGGGACGGGAGGTACTGAAGGGCCTGAAGCGGCGGGTCCTGGAGTCTAATTCTTTTTCTTCTTAATTTTATGTAGACCTTTAGGGCAGTTTTTATACAAACTATTTCCTATTGTCTAATTCATCTTCTTCTTCTTTTATGTATACATTTGGGTCATTTTTTTATAAAAATTATTTCCTTTAGTCTAATTATTATTCATCTTCATTTAAGTACGTAGACTTTTGGGAGAGTTTTAATACAAACTATTTCCAATACCTTTTGGTCAGTATTTATACAAACTATTTCCAATAGTCTAAATATTCTTCTTCTTCTTTTTCTTTTTTGTAGACCTTTGGGTGAGCTTTTATACAATCTATTTCCAATAGTCTAATTCTTCTATTAGGTATATGTTTTTTTACTTATTTTATGTAGACCATTGGAATAGTTTTTTATACAAACTATTTCTTATAGTCTTATACTTATTTTTCTTTTATTTAGTCTTTTGGGTTAGTTTTAAGTCTAATAGTCTATTGTGCAGAAATATTATTAACGATATGCACACTTGATGAAAATACATATGAAATGAATGGGATATGGGATGTGACGATATAACCTGCACTAGAATCTTTTCAATACCTTTGTTTAATTAAATTTAAACCATTTATATCATCCTATTTTGAATAATTTTCAACACCTAATATTTAAAGAATGGGGGTTGTGGCCATTACTGATCTCTTCACAACATTTATATTCAAATTAAAAACTATTTACTATAGTTCAAGTCTTCTTCTTCTTCGTTAATGAAGACTTTCAGTCAAATTGAGCAAAAATATAATGCACACTTGATGAAAAAATATAAAAACGAATGGGATGTGACCAATACTAGATCTTTTCAGTACCTCCGTTTGTTTAATCAAATTTTTACCACATCCCAACATCCAAAATTACTAAATTTTCAATAGGTACACATTACAATTTGTTTTCGATGATAATATTTAAAAATGGGGGTTGTGGCCAAACCAATCTCTTTACAACGTTGATAAACAGTCATATTTAAAACCATTACGCATAGTCCATGCGAGCAGAAATTGTATAAATATTATACTTCATTCACACTTTATAGCAATATATAAAAAAGAATGGGTTGTGGCCATCACTTGAACATTTTACAATACTTAAACTCAATCAAATTTCAAACCACTTTTCATAGTCTGATATTGCAAAATAATTGGGTGACAATATTATAAAAACGATTGCTTTTTCTTTCACAATTTTACATTCTTGGCCAACGGCGGGACATAAAAGCTAGTCTAAAGTAATAAAGCAATCAAAATGTTAGTGTCTGTGTGTGTGTGTGTGTGTGTGTGTGTGTGTGTGTGTGTGTGTGTGTGTGTGTGTATGTGTGTGTGTGTGTGTGTGTGTGTGTGTGTGTGTGTGTGTGTGTGTGTGTGTGTGTGTGTGTGTGTGTGTGTGTGTGTGTGTGTGTGTGTGTGTGTGTGTGTGTGTGTTTGTCTCACGCCTTCTGAAAAACCAAGAGCATCTAAAAATCTAATTTATGTGCGAACGTGTACCTGTATACCTGATGCAGTGTCACGCTAAAAATAATGCGATAAAAATGCTGAATTTTAAAAATATTTCAATAATTATTTTTTTCATACAAAATTTTCCAAGTCGTATCTGTCAAAAAAGTGTACATTTTGCACGCAAATATCTGTTAGTTTAAAAGTTAGAAGTACGTATTTACACGAAAAAAAATTACTTTCAAGTATAACTTAGCGTTTAAGTGAAAAACATGGTGAATATTTTGTATAATTATAATGTATAACTTATTTTTAAAGTAAGCGTTTTGTACATAAATGCCGCCATTTTAATATCTTTTCATACAATATTTCATTTTCCTACCGAATGAATATGTTCTTGATAATAATAAACCTTTGAAATAAATATAATTATGAAATAATAAAATGAAACACAAGACATTACAGCAAGTTTTAAGACGTATATTGTAAAAGTCTGTTAATTATTAGTAATGATATAGGCATAATAAAATTGCATAATTTGTATATAATATTTGATATTTCGGACAATTTTCATTTTTATGGCATCGAACAAACCAATGTACATAGGTACCTACATATTATTCAAAAAATGTCTACAAACCATTTGATATTTTTTACATGTTCTATGGTTACTATGGTAACGGACACATTCTGATATTCAAATAAAATTTGTTATAAATCGAATTCGAATTAATTTAGAACATCATTGTAGGTAGGTACCTACATACCTAATACTACTTAAAAACCAACAATATACTAATTTCGTATAGGAAAATTATTAAACTTTCTTAGGTTAACTACAATACACATGTCATTCAATCTACAAACTATTTCCTATAGTGAAATTCTTCTTTTATTTAAGTAGACCTTTGGGTGATTTTTTATACAAACTATTTCTTGGAGTTTAATTCTTCTTCCTCTTCTTTTGTGAAGTCATTTGGGACAGTTCATAAATAAACTATTTCCTATAGTCTAATTTTTCTTTTTCTTAATTTATGTAGACCTTGGGTGAGTTTTTATACAAACTATTTCCTATAGTCTAATTCATCTTCTTCCTCTTCTTTTATGTAGCCCTTTGGGTGAGTTTTTATACAAACTTATTCCTATTATCTAATTCTTTTTCTTCTTATTTTATGTAGACCTCTGGGCCAGTTTTGATACCAACTATTTCTTTTAACGTATTTCTTCTTTTCCTAATTTTATGTAGACCTTTGTTGAATTTTGTATAAACTAACTTCCTATAGTCTAATTTTTCCTCTTTTATGTAGACCAAGGGAGAGTTTTCATGCAAACTTTTCCTTTAGTCTAATTCTTCTTCGTCTTCTTTTATGTTGACCTTTGCGTTAGTTTTTATACAATCTATTTCCTGACGTATAATTATTCTTCTAATATGTAGACCTTTGGGTCAGTTTTTATATTAACTACTTTCTATAGTCTAATTCTTCTTTTTCTTATTTTTTGTAGATCTTTTGGTTAGTTTTTATACAAACTATTTCCTTTAGTCTAATTCTTCGTTTTCTTATTTAATGCAGACGTTGGGTGAATTTTATATAAAATATTTCCTATATTTCAATTCATCTTCTTCTTCTTTTATGAAGACCATTTGGTCAGTTTTTTATATAATACATTTACTATTGTGTAATTCTTCTATTGCATCTTTTATGTAGACCATTGGGTCAGTTTTTATTACAAACTATTTGTTATACTCTTATACTTATTCTTTTTTTTCATTTAGTCTTTTGGGTTAGTTTTAAGTCTTATAGTCTATTGTATAGAAATATTATAAACAACATGCACACTTGACGAAAATACATAAAACGAATGGGATGTGACCATCACTAGAATCTTCTCAATACTTTTTTTCAATCGAAATTTACACCATTCTATTATATCATCATATATTGCTTAATTTTCAATAACTACATATTTGATTTTGATGACAATATAATAAAAAATCGGGGTTGTGGCCATTACTGGACTCTTCACAACGTTTATATTCAAATTAAAAACTATTTAAGTCTTCTTCTGTAATGTAGATCAGTTTTATTGTGCAAAAATATAATAATCTATAGGTATGCACACTTGACGAAAAATATAAAAACGAATGGGATGTGACCAACACTAGAATCTTTTCAGTACTTTTGTTTATTTAATTTTTAAGCCATTTCCCATCATCCAAAATTACTAAATATTTAAAACACATTTGCGTTCGATGACAATATATAAAAATAGGGGTTGTGGCCAAATCCAAACTCTTTACAACGTTGTCTCTTTATAATCAGTCATATTTAAAACCATTTACCATAGTCCATGCGTGCAGAAATTGTATGTACCTACTTATATATAAAAACAAATGGGTTGTGGCCATCACTTGAACATTTTACATCGCTTAAACTCAATTAAATTTCAAACTACTTTTCATACTACGAATTAGGAAATATTTTTTGTGACAATATTATATAAACGATTGCTTATTCCTTCACTAATTTACATTCTTGGCCAACGGCGGGACATAAAAGCTAGTACTTAATATAAATTTACTTTTTATGATATATATTTTTGGTACCTACGTTGCTATGTATTATTTTATGAAAATACTATAAAAATTGAAAAGAAAATTAAACTTAAGAAAGAATGTGATGAAATATAAAGATCATGTAGTGCATACTGCACAAGGAATACAGGAATATAGAAGAGGTCGATCCAGCGCCACGTGGTGGAGTATGAATAAGGAATTGAAAAGAGAGACCGTGGTGCAATATAGAGTCATAGAAAAAAATAAGGATAGTCGATCACAAAACAAATATGGGAGACGAATGAGAAAGAAGAAGAAACTTAAGTAAGAGTTTAAATTTATAACGAAAATTGTCTATTAAAACATTTGCAAAGTAAAAATCATACAGAAGTCCTATAATGTGGCAACTTGTTATTAGATTCGTGTTGTTACAACATTAAACCGAAAACAAAATTAATTCTGAAAATGTACTCAAAGAACTCAAGCGACTGAAAAGAATTAAATGATATTCAGTGTAACAGGAATACTCTCAGTTAACAAATTATACACTTATCGAATCATATTAAATCATTACATCTCCAATGAATATAAATTACCTCTAAAAAATATATATACTTCCAGACAAGTTGTGCAAAATAAATTGATAATTCCCAGATGGACAAACTATTACGGTGAAAGGACACTGAAAGTAAGCATTCCGAAAATATTTAACACCCTGCCAAGTGGTATGGATAAACTTGATAAAATATCCTCAGTTAAAATTATATTTAAAAAAATATTGTAGAAAGTAATTAAAAACATTTGACTCATTTATAAGTAATAAATAAAAAACATGTATCCCATCTTATAATTTTAATACTGTATCTTAAGGAATATAATATGTTGGTACTTGATCTTTTTGTATGGGAAACTCATTGATATTAACATAATTATATAATTTCGCCATCATTGAATTAACAAAGTAAATAGGTAGGTACCTATGTATGTTTTATTTCTCTTCTATGTCTCATAACGTATGAAACGGCTTCCCATTCAAATGTTCTTTGATGCACTAATTATACTTTTAACAAATTATTGTGTTACCTACCGAGTCCTCTGGGAAAGGAGACGCCAACATCCTTATATAAAGTGAATCATAAGTATACCTACCTAGCAATATTATCATTTGAGGTCCCAAATAATATAATTATACACCGGGATTATGACGTGCAGATGATTGATGCCGGTAGCCAGGGACCGAATAACAATCATTATTATTGGACCCAAAAGGGCGCGGTGTTATATTATGTATTTTGCCATCGTTTTTTGTTTGAAAAACACAAAATGGTACAGTATTAACTGCATTATTATTAATTTTATATCGCCCCACAAAGTAGAACTGCACAAACAACAAAAAACTTTTGCCAACAATTTTAAATTTCAAAAATATTACTATTAATATGGAATAATATATATCGACCTTCGAGGCTAATTTGTCCTAACTAATCCTATGTAACACATGAGATCCAAATGTCGATACTATATGTAGATAAGAATACGTACGAGAGTTAATCCAAATTATTGAATATTTAAGGATATTCTGTTTTCCTATACAGTTCTGATTTTTTTCCTACTCCAAATAGATAAACGGCTTGGTGGTATGTTCATAAGATATATGTATGAAGCTTAAGTATTAAATTATAATATTCTTTGTAGATGTTGTGTAGGACGTATACTGTCTTACAAATTGTTTGAAACTATGTCGTCACTAAATTCAATTTTTTACAAAAATGGGTTTTAAAAAGTTTCAGATGTAGGTACTGCTATCAGGTATGTATTTTTAAAGAAAATTTAATTATCAATATGAGATGTTTCGTCGTTTTTCGATATTTTATTTTCTATACAAAATATGTACCTACGTCAGGACAGGATAGTGTGGAGGTCAATCCTTTTTTCAACCCCGAATATATAAACAGCTTGGTGGTATGTATGTATGTAAAGTATCAAACTATTGAGAGTGCCACTATAATTTACATATTTTTAAAAAATTAAATAGTCTAGTTAGGGCGTTTTACGATATTTAGAAAAAAAAAATGGAAATATAGATACATAAATTTGACATAAAAAAAGTTTTTTCTATTATAAAAAATTGAGAAACTGGAACATTTTCATAAAAACTAATTTTAGATTTTGTATTTTTCTGTACCAATTAAACATATTTCAGCGTTGAAGCTATTATGGTTTTTGAATAAAATAATAATTCAAAAGTTGATAACCCCTGACTGGAGTATAAAAGTTTTGAAGACCTAAAATTTTCTATATTTATCGAAAATTTTGGCTCTGTGCATCAAAAGTTGTAAGGGACACACACACCCTGACACAAAATATTTTCAACCATATATAGAACATAATTATATGCTGCGAAGCCTCTTAAGTCAGTGTTTTTTGAAGCAAAAAGTCCACTACAAAATCTTCCTTCCTAGTGCCTGCGGCTTGGCTTAAAACTGGCGATATGTTAAATAAAAGTACCTAAATGTAAAATAGAATCGAGCACAGGTAAAATATTATGATCACTGATTTTAAATAAAAAGATTAAAATTTACTGATTTCATTTTAATAGAAATTTCAAAAATTGGATTGATGAGGAACTCAATAAGAAGGCATGAATGGTGAACGTTGCGCAAGCTCACAAAGTGATCACGTAAACCGGCCGATGATAGGTCGTAAGCCCTGTAGGTGCCTTGAGTTCCTGGTTCTCCTATCATTGAAATGTTAAAAAATTGTCATTAACTATTATTGACTCCCAACAAGGAAAAAAATCCAATGTTTCCGTATATATGTAACTATAAAAACATTCGAATCTCTGATAACTTTGTTTATGGACATTTTCATTATTCTTGTGCCTAGACATAATATTATTTAAAAATAATCAATTATCTGTAATCTTAAATCCACATGAACTGATTCTCGCTTATGATATCTATCCTTAACAATAGGTACTTTATTTACTTAACGTTACTAAAATAATTAGTAATGAATAAATATACATTTTTTTCAAATTTAATTCAATGAATAAACACGTTGTTTCTTTCAGATAAAATGATTAATTTGCTTACACGTGGCAACATCGAAAATGATTATTTAACCTTTACAATATTGTAGGTATAAACTACTCACATTACTTGAAAATATAAATTATAATGAGTACAAGAAATACACTAAGATATGCGTTGGATATTAGGAATTATTCATATAAAACTGTTCAAAAAACGAAATGATTTAGGCAATAAGTGTTTTTTAACTATGTTAAACATGAGAAAATAATTGAAGCATTAGAAACGCATAAAAATTTAATTGATTCACTTAACATTCCGAAACTATTTTTTTTTTCATCTAAACTCATCTATAATAGTCCGTAGAATCTTGACGGAGGCAAGATATACCCATAAAGGTAATCGTTTGATTGCATGTTAGTTGGACACGATTTAATTGCATTTTAATATTTCACGTATAAATTGGTCCTTTGATCATAGAGATCCATCTATCCAACGTTGCCTTAGGACAAAACTTTTTTGTTATTAACCAAATCGCACTAAACATTTTGTCTGTGGTTTTATTATTTTATCGACATTAACTACAATCAAATACTGAAACGCATACCTTACATATACATGTTTAACTTATATTTTTAAAAATTCTACATACCTGTAAAATTAATATGTGAAAAAGTCATGCATTGATGGCCTTAGTTATTGCAAAGTTTAATTGAACGCTTTTACTGTTATTTGCTTGGCCGAAAATGTTTCGCAAAATGAAAAAGCAATGAGAAGCATCGAATTAGTCAATTTGCATATAGTTGAAAGGTCCTATCTTTTCTCCGTGGTCACAATCATAGGATTAGTTTGCACCATAGATTTTTTATTACTAGTTGCATGTAAAACATGAGATCCAACTGTCGATAGCGATAGTATGTATAGTTGAAAAATAAGTACCAAACTATAAACCCATAAATCCAAATTATTGAATATTTTAAGATATTTTGTTTTCTATACAACACGTGTAGGTATGTATGTCAAGATAGGATAGTGAGGAGGTCAGTCCATTTTTCCTACCCGGAATATGAAAACAGCATAATGGTATGTATGTATGTCTAGATATTAAGTATCAAACTATTAAGTCTTCTTAGATATTGTGTATAGGCGACTGCCATACAAATTGTATGAAGGGATGTCGTCACTAAATTAAATTTTTATAAAAATTGTTAAAAAATTTTCAGATGTACTAATACAATGTTCATATTTTTTATAGAAAAATAAATTATCTAGTTAGGGTGTTTCGGTTTATTTAGTTATTTTTAAAAACTTTTGAAATATAGGCAGCTAAACACATAAATTTGTCATAAAAAAATATTTTTCTTAATAAAAAATGTTTGAGAAACCCCGGAATTTTTTTGAAAAAACCGATTCGAGATTTTGTATATGTCTATGTTTATACCAATTTTCAGCGTTCTAGCTTTTATGGTTTCTGAGATATATGGAAAAATAAAGTAAAAATTCAAAAGTTGATAACCCCTTACTGAAAAAAAAATCAAAATTCTGAGTATAAAAGTTTTGTAGGCCTATAACTATTTATATATTCTGAAATTTTGGGCTCTGTAAACAGAGCGGATCAAAAGTTATAAGGGGGGGGGGGGACACACACACACACTGACACACGAAATGTTCTACTCCGAATTCTGAGTAAATCCGTATATGGAACATGTATGCTGCGAAGCCTCTAAGTTGGTGTTGGTGTTGGTGTTTTTTTACTTCAAAGTTGGAAAAGCCGTGAAAAAAGTAGACCGTGCATACAATTCTTGCGTATCCTGGCTTGAAACATTGTCGATATGTTAAGAGAACAAAGTTCTAAATCTACAGTTGGATAAAAATATATGGTTTGCACCAAGTACTCCATCTCTCCACATACATATATCTGTTTTCCGCCAATATATCTACTGTATGCAGAGAAAAACTAGCAATACGTAAAATATCTTCTATGTATAGGAAATAGTTAAACTTTTAACTTCAGACTCTTAATAGTTAAACTTTTTTTGTGTGCACGGTTGATTTATTATGATTGATATTATGTTTATGTATATTGTATGTTAACCGTGTACCAAATCTTAAATAAATTAAATAAATAAAATAAAATAAAACCATTATCCTGATGCTTTTCCTTATATGATCATTTTTTTTAAATATTGCAAGTCTCAAAAACCTAATACCTCGATGCTTGCGTAAACAGTGAATGAATTTCAACATAGGTGAGTTTAAAGAATTATCAACAATTTAATCATTTTGTTTTAAACACGAATGAATTGATTTGATGAAACTTATTCGGTATCGAGTGCATCTTCATAACAGAACGGTTTTAGAGAGGAATAAGACGGGGTTTTTGACAGAAGCAGATACTATTTAATTGACGGAAACATATTGATAAATGACTATCGATATATAATATAAATGGCCATGTTTCAATATTATCCAAATATGTATCGTCCTCAAGTGTGCCATTTTAATCCTTCATTGCATTTTGTAGTAAATAAGCAACATATAAAAAACATTACTAATATCGCAATAAGTGGTAGGTATGTGCAATTTCATTAATTAGCTGAAATCGATTTTAATAAATAGAAGGTAAAACTTAAAGAATATCTCTAGTAACGCGTGAATTTATAGAACATTATTTTTATATATTATTCTATATTATTTTTATTTTTATATATTATTATATTATTAATTTATATATTATTTTTATTTTGTTCGTTAGAATTATTATGCTTTTGGTATTTTTTATACTTTTGCTTGGGTTATCAAGTTTTTGCATTTTTTTTGTTTCTATATCAATGTAAATATTATTATGATGCCTAGTTTAAGAATTATATACATATTTTTAGTTAGATTTCATGTTTCGTGAAATGTGACTCGCTTCAAAACACGATAAAATGGAGTATAAAATGGAGTCATACATAAATATGTTTTAATCCTTATTTAATCTGTAAATATTATAATATTGTGTATTTTGTAATAAGTATTTATAAAATTGCCTACTTCATATAGGTACCTATTCAAGTTCAATTTTTCTTTTCATATTTTCTATTCTGCAACTGTTAATAAATGTTAATCGTAATTGTGAGATGCTGTATTATGTCAATAAATTATGTTAGGTATTTTAGTGATTAATTTATTTCAATAATATAACTTATTTTCACCAAATAAAACTGTTAATGTTACCTACTTCCATTAAATAATAATAAACTCAATTCACACCTCCATTGTTTTCCATAATAATATAATCTTAAGCAGACAACACAACACACATATTGAATCGATAAGGAACCCGTTCGTTATTCACACGTTTCATTCAAACTTTCCATACTAAAATACCACACATATACACAGCATAATTGCCAACTAAAAAGAGTTCATTCATTCCTTGGTTGGCAAAATATAAACACCAACATGAAACTTATCTTTTAACAATTGTGCCTCGATTTATCTCTACGGACAATATTGTCACTTTATCAATAAATACTTCGATGCTTGGTCAAACGCGAATACTATGCGCAATAATATAAATGATCGAGTATCGAAATCTATAAATCTCGATTATAACAGGGTACAATGTACACCCAGGGTTGAATTTATGATAGATCCAGAGTAGGTACAGTTGCGCCAGGCGCAAATAAAATCATAGCGTTTAAATAAAAACAAAGATTTTATAGAATAAAAAACCTTCTCAACAGTAAAAATACATAAATATGGGTTTTTCAATGCTGAAAATCGTATATATCATGTAGCAATCTAGCTTCAAAATTCGAATGGTAGATATTACCTGTAGAATTTCTTAACGCAATATAATGAATCTTCATTATAGTACTACTAGTTTCTTAATGAATCTTATATATTTGAATTAAACAATGTTGAAAATAAGTTAATAAAAATTCAAATCTCTTCTTCCTTTTTCTTTTTCTGTCCGTCTATGGCCCAGTATTTCAGTCGGCCCTTAGGAGTTTAACTCAATTTTAACAAAAATATTGCGTATTTCATTACCTAATCTTCCCTTAAATACGTCACTAAACGACAAATATTTAACTCAACGTTTCTGGCGGATCGCGTGTCTTAATCTTGAGTTAAGTATTGTTTCTAGTCTTTTTCGCCAGGTGGCGTACTAATCGCCGCACGCTTTAATGTTTTATTTCATTTTATACTACAAATAACTATACATAATATATTATAATCATGATTTATTTTTATTGTTAAAATAAAAGACTTGATATAGAAGTGGTTCATGTATTTAATATTTATTTTCTTTTTTACATAATTATAAAGTATTGCCTGACAACAAACGAAATAAACTGTCAGCCATAATGAAACGTCAGGCACGCAACTTTATTTTTGCGATGTTTTTTCATCCCACTTTTTAAATTGATTCATCCTGTTTCTATATATATATAATGTGTATTCTTAAATTTTCTACATAAGACACTATTTTACCATTATCACTTAGTTCCATATCCATCTGTAAAATGTACATACATTTTGCATTGAAGTACTACAACTACGTACGTACGTAGTACATATTCAATGACATTTTTTCACTACAATGTTTGATTTTAATTAAAAAAAACATCGATCGGTATAAAAATTGAAAAATTAACATGCTGTGTAATGAAACAAATAAAATAATGTGTTGTTATAATAATAAAATAATATTTAGTCACAGCTTCGCGTCACGTATCATTTAAGGTTATTACGATTTTGACAGATGCGTTATAGACAATAACCATAGGAAAACGTAAAATATATCTATAGTTGAAGATTACGTAACTGACGTTTCATTTTGCACTGAAATACGCGAATGAAATTTAATCTTCCCTAAACTTTTAACTTGGATTACCAAATCCAACGATTTAAGGGCCAACTGATATCTCGGGCCTATATCTCAGTTCATCCAGGATCAGGCCTTTTTGCACGTATGTATGAACCAGAATCTTCTGCCCTGAGTTGAAATAAAATCAAAAATAAAATTTTAAAAATGTTCTATCAAATCCTCTGTGAAGCAAAAGTAACAATGATTTAATATTTACTTTCAAGAACTATAAGAAAAACTATAATTATTTTCAGAACTACGTTGAAATTGAAAATAAAATTGGAAAAATATTTTTTTCTTTTATATAGGTATGTATTATACCTAGGTTTCAATGTGATTGGACATTTAAAGAATGCCTAAATATCGATGATGATCTGCCTAAAACACACAAGGCAAATTATCATTATTCAAAACTGATCCACGCCCATATTTTTTTTCTTGATGATATGAACCCCTTGAATTAGATATCGCCCACTTTAAGACAGATCAACACAACATGGTACATTAATTCACTTATACTCGTTTCATTTCTCATTTCAATGACATTCTTTTATTTTTTAATATACCAATATAAAAAGTAAAATAAATTAATTAAGGACAACCATTTCAATGTTTCAAAAGCGATCATTTAACGATATAAGTAGCGCCTGAATATTATGCAACATGTATAGCAGTCAAAATTGAAATTCAGGAATACAAAATTAATCAAAATATCAGTTACCATCCATTGTCATCGGTTAAAGACAAATTCCCATAGTTTTAGAGATCTGTTCGGTAAGTTAGTTAAAAATCGATCGCAAAATTCCAGTACAGGCATACAAGTGAAGTCTTAAATTATCGTCTGACAAACACGTACGTCATCAGTGAAATGATGTGTCATTTATAATTTTATTTCCATTTTAGCTTACCAATATGCTCGATTTTATGAATTCGTTCGTCGAGACTCGTATTAAAAACAAGTATTTGCTTCGACAACTTTTTTTACTACGTCAAGTCAACGATACAGAGGAATTCAGCGCAATATCTGCACCTTAAGCTATATAAGATTAATTAAGTGCCAAGAAACATTTCTTTAATTGATAAATAAAAAAAATATAATTAACGATTCTGGAATAAAGAATTTTTTTTTTCAAAAAAATCCAAGGTTAATCTAGTCATCTACAAGATAAGCTTTTGTAAGTTGTATAGATGGCGTCAAACTTCTTAAGACTTGTCTCCGTGAAGAAGCGGGGTCGGTTTGCACATATGCCAGCCAAGCAAAAAGACACTATTTTTGATCTGCGCACCCACGTGACGGGCTATATCTTAAGTTATCATGAAATGGGATGAAAAATCCCAGCTACGACTGCGCGAGAACCCATTATAAAATCGACAGTCTCGAGAATAGACGCACAGTAAATGATATGATGATTCTGTAAAACGTTATAAATAATAATATCGATTGCCCCTCAATACACAATATTATTTCATTTAATATTCCTACTCGCAGAACTAGACATACACATTTATTCCACCTTCCAATTCATCGCACCAACTACGCACAAAACATGACAATTCATAGAATGTGCGATACATACAATAACAGATTTCAAGAGATTGACACCTTCCACCTCAGTTACACAACATTCAAATACTCAATAACCGCTTATTATAGGAAACCTTGACTGTATTAAATTCTGTTTTTTTCTTTTTTTTCTCCTTTTAGTTGAATATTATGTTTTGAATCATTGTAAACTTGAAATGTTGCTCTTACCTACATACCAACCTATGATCATATTTTATGATTTTTTGCAAAGTTATTGTTTTATTTTATATTAATCACAACGACAAAATGTAATAGGCCTTAACACTTGATGTTACTATTGTATTGTACTATGTCTTAACGCTGTTTTTTTGTCTAAATTTAACCTAAATAAATAAATAAATAAAAATAATACAATATTAATTCACTGACACTGATTTGTCCAGCCATCTCATTTTTGGTCTGCCTATGCTTCTTCTTCCGTCTGGTGTGGTGTTTAAAACCTTGTTGGGAATACGATCTTCACTTATCCTGTGGACATGGCCCAACCATTGCAGTCTTCTTATTTTAATGAACTGTACGATGTTAGGTTCGCCATACAGTGCCTCTAATTCATAATAGAATCGTCTCCTCCACACTCCATTTTCGTCGAAATTGTGGGATATACCGTGACGGTATTAATAAATTGATATTATTAACCTTTTTTAAAATCAATCGAAAGTTGAATGTACAAAAATTACGTCCCAAACATTAATCTTATTGTAATAAAACATAATTAATATAAAGATTTTTTTCTAAAGTTACATATTTAGGTACACTCAAGAAATGTAGTTGTTGAAAATAGCCAAGTAAACATCAGCCATTTGAATCTGTTAAATTTAACCTATTAGCTTTCAAAGACCTCGTGTCTATATTATGATAAACTTTTCACATCTCAATAGAGATGAAGTTGGAATATTATAGTAAAATCAGAAACTCAAGGCATATACAGGGCTAACGACCTGTCATCGGCTGGTTAACGTGGTCACTATGCGCTTGCACAACGTTCACCAGTATTATGTCTTCACAATGAGTTCCCTATCAATCAGATTTTTAAATGTTCTATATATTTTAATCATGAAAATCTGTTTGTTTGAAAATAAGCTGAAAAACTCCATAGCCATCTACGGTGACAAAAAAAATATAAAACATTTTTTTAACAGATTTTTAACATTTTTTTGGTTAAACTACGTCACTGGGCTGAGCCTGTTCCAAGGAGGCAGACAATATTAATTTTATGTTAATTTTTAAGTATCTTCTAAGAAATTAACATTAATTATAAATGAATATTGTAAAATAACTATAAATAATTATTTTTAAAAGATTTTCTATTCGTAAAATAACAAAATATGCAAATTTGGCATAATGACTTGATCTACTTGAGCACTCAATTTTAATATTCTTATCGAGATGATGTAGTAAAACTCGCTCGTCGCTAAAACAATTCAATAATTTTGTACACAAACACAATGATTTAAATACAAAGTGTTGGTAATAATAGGTGTACGTTGTATCGTATTCATACAATTTTCCCCAGAAGATAGAAATCCTATAATTATTCTGACACATGACATGACAGTACCTTATTAAAATGTTTGTAGCAATTAAGTCAATGCCTTATTTTTCACATAATACCTACGTACGAATATCACAATTATATTAACAAAATACATAGCGTCATCCAACTTACGCTATTCTAATTTGCTTTCTTCTGACGAGATAAATGTTTTGACAGAACAATGGCTACTTACATTTGAGTAATGCAGTAAAACGAATGGTGTATCAATTAGAATAATCTCTTTAATATTAATTGGCTTATGCTTTATAATATCGTTACTCTAACACCTTTAACCTTTTAAACCCCCACTCACTAATAAGTACACAGGAGGAATTCAATATGATATTATCATTTGGGGGAATTTGAATGTACAAAAATTACGTCTCACACATTAATCTTTCAAGTAAATTGTATATAGACGGAATTTTTATAAATATTTTTTCTAAACTTACATGCTTAGGTACCTACACTCAAAAAATGTAATAATAAGTTACTGTTAATAATGCCCAAACTTCTTAGTAAGTACGTGCAAAGTTAGTTGTTAAAAAAAAAACAAGTCAACCATTTGAATCTGATAAAATTAACCTAGTTACTTTGTTAACAATCTGTCAAAATTAAGAACAACAAAAAACTCGGCCATTTTACCGGAATCTTCTTATGTTCTCCGTGTGTTCTTTCAGAGTTTTGTAAGGGGCCATTATTAGTCCACATAACCAGAATGGGTTATGGTTGAAGAAGTAGTATGATGGGTAGTGGCAGAGTGGTTAGCGCGCTGGATTAGTCATATTACGCCCGACTCTATTAATATTTAAGGACGTTCCGGCTAAAATAAATGAAATTCTATTCCACTTCGTCCAAGTTGATATTAAATAACGCTGAAATATGAACGTTCTTATTCCAAGCAAGTCACTAATTTGTTTAACTCTCTATTCTGTAACCACATTTTAGTCAAATCAACTGTAAAAACGTTCCAAATTTTAGTTCACACCTAATTGGATGCGTAGTAGTTATTTTCATAGCAGTCCGGTATATTTAAGATGAAACATTAGTTGTGTAAGGAAACAAATAAAAATGGATAATTTACACGTGCTGCATTATGTTGAAAATAAAAACCTACGAATATCAATGCAGATCAATTGAAATGTTAGGTTAGGCAAAATCACGTCGATATGACAAAAATAAAAATGGCCGAACAGTACGCAGTACGCATGCGTAGTCTGCGTCATAGACAATTTGAGTTAAAAATATTATCTACGGTACGGTGCACTAATTTTGTAGATTTTAGTTATAGGAACAACGTCAATTACAGAATACGAAATTAAGTTCAAATGACCTTAATTTTTAAATTTTAGAACGTTCCTATTTCAGTTCAAAAAGTTACTGAATTGTACGTATTGTATGTTAATATGCATCTTGTTAGCCGCTGTGAATCGTGTCCTCTGTCTTTCTTTTGTTTCTACGCCATGAAGCCTTCTCCGCTACCAATCATAACCAATACGCACTTTTAATAGCCCCTTCGAGAACAATCATAACGCACACTGAATAACAATGGTAAGGGCAATACATGGGCAGCTTCTAACTATGTAGGACGTAGGTACCTCTGAAGGTAGGTACAAAGTACCAATGCTTATTTTTTTATTTTGTGCCTCGTAGTTGGTTAGATATCTGACAGCCAAGTCAAAGATCCCGGTTCGATTCTCGAAACTAGTTTTATAATTGTTTTAAGTCTGGATATGTGAGACGATAAACATCATTGTCTCCAAAATGTGGCAGCTTTTTATTAGTAGAGTGTTTAATTAATATTTGATTTTGTAGCTGTTATTTTCCAGAGAAACAATTCGAAAATTCCTGAAATATGATCATGTGTTTCCATAACGATATAATTAATTTATAAAGAAACACATTTAATTGAAGGTATCTAATCTGAAATTAGATCTAAACGATGTTACATAAATAAGAATAAAATGCATTTTATCATTTATTTTTGTGTGCGCAAGACCAAGACAGTGTATGAAAGATCAAGACCAGGTCTACCACCCTAGTCTTATTGCATTTACTCATACTATTTTGATTACGACCAAAAGTTTGTAGCTGGAATTGAACTTGAGTTAGTTCTTCTCTCAATCCATTCAGACATATCTTAATAATCTACTTATAAACGATAAGTTGCTTGACTTTGGTCCCGATTTTTTTTAATAAAATTTAAATTGTAATATTTAAATTTATTACGAAAATTCTAATATAATATGAATAATAATATCAAAAAGTAATTGGCGTTAGGTATAGTTACCTATTTTTATTGTAAATAGGTACATAATAATGTTTATTCTGTCATATGTTAAAATTAAAATACGTAAATTAAAATAATATCATAATCCCTCTAACGTGTTCCTGAAATTAAGATATATTTAAATGACGATTATAATATTAAAACTGAATATTTCCAGCAAAAATTATTAAATTTAAATACAATGATTAACATCAAAACATTTCCTTCCTAATGCGGATGTTAACCCAAGACGCTACTATCATTTATCTCAGTTCAGTCATTTAGGGTTGCCTACAAAAAAATCTTAAATATATTTTTAAAATCTTTAATAAAAATAATTCATAAATATTATGAGATGAAAAAGTGTGGAGAGATGAGTTATTTATATGAATACTTGAAGGGAAGTAGCGATGGCTCACGACAATAGGTAGGTACAACCAGATATTTTATATTCCCTTACAATTAACTCTACAATGTGCGAAAAGACGTACAAAGATATCGAGTACAACTTGATGAAAAGCAAAAATGATTTTATCATTTAAATGCCAACTTTTATGTAAGAGACATATACCTACCATCGATTTTCATATAGTAACACCGAGCCAGTATAACTAACAGTTATATTAAATTATAATGCAATCAACATATAAAAAAATCAATGATGGCTGATTATTTTCAGCAAAAAATTTAAATATGATTGTTGTAAAAATACTTCAATAAAAATAATAGACCAGCTGACAAGTCAATCACATCATTGTCTGAATATGTAAGTAACAAGGTCCCATTTGAAACGACATTAAGACGAAAGGACTAAAAATGAAACTTAACAAACTGAAGATAGAAGAAATTGATAGGCGAACAAGGAGTAACATTCAAGGCTTTTTTTTTTTTTTGCTTAAGGCAATTCACCCTTTAAAGAGTGCTATGTGCCAATTATTTCATGTCAGAGGAGAAAAGTTAATTTTATTATAAATTTATGTCATTCAATGAAAGGAATTTTGAAATAACGGACAGTACACGTGAATTATTAAGAGACAAAAGATGTTGGATATTAAGTTGAGATTGGTGAGTGATTTTAATTAATTGTTTGTATATATTTTTGAAGGCGGAATTATTTTTACAGCTAAAAAATACATGATCAATTGTCTCATCCTCATCACCACACTGGCAAAGTGGGCTATTTAGAACTCTAATTCTATACAGATGGGAGGCAATTGAACAATGGCCAATTCTCATTCTAGAAATACATGATATTAATCGTTTAGATATGTTTCAATTATAAAACCATGGTTTAGAGGAAATTTTTTGTTGGATACCTGCATGATAAGCACCCTTATATTTTTTTGTTTTGTACCAATTTTCATCCCATTTGAAAAACATATTTGGCCTTTAAGGCCTTTTTTTAATAAAAAGAATAAATATGTCATTGTAACAGGTTCATATACATCTGTACATTCTGTAAATCGGTCGTGGCAGGATCTCGCGACCACTGAATTAAAAACCCAGTGTACCTCATATACCTACTATTAAATTGAATTGTCTGTCTTCATACATATTCTGACAAATACTATGAAATAAAACTTTTATTTTGAAAATAGCATCCCTGATTGTGTGTTGGTAAAGAAAAGGTTCCAGATAAAAGTAATTTATGTAAATTTTAGAATAACCGCACGAGCCTAACTAATACCTATGCCCTCGCCGTTTATAATACCATACTATTCAAAGATTTAGATTTTTTTTTTATTATTTATTCATTTTGGTTGGTAATCTGCTAAATGATATACAATTAAAATAATGCTTTACAGATAATAGCGGCCGCTTACATAATTCTATGTTATGAAAAATTCATTATAGATTAAACAATACTTTAAAAGAACATACAAATAATGTCTAATGCATATCATTTTTCACGTTATTACACAATTTACTGCCCATTTTTTATAATTCCTCGATGTTTGAATAATTGTGTATAAAAAAATAATTTCCACTCAAAACTAAGAAAATCAGTTAAAATGAAACGGATTGTTTGTCTAAGTATAGCTCGCCAAGCGAAAGAATGCGGGTAACATAAACCTATGCTCAAACCAATTTTAGTGCAGAAAAATTCTCTAATTTGTATCAACCAATAAAATTAGTTGACTTTCTACGTTGTGCAGCGAATTACGTGTCACTTTTTCTCTGACCTTTGCATCCGTAAATATTCAACAACGCTTTATAAAACTGTCACCCGCATTCTCTTGTTTGCCGAGCACTACCTCTTGACTCGGAGTAACCAAGAATACCTAATTCCTAACCAAGGAATACCTTCATACATTTCTCCTTCAAAATATACCTATAAATGCGTTTCTAGATTGAAAACGAAAAAAAAAAATCACGCTAATCTTGCTTCTCTGGTCTGGTTAACACTGGTTATTTGGAAGAAATAGCCATATGACACTAAAGTCGCCACTTGCGCAGGGTGCAAGGAAGTGTTTATTATTAATTATTATTTAAAACGGATTTATAGGTACTGCCAAGTGTGGATATTTCATTACAAATTGGAAAAGTAATCTTTTTAAAATAATGAATATATCCTTGTTACTTATAGGTGCATCCTCATACCTATATTCAGCATTAAATCAGCGAGGTGAGATTCGAACTGGCGACTTCTGGATTACCAATCCAGTGAGCTAACCGATCTGTCACCGACAAATCTACCATTTCTTTATCTTAGCATTTAATACTGTACCTAATACAAGAAAAGATGTAAAATTTATTTCAAATTGGTTTATAATACCAATGTGTTTAAGTTTTATAAATGAACTCAATGTGTCGAATATAATATCGGACAAATGAATAGTTTTAAAATGAGATTATTAGACTGTCGATGTATTTAATGTGACAATAGATGTTATTCCATGGAAACAAGAAACAATCAGTTTTTAAAGAGGGCATATTACCGTGGCGACAATATGGGGTTCAGGATCGTATCCTGGCTGGTGCAGATTGTATCAGGAGTTGTGGGTGACCGGTCAGATTAAAGATACTGTCATCAGATATGGCGACCTTACATAAACAATATAAGGAGAAGAAACATAATATGTAGGTACCTACCTATAAAAGACGCATTGTAACTATATGTATACCTACATTAACACCGATATGTAGATACACTTTATTTACATTCAACAACCTAAGAACTAAGTAGACATATGATGAATTATGTATCAACATTTCGATGCAATTTGTGTTAAACATATAAATCGATCTATATTGTCGGCTTTCGTGTCTCTGTTTTTTGGGTATCTGACTGCTGATCCAATGGTACCGGGTTCAATTCCCGATGAAGACGCTGTTTTTAATTGTTTTTATTCTGTTCTGTTAGTGTCCATAATGTGGCAACTTGTTATACATAGGAATAGGGTGCGCATTGAATTAATATTAGACAAAGAACCTGTTCGTTGCCCATGAAGCAATATTAAATAAATCAATATAATTTTTAAATAAATAATAATTACCTACTTATATTTAAAGTTCTTAAAGTAGTGGATAGTGGGTTTCAACAAAGTAGTAGCCTCTACTTTTGAAGCAATATCCAGCAATATTCATAGAACTCCATATAATAAATATTTCCATGATATGGGTAATCGTGAGGGTTTTGATTTCACCGATGGGACCAGACTTGCCCCCCTGCAGGGGGGCAAGTCTGGTCCCATCGGCGAAACTGATCATGATCAGTTTCCTTTGCTACTATTGAAGGGTGAAGGGTTTATGATTTACAATTTTAAGACATTTTATCATGAAAAGAATGCACACTATAAGTTAATCTTCGTGTTTTATATGCAGTTTGGTACATTATAAAAAATTGTGTCCTCTATACTTTAAAATTATAAAAGTTCAATCGATTTCATATTCATATCATACGTGTTATGTAAGTCCATTATTTCAGTGTTTAATAGTTTTTCAAAGTCTACAGTTAAATATTGTCAAATGACTTTCATTTCTGTTGTCAAACCATTCAAAGTGTTTGAGTTGGTTGGAAAAAATTGCCTTATGGCAATAAATCCGCCATCGTGCACATTATTGTACTGCCTCAAGTAGGTAATAAATTGTGACGAGACAACATATCACAATTCGTTCATATTAGACCCATTGATACTATGTTCTTAAAAATAAATTTTATTTGAAAGGATTGTCAACCCTTGAAGATTTGTCGGCCTTCGTGGCTCAGTTAGATCTTCCCGGGTTCGATTCCCGGTTTTTAATGGTATTTTCAGTCTGGATATGTGAGACGACAGACATCGTAAGTCTTCAGAATGTGACAACTTGTTATAGGGTGCATGTTAAATTAATATTTGACATAGTACCTACCTGCTAGTTTCTTGAGAAGCAATACAAAAATAAAAAGATATACGCATAATATGCAGAATACAGTTTAAGAGTCGACTACTCGCTAGTTTTTTTTTTTTTTAGTTTTCCATGTATTAATAAAATGAGAACAATAAATAATGTGATGGACACACAGCTGGTCAATGACTTAAAATATATCGTCAATATTAAATCACTAAGAAACCCAAATATTTTTCACATAGGGTTCTGTATATCTAACATATCATTTTATAATCCATTGTATCGCATGTGCCGTATTTACAATAGTCATAGCAACTCCAACATAGTTGATATCTTCTGCAACACAAGAGAGGTATTTAAAAAAAGAATGCTATTGATTCTGAGTAGAGAGGAGAATTTCTGTTGATGTTTTCATCCCTTTTTTTTGTTATATGCACAATTTTCATAACTTTTCATTGTTTTATATATGCTTCTCTATATTTACTTTGTACTTTTTATTGTTGCTTCTTTATTCTTTTATAGGTTTTGTATAATTATGTCTTATTTGTAAAGTTTTTTTATTACTGTTTTTATCTTGGATATTTTTATATGTTTGTGTAAATAATATAGGTATGAACTTCGCATGTTGTGTTCACTTCCAATTGGATATTGACATTATGTAAAATTATTATGATATACTATCTTGTATGCGATTGTCAATGTCTGAAAGTGTCCCAAATAAAATAAAATAAAAAATAAAATAAAATAAAACAGGTATAGGTACAATGGTGAAAATAGTACCTACCTATGCAAAAAAAAGCATTGAGCAATAATATCTATAGATCTGTATACCTACATAAGTTAGTAGACAAACAAAATAATTTAGGTGTAATTGTGCGCATTCATCGCGTGAGATATGAATATCGATTGATATCAATTAAAGGATAAAATGATCGGGTATCAATATCTAGATCCAGTATCCGCTATCCGGTATCGGCCCTCCACTCCACGTATATCGGCCGCGATCAAATGGCGAGTAAAGATAAACAAACAACGTGACCGCCTTGTATCATAAATTGTGCCCATCCACTTGTTTGGGAATATAAAAAGAGCGCCTGTTATAATTATCATGCCTTACGTCTACCTACGTACCTACATATGTACCTAACGACTCATATATTATCTACTTTAAGTTAGGTGAAGGTAACTTCGATAGCACTACACTGACCATGGATAAAGGTAAAACCCTGCTTATGCGATCGTCGCATACGTTTGCTGGATGCAGTTTCTACACGCGTTCCCCCGACCCATGTGATGGAGTAGAAACGTCTCGAAAATTTTCTAATTTTTAATAAGAAACTCGGTGTTTGGAAACAAAGATGATGATAACAATCGATATAAATAAGAATGAAAATCATTGTAACTCGCGAGAGCCAATTATATATAAGGGTAAGGCTCTTGTTTACCTTGGGCATACGGGTGTACACAAATATGCACACTTAATTATCTTCTAATGTATGAAACACGAAAAGGTGCATACGCTGTTTTACAAAAAATTGTAAAAGATTACAAAATTTTTGGTTGCAGTGCGAAGAGACCCTATAGTTAACAAGTGCCCATAATTTAATAAGTTTTTATTTACACACATACATATAGTTTCTGGGCCTTATCGCTGTGGATGTTTTCGGATGACTATACAATACATATATATCATCATACACGACAATTCCCACAATGTAGGGAAACCAGCGACAGGTGTGCGGGTTTACGTTATCTTATAAAAGGAAACACGACACATGTGTGTATGCCCACACACTTGTCTCGTCTCACTTAAAAAGGCGAAATTCAATATGGATGGTAGACCTAGCTCATTGCTGAATTTTGTGAGATGTTCGTGTTGACACATTCTAAAAAACCTTACAAAATAGGCTTCTTTTTACTTTCTCTAAAAACAAAATTAAATAGGTCAAAGCTGGATTTGATTCCTGAATCACTATTTTATTGCATGTAAGTACAACCACTGTGATTTGGCCCTTACCTACATATACTTCCATTATTAATTAATACGAACCGTATCAGACATGGTTGTTAATATATTATTGAGGAGATGTTATATAAATAATATCACAAAGTTTCATTACCATCGAGGCTCATCCATATCCATTTAGTACCAAGTAATAACATCCAATATCCATACTGTACATATTATAAAGGTAACTAGTGGTAGAATGGTGAAGATTAAGGTAGGTTGATTCCGATACAGGGTGGGCTGATCGCGCGCACAAAGTAATTCACTGCTGGGAAGATGCAAGCGATATTGAGATCGAAGTCTATCTATAGCATACAGGCTGAATTAAAACCACATTATCTTTAAAATTTTAATTGCAATCAATTATATACATATGTGACTCTGTTATCCTTCCTACTTTTTCTTCTCAAACTCTTTCCAATACCATTCTTGTTCATTTGATATTTGTAGTTCTTCTTTTTCTATAACTTTAATGTTTTTTAGCTGTGAGACACCGGCTTTGAATAGTGCTTCCAATCTTTTCTATTATTGTTTTCGAGTGTCCCGCAAGAGCCGGGTAATCGAAAATACAATAGGCATAACATCTCACATAGTTCAGAAATGAGGTCCACCACCAATTCTGAGTGTAGAGCCTTTGTAGGTGAGACGAGATTGGTGTTTGGGTGTAAATTCATGTGTTGATATGGTAATGCACACCCGTATTCCTGTCGCTGGGTACCCAACATTGTGGGATATTCCTATATGGTATGAAGGAAAATGTTTTTATATGATTCAAAAAACAAAATACATATAAATGAAAACCAGTAGGTAATTGGTAATACATTTAGTAGGGAGATATATCTACTTAATTATCAATTTAGTTATTGGTATACCCACATACAGGCTCTCTTGTGGGATTTTTGTTAGCACGGTTGGCTTATGATGTTTAATGTTGTATATACCTATCTATTTTAAATAAAATAAATAAATAAAAACATTTTTTTATAATGTAAAAAAAATATGTTTGTTTACCATAAATAAATACAAATGAAAACATATACTTTTTAGGGTTGAAATTATGTACAATCATGAGATAATTATAAAATCGTTTAATTCTATTTTTTTATAAAGTACCTACATATATTATAATATGCATCCTCATTCGATCACTTATTTAACTAACCCAAAGCAGACAAGTAGAATTTGAACCTATGTTCCATAGATTATCGTATTGACCGCTCTGCTACTGACCCAAATAAACTTTTCAATTTTTGTGACATCGATGATTTTTTTGTATACAGTATTCAGCACATTGGCTTATACTGCACGGAGACACGTTTTTCTATAGTTATATATGTATATATATATATTTAAAAAAATGAATATGTTCTTGTTAAACAAGTACATATACATCTTCCTACGTTCCCTAATATAAGCTCGACCGATTTCGTTCCCTTAGGTGAACGAAATCGGTCGAGGCAGGATTCGAACTCGCGACCACTGGATTACTAGCCCAGCGCGCTAACCGCTCTGCCACCGACCCATCTAGTAATAAGTGTTATACTTGTAATAATATTATACTTGTAATAAGTGTTATGAAATTATTAGGCTATTAAAAGATCAGAATACATTTATAAAAAAGGTCACATCTTTGGCAATACATGATCCTATATGTTGAATTTTTCTTGTATTTATTAAGCACGATGCCCTTCTTTCGATCACGAGATTTTAAAACTCTATCGAGAATATCAACGTAGATATTAATATTTTATAATGTTTTGAAGTTGTAATATAATATTTGTAAAAATATAAAACAAATAAATAAAAATTTCAACTCAGTGCGTTGGTTTAGCTCGACTTGAAATAATGTTAAAGTGCAGTGTCCCGACACGAATATCGTGTCCCGATTTGAATATCGATGGCGGGGTTCATGTAACACCATTTTTCTTGTTAATTTTTATAACGGATTATAAAGTTATATCTTGTTTTACAGGTAATGGTTTGTTCATCCACCATTTATTTTTGACTTCTTATTGAATCTGTAAACAAACATTTTAATTTGAGTGAATTTAGATTTGGATTCGTGATTTAATTAAAAAATTTAACGTCTACTGGGAATGCAGCGCGCTTTATGATTAACAATCAAATGTAATTTATTTAAAAATATTGTTTTATCCAACAACTGGGATTAAGTAAGTCTTTGACTTACTTAATACTTTAAACTATTCTAGAACTTCGTCTATTTTAAACCTCTTTATTCTTTATATTGCAAGCTATGTCTAGCAAAGGCGCTAAAAGTTTTTCGAATTTCATACTACATTTGAAATATTACAAATATTTTTTAACTCCTCACTACCCCAAGTGGAAAATTTTGAATTCGCAATTTTTTTTTTTTATTAAAGTGTATCAATTAGTATCATGTTGAGATTGTATTCTGAATGTTTCATTACAATGTATCTCTGTGTGTGCTATGTACTGTATACGGCGTGGCGTGTTTTTATTTATTTTTTATTTTATTTTATGTAGCTTCTTGGGCCACTAACAGGTGCCATGTCAAATAATTATTTAAAACGCACCAAATAACAAGTCACATTCTGGAGACATAGGATATTTATCGTCTCACAGATCCACACTGAAAACACAATTTTAAAAACTATGTCTCCACCGGGAATTGAACCCGGGATCCTTGGATCAGCACTCAGATACCTAACCAACTGAGACTCGAAAGCCGGTGTTTATTCTACTTTCAATTTTATCAATTTTACACTAAAATACTTAGGTATTCGATTATTTTCAAATTTTGAATTTTTGTATATAATATAATACTCGCAAAGACTCCATTAGATTTTGAAGAGTACCTGTCTTACAAGTGCTTCTCAATTTCTTTAACTGTCAAATATTTCAAAGTGACCCCAAGCTCAGAAAATTTAAAATATGTTATTTTTATTTTCAAATTGCTAAATAAGTACCTACATCACTTAGTTATATACAATGGCATTGAAGAATTATCAATTTTTCATAATAAAATATTTAAATCAAAAATAATTTAAAATCTCATTTCATGAAAATTGTCCATACAAAATTTGAATAATTTCTGGAGTGACTTGGTAGTGAGGAATATAGCATTGGCCACAACCCACTCGTTTTCATAATTTTTTTTAAGTAAAATAGTCAGGTTTAAGAAAAATTATGTAAAAATAAGGATGAATGAATCGCGTTATCTTAAAGTATTTTAATCGCCAGATTTAATCATGAGTAATTCATTTCTTTACTTATTGTAATACTTTAGTAGATACATAGCAACCTGTTCATTACATAGGAAAATATAAAAATTTCTTAGCTGTTAATATCGTGTATATTTTTTTAATAAAAATAAAATCTATGTCACCGAGAACAATCCAACGACTGTCAGTACCGTTGGTTTCTTCAAGACAATACGAAAATGTCCAGCTGATAAAGATAAGTATGAAGAAAATATATAAAAGAATAAAGATCAAAAAACGGTTGCATTGAGAGGCGAACCCAAAACGTAAACAATGTATCAAATTATGTCTTGTGCTCGCTTTTACTATGAGAAAACTACTATCGTTGTATTATTTACAATAATGCAGTATAATGAGGGAGAGATTAGCATCGGGGGAACTCTTTAAGAATAATTATTTACTATAGCGATATGAATTATTATAATGATCTCTGTATGCGACGAGTAAAGAAGACTAGGTATAGTCAAGTTAGGTTCATTGTCACATGGGCTGTTGAACAGATGAAAGACCCTCGATATTTAGCGACTCACGATTATCTCTGTTGTTATAATAACGAGACGATATTACGAAACCATTATATTATTATTAACTACCTGACACAACTGTAAATAGTGAAATATTTATATTTATTTATACGCATTCTGATTCCCGTGTTGATCTTCAAAAGTTTGTAAAAACTGTGTGTAAGCAGTAGGTATTTAATTATCTTATTATGTCGCAATGCATCAACGCAATATTTATTTGTACGATAACATACGAAATTTTTATCGGTTGTACTTTGCATATCTGTATTACCTACTTGTATATTGTACTAGTTGCATGTAACACATGAGGTCCAACTGTCGGTGGCGATAGTATGAATAGTTGGAGAATACATACCATAACAGACTATAAACCCTTAAATCCAAATTATTCAATATTTTAAGCTATATATTGTCGGCGTTCGTAGCTCAGTTGGTTAGATGTGTGACTGCTGATCCAAGGGTCCCGGGATCGATTCCCGGTGGAGACACAGTTTTTAATTGTGTTTTCAGTCTGGATCTGTGAGACGATTAATATATTTAGTCTCCAGAATGTGGAACTTATTATTGGATGCGTGTTGAATTAATATTTGATATAGTACCGGTTAGTTGCCCGAGAAGTAATATAAAATAAAAATAAAAAATGGCGGTAGTCAATCCTTTTTTTCCTACTCCGAATATGTAACCAGCTTGGTGGTATGTTTGGAGATTTAGTATCAAACAATTGAAAATTTTCTATACTTTTGATCCGCTCAGGATCCGATCCTTTTTACAGAGCCCAAAATTTCAGAATATATAAACAGTTATAGGCCTATAAAACTTTTATACTCAGAACTGTGAATTTTTGTATCAGTCAGGGGTTATCAACTTTTGAATTTTTGGTTAATTTTCCATGTATCTCAGAACCCATAAAAGCTAGAACGCTAAAAATATAATAATACAAAATCTATAAATATAGACAAATACAAAATCTCAAATTCTTTTTTCAAAATAACTCCAGGGTTTCTCAAACATTTTTTATTAAGAAAAATATTTTTTTATGATAAATTTATGAGTTTAACTGCCTATATTCCAATTTTTTTTTAAATATCTTAAAAATCCGAAACACCCCAACTAGATAATTTAATTTTCTAAAAAAAATATTAATATTGTAGAAGTACATCTCAATTTTTTTTTTAATTTTTTATAAAAATTGAATGTAGTGACGACATCGCTTCATACAATTTGTATGGCAGTCGCCTATACACAATATGTAAGAAGACTTTGATACTTAATCTCCAAACATACATACAGAACCATCGTGCTGTTTTTTATTCCGGGTAGGAAAAGAGGACTGACCTCCATACTATCCTATCTTGACATACATACAAACATGTGTTAAAATTTTCAATAATTTGATTTATGGGTTTATAGTTTGATTCTTATTCTTCAACTATACATAAACTAGTAGTTTAAAACAAGTTACCTACATAAATATTTACTTAATGAATGAAAACCTAACTAAATTGAGCACGAACATGTAGATAGTTAGAGCTGTACAAAAGATTTTTGCATCAATGGTTGGCAATCCCTTTGGGGATTTTATTATTAATTTATTTTATAAGACTTACACATTTTTTATGTATTTATAAATAAATTAAAGAACATCCAATCTAAATTTGTGTAACCTTGGTCAAAATTACAAGATTCTTAGATATGAAAAATATTTCTTTAAATTCGATGGGCATACGATTAAATATGTTAATGCATTTCCTTTCGCTTTGATTCTGAAATGGAATTGTTGAAATATATATCGACATGGTACTCAAGCCAAAATAATATATGCATACATAGACATTGCAATACAATATTTTGTCGTTTCACAACATTAATTTATTTACAAATATTATTAATTTTATATGACACCATTCTATTGCGATCATGTTTTGTATGTAATATTTGTGTGATGTGAAACAATGGAGAATAAATTTATTTAACTTTGGCAAATTTAAGCTGTTTACTGAGCTAATATTTCAAAAAGAAACCATCTCAATAAGAATCGCCTAATTTGATTAGGCACTCAAGTAAAATATAAATATTTTCAACTTTAGTTTGGCCTTTTCACTTTTTTAAGTGAAAATATGTGGTAAAGCTTCGAGGTAAATCAGCATTGTCCGGAGTAACTCGGAACCGTATTCTTGAAAGACTTCGTCACACACGAAGATGGTCTCTCTCCTTTACGCCGAACTTAATGGATTTTGCGAATGAGACGAAAAAAGACGCGTACCTACATATTCCATCTGCTTTCACTCGTCTTTGTCTCCCTCTCATCTAAGTCTACCAATGGTCCTCTTTTATTAAAGTAATCAAACATAAGCAAAATCGGTATATAAAAATCTTATATTCCACCAACTGTTGACTATACTGTACACTGTCGGCAAGAATAATCGCCCACTTCATGCTGTTATATTGTCAAGCAAATGATTAAACTACATGCTAATGAGTGATTCCTAACGCTTCAGATCATATTATTGTCGCTAATGATTCAGTTATCCTTCATTCATATTTTCATCTGCTCTTTATTCATTGAATATTATTAGAAATAAAATAGAATGAAAATAACTTCTAGCAATCGATTGAATTGCTAAAGATGAAATTGTAAATATCAAAAGCTCTCCGGCTGTTAAAAGCTTTTATTCAAATTACTTCAAATTTCCTTTTCTTAAATTTTGTTTTTCTGCCTGTTGACTTTCTGAACGATTTTGTTCAGTTAAATTATTTTATCAAATCATTTATTCGAATTTATAAGACACCATCCAAGTCATTATTTTAGTGTATATTATATAAAATCTTCAATGTTTTAAAAAGAAGAAAAAATGGTAGCTGTACATACTTTCAAGCATATTTTTGATTGCCTACCTTAAAATAAAATTTATAGAGTTTTGTTTTTTTAATTAACTTGAATACTTTTAAATACTTGATTTTGACTATTTTTCATTACCTACATGTTTGATTAGATTTAGAAAAGCTTCAATAAAATTTTGAAGCTTTTGCAAACCATTCTTTATTTCAAAATCACTAAGTATCTGATGACATCTACAAAACATTTGAGGGTGTCTGCTGCCAACGTACATATTTTTTCAATTTAATATACCATCATTATTACTAAACGAACCATTTTGAAAAAAATAACCTAGTTAGTTTGGATATTAATAAAGAGAAATATACCTTAACTTTTTGATTATGTTCTGTATATATTCTTGTAGGAAAATAATAAGCATACCCCGATTTTAGATATTTATCTTAAATTTCTAAAAAAATATAAGGTATAGAGCAATATTTTTTTTATAAATTAAAGAAGAACAAAATACCTGGAAAAATATGATATGACGTTGCAATAACGCATCAGGTTAGGTAAATAAACCAAAAAAACTTTTATTAGCTACGCAATTGCGCTGAATGAAAAATAAATGTTTTATAGGTTTATTTACTAAACCTGAAGCATTAATGCAACGTCACATCATATTTTTCTAGATATTTTTGTCTTCCTTAATTTAAAAAAAAATATATTACTCTACGCCTTATAGTTTATTAAAAATATATGATAAACGTTGAAAATCGGGGTATGTCATTATTTTTCTACAAGAATTTATACAGAACATTATCAAAAAGTTAAGGTATATTTTTGTTTATTAATATCCAAACTATCTAAATTATTTTTATCAAAACGATTTGATAAGAAATAATGATGGTATATCAAATTGAAAAATAGGTACGTTGGCAGCAGTCCCCCCCTTAAATAGTTTTATATTTTTCTTGGAAAACATAGAAGCTGTTTAGTCCGTCTTTTTTTAATCATTGATGTAAATAATCATTAGGTAATGTAAAATATATCTATTGTTTTATATAGGCATGAACTCATTTTAATATATTGTAATATTCAGCATTATGCATGTTGAAATAAAACTTGACAATAGAAGACGTGCAAAGAACACAAAGACATTCTCATTTGATAATATCAACACCTGCATGCTATGTACATATTAATGCAAGCCAGGTAATATATATTATTCATATCATTCACAATTAGCATCCTATTTGTTAAACATTATTTCAAATATTACATTCTGTAAATCAAAAATCGATCAGAGTGTTAAAACTGCAGTTCAGAAATCTGTAACCATGACAGTTGGTACGTATTTTAATTAATTGATCTGACATACAAGCATAAAAATAATCAAAACAAACATATATTATGGTAAACGAGTGGGTTGTGGCCAACTATAAACTCCTCACTAACAATTCACTCCATAAAGTATTCAAATTTTGTATGGAAAATTTTCAGCATTTTCATGAAATGAGTTTGTTCAATTATTTTTGATTTAGATATTTTATTATGAAAACTTGATAATTGTTCAATGCCATTTTTTGAAAGTAATTTGCCTTATCAATTTGAAAATAAATTTTTCAAATTTTAAGTTTCCTATTTCAAAGAATTGAGAAGCACTATTCAGATATCCTTCAAAATCTAATAAGGTCTAAGTTCTTTAAAAGAATCAAATGAGTAGGTACTTTAGTCTATGATTGATAATTAAAATAAACACGCCGTACATAGCACACAGCCTATAGCACACACATACAGATACATTGTGATGTAACGATAAGAATACAATATCAGCATGATACCAGTTGATAATCTGCAATAAAACATAGGCTTAAAATTGCGTAATCATAACTCCCCACTATAACCCCTTGGGTTA
Organism: Molanna angustata; assembly: GCA_963576475.1. Lineage (NCBI taxonomy): Eukaryota > Metazoa > Arthropoda > Insecta > Trichoptera > Molannidae > Molanna > Molanna angustata. The sequence goes on from OY754971.1 coordinate 24,419,025, forward strand.
GTGAGGAGTAAAATACCTTTATACTGTACAAATTCATAATATATTATTATATATTTGCTTTCAAATGTAGCTAGCTAGCTTTTCATTTAATTGCAGACAAAAGCAAAGGTACACGATATTTAACACTTGCACAATGACAATAATTTTCTTTCTCTTGACCTGATGACTGAGGATAGTGGCTATGATCAATTACTCGATAAATGGTCTGCCTTCGTGAAGAAAGATCTTGAGCAGATATATTGAAGGATGCGTTGTAAACAGATTGACAACAAATCCTTTATATTATGTTGTTCATTTAATAATGATACATTAGTTCACATAGCATTACATGGTATTCGCAACATTTATTGCTATCACATATTAAAGACACAAATTCTCTTTGACTCTCTTAATGTTCATGTTATCGAGTGGTATAGAAGCATGCATGGGCTCTAAGAAAAACAACACCACGAAGTAGATAATCTGTTTAACCTTACTTTTCATCCAAGACAAGTTCGATCCACTGCTGTACAAAGGCATCTTTTGAACTTTTCCATTTACCTATCAAAACACAACGGTGTGTAGGTATGTGTCATGTTAGGTTTACGACCGCTGCTGTTTCTAATCACAATTCCGATCACAATATCTTAGCTGTCCGGAAGATAGTCAGTGGTGCTATATGTCCCCACAGTTTGGGTGTACTCGACATGTCCTATATATGTCCTTGCTGACGAACACAGGACATGTTACAGGACACAGGTGCGCAAGGCAACACCAGGCCAGGTGTTGATCAGCATTACCTAGGTTTAATATTCAACCACGATATTCATAATATTATTATTCATAGACGCCCAAAAGCTCAACGCGAAGGAAGTGATGAACACAATGATCAATTATGCGTTAATTATACCTCGGCTCTTTATTTACATTCGGATTTAAACAACTCTAATAATAATGAGGCGAAACATCGTCTAACGAAGACGGAATGAGCAGGCGTGGCCCATAAACGTTTATTTTTCATATAAACCGCAGAACGTAATTGTCGGGACCGGGGCTTAAATCAGATCCGAAGAAAAATGTTGATTGTTATTTGGGCGGGTGTATGACGAGAAGTGTGATAAGTAGGTATTACTCCGGTGGCTAATTAACTGCATTACCAATCATTACGACAAAATTACTTAAATCATAGGATTAATTTATTGTTCTCAACTATCTTTTTATCTATCTTCGTGGTGGGCATTATGGATGCTATTATTGTTTTTTTTTTAATTCCTTTGACAGACAAGTTTAATAAGCCAGTGATATATCATTCGTTATTTATTTATATAACGCCCAGTAAAGGGCTTTTACAAAAAATACTAAAAACCTATACAGGTAGGTACCTGTACATGTACAATTAAAAAAAAATTAACAAGGTAAGTATGATAAAAAAATACAAAAATTCTAAGAAAATAATAAAAATAATTAAAATAATTAATAATAAATAATTCTTGTTCATTTGTATATACCAATGAACAAGAGAGAAAAAAAATGCAATAAATTTATAGAGGTGTAGTAAAAAATTGCGTCGTCTAACTCACTTTTCATTTTCAAGAAAAAACTAATGATGGAATTTTTATCCCTTAACACATTATCCCGATTTCCTCTCCTTGTCCTTTCCCTATCCTTTTTTGCTATGAAGTATTTTCATTATTTTATTTTAATAGTTTTTTTTTAAATGAATATGTCCTTGTTAAACAAGTGCATATACATCTTCCGACGTTTCCTAAAATAAGCATAAATGCTTGTGCTAAAGGTGAACGAAATCGGTGCAGGCAGGATTCGAACGCGCGACCACTGGATTACTTACCCAATGCGCTAACCGATCAGCCATCGACCCATCTAATTGTAATCTTAGTGTAACATATATTTTCTTTGTTATATTGATTTTTTGTTTCCATTATTTTTTTTGATCTATGTAGGTACAACCATATTATGTAATTTTGCTATACTTTGTAATCTGGTTGGTTGGAAGAAATTGACATATATTTTTTTTGTATTATGTGCAAAAAGACAAATACAAAAAAACATGATCAGTGAGAAATCAAATCTTAGCAATACATTATGAAAAGTGCAAAAACAAATTTATAATTTATTCTTGTTCCTAACTTAGTTTGAAGGTCAAAATCATGATGATTAGGAATAAGTGTGACTGGGTATGTAAAATATTCATATAAGGATTTAGATACATATATGTATATAGATGTGAATTATATAAAGATACATATATTAATATGATGATCGCGTGTCAAGCAATGAATGACATTATTTGATGTGTGATACAATACACAAAATTCAACACGCTCGTCTTCCTTGAAAACTGTAACTTTAATTACATGCAATTTTATATCCATGGGCAGAGATAAAAATATTATTTACATTTATTGCATATATTTAATATATATTTCTTGTTATTTCAAGGTTATTTATAAAATTAAAAGAAATATATGTGAAATCAGAAATAACAGATATGACAAGAGCCATGGCTGTTACAGACCAATCCTAGGATTGCAACTGAGAAGTAGAAGACTTATAAAAACAAATCCGTTACCCTCCTTTCAATATTAAAAAAATTTTATTCCACAATGTTTTTTTTAAGTTGTCTATACTTCTGATAATAATCATACATTAATGTATAGGTACTAGACCTAAATATTTTTTTGAGCAAAAATATATTAATATTTTATTTTACGACTGAAAGTACTTGTTGGAATTCCATTTTAATTATTCAATAGTCTTAATACACACATTTTTAAAAACTCCACTATTAACTTTATTTTTGACTACGACCGATTTCGTTCAATGCACATTTGTGAATATGGGTAGCAAAAATATATTTTTCCTATTTCTTTTTTCTTAGCCTTCGTCGATTCCCCGCTTAATAAAAGCCTCAATCTCATGCTATCTTATTCCCTCCACATCCAGATTCTTTCATACCAACTGTGCAATGTCATCCATATCATCTGTATCCGTACCTCTGTGAGTTTTCTGGTATATGTACCTACCATGCAGCCCAAATCTCTGATAAAAATAAATAATAATAATAAACAAAACATCACAACGAAGCGTCAATGTCAATAATTGAGGGTTACTAACAATAAGCAAATTAAGTTGGCCAGTATGTACCTAGATATAATAATATAATGTATAGTGGCGCTGTGATGTGTATGAAGTGACATCAGGAGTCAGGAGTTAAGTTAGGTACTTGCACAGCATCTTTCATCTCGCCGATTATAATTAGCTCTTTAGCATCTCTGAATATTTTATATGTCACATAATCCGACAATGTCGGCTCATGTGTCTGTTTTGATACAATTGTCTCGTGTTTAGTCTTGCCACGATATTGTCACAGAGTACACTCACTCAAAATGAAAATTATCTCAATAAATACTTTTCTGTAATTTTTAGCATGATAATTTATCAAATTTCCTGAAAAAAAAAAATAGCTTTCTACTCAAACAACGGTCTACCTCTCGATTTGCTAAACCTGAAAAAAAACAATAGCTTTCTACTCAAACAACGGTCTACCTCTCGATTTGCACCACACTTGATCTCCCCATTCACACTACAGAAGTTTTAATTCTTCCATACAATACCGAATAATCTTTTGAGACTATTATACCGAATAATCTTTTGAGACTTCACGTTGTTCGGGTTCGTTGTAAGAGATTGCCTTAAGGCAATAAACCAACTCTTGTGCACCTGCTGTACATATTGTATATAAATAAATAATAAATACTAAACTTAAAATATTGCTTAAAAAACTATTTACTTGAGTCGAATATTTTATTTTAAAATTGCATATACGTAAACATTGGATTTTTTTCCCTTTCGGGAGTCAAATGATATTTTTATTGACAAACTTTTTTTTAACATCTCAATAGAGACGAAGTTAGGATATTGTAGAAGAACCAGGAACCAGGAACTTCATAAGCTTGACTGTTGCTTTCATTGTTTACAAATAAACTAATTTCTCAATAGATGGCGTTACAAAAAAGGCTTTTCTGTTACTTCATAGATGGCAATAGTATAGTTCCTTATTTTCAGGTGAATTGTTACACACTATTCAAATATATAGAACTTTTTTTTGTTTTTTGTTATGATGTAGGTATATTTTCTTTGTTCTTTTTTAGCTTTCATTTTTTGTTGATGTACATACATATATAATTGGCGAGTCTGGTTATTACATTGAAGCGACTGCCATCTGACCTTCGTAACCCTTAGGAAGGGGAACCAGAAAAATTGGATCATGGCTACACATAGCTAGTGATATAAATCCGCACATAGATTTTTTTAAAAATCCGTCGACCTCAAGCATGTGAGGCGACGATATTACCGCTGGGCTATCACCGCTCTCAAGGTCAGATGGCAGTCGCTTCAATGTAATAACCAGACTCGCCAATTCCAGGATCATGGTCAAAGCGTACCCCGATAGAAACGGGACAAAAGCGCTAAGAGGAAAGAAGAAGAAGAAGTACATACATATATAATGCTGTCACTCGATAATCTGGTTGGTTGGAAGAAATTGCCTAATGGCAATAAGCCCGCCAGCATTATATTTGTTTATATTATATACAAAAAATAAATAAATAATAAATAAACATTTTGTTTCATATACAAAACATAAATGTCAGGATAGGATAATGTGAAGGTCAGTCCTTTTTACTACGCCGAATATGTAGTAGGTACCTAATATGTATGTATGTAAGTATGCTTGAAGATCAAAAATTAATCAACTATAAAGTTAATGATATTTACATACATTGATACCTATAATATCAATATGAAATTGTATCCTTTAGGATTTTTACTACTCATATTTCCTAACTCTCTACATGATACCCATTGAGATTAGATGGAACGAAAATCTTGAAAAATTTCAAATGCACTTGCGTACCTATAGCATATTTGTGGAGAGAATAAATAATATTTTATTTCTTCATTTAACGTATATATATTATTTTAAGATATTATAATTTTTATTCAACAATATCAACTGTATTATATTTAAATCCTTTTATCCTGTGTCTGTAATTGTTCTATATTTCCATTTTAAGAGTTAATGGACGTGTTCCCTTTCTCTTTTGTTATCGGAAGTGAGGTCTACATGGACCTTTTACTCATCTGTCGTAAGGTCTACAATGGCCTGGATGAACTGAGTTCAGTATGGGGGCGGCAGATGTGTTAGATTATAACGGGAGTCGCGTGCCGATTTCATTTTAAACCCAGTGTCTGTCCTGTCGTTTGATCTGATATTGCTATACATACTTATATAATGAAGGCCTATATCGAAGATCGGGGTATATCTCTCCATACAATAGCTAACGTTGTGCGTATAATATTTGTGTCATCAGGTCAAAATCATAGGAAAACTAAAGCTGGAAAGAATCAACAATAAAATAATAATAGAAAGCTGGAGAGAATCAACAGTAAAATAATATTGGAAAGCTGGAGAGAGTCAAAAATAAAATAATATTCGAAAGCTGGAGAGAGTCAAAAATAAAATAATATTCGAAAGCTGGAGAGAATCAACAATAAAATCATAGTTGAAAGCTGCAGAGATTCAATAATAAAATAATAGTAGAAACCTGGAGAGATTCAATAATAAAATAGTACAAGAAAGCTGGAGAGAATCAACAATAAAATAATAGTAGAAATCTGGAGAGAATCAACAATAAAATAATAGTAGAAATCTGGAGAGATTCAATAATAAAATAATAGTAGAAAGCTGGAGAGAATCAAGAATAAAATCATAGTTGAAAGGTGAAGAGAATCAACAATAAAATAATAGTAGAAATCTGGAGAGAATCAACAATAAAATAATAGTAGAAACCTGGAGAGATTCAATAATAAAATAGTAGAAGAAAGCTGGAGAGAATCAACAATAAAATAATAGTAGAAATCTGGAGAGAATCAACAATAAAATAATAGTAGAAATCTGGAGAGATTCAATAATAAAATAATAGTAGAAAGCTGGAGAGAATCAAGAATAAAATCATAGTTGAAAGGTGAAGAGAATCAACAATAAAATAATAGTAGAAATCTGGAGAGAATCAACAATAAAATAATAGTAGAAATCTGGAGAGATTCAATAATAAAATAATAGTAGAAAGCTGGAGAGAATCAAGAATAAAATCATAGTTGAAAGGTGAAGAGAATCAAGAATAAAATCATAGTTGAAAGGTGAAGAGAATCAAGAATAAAATCATAGTTGAAAGGTGAAGAGAATCAAGAATAAAATCATAGTTGAAAGCTGGAGAGAAATAACAATAAAATAACAGAAGAAAGCTGGAAAGATTCAACAATGAAAAAATAGTAGAAAGCTGGAGAGAATCAACAGTAAAATAATAGTAGAATAACTCGAAAACTGAATTAATGTTTAGAGTATTGACTGAAAGAAGATAAAATTTCATACCAATTTTATGTTGAAATTAAAACAATACCCTTTTATAATAATTCTAAAACATTTATTGTGACTTCTTGAAATAGCACACAAAATAACAATGACTTAGTCACAGTTGGAATTATTAAAAAGTACTCTATAATAAACATATTAAATTTATTAACAAATTTGTTTCAGGTTAAAATAAAACAAAACTTCAGTTTTAAGTTCCACTGTAATAATTTAATAGGACACTAACTAGTATCGGTCATCCAGTGACCATCTTCAGAGTGTGACAAGACAGTGATTATTGAAGCTTATATGTTGAAAAAATCAGGAATTTTTACAGTGGAACTTAAAACTGAAGTTTTGTTTTATTTTAACCTGAAACAAATTTGTTAATAAATTTGATATGGAGTTCCATCAAGAATTGTCCGTTGAGAAGTTAAATAAAGTGAAATCAGCGAGTACGGCTTATTTAACGGACTTATACAAGAAGATGAAGCTAAAAAGGAGTCTTGCAATTCAACATATATGGTTTATTCTGTACCTGTACACTCTGTTTTGTTTGTTAGTTTTCTTTGTCAGTTCTTTCTAGCAACACTAATAAATTGAACTGGCGGAAAAAAAAAAAAAAAAAAGTTGCAAATTCCTGATTTTTTCAACATATAAGCTTCAATAATCACTGTCTTGTCACACTCTGAAGATGGTCACTGGATGACCGATACTAGTTAGTGTCCTATTAAATTATTACAGTGGAACTTAAAACTGAAGTTTTGTTTTATTTTAACCTGAAACAAATTTGTTAATAAATTTGCTATGGAGTTCCATCAAGAATTGTCCGTTGAGAAGTTAAATAAAAATATTTTCAAATGTTTGAATGTTAACTTTGTGGTTCATATTTAACAAATTAAATTTAAAGATATAACTTTGTATTAACCACGTTTTTTGGTTGAAAAAAAAAAGTTGCAAATTCCTGATTTTTTCAACATATAAGCTTCAATAATCACTGTCTTGTCACACTCTGAAGATGGTCACTGGATGACCGATACTAGTTAGTGTCCTATTAAATTATTACAGTGGAACTTAAAACTGAAGTTTTGTTTTATTTTAACCTGAAACAAATTTGTTAATAAATTTGCTATGGAGTTCCATCAAGAATTGTCCGTTGAGAAGTTAAATAAAAATATTTTCAAATGTTTGAATGTTAACTTTGTGGTTCATATTTAACAAATTAAATTTAAAGATATAACTTTGTATTAACCACGTTTTTTGGTTGAAAAAAAAAAGTTGCAAATTCCTGATTTTTTCAACATATAAGCTTCAATAATCACTGTCTTGTCACACTCTGAAGATGGTCACTGGATGACCGATACTAGTTAGTGTCCTATTAAATTATTACAGTGGAACTTAAAACTGAAGTTTTGTTTTATTTTAACCTGAAACAAATTTGTTAATAAATTTGCTATGGAGTTCCATCAAGAATTGTCCGTTGAGAAGTTAAATAAAAATATTTTCAAATGTTTGAATGTTAACTTTGTGGTTCATATTTAACAAATTAAATTTAAAGATATAACTTTGTATTAACCACGTTTTTTGGTTGAAACGATGCGACCGGTTTCGGAAATAACCGTTCCCTCATCAGGCTAACTTTCAACTGAAAGTTAGCCTGATGAGGGAACGGTTAGTTCCGAAACCGGTCGCATCGTTTCAACCAAAAAACGTGGTTAATACAAAGTTATATCTTTGAATTTAATTTGTTAAATAAAAATAAACATATTAGTGTTGTATTGCAATCCTACATATTTTTCTTTTTAGGTTAAAAAAAGCCTCTTTCTCAGAAGTGTCCCCCTCCAGCTGGGCTTCTTCAGATGCCAGAATCCTTCCATCGTATAAGTGGTCGACCTCGTGGTAGATTGACAAATTGTATTTATTAGGATTTTTTATGAAATGATAAATTATTATTGAGAGATAAAAGACGTTATATATCTAAACATTAAATAGAGTAAATAGAGTCTTGCTGAATATAAACTGATTTTTTTTTATAATTAATTGGAATAGTAGGTACTCAGCATGGAAAATTACCTACGTAGGCCATTATTAAGATACAACTTTTTTATTTGATAGACGACCGCAAAAAATCAAGTAAATTTAAATATGTACAAAACACGTTTTACATATCTATGTACTGCAGAAACCAGAGCTGGTTTAATTAGACCAGTTAGGAAAAAATCGCTACTTAATGTTTCGATTATTGGTTGTGCTTCCCCTAGTTAATAAATATGAACAATCACTATATTGTAGGTATTGTAAACACTTTCTTACACCCTGATCAAATACCAAGTTTATTGGTTATGCCAATTTCTTTAAACTAACCAATATTACCAGACCAGAAATGCAAGAATTGCTTCAGAAATCGTTCAAATAAATTTCTCATCTGTATAATAAAAGGAGACAGATATTCTGCGATGACAATCTTAACCTGAAACTTGGACAACGGCTGGTTAAATGTTACATATGGTCAGTCCTACTGTACGGAATGGAATCGTGAACCCTCGAAGTGAGTATAGCATGAACCCGCTGGAGGCGTTCGAGATGTGGATACATCGGAAAATGCTCCGGATACCCTGAACGGATATGGTCAGCAATACAATAGTTCTTCAAAGAGCTAGAGTGAATAGAGAGCTTCTGACTAATATCAAAATCAGAAAGATATCGTATTTGGGTCATGTGCTTAGAGGAGAATAGTATGAATTGCTCCACCTGATCCTAATCGAAGGTCGAAGAGGTGTTGGAAGGAGACAAATTTCCTGGCTCCGCAATATTCGCGACTGGACGGGCATAAGAAGTGTTGGAGAGCTGTTTCGGTCCGCCCAGGACAAGGACGCTTTCTCTCGGGTGATAGTCAACGTTGGGGGTACCTGACATGACACCAAAAGAAGAAGATTATATAACTTAATGTTTCAGGGTTTTTTCATTAACGAAGTGGTTCATAAATATCAATTAAATTATTTATAAAAATACATAGTTTTAATCTATGTACAAACGAGTATGAATGTAATAGTTTGATTTTTGTCTCTAAGGAAGCCGACAGCGTCCGGCGAAAGCGCATATAGGTATTCGCTTTAAAGTCACACTCATTTCTGCATTAAAACTGTGTTTTTTTATTTATTTTTATAAATAATTTATTTTATATTCCTATATTATGTTTTCATTTCATTTCATTTTATTATGTTTTAAAATAAACAAGTGTATGGAAAACGTACTATGTATCAATACAAAAATTATTTCAATACACAACAATACACCTTAATTTACTGTCGGATAACGTTGTCGGTTTTTATTGAAATGTAAATAAATAAGTAGGTATATTTTTTGATCTATTGACCTCAGAAAAATAACAGACAATCTTGTTATCTAGATATTAAATAATTAGGCCACCCAGAGATTAGCTTTATTGGCACCTAAATCGTCAATCAAAAATGGACCAATTATGTATTATTATACCTACGTACTCTTGTATTTCAACCATTCGATAATATTTAAAAAAAGTCCACCAAAAAAATGTACAATTAAAAAATGGTAAATACCTACAAGCTAAGACTTGTCTATAATTATTTTAAATATTTTAACAATGTAGGTATTATGAGTGATGTATATTTTAAAATTTTAAAAGTGAAATATAGCCATTACGATTAATATAGACACATAATTACAACGTAGGTTTGTCGGCATTTTTACTCTTTGAAAACACTAAGTCATTAAGTAAAGATATCCATCCGTTAAAATTTGCAAAATTTACAATCACAATAGCCAGCCTATAAATACATATAGGTACGTATAGTGTACTAGTTCCCATATATACCTACTAGAGAACGTATGATAAAAATTATTATGCATGAAACATTAATATATGCATAGAAATTTAATCAAAATTAATGAAATCATCTTTGGGAGGTCCATTAAGAATATCGAAAAATATGATATAATATAATTAACATAATGAATATTGTAATCATGGTAAATATCTCGTCTGGAGAACATATTGTTTCATAACATTAATTTCTTAATTAATTTGTGTTCGCCGGTAGGTTCTCTTGGCAGTACATTTTATTAGTGTTTATGAACTCAGCATGTATAGTCATTATACAAACAAATGGCGATTTGGCTCCTTCAGCCGAGATTTGGTGCTGCTGAACTAGCAGCGCCCAGCACCAGAACAGAGCTAGCTGTTGCGGGGGGTCCCTGACCACTCTAAGTCATGTTCAAATCGTGTCTCATGTTTGACAACGGGGAAGGCGATGATAAATCACGCCAAGAGGTTGGCGGCTCTCTTGAAAAATTGTTATTAAAACAACCGTGTTCGAAGTACTAAAGCATTTTTATTTTATTTTATTTTACTGGGGACACTTACAGACATTGACAATGGCTTACAAGAAAGTATATCTTACAAATTTTATATATTGTCAATATTCTATTAAAATTGAACACGACATGCAAATTTCATCAATATTTCACACAAACATATTAAAGCATCCGAGATAAAACAGTAAAAAAACTATAAAACGAAGACATAGTTATACGAAACCTATACAAAGGAAAGGAAATATAGAAAAACATATATAACAATACAATAAAAACATGACCTTATAAACAACACATCAACAGCAATTTTCATCTCCACTCAGAATCAAAGCATCTAATGGCCGTGTTCACCAAGGAATATCAAATGGATCATCAACTAACTACCTGCTCAGAGCTCAAATCCTTGAGTGCATCACTCAGTGAATTTGCATTTCACCAACTAAAAACCAACTTTCTTAATTGAGCCCTAGGCTCAAATCTCCTTAAAATTCCGGTGTACAGGAATACGAACTCAAGTTAAATTATATATAAATATTCAAAAATCAAGAACACATAATTTATCTTTTTTCCTTTATTAAAATAACAATCAAATATTATTCAGTGTGTAGTTCTCAATTTTTACATGTTTTGAAATTGTTTAAAAAAAGTACCTAATACTTTGATCTCATCAGTAGGTATATTCGCATTAGTGTCGTGAATGGCCGCTAGCGCTGTATACCTGATACCATGTTTACAAACATATCGCATACCTGCTATTCTACCTCTGCTACCTGTGTTATTGTGCATACCACCATTATTGTTTTCGTTGACATCAATTATACTATACCATACCATCACGCCATCTCCCTAATTGGGGTAGGCAGAGAGAACCGAACGCCAGACTCCCCTCTCTTGACACACATTCCTCGCTTCATTCACGTCCATACATCGTCTCATACACGCATCAATTATGCTGTTTTAAATAAAATTCAATTTTATATCTGGATAATATAGAAAAATCAAATATAACATAAAATATAATACTTATGACACAAAACAACTAACAATAAGTGCTAAAATGTAATAATTTTAGTTACAAAATACGTTGATGAATTATTTGATCCACAATAGACCGTCACTTAAGAGTTGAGTCGCCGGCGTCACTTAACGTTAGTAAGATTGTTTGGTGAAACGAAATTTTATGCTAAGTGCATCAAAAAATTGATTTTAGCGCTTAGGAACCTTGGTGAAAGTGGGGGTAAGTATTGGATTCAAAAAATCGTATTTGACTTTGGTAAAATCAGGTAAACACTGATCTAGTTGCATATTCGAAGGTAAAAATTTGTCTTTGTAGAAATTCTTTATGATCTAGCTGTATTCCAATCTACTTATATTATATTACAACTTCAAATAGTAGTATTTGTTTTCAAGTAGGTACAGCGAATCGATCAAATATCAACAATTATATATTACTAGTTGCATGCAACACATGAGATCCAATTGTCGATGGCGATAGTGTAAGAATACGTAATAATCCACGTATTATGTTACAAATAAAAGTACCTACCAAACTATAAAACCTTATCCAAATTATTGATTATATCAAAATATATTGTTTTTCTATACAAAACATGTATGTCAGGATAGGATAGTGTAGAGTTCAGTCCATTTTTCCATTTTTGGAACCGGTTACCATCTTGATTTTATGCATATATAAGTCACTAAAAGTAATGTAGTCACTAAATTCAATTTTTACAAAAATTATAAAATAAAGTTTTAGGAGAAAATTTATCTAGTTGGGGTGTTTCGGAGTTTTTCACATAATTTTTTCAGAAAAAAACGTTTTTCATAATTAAAATAGTTTAAGAAACATTAATATTCCAATTCTGTCTTTTTTTAATTCAGCATTAAATTACAACAAGAAGTATATTATAACTAACTTCAAATAGTAGAATCCTTTCAGTAATAGACTATATTTTCAAATACAGTGAATGAATGAAATATTATATTCGTTATACTTATCTAGTTTTATTCCGATTTACATACCTATTTACTTGAGCACTAGACTACAACTAGATTCGTAAATTCAAATTTGTAGAAAAATACAACAAGTAATAAATAATATCTCCATGATATTTCGATATATTATGTTTTATATCTTCATCTATGTTTATTATTTTTTTTTCCAATCAAACAGTTTGGTGAAAACCTACTTATAAGTCTTATTGAAACTTGTGTTTTTCTTATTAGAAGAAAAAGTCGGTAATAAATGCATACCTACTAAACAAATATATACATACATACATACCATCACGCCATGTCCCTTACGGGGTAGGCAGAGAGAACCGAACGCCACTTACTTCTATCATGACATACATTCACCGCCTCGACAACATTCATACATCGTCTTATACATGTTCGTCTGTTGTTCACGCTTCTAACATTTCCGTCTTTCAAAATACCGTTCAATGTACAAGTTGAAGAGCCATGGAGACAGCACGCACCCTTGTCTAACGCAACTAACGCACAAATAATGTCTAACGCACAAATATTAATACAATAATCTAAATCTTTTTTCCATCTTAATTCACATAATTTGAAAAAAGTATTAATAAAACTGTTTGAAAACAAATCTCACGAAATATATAGCAGCAACTAAACACAGTTAATTCAATAAATAATAATTAAATGGTAATAATATGCTTATCTCGGTGCAATATTAAAATAACATTAATAGAATATTATGTATGTACTTATTAGTATATTCATTCCCATTTTTTAAGTGTATCTATTAACACAGGTATGTTTTTTCATTCGTACTCCGAATTACGAAATGAATATTTTGCGTATGCTATGTATGATTGATATTATGTTTACGTGCATTGTGTACCTATAATGTGTATTAAGCGTGTACCAAATCTTAAATAAATAAATAAATATTGGCAGGTATGCTAACCGTGTTCAGTTCATCTACCCGTCCCGTCTGTAGATTTCGAGGTTTGATACGATAGTATAGAATTTTGTACAAATCTTTCATTTATCATTCATTCGTTCATACCATCATAACACAATGTGGGGTTACCGGCGATAGGTGTGTGGGTGTGCACAACCTTATAAAAAGGGGGCACAACACATCATGCGTGTATACCCACAAAACAGTATCGTCTCACACAAAAAGGCACTTCATTGCTGAACTATGTGAGATGTTATTGTTGTCTGTTGCAATTTCGATTACCCGGCTCTTACGGGACATTCGAAAACTATGATATAACAGAGTTAAAGCACTAATCTAAGCCGGCGCCTCACAGTCATTATTTAATATTTAAGACACAATCTTTTAGTATGTCTTAAATATTCATATGTTTAGTATTCATGTTGTTATAACGAGGGAACGATGACAAAACCATTTTTAAGGCTGATTTACACGATGCAAGTTTCTTGTACATACAAGAGCAATGATTGAATGCAATAAATTAGGCGCAATAATTGACTTTCAATAATTGTAAGCAACTGTTTACACGCGCATATTAGTCAAAAATTTGAATGCAATTATTGAAAGCAAATCTTGGCAAGAAATAATTGCAAGTGTATTTTGTTTACACCAATACAATTATTTCTATGACATTATTGCTTACCATTCTTGACTTGTCTTAACACAGATTTGTACCATTTACAGACGTGTTGCTTCAAGTATTGCACGTATTTGCGTTGGTGAATTTTTCATTCAAGTGTTGAACGTTTTAAAGGGTGAAGAAGGGCCTGAAGGGACGGGAGCTACTGAAGGGCCTGAAGGGAAGGGACGTACTGAGGGCTTGAAGGGACGGGTGGTACTGAAGGGACGGGTGGTACTGAAGGGACGGGTGGTACTGAAGGGACGGGTGGTACTGAAGGGACGGGTGGTACTGATGGGACGGGAGGTACTGAACGGTCTGAGAGGACGGGAGATACTGAAGGGTTTGAAGGTACGGGAAGTACTGAAGGGTCTGAAGGGACGGGAGGTACTGAAGGGCCTGAAGGGACGGGAGGTACCTACTGAAGGGTCTGAAGCGACGGGTAGTAATGAAGGACCATTTTTAATTATACAGGCGAAGTATGCCGGGGGTTCACTAGTAACTAATAAAATGAAAAATTTAAGGAAGAAGTATCATGGGGAAAGGAAAAAGATAAAATATTCTATGGGTACTGGTTCCAGTACCACACACAAAGATTTTTAGATGCTACGGAACCTCTTTTATTGCTATCTATTTTTTGATCCAACACCTTTTTTATGATGTTTTTTCAATATTTCTTGCCTCAGAAGAGCAGCAACGATCAACACACCCTTCTCACCGTACTCATGTTAAAATTCACTTGAATACAAGAATTGCATAAGAAATTAATTGTATGTGATGTTTTAGAACAGTTTTGAATGAAATAATTGCCTAGTACAGCACGAATGTGACATGATGTTAAGATGATGCAAGTCATTTATTGCTTCAATATTATTGTATGCAACAGGCAAGAAACTTGCATCGTGTAAATGAGCTTTTAAAATCTAATTTGAATATCAAAATGTTGAAAGAGATTCCAATTTGGTTAAGTGATGAGCAAAAATCTTACTAGTCCCAAAATCTTGATCTTGGAAGACCAAGAGTCTAGTAAGACAAAAATGCAAGCACAATTCAAAATTTTACTAATCCTTAATAAAGGTTTCCGGTTATATTTCACTGTAATTGCAGATAAATAGATCATTATTTGTAAAAAATTTAAACTTGCAAAATTAAATAAAGGTATTACTTATAATATATACCTACATATATACCATCACGCCATGTCCCACGCGGGTAGTGAGAAAGAACCGAACGCAACTTATTTATATCGTGACAAATTCATCGCCTCGTCGACATTCATACAACGTCTTATACATGTTCGTCTGTTGTTCACGCTTCTATCATTTCCGTCTTTCAAAATACCGTTCACATGGACGTGCCATCCCTTCCTTGGGCGGCTCCAATTCCATTCCTGTCCGCTATGTATATTTTCTTCGTCAGGCGTTCCTCATTCATTCTTCCCATGTGGCTGTCATACAACGTTCTATTACTTACAGATTGTTCTTATTTTTCTTACTTATTATTTAAATAATAAAAAAACAATTAGCTACCTGCTATCAAAAATGTTACTATAAAAGATGTTTTTGTTCATGTATCAATATTGTTACCGAGGTTTATCAGAAATATAAATGTTTTTTTCAGACTGGGTATGCAAGGCTTTAACCAAGACCAATACTGCACCTACGAATGCAAAACTAAGACCAAAACGGTCATGGTCTTGCATTTTCTCATCACTAGTTTTGCTGGTGAACATAACTTTCTTACTATGGCTACTGGTATACGTATATCGCCATAGGGACTAACAATAAATTTGAATAACGCATTATGCGCAATGAAAGTATCATTGAAGATAATATCATAATCATTTAAATATTCATATAGTTCTTGATGGTAATTTTTCTTATTCATTGCGTAAGCATTATATAATAATAATAATATTTAGTTGCATTATATAGCTTCTTTTGCAGTTAAATCAAATTAATGGCTACGAAATAGTTGAATCAGTCACGTTTCGTAGTCTTTGTATGTTAAAATAATAATAATAATTAATTAAACGCGATTAATATACCGAATAGACAATCATTTACATGTTAACAGTGGAAATAGTCTCTAAATTAACATACACATGAGTGTGTTTCATGTTGAAATGCTTAATTCACAACTTTTGATTAATTTTCAATGATGCGCACGAGCCATCTAAAGTAGTAAGTAACTTTTATTAAACGCATTTTGTTTTTCTACTCACGTAAATACTGTAGTTATGATTAATTTTAAATGGTGCGTAAGAGCCCTCTAAAGTGTTCAGAAACTTTTGTTACAGCTCGCACAAATATTTACTGTAGTTTTGATTAATTTTAAATTGTATGTACGAACTCACTAAAGTACTACATACCTAGTAAGTATCTAATCTTTGTTTCAGCTTACATTTAGGTAGTTAAGCACATAAATTAATCATAAAAAAATATTTTTCTTAATAAAAAATGTTTGAGAAACGGTGGAACTTTTTTAAAAAAACATATTTGAGATTTAGTATTTTTCTATATTTATGCTAATTTTCAGCGTTCTAGCATTGTGGTTTTTGAGATATAATATGGAAAAATATGTTAAAAATTAAAAAGTTGATAACCCCTGATTGAAACAAAAATTCAAAATACTGAGTATAAAAGTTTTATAGGGGTATAACTTTCTATATTTTCTGAAATTTTAGGCTATGTGCATTCAGCAGATCATAGATTAAGGGGGGGGGGGGGCGGATACACACACAGACACACAAAAACACACAAAATGTTCTACTTCAAATTCTGAATTCATCCATATATACAGAACAAATATGCTACGAAGCCTCTATGTTGATGTTTTTGGCATGCAAAAACTCCACTACACCATACAAAATGATCCTTCATACAAAATGTTCCTTCGTACACGCGTCTTGGCTTAATATTGTGTTTTATATTATACGCAACTAGACAAAACAACTATTCAATATTTATTAAACTTAATATGTAGGTACCTATAGTTACAATACCAAAAGAATGTGGTATATTGTACTCATTCTTTGGTATTGCTTAGTAGTACTTATATATATTTTTTTTCATATTTCATCTTTAAGTGTACCAATGGTGCACGTTTTAAACTAATATAATTTGTAAGGGATTGCATCTATATTATATTATAGTTCTATGAAAGGTAAGTACACATTATCATTTTTAAATACGATGACCTCTCGGGAAAAAGAGTGAAGAAAACCGGACGAAGAAAATATACCAAGGCTGACAGGATGGAAGGAGAGGTCGGGGACTTCCAAGAAAGAGATTCTGCGACCATATGAACAAAATATGCCAGGATGCATAAATACTGAAAAGTTGCCGAGGGATGCGTGTCAAGTTATTATGTTATAATAATGTGGCGTTCGGTTCTCTCTGCCTACCCAGTTAGGGCGTGGCGTGTTGGTATGTGTATCTGTAAAACTGGGCGATTATACATGGATGCTTTGTTTCTAACTGAAAAAAATATATATCAACCTATCTTCAATGTTTTTGTCCTTGGACTATTCTTAAAAAAATATCATAAAATACTGGTTCTAAGTGTTCTAACGTGCATGAGTTTCCTATTTTTTGGAATTGTCTGTTTGTTGTGCCTATTATAATATTAATGCTAGTATGTAAATGGATCCAAACAAACTGGTATAGTCTGACACAACAATGCAATTGTGCAACTTTATGACGGAGAAAGCATACAAAAAAATAACAAAGCTAAAAAAAGTCAGTTTTGCATTTATGGCTAACGAAAAATGTTCAATACAGTACCTAACCATAAATCTATGGATCCCTTTGCTATGACTAAATGACGACGCATTTTTAACCTTGGGTGATCTACCCAATCAAATTTCAAAGCGAATGTTTTACAAATTTGGTTGCCAGTGTAAAACATTTTGGTAGAAATATAACTATTTATTTTTTTATTTATTTACCTTTTATCACACCATATTTATAATGACAACAATAAGTAGATTACTGCTTCCCAACTAGGAAATCCTGTTCTAGGGCTAGCAGTTTACAATTTTTATTGACAATATTATTATATTCAATTATGAACCAGGTGATTGTACCTGACCCAAATACTATTTTATTGTATAAAATATATTTTCTCGGAAGAAATATGTTTGAAATAAAAACACTTCGTATTATATAAAATATAAAAATTTTCCTAGACTAGACAGTTGTTGTGTATGGACGGAATGACATAATAACTAGGTATCGAAATTTTGAAAATTTTAAAGAAGAGTATGTAATTGAACTATCACAAAGGGCCAACCGGCCTAAGTGTGTTCTCCTTGGAGAGCTGCCACTCAAAAAAAAAAAAAATGTAATTGAACGATATATGATAGAATAAAAAATGAGGACATATGTAAGAAGAGAATGCAAGATAAAGAAGGATATTATATGTAAAATGAAAGTGAATGCCTTGAGGTGGTTTGGACATATTGAAAGAATGAACGATGAACCATTGACTAAAAAATATAAATGGGTGTAAGAAATGGAGTGAATAGCAGGGGTCGCCCCAGAAAGGGATGGCATGACCA
Source organism: Molanna angustata (assembly GCA_963576475.1). NCBI lineage: Eukaryota > Metazoa > Arthropoda > Insecta > Trichoptera > Molannidae > Molanna > Molanna angustata. The sequence continues at coordinate 24,437,941 of OY754971.1, forward strand.
TATGTGAATGATATTATGAAAGAAGGAAACATAAAAAGATTGAACAATCGACGAGCATGTATGAGACGATGTAAGGAAGCCAGAAATTTGTGCAAAAATATGGCTCTCGGTTCTCTCTGCTTACCCCGCAAGGGACATGGCGTGATGGTATGTATGTATGTAAAAGTAAAAAGTCATAATAGTTTGCATTAAAACATATATAATAAATGTAATATATATGCCAGTATTACATATTATGAGAAATCTAATGTAAAAGGGGTGATAAAAAATCCATAAAGACTATATTACTCTTTAAAAAAAGCATCTTACATCGATAGACAGTTAATAACAGCATATTTTTTAAAAAGGTTTTTATCGTGACAGATGTAATTAATGAACATAAAAAATATGACACCATGAACATTATGTTTATTTTTGGTGAATTTCAATATTTTCTCACAAAATTTGCATCCTTCCCCTACATTATTGTTATGGCTCCATAGGAGATGGTAGAGTATTTACATTCTCTGTGTGATGAATCAGCATTATGTATGCAGAGAGAGTGAGTGCATGTGCATCTATTATGAGGGAGACATTCATCACATCATCGTTGGCAAAAATACCACATGGACGGAGAGTGATTGATTTAATCAAAACAAAGTCATTTATTTTTTATAGAAACATTAAATGATTACTGGAGCAAAGAGAAATATGTCACTACATGACCATGACCAGGGGGTAAGAGAACCAAGAGTCTTGCAAGACTTAATAGAAGAGTTTTGCAGTCTCGCAAAATTTCAAAAACTTTTTTATTTTTTATTAAAAAATAGGCCATTAACTAAGTACCTACTTTTTTATATCTATATCACTTCTCGGGCAACTAACAGCAACTATGTCAAATTTTTATTTAACACGCACCCAATAACAAGTAACCACATTCTGGAGACTTACGATTTTAATCGTCTCACAGATCCAGACTGAAAACACAATTAAAAACTGAGTTTCCACCGGGAATCGAACCCAGTACCTTTGGATCAGCAGTCAGGCACCCAACCAACTGAGCCACGAAGGCCGAAGTACGATTGACATTATGCTATAAATTTGTGTTTTTTATCATATTTTATTGTTATTGCTGAATATTATAACAGAGGTGAAATGTTAAAGTTGCAAAACCAAGACCGGGTATGCAAGACAAAGACCGCATCTATAAACTAGTTGCATGTAACACATGAGATCCAATTGTCGATAGCGATAGTATGTATAGTTGAAAAATAAGTACCAAACTATAGGTAGACCCATAAATACAAATTATTAAATATTTTAGGATATTTTATTTTCTAAACAAAATATGTAGGTATGTATGTCAAGATAGGACAGCATGGAGGTCAGTCCTTTTTTCTACCCAGAATATGAAAACAGCATTAATGCATGTATGTATGTTTGGAGATTTAAGTATCAAACTATTAAGTCTTCTTACATAATGTGTATAGGCGACTGCCATACAAATTGTATGAAGCGATGTCGTCACTAAATTAAATTTTTATAAAAATTGTTAAAAAATTTGAGATTTAATTCTAGAATATTTTAATTTTTTATAGAAAATTAAATTTTCTAGCTGGGGGGTTTCGGCTTTTTTCGATATTTTTAAAATATTTGGAAATATAGGCAGATAAACACATAAATTTATCATAAAAAAGTATTTTTCTTAATAAAAAATGTTTGAGAAACCCTGAAATTTTTTAGAAAATATTGATTTGAGATTTTTTATTTCTCTGTGTTCATACCAATTTTCAGCGTTCTAGCTTTTATGGTTTCCGAGATATATGGAAAAATAAACCGAAAATTCAAAAATTGATAACCCCTGACTGAAACAAAAATTTAAAATTCTGAGTATAAAAGTTTTGCAGGCCTATAAATGTTTATATATTCTGAAATTTTGAGCTTTGTAAATTGAGCGGATCAAAAGTTATAAGGGGGGAACCGACACACACACACACACACACACACACACACACACACACACACACACACGCACACACACACACACACGCACACACACACACACACACACACACACACACACACAGACAGACACACGAAATGTTCTACTCCGAATTCTGAGTAAATCCGTATATGGAACATATATGCTGCGAAGCCTCTAAATTGGTGTTTTTTGACTTCAATGTTGGAAAAGCCGTGAAAAAAGTAGACCGTGCATACAATTCTCGCGTATCCTGGCTTGAAACATTGCCAATATGTTAAGAGAACAAAGTTCTCCTGAACAAATCGGCAGTTGGAAAACAAGATCAAGATCGGTTTGGTCTCGGTTTTGCATTTCTCCTTAAGAGGAATAATATATATCTAATAATTAATTTGGATAATAAATTTGGCTTCACTTTCGTAAATATTTCAAGGTCTTTAAGTTTGATGAAAATTATTTCTCATTAATTTTGGGCTGAAAACGCTGATGAGTTTAAAGATAATTCCATCTGATAATTCCACAGGGTGCAATGTAATGTTAATTTTGTTTTGTCTTTTGAGATAGGCAGACAGAATTGACGTTGTCATTATTTTTTATACGAAATAACACTATACTTTTTTCCAAATAACATCATTAGGTGTGTATTTTTTTAATTATTGAAAAAAATCATTTTTATTTGTAAAATATAAATTGTTTTTTTTTTGTGGTAAAATTTAATATAGAGTATAAAGTACCTACTTATATATTATATAATTCCTGATTTCTGAACATCAAATACAATTTGAAAATATCAAAACCTTTTTTTTTTAATAAAAATGAATATGTCCTTGTTAAACAAGTACATATACATCTTCCTACGTTCCCTAAAATAAGCAAATAAATGCTTGTGCTTAGGTGAACGAAATCGGTCGAGGCAGGATTCGAACTCGCGACCACTGGATTACTAGCCCAGCGCGCTAACCGCTCTGCCACCGACACATTTTTTTTTAATTTATTTATTTATTTGTTCTACATCCACAATATTATCATAATGAGACACCCTTGTAATATATTGTCATAGAAACAGGATCCCCTATTTAGGGGTAAAATATACATATGCCTTCATCTACATACCTACCTATTATTGTGTATCTACATACCTACTAAGACCTTTTCCATCACAACAAGATTAAATTCAATAAAATTACCTACATGCATACATATGACATTACTTACGTAGGTTTATTATACAAGAAATACATATTTATGTAAAAATATTTTGGCCACGATGTGCCATTTTTTTCCTCTTTTAAATATACCAAATAAACTTTAGTGACTTCATGTTGCTCAGGTTGGTTGGAAGAAATTACCATATGGCAATAAACCCGCCTTTGTGCATTTGATGTATATGAAGAAGAAGATAAGTAAATAAATATTAATAATTTATCATATCAACTTACCAAGGCAAATGTTATATAGTTTGTATGTAGATAGAACCATATTAACTAAAACTTGTTTTCACAATTATTACAAAATACTATTACAAAATATGTTACTCTTATTGTAGATAAGAGTTAGGTACATAATATATGCAATTTATTTATTTATAAAATTCTACATATCATATGAAATGTTGAATAACACTAGTGTTTGCAATAGGTACATATTTTATTTGAATAATATTGATTAACACTCATTAATATGAAGGTAGCCAGTATATCTTTATGCTAAAAGTAAAATACATATATACATAATATGTAAATATACATGGCGCATTTCAAACGTAAGATATATAAAAACACATTTGGAAAAAAATCTAGGTATTACTACATGCGATGAATATATATTATTATATGATTAATATTCCAATAATTATATAAAAATAAATGCATTGTTTTATAAATTATGAAAAGCATTAATTATTTTTGTTGCATTTCGGGAAACTAATAGTAGGTACCTACTACGCACATTTTTAATTTAACATGTACCCAATAACAAATTACCACATTCTGGAGACATATATATTTGGTCTCAGAGATTAATACTAAAATCACAATTAAAATTTTTGTCTCCACCAGGAATCGAACCCGAGACCCTTCGCTCAATGGGTAGATAAATAACCGACTGAGACACGAAGGTTGACAATTCAACATTATTACTGTTGAATCTCAATTTTTACAGATTTTTAATTTTTTAATTGAAAATCTCAAGTAGGTAGGTACCTATCTAATCTTTTTAATTAATAAACATATATACCAAAGTATTATTCGACAAAAATTCGATTACAATGACCGAACTTTTCGCCGAGGTGGCTCGGTAATATCAAGGTCTAAAATGAAACTTCATTTATTTTACACAGTTATAAATACTTTGTTATATGTTGGTTAAAAAATACTTTGTTATATGTTGGTTAATTTTAAAATGGATTTCCACACTTTAACTTTAAAATCTTTAAAATCATTAATCTTTTTTAGTTTTTATTATTTAATTAATACAGTAATGAGTAATGACTACTTATTTTTAATATTACAATTTATATTTTATATTCATTTGGTAAATTAAAAAAAAACATTATTGCAATAAATCCATCATTGTCGAAATTTGAACTTTATCCAACGGTTAATTTTATATAACAGAAATGAAATATGATAATTTTAACCTAAAAAATAGTTCTAAACAAATAAATGTAGAAGAATCTCACGCTGTCACAATCTTTTTCAAAAAGGATATAATCGAGGAAAAGGTTTACGCACTCACCTATATCTTTATGCACATTAACCGTCACACATGTAAAAAAACGCATCAATTTTACAAAAATCGCGCATAAAATCTGACCCAAAAAATATCCTTATTTAATCAGATTCTATGCATCCTAAAAAGGTTTTTTTTAGCGACCCCAGATATACCTGAATGGGGGATAAAATCCCTTTTTTAACAATAAAAAATAACGTGTGAAACTTTTTCGCGTAAATATAGAAAGCTCTGGGTCAACAGTTTGAATATTTACTTCACAAACAAAATTATGCGAAACTCACCATTGATTTATTTACAAAAATGATAGAAATGAATTATGAAAATATTTGCATCAGGACTAATACGTCAATCAACTACCCCTAAATTTGTTGATGGATTTTTATATATATATATATATATATATATATATATATATATATATATATATATATATATATATATATATATATATATATATATATATATATATATATATATATATATATATATATATATATATATATATATATATATATATATATATATATATATATATATATATATATATATATATATATATATATATATATATATATATATATATATATATATATATATATATATATATATATATATATATATATATATATATATATATATATATATATATATATATATATATATATATATCCCTACATATTTTAATATAGCTTTTTATAGAATTACTTAAACTTAAAAAAAATTGGTACTTATATAATTAGGCACCTACATATTTTAGGTAGGTACCTAAGAATTATCTAACATTATTATTTTCTTGCTATTCTCATTTAAACTGCATTTATTGTACATGTATATATTTTTTATATTGATTTCATTTTTTTTCTGTTTAAAAATATTACCTTTATCATAAATTTACAAAATATATTATATTCACTATGAAAACCTTTTCTATCGCATGTTTGTGTGATTATTATGATTTTTGTGAATTTATAATTTTAATTTTTGGTTAAAAAAAGAATATAATACATTGTGTCAATAAATTATAAATCATTTAATTCATTTTTTTAATAAAAAACAATGAATATGTTCTTATAACAAGTACATATAGGTACATTCTCGTACATTCCCTAAACTAAGCAGTATTGCTTGTGCTATAGGTGAACAAAATCGGTCGTGGCAGGATTCGAACTCGCGACCACTGGACAATTTTCAATTTTAATGAGATCAAGTTTTTTTACTTAATCAATCAACCGGATTTTCCCTGATACAAAAAGCATATTTTTGAAAACGCCTTCCGGACGTCCTCTAAACAAGGATAAATCCGGGAAATCCCGGACGGATGGCAGCCCTGCCTACATTTATAGTTGTATTTGCAATAGGTACCTACACCCACGCACCCACACTAATTCACATTTTTTTATTGTCTTATTTTGATATTACGTATAGTACGTAAGAGGTACATGTCATATTTGTATTTTTACTTATTTACTTTCATAATTTAAATACCTAAATACGCTATGGAAATTACATACTCCATTCATATAAAATCATCGCGACGAATCACGCTACCCATTCAGAGAATGAATTAATATAAGATTATAATAATTTATTTATTTGTAACTTTCTGTACAAATAATTTGTACACTGGCGGGCTTATTGCCATACCGCAATTTCTCCAACCAATAAGAATTAATGATAAATATAACAATACAGTTTGTATATTGCAATAAGAAAATCACTTTACTAAAATCAAAAGAAAATAAAGATTAAAGAAGAAAAATAAAAAAAAAAGATTGAAAGAATACTTATAAGAACAGTTCATAGCAATGATAGAAAAACAAATGGTTTAGAAGAAAATATCATTATTGTCAGAAATATATTTTTGCTGTAGCCTTTTTTGAATATTTTTGTTAGATAGGACGTAATATCAGTACTAAGCTATTCCATACTTTTGCTGAATGTACCTGTACTTTAAATAATAATTTCTTATTATGTATTTTTTATAGTGGAGAGTAAAAATTAAATTACAAGTAACTATAACGAAGATAATATACGTATATGCGATCAAAAAAATATAGTATGTAGATACATAGTCAATTATGTTAGATTTACCCTTTGCAATAGATTTAAAGGGTTAGTTGTATGTATATGTATGAAGGGGAAAGGGGTTGGTTAGTTTAATCACAAAGGGTTGGTACTCCACGACACGTGGTAGGCATTAACTTTTTTCCTTAATAAAGAACCACGGAATTGTCACCATTGGATAGTGCAACGGAAATAACTGGCTTAGGTCACATTTTAAAACGCAAATGGGGTATTTTGAATGCACCATTTACATAAGGATGCGGATTTAAATTTTACGCTCAGGAGGGGGTTAAAGTTATTTCATACCATCATGATAAATGGGTTTTTATATAAGCGTCTAATATATCATTTACTTTTAAATACATAAGAACTTTAATATTGTATATTATTTATATTGAATAGTTCCGTCATTGCCCTACTGGGATAGTATAAAATAACCGAACCCCACGTCATGTCGGTGACCTCGGTTCGATTCCCAGCAGAAAACAAAATTATAAAAAATATTTACTATAAAAAAAATATATTTACTTTTCTGGATCAGAAGAATTAAAATAGACTCCCTCATCCTCCGCATGTATGACATATGTTTTAATTTGGACCTTGTTAATGCCGAGTCTCCTAGGTGAAAACGTTCGGTTATAATAAAACGAGTTTGTGGAAAATTACCTTTTACATTATATCTTCCATTAGATGGGTGGTGGCGCGCTGAGTTTGTAAACCAATGGTCGCGAGTTGGATTCCTTCCACGACCGATTTCGTTCCCTTATAGCACAATCAATTATACATATATTATTGTTATTGACAAACTTTTTAACATCTCAATAGAGACGAAGTTGGGATATTGTAGAAGAACCAGGAACTCGAGGCACCTACAGGGCTTACGATCTGTCATCGGCTGGTTTACGTGATCACTTTATGCGCTTGCGCAACGCTCACCAATTATGCCTTCTTATTGAGTTCACTTATCAGTGTAATTTTTCAAAGTTCTATATAATGTGTAACAATTCGCCTGAATAATACGAAATTATACTATTCCCATCTATGAAGTAACGAAAAGCCTTTTTTGTAACGCCATCTATTGAGAAATTAGTTTATTTGTAAACAATGATAGCAACAGTTAAACAATGATAGCAACAGTCCTTACACTGAAAAAATCTAAAGTTAGCAATGTACCTTTTTGGCTCGGTTAAAGTCATATTGGTAGTTATTAACTAATATATGATTACAAATAACAAAGTTGCACTTGGCTTTTATCTAACAATTGAATACTGTTAAAATGTAAGTTGGTTACCAATAGCAATGTAAAAAATCATATTGGTAGTTATTAACCTATACATGATTAAAAATAGCAAAGTTGGTTTTTATCTGACAATTTAATACTGTTAAAATGAAGTTGGTTGTGAATAGCAATGTACTTGTTTAAATTTAACCGAGTAACAGAACGGACATTTTGTATTCGACATCTGTCAAATTTGACATTTCATACATAAAAATATTAATATTTCTCAAATTTGACACGATATATTTAAAAAAAATATTAAATAAAGTATAATTCTCGCCAAATATTATATGTCACATAAAAAACATGATTAAATAAAGTATAATACTCGTCAAATTAGACATGTTTCACTGAAAAATTATTGAATTAAGTTGATTTAAGATGAGATATTCGTCAAAGATTATCATTATTATTCACAAATATCATGTGTTGATTTGCTAATATTTACATTTGAGATGTAATGTAAAGATGTTTATACTATTTTGATGTTAAAGCTTGATTAGCAATTAGTATTTTCCGTTTTTCAAAAGAAAGAATGAATAATAACAAAGCTACTGGGTTAAAATTAGCAGATTATTTTACTTGGCAATTTTTAGCAACGAACTTTGCAGGTACTATAATAACAAAGTTGCTTGTTTATTATTAGCAGTAACTACATTTTTTGAGTGTATAAATGAGATGACGGTGTCTCGCACAGATGTCACCCCTGAACTGCGCCAGAAATATTATTTCATTTATGTCTTGTTAACCTATAACTTGTAGGTACCTATAGTGATTTATAATTATCAAAAATATTTTTTTTTATTTTCTTTTTATTATATCAATGTTTAAAAATCCATTTTGTGAATTTTAACCATTCAGGGACTCTGCACACAAACACACACATTTTTTTTATCAAATGTAAGTTTGGTTTAGTAATGTCATTAGTATACTTTTTGTTTAAATGTTAAATATGGATCTATGATTTTAAATTTATGTATATGAATAAATTGATTGTACCATTTGATAACCCTTTAAGATAAATGTTATTACATACCTAATTAGATTTTCTTGGGATAAATAAAACAATATTAAAAAAAAAATATAACCGAAATTTGAATTTTCATTATTATTATAATAAGAATATATGTTTGAATAGACAAAAGTACAAAGCTAATCAATAAGGAAAAGTGTAAGTGGTTGCCCAACCTTTTATCTTTCAACAAAAAATGGGCGTTCCGAATGACACCAAAAAACACAAACCTTTCTTCACGTGGTCCCTGAATCAATATTGTGACTGTGACTCGCTACCATTCCATGCTGTTTCATTTTTTTATACATTTTTTTTAAATGAAACCCTTTATTTCTAGCGCCGAGCCCCGATGACTACCGTGGCAAAAGTGTTATAAATTACTCTCGCCCCCGCGTCATTGAAAGTGTTGAAGTTATACCAGCGCTCCTCAAACGGTTCATTTATAATATTATCTGAATTCTGAATTTTGCCTTTAAAGGTGAGACGAGACTGATGTTTAGTGGATAAACGTATGACTCATACTTCATTAAATAAGGTAATGCAAACCCGCACATTTGCCGCTAATTACCTACCACACATTGTGAGATATGCCATGATGTATGAATGGACAAACTAAAAATGAATAATTGTAGGTGTTTGTTGCTATTTAACAATACCTACCAATATTTTTATTAAAATATTTGGTTGATTATTTTTAATTTTTTTTTAGAACAAAAAATTAATATGTAGGTACCTACTTGTTAAAAAAGTACATATACATCTTCTTACGTTCCCTAAAATAAGCATGAATGCTTGTGCTATAGGTGAACGAAATCGGTCGAGGCAGGATTCGAACCCGCGACCACTGGATTACTAACCCAATGCGCTAACCGCTCTGCCATCGACCCATTTGATAATAGTTCTTCGTTATTCACACTATTATTATTTTTTTATTTTTTTATATTAGGTAAGTACCTACCTACTACTCGGGCAAATAACAGGTACCTACTATGTCAAATATCGATTTAACACGCACCCAATAACAAGTTGCCACATTCTGGAGACTTACGATATTAATCGTCTCACAGATCCAGACTGAAAACATAATCAAAAAATGTGTCTCCAACCCGGTTTTTGGATCAGTAGTCAGATACCTAACCAATGGTACCACGAAGGCCGACAGTAGGTACATAGGTACATACCTACCTACACTTTCATATTAGGTATATTAAAATGTAGGTATGTACGACTGACATAAAAAAATGACTGCTAAGGGAATCAATAAAAAGCATGTGTGTCTACTTCGCAAACACATAAAGTGATACTGAAAATCAAATAATGATATGTAGGTCATAAGCCCTGTAGGTGTCTTATATCTTATATCTCTGTTTCTTTTAAAAACAAAAGATATTTCTACTTCGACGTCTTCGTAGTAGAATGGAAATAAATGCTTTCCGTTGGTTCGGGCATGTAGAGAGAATGAACGATAAACGCTTGAATCAGATGAGGAATGAGATGTAGGGGCCGGCCGAGAAACAGTTGGCATGATCATATAAACGAGATTTTGAAAGATGGATACATGCGAACACTGAAAAAAATATAATGACAACTGAACAGGCTATCTGCGTTTTTGCCTAACCTTTGTCATCGGTAATAAAAGTTTATCTATTTATGACTGTACTGTTTGGCTATGTACAAAAAAACATTTTGTTGCACAAAACCAAATGTCACTATAGTTCGGTTAATTTTAACATGAAATTTTGTTACTATTTTTTGTTAAATTTGTTTTTCAGTGTTGTCTTAATACCTAATAGGCGAGCATGTGTGACACGCGATGTATGGATATTAATGAGGCAAAAATGTATGTCAATATAGAAGAGTCTGGCGTTTGGTTCTCTCTGCCTACTTCAAATAGTGAAACGCCGTGATTGTATGTATGTAGGTATACGCTTTCCGAATTCCTTACCTATTCTTCTTCTTCTTATTTTAGATCGTAGATCTGTTTTTTCGAGAAAGCTATTCCTGTGAAGCTGAGGTCCAGCTATCCATCCACCTCTTCGGTGGTCTTCCGGGGAGGCGAAGCCCTGGGGGGATTTCGTTTGCCGCTATGGATGGGATTCGAGATGCATCCATCCTGTTGATATGGTCCCTCCAAAATATTCTCCTATCTCTACTCCATCGTATGATGTCCTCGGTCTCACAGGTCCGCCTAATGTCGTCATTGCGCGAATTCTGTCCCTAAGCGTCTTCCCTGTGATAGCTCTATAAACCTTCATTTCCAATGTTCGTAGGAGGTTTTTGGTTCTGGTCGTGTCGGCTCTTGTCTCCACCGCATATGTCATAATTGGTCTAACACATGTCTTATAAATTCTGACCTTACTATCCGTTCTTATGAATTTGTTATGCCAGATGATATTTTTGAGACATCCTGAACTAGCGGCTGCTTTATTGGTCTGTTCTCCTACCTACCTATTCAAAATAATATATTATGACACAGATGAGTTAAAAGTTTAAAAAGTTTGAGAACCGGTGTGTTATTGAGTAGTAATTTTCCTGTTAATATATGGCATTGAAACGACTGGGTAAATAATTTGTGCAGTGATTGATTTTACAACTGTTGGGTTTACTTCCGTGGGTTTTTTTCATTCTTTCTTTTATTTTACTATTATTGCAAGTAGATATATGACTGGCTAACGTCGTGATTTTTAGTTCATTTTTTACTAGAGGAAAAAATATTTAGAAAGGGTAAATGATTTATTATCTCTACGGGAGTCTAGAAAGTGAGTTTTTATCATGTAATTTTATTATAACTACCAATAGTAAATTTACATTTTTTTCTCATAAAAACATGTTTTTTTATTTCAGAAAAAGAATTCAAAAGAATATTATAGATTATGTTTCAATAAATGGGTTAATATTGTTAATTATAAGGAACTGTATACACATATTATATTTAAGTAATATTGTTATGTATTATATAAGATGAAGAAAAATGTCATTAATAGAATGAAATTAAACACATTGAGATGTTTTGGCCACATGGAAAGAATGAATGAAGAACACCTGACGAAGGAAATATACAGTGCGGACAGGAATGGAATGAAAGGTCGAGACCTCCCAAGAAAGGGATGACACGTCCATGTCAACGGTATTTTGAAAAACGGAAATGTTAGAAGCGTGAACAACAGCATACATATTTAAGACGACTTATTAATGTTGACGAGGCGATGAATATGTGTCAAGATAGAAATATGTGGCGTTCGGTTCTGCCTACCTACCCCTTGAGGGACATGGCGTGATGGTATGTATGTAATAAATAAATTTATGTATATATGTAAAGGTATGTATTAGGAACTTCATGTAAATGGTAGGTACCTATATATTATTGTTAGGCATATATTTTGTAGGCACCTAAATCATTTTTTTATGAATATGTCCTTGTAAAAATTACATATACATCCTCGCATTTACATTCCTTAAACTAAGCAAAATTGCTTGTAGGTACCTACCTACTACAAGTGAACTAAATTGGTCGAGGCTGGATTTGAACCCACGACCCCTAGATCACTAATCTAACCGCTCTGCTACCGACCCATCGGAGACGTGTTTAATATTGTTACAAAGATACTTAATATTATTATTTAATATAGTTATGTAAAAGGAACATACCAACCTATACCTACATCGAAGCATGTCCGCGTTACCGTTTCCCGCCATTTTCCAAGATTTCCATCTCTTTCCCGCTTTATAATATATTCATATTTGGGGTGGCACAACCTTCCAACACCTCCGTATCCCCCCCTCCCCCTCCCCCTCACCCCGTCCCAAACCACCCGCACATAGGGAAATACGACGCGCGCAATCGTTTACATCCACCCGCTGTATGTATGTATGTATGTATTCTAAACTCGCACCGTTTGTACGTAAAGTGTATTTTTGTGTGAGTGTTTTGAAGTTTCAAGTCGACCAATAACGTGTCGGGAAAATATGACTCGGGAAAAAGAGCGTTTTTTAAGGTGTCAGTGGGAGGGGGTTGGGTGGCAGATGGGGGAGGAATGAGAAAAAGGGAGGCTAGATTTTCCCACTGAAGGTATTATTTGACGGACAACGTACAAATTATTTGCATTTGCCATCGCCACTGAAAGTGTTAAAATATTTCAAAATTTTAGGAAAAAATATATAGGTATAACTTACCTATGCCTTTTTTCTGTATGATATTATTATTTTTGGTTGTCATTTTTTTATTGTCATTTTGTATTTAATAATATGTTGTATTTTAAAAAACTATACAAACATTACAGGAATAACATTTTATACCATAGCTTGAATTTTTATTAGTTATATTTAATATTTTTTTTATTTAAAAGATTTTTTTTACTAAATACATTTTCGCGACTGCGTTACATTTGTAGGTAGCTATATATTTATGTAAGTATACACATTTTGTCGAGGTTCAACATTTTTTTGCCACATATATAGTAGGTACCTAGGTATGTATTTTTTCTTTGTAACGAAGTATATATTTTATGATCTATACCTACTTATATTGAGAGAAATATAATAGGAGTAGGTACCTACGACAATAGTTATTCTAAACTTTCACAAATCACGTAAGGTTTTTATGTATGAATAGCTCATTAGAATAAAAAATTGTGATAAGTGGGTGTCAGAGCGGCTTAGTGCATGTACTGGATTGGTTATCCAATGAACACGGGTCCAAATCCTGCCTCGACCAATATCATTCATCTATAGGTAGGTTCATGTTAGTTTAGGGCAGGGGTGGCCAACTTGATTAGATCCAAGATCTACTGTTTACTGAGAAAGCCAATTACATACTTCTTGAAATTTTAAATGAAACAGCATACATAGTTCAGTACACAATTAAGTAGTAATTTTTGTTTTATTAAGAGGGAAAACATAAAACTGAAAATTATTCTTAGTTACTACTTATGTATATTAGTGTGAGCACTGCGTCTGAGCATCTCCCGCTAGATTGGCAAAATCAGGTTTGTAGTTGGAAATTGCCAACCTTAAAGAATCCAGTGTATGAACGTCTATCAAGCGAGAACGGTGTTTATTTTTTTGTTTGTTTTAAGAAGGAAAATGCAGACTCACATAAATATGTTGAACCAAAACACGAATGCAATTGTTCAACACATTTCTTCAAATATGGATATTTCTCGTTGGAAACCAATGCCCAGAAATCTACATAGATCCATAAAGTAACGTGATAACGTGAACGTACCGTGATAGGTGCAGTAGTTGGGATTAGTGATTACATTGCGAAGTCTGTTCTACATATTTATGTATGTTTATATTTTTCGACTGGACTTATAGTCGCGATCGACCGGATGACCACCCCTGGTTTAGGGAATGTATAATGATAGCTATATGCATTTTTCTCACAATTATTTTTATTAGATAAAAAAACGCTTTTCCAACTGTCGATTTGTTCAGGAGAACTTTGTTCTCTTAACATATCGACAATGTTTCAAGCCACGATACGCGAAAATTGTATGCAGAGGTCTACTTTTTTCACGGCTTTTCCAACTTTGAAGTCAAAAAACACCAACTTAGAGGCTTCGCAGCATATATGTTCCATACACGGATTTACTCAGAATTCGGAGTAGAACATTTCGTGTGTCTGTGTGTGTATCTGTGTGTGTGTCTGTGTGTGTGTGTGTGTCTGTGTGTGTGTGTGTCTGTGTGTGTGTGTGTGTGTGTGTGTGTCCCTTATAACTTTTTATCCGCTCAATTTACAAAGCCCAAAATTTCAGAATATATAAACAGTTATAGGCCTACAAAAATTTTATACTCAGAATTTTGAATTTTTGTTTCAGTCAGGGGTTGTCAACTTTTGAATTTTTAATTTGTTTTTCCATATATCTCAGCAACCATAAAAGCTAAAACGCTAAAAATTTGTATAAGCATAGAATAAAATACAAAATCTCAAATTAGTTTATTCAAAAAAATTCCAGGGTTTCTCAAACATTTTTTATTAAGAAAAATATTTTTTTTATGATAAATTTATGAGTTTAACTGCCTATATTTCCATTTTTTTTTTAAATATCAAGAAAAGCCGAAACACCCCAACTAGATAATTTAATTTTCTATAAAAAATATTAACATTGTATTAGCACATCTCAAATTTTTTTTAATAATTTTTATAAAAATTGAATTTAGTGACGACATTGCTTCATACAATTTTTATGGCAATCGCCTACACACAATATCTAAGAAGACTCAATTGTTTGATACTAATCTCCAAACATACATACATACCATCATTCTGTTTTCATATTCTGGGTAGGATCAAAGGACTGACCTCCATACTATCCTATCTTGACATACATATATATTATGTAGGTACATGTGTTGTATAGATAAACAAATATCTTAAAATATTAAATAATTTGTATTTATGGGATTATAGTTTGGTACTTATTCTTCAACTATACATTCTATCGCTATCGACAGTTGGATCTCATGTGTTACATGCAACTAGTATACTATACATCCCCTTTACACAAACCATTACACAGGTAGATACAAGCTTTTGTAACAAATAACAAATAGAAATCTACTTACTTATTATTTTCCACGTATTAATTTCCTTTATACAACACGTTATAGTTAACTATATTAAATGCTTGAAAAAAAATAATATACATATTCAAAAACATAAGTAATCGTCACATATGAGAATAATTCTACCTAGGTACCTACCTACTTATAAATATAAGATATCTAAATATTTTGGTTTCATATTCTAGTAAAAATTCTGCTTCTTCTTCTTCTTGTGCCGCTCCTAACGGAGGCTATTATAGCATCACCCCAAACTCATCTTGATCATTATTATTATAGTGACTCCGCATCCGAACCACTGCCTGAGATTTTTAAGCCACGATATTCTTTTACAACCCATACTCCGTCTTCCCTCTATCTTTCTATTCTCTATTCTGTAAAAACTTATATCTTATTTTTTACTGTAGGTACACACTAAGTAGTGTGTAAATTATTTTTCTTCTTTCTAAGGCAGGTAAAATGTAAATTTTGTATCTATGTAAAATATATGATTTGTATACCTAGCATTGCACCCTCTAACTCACAGACTGGAAAAAATCTTATTATTATTATTTATTATTATACGTTGTAGAAGGCCATAGTATGGTATAATGTGAATATGTGGCCAAAATATGCGGTATAGGTATATTACCTACATATGTAATAAAAATACCTGTATATTTTCAGTTTGTTATTTATATTTATTTAAACAACTTTATGTAAGTATAAACAGATGTGAACTATCAACACAGGTAGGAGATGTAGCTACCTATGGAGATAAATATTAAGAAATTCTTGGATAGGAGCAATATAGGTACCTACCTAGATACATAGTAACATAGTTAGACTAAAATAGAAATGCACGTAGCTTCGGCTTTCGTAGCTTGTTGGATTTTTGACACCTGATCCATACCTACGTCCCTAATTTATTCCCGGTGAGGTGACAGGATTTATTCCTACTATGATATACCTACCTATGTTTATGGGTGCATGTTTAATTAACATTTATTATTTTACCTAGTTTACCTGTTAGTTGACATCCACGAAAAGCGGTTAAATTCGATTTTATAACTATATGAGGAAAATAAATAGAAAATATTTTTCATCAATTTGGTAACATATCCGAAAAGAGAGTTATTTAAGATTAATAAGATGTTATTGTGCTATTCTTTCAAATAAATAAATAAAAAACTACAAATTTCTATTCTTCTTCTTCTTCGTTTATTAGACGTATTACAAAAACTATGCCTCCTGAGATGATGAAGTCCAACTATACTTTCTTATCTTGGATGGTCTTTCGGGAAGACGGTGACCAGAGGAAATTTCATTTGCTGCTAATATGTGCAAGTCTATCACTGTCCCTTCTGGCTACGTGGTCCCTCTAATGTCAATTTTCAATATCTATCTATTCCTAAATATTTCTACAAATTTCTCCAATTAACAAAATTAAATAAACGTAGAAAATTGACTCTGTTTATGTAGGTACATAGACAACTTATCTTTAATATTTTGTTTCATAGTGACTAGTTATAATTTGACTTCTGGATCAACGTCCTGGATTCAATTACATACCTAGGTACCAAAAAGGAGAAGTAAGAAGAGAGGTAGGTGGGTAGGTACTTAGGTACCTATGTCAAAAATATTTAATAAAAAATCTTGACCTAAAAATATAGGTAGGTAGGTCCTACGTATATTCAGTATTTTTAAAATTTTTACCTATATCACTGTAAAATAGGTGATTTAATAATTATGACCTACCTAATTTAATTAATAATTATGAAATTGTATAGTCAATACCTAATTACAAAGACAGTATTAATAGGTACCTACCTAGATACTAAAACAATTTGTATATTTGTAGGTACCTACCTAATATGTACCTATAGATATACCTACTTAAACGTAGATGTAACGATCGGTTGAACTTGTTCAATTTTATCCTGGTTTTACTTGATAATAATACATACCTACCTATCTACCTACAGTATTATAGACATCGATAAATAGTTAAGTAGTTCCTAGGGTAGGTAGGTACCATGTAACAACAGACAGGTAACTTGATAAAAAAACTATTTGTAAGTATTGACATAATCCATTTTTATTGATCAGAAGTTCAATAACAGATTAGGTACAGATATGCATTATTCACATTAAAAATGACTCCAAGGTGCATCACGATAACATAATACATTTTTATTTACTTGTAGGTAATTCAAATACTTATTATCACATTTTGAACCTTATACAAGAAACAAGTTTATTCCCATTTGGCGATTTTTTCCACCAGTGATTCCTGTACGAATCGACTGAGAAATATTGAAAAAATCAGCATAGATTTGAATCTCGGACGCCGGAATAAAAGTTAAACAACTTGTTTCAATCTCCACGAAAACGGAGCTTTTAAAATATTCAATTTTATTATAATTATTACCTATTAAAAGACGGTCTTCAACACCCACCTAAATAAGTAAAGGTGGATATTTCCTTACTAAGTTACCTTTGTATGTAGGTAGGTACCTACTCTTGTAGATAATTGAAATATCAGTATTATGATTGAGAAATGTCATACTAAATGTTTAATGAGTGTATCTATGTATGTATGTAGATGAATAAAAATAAATACGCACGTGGGTGAACAGGTAGAACCTCCCCTGACGAGGTGCCTGAATATTGAAATGCAAGGAAAAAGGACGACAACCTTTTAAATGGCACTAACTGGAATGGCAATAGCGCGCGAGATATGAGAGAGAAAAAGTACCTCGCGGAATAAGAAGAAAGCTGAAATTCATATAAAACATATAAAAAAAGACGCGGTGGGGGCAGAGGTAGCGATTTATTCAGGAGCGCGGGGGGAGACGGCAGCCACCGCTATTGGTCGGGCGGGCTGGCCCCTCCCCCTGGCTCCCCGCGCCCCGCCCCGACACCCTTACACCCGCGCCAGTTCACACCGGACGACCGTCAGATAAACACGCGCCGCGCTGTGCCGCGACACCATGATAACGTGATCTCGCGATTTACATACAATATTGCATCTTTTCGTACGTCCTCGTTCGCGTACCTTCCTGGTAGCCGGTAGGGATGCGCTCACGCTGCTAAGCGGCGGCTTCAGCGATCCTGGCCGATCTGCAGCAGTGGGCCCCAGGGGCCGCGCCCCCAGACAATAACAACCTGCCCGGAGACTCTTGGCTGAAGGGCACCCCGTATTTCGGTGTTCCCACGAGGGTCAGCGAGGCGATGCCCATGGTGGTGGGGCGGCGCGCGGGCCCCGAGGGGGAGCAGCCGCTCGACTTCACCGTCTCCAAGTTCCACCAGGGACGACTGCTCGGTGGACTCTTCCGTCTTGCCGGGGACACTCACAGCCCTCCTCCAGGTATCTCCACCGGAACTGAACCCCGTGTCGACTGTCACTGGAGCACGACTAACCCCTCGATCATCCGCCGCATCAGATGCAGTGTGTTGTGATATATATCTGTCATTTGTGCAATTTGTCGTAATCGTCGTCCGACGGTTTTGTTTATAATTTGTTGTGCAATGGATTATTCTTTTCATCACACCGACACATCGTCAAGTTTAACCCTCGCAAGTCCAACAAAATGTCAATATTATTTTGATTTTTAACCTACCTGTCATTTCATCTTGTTGACGTTGCGTCATTTTTTTTGGTTATGTTTTGCTCCAGTGTCAGATAACACGGTAAGAAATTTCAATTTTATTTTCTGTTATATGCAAATGTAGATGTCAAATGCTCTCGAAATAAATTACTATTTGAATATCTACAATAATTATCTACACTTATAGAATAATTATTTTGATTGATTGGTTTTGAAAGTTATTGTACCTTTTTTCTACCTCTATTTATGAATATGATTTAAAGCAATTCAACATTTATTTGCATAAAAAAATCTCCCTATTTTAGAAATATTGCTTTTTATTGTCTCTACTCGTATAGGAACATATTTGAATCTGGGAAGTGACAATATGACGAATTTTATAAATCGACCGAAAATGAATATAGGTATGGTCAAAATCAGTGAATTTATGTAATTCGCACTTAGCATTTAAATATTTAGCTCATATTTCACTTATTCCTGAATTAGATTATATCTTAATAATAAATTTCCTTGCGAATGCAAATAAAATCTGTAGGTTCTGAAAGGAATTTGTATATCATACACCGCCACAAGTTCAAACTTTTTTATTTTCATTTTATCCTGCTTGATTTTTTATGTCTCTTAAATTTGTCTCTATTATTGCTCTCGTCTACCTGTCAATTTTTTTGTAGACTTAAAATATGTTGTATTCATATGTATTTATAGATATAAAGTTAAACATTATTTCGCATGTTGTATGATGATTCATAACCCCTTTTTGGTTGCTTACCTCAAAAATTGAAATTTCTCTTGTGTTCACCTGTTCTCTTAGTAATTAATCTAATTAGGTTAATTTTTCTATCTGTTTCATAAAAATATTTAATAACCATAAAAGGTTTTAATATCATCATTAAACATTTATATCTGCCAGAGTGGTGTGCGCATTTCTTAACAATATTTTAATAATCCCTTAAATCATCTCGTTTCTGAGAAACGGAATATTTATTAGATGTAGGCAATAACCAAGTCAGGACCGACAATTATACAAATTATATTCTTATATTATGTACTGTATTATGCGTCGGTTTTATTGCTTTTTAATTGCTGCGCTTTGGAGGTTCATAAACAAAGATATGATAGTCGAAATTAAAACGTGGGCTTTATGTTTCGCCTCTGGCTTCGACCACCGTACTTAGCGGGATGATATGGCTGGATGCTGCTTCTGACTGCGCTTTGGAAAACGGTCCAGACAGACGATAACTATCGATTTTATGGGTTTCTTTCGATGGTCATTAAGCTCCCGAATTATCTGCTAACTGAAATATTACATTCAAAATGAGGCAGTTGTGTGTTTAGTTGATTGATATTTTTGAAATATCTATATTTTATATTTATAAGTATTTTTTTACTAAATGAAACTACCACATTTAACGTATAATATTTTCTCATCTATTTCTATATTATATATTATTTTGGTAACGATTTAAGATACATTGCAAGAAACCTTCTTTCCATTTGTAATATTTTTGAGTTTGAGTGCTATTAAAATCTAAATCATTTTATTAATGTAAACCCACCAATATAATGTAAACATTATTGTTAAAATCTTTTTATTGTAGAAATTTCAGATCCTAGACTTATTTCTACTCAATAAATTTTCTATTCAGTCTGTCATCAACACTGTGTAACCTATTTAAAAACGAATGATATTATTGGAATTAATTCAATACAGCTTTGATTTTATAAATGAATTCTAATTGGAAAATACTAGATAGATACATAGGTAGGTACATTGGATCGATTAAACTGATTCGCCCGAAAGGGTATTTTTTGCTTTTTATTTTGATCACATATTTTTTTTAATTTAAAATAAAGATTCCTATTTATTTAGAGTACATTTATAGGTAGGTACCTATAAGCATACCTTTGTTGAAACCGCTCGTAGTTCAAGAATTATAATAATAAACACTTCCTTGCATCCTGAGCAAGTGGCGATTAAATATCGATTACAAGGGAATACGATTAATTTATTTTTTTTTAATCGTCAAAAGTTTAATTTAAAATCACAGATTTTTTTAATAATTATGAAATTAATGATCGTCATTGTATCTATCTAAGTATTGGTTGATTTTTTTTACTTCTTTGCCGATGCCCCCCGTTCGATTCCCAGCACAGAAAGATCTATAAAAATATTAGCCACGCAATCCAGCTTCACTGAATGAAAAAAAATTAAGAAATTTGCATGTAAAAACTGTAAATAATGTAAAAGTTTCTCATAAAAATGCCATCACCTGTCCAAAAAAATAATTTTAACTAGGAACCTACCTACTTAAGATTTTCAATGTTTTTAAAGTATGTAGGTAGGTGCCTACATGATGTTAAAAAAATATATATTTATAAAAATCTATTTGTAAACTATTAACCATTTATGTAAAATTTTACCTGCTCATATTTTTTTAAAGAATGAATATGGCCTTGTAGCAAATAGGTAGGTACATGATACATTCTCATACATTCCCTAAATTAAGTATATGCTTGTGCTATAGGTGAACGAAATCGGTCGTGACGGGATTCTAACTCAATAATTATCTGACAGTAATATTTTTTTGACAAATTATATTTCTTAATACAGACGAAGTCTGAATGCCTATATATAAATAGAAAAACCAGGTAATCGGGCATCTTAAATGGGTCATTGCAGAGCGGTTAATGCACTCTAGGTAGGTAAATACGTACATACTAATCCATGGGACCTGGGTTTAAATCCTGTCTCAACCGAATAACCTCTACCTATATTACCTACAATCATTATTCGTTTTTTGGTGAAACTCATACCTGATTAATATAATTAAATTTACTATATATAGTTACGTGATTAATATAATTAATAAGGATATTTTGTCTCCTAGAAAGAGTCTTTTTGACCGATAAAATAAAACATAACTCAATAAAGTATGTATCTTGATACAAAAAACAAAATAATGAAATATTGGAAAAACACAAAAATTGTTATAGTTATTATAATCTTAAAAATTAGTTAGTTAAATACAAATATGGTAGGTAGGTACCTATATACATAACTACTCTATAAAAATATAATATTACACACGAGTGCTTTTTTCTTACTGTGCATATTTTTTGATTGTTTTATTTTTTTATATAGGTATGTATTATAAATTTAATAAAAAAATATATATTTTTCGTTTACCTACTTCAAATAATGTATTTATCCATTAAGAGACCAAAAATATATTTATAACAATAATTCTTGATAATTCTCACTTCCTTGTTCCCTGTACAAGAGGCGAGTTGATAGCCGAATTGCAATTTCTTGCAATGTTTCTGGTCCAGAAAAGCAAGATGTGTGATACCTATGTACCTACTTATTCTATGTAGGGAATCGAACCTGGGACGCCGGCGAAGAAGGCAAACGGCTTACTACTTATGTCACAGCGGTCGAAGAATGAATGGGAATTTATGTTATTTATTTTATCAAAGACATATTTTTCTTTTGATTTTTTTTTTCAGTGGCATAAAGTGACATTTTGGGCCCCCATGGAAAAACTAAGCAAGGGCCCCTTTTTTTAAATATAAGCATATTTGCACAAAATTATAAATGCTTGTAGTTACTATATGTTAACGAAATCGGTCGTGGCATGATTCGAACTCACGACCACTGGATTACTAACCAAGGCCAGCTAACCGCTCTGCCAACACCCATCTAAACTCACATAATAAATATTCTCATAAAATAGTAAATAATAATGTAAATATAGAACAATCATCGTTTTCAAAGTCAATTCTATCCTGTTTGATATTTGAAATAACAAATACCTACGTTTTTAAAGATCTTTATTCTAAATTATGTATATTTTGTTCGAGATTAATTTTTTAGATTGATAAAAATTATTTTCCATATTTTGCTTAGAAATTTGGTCCCAAACTTAGCTTGACTCTGCTGTTAGGTAGCTAGGTACGCCACTGCTTTTTTTACAATAATGATATACATACTTGTTTATTAAAATACCTAGTATAATTTAAGAATAAAATGATTATAGCATGATTCATAAAGGTACTTACTTCTTAGGAACTCTTATTACCAAAAGTGAAACAGCGTTTGTATGATTAAAAGTTTCAAGACGTTGTTATGAATATATTGCTTCAGGGTTGTAATTAATAATAGATAATAGACAAAAAACTATTGTTGATATCAAACACCGTACTTAAATAATAATTTAATATACATTATGAATTCATATATTTTTTACAATCACACATATATTTTGGTACCTACCTGTTTTTTTTATATGTAGGTATTTATACCTACCAATAACTAGGAATTTTTCATATGTATTAATTGAATGGGTACATTTACTTATTTACTTATAAACTTTATGTACAAGTGTGCAAAGCTGCTTTATGCCTCTAATGTTAAATTGGTACAATTGTATTTATATTTATTTGTATTTTATTTATTGGTGGGAAATAAATAAAAAAAAATAGAGAAGAAAAAAAACACAAAGAGAGAAAAAGAAGAATAGTAATAATAATACCTCACATAGCAATGATGAAAAGTAAAGATTGAGCTAGTGTGATTTTACAATGTATTGGAATAAAGTTCTTCAATCTATTGAGAGAATGAATACCTACCTACTATAAAACAGGGTTTTACTGAGATGGAAATCTGCTCATGTCATAAAAGATCTAGAATAACAAGATTTTTCACCAATTTTGAGAAGGGTCTGTGTTGATTGTTAATTTGTAGAGATGGGAGATGTGAATTTTTAAGTTTCGACTGCAATCTTGGACTACATACCTACATTAATTTATTAACAAATCAGATTGAATTAATTCCTTACAATAAAATCATAAATAGGATTAAAACACAATCCATGATAAAAATAATGTCATACAAGGCTAAAAAGAGTGGAATGATATGCTGGACCCCATTCAGAAAGAGTTGACATAAACATATAAAATAGCATTTTACAAGATTGGTATATACGTGGATAGTAAAATAAATAGATGAACATACTTACATAGTAGTTAATGAAACACGTTTTTTTTTAAATGCCGCTTATTCAAGGCCAATTTTTTTTATGAAACCGGCTGAAGTGAAAATTTTCTGACACCTTTTTTAATACCATCACACGTTGATTCTCTATCAATTTTAGGTAGGTAAATCGAAGTGAACACCATAATGATCTCTTAATTCTCAATTCTTGCCTCATTTACATTCAAGCAATGTCGCATATTATATTATTTTGTCTTTGAACGTTTCCATATTTTGAATTACTTGTGGTTTTTGTGATCGTGTTTACTTTCACCAATATTAACACAAACATTCTTCATTTGTTTTATTCTTCAATAAAACAAAAAAATATTCCCAGTAGATAATGATTTTACTATAAGGGTTGCTTTGATTCTCAAATTATTTTCCTTATCCATAGTTCTGGTTTTAATTTGGGCTTTTTAAAGTATGTTTCGTCAATTTATCAAACGGTATACCTTCAAATGCCGTTTGATCAAAAATTTCATTTCATCTCTAACTACAGTGTCCAAAGTGGTTTATTTCTCCCCCAATTTATGTGGGTGTTGGTAGGAAACGCCGGACATTGATTGAGCCACTAATGTAAGTACATAAACTGGAACTATTTTATTTTCTTTCTATTCAAGTGTCCCCCGCCTCAGCAACCGTTGTCTGTCCACGCCGGCCATAAATTCACTTGGCATCGTATACGGCGGCCTGGCCTGTTCATCTTTTATACTATTCAGTGCAGAAAAATTTAATTACAATGCAGATCTCCTCCCGCGCACATAACTCACACCGGCTGCATTCAGCGTAACAATTGTTGCAACGTCAGCCATTGTCGAACTCAACTATACAACACATTGATTCTACACTTCCACATTATTTATTTATTTATTTTTACATATTTTTTAATTCACATTTATGCACATTATACATATAGCTCATACCGTGGTGGAATATTTTACAGCATATTAAAAATCTTAAAAAAAATACTGGGCATCTTCATAATTCAACTGAAATTTATATAAAACTAGCAGACCCGACAGACTTTGTCCTGCCCGAACTATTTGTGAGACGAAAAAATATATGTAACATATATTTGAATCATATGGGTGTTATTATTCGCTGATCAAACTAACATTTTCTTGTTCGATGATCCACTAAACACTTTGAGGTTAGATTGATTGTCATTTCGTATATAACTAATTGCAATACAGCATAAAATGGTCTGACAGATTTCTTAGTGTTGTCAGATGGAAAAAACTAATTATTGCCAATTTTACATGAGCGAGCGATTGTAATTTATAGTTATAAAAATATTTTTTTATTTTTCCTTTTACTATATTAATGTTTAAAATTCTATTTTGTGAATCTTAACCATTCAGGCATTCATATTAACAAACACAAAACATTTCATCAAAATCAGTTCAGCCGTTTAGGAAGAGTTCAGTGACAGACACACGTACAGAAGACTTATATATTTATTTTATTTATTATATTTTATTTATTACAAAAAGACATATTTTACATAAAAAAAAATACATAGCAAAAAAGAAATTAAAACACTTTATAATATGACTTCCTTCAAAAAGAGATATACTCGTGTTTTGAAGGGAATATAAATATATATAAAGATGATAATATGAACATAAAAATATATGACATATGGCCTGCTTTCACACACACATACACCCTCACACACACACACACACACACCCTCACACACACACACACACACACACACACACACACACACACACACACACACACACACACACACACTGTTTCACATACACACCATGTTTATACTAGGTATGAAAAATAAAATCTTGTTATCAAACAATAATCGAAATATTTATAGGTATATAATTAATGTTTAAAAATAAATTTTTCAATTCATAAAAGCAATTGTTTTACATATCTTTAATAAAAAAAACTCATATATTTTTGTAAAAGAATCTCAAATTATAACTTCAATAATAAATTTATTGTTTTTACAGAAATTGTGATATCCATCTCAATAATTTATGATGTCATTTAATAATTTATCCATTTAAAATAATCCACTAGTCATAATTATTAAAACAATGATAAAATAATCATTGATGAAAGGTATTTAAATAAATACATACCTACCTTTCATCAATTAAAGTATTTTAAAGAAATATTCAAGTCTGTCTCATTAATCATGTTGTTTAATTACGATGTTGATATAAATTAAATTATTATATCCATCAGTTGTAAAGTTTAAGTCGTCACAGAAGCAACTTCTGTCTCGAGTTGGATGTCATGACAAAAAGCGACTATAAGTTATCCCGTCGTACCTATACACATTCAGTGTCCGTTAAAGAAATTTTATCCAACAGTCGAGGAGGAAGGTCAGGAGTCTGCACCTTTGCATTATCCTGGCTGACAGGCATTAATTACTACCTCACCCGCTCTCAAATTGTCGGGTTCGGATATAAGATTAATTGCACAAACGGCTAGGTACAATTCCTACCTCAGACCTCTGTATGTCCGATATCTAGGGTTGCCACATACCCCATATTTGTTAATTTTTTTTTTCGACGAAATACGGAAATGCGTAGAAAATGCGAGTATTTTTTTTAATTTTATTTTTGTATTGCTTCTCGGGCAAGCAACTGAAGCAACATATACTAGGTATGTCAAATATTTATAAGGCTTATATAATAATAATTTAAAGAAGATTACATAGGTAATCATTTATTTATTTGTCGTCCTTCGTGGATCAGTTGACTAGTTAAGTAGGTATCTTACTCGTTAGCGAAGGCTCTGGGTTCGGTTCCCAATGGAGACACATTTTTTAATTGTTTTTTTCAGTCTCAAGCTATTGTTTTTTTTTAATTTACATACATACAATCACGGCATATCCCACAGTGTGGGGTAACCAGCGACTGCATTACTTTTATAAAAGGAAGCACTACACATGCGTCTATACCCACATACTAGTCTCGTCTCCTTCTTTTAAATTGAATTTTATATAACTTATTTTAGAAATATGTATTATTTAAATAATTCCGCATTTGAACAGTGAGGATGAAAAACAGAAAAAGTTATGCCGATGTAAATAAAACGCGTGGTTTGTCTTTCACTTTGTACCAATATTAACATACATTTATTTTTATTTATTTATTTAAGATTTGGTATACGGTTAACATACAATACCTATACATAAACATAAAATCCCACAAGGCACAATCTGTATGTGAGTATACCAATTTAAAAATATTCAAAATTATTTTGTTTATAAACTTAGACATTTATAAAAAAGAAAATAAAGCAAAGTGCTAAGTACAAGAATTTGAGGAGCTGCGTTACGGCGTTGATGCGTATTTGTGCATCGAAAATGTCAAAACGTCCCGTATTGGTTCCTGAAAATGTTGGCAACCCTGCCGACAGCCATGTCGGGGTAGGGTCAAATTGGTTATGCTTTAGTTAAAATATCCAATAGCCACCACTAGGGTCAAATCGATTGTGTCACAGCGTGTGTCGCGATCCATTGTCCTTTTATGTTTGGACGCGTGGCAGGCGTCAAAATGTCCCAACACACAACAAAATAACCTCGTGGTCATCTGAACTTGCGCGAGATTTTGGGGGAAAACAGATATTTTATGGGCGTCAAATTACCACCGCAAAAATTATAAACAGCCGTTTCATCCATTCAATAATTATAAGTACCTACTTACCTTATCAATTATTAAAAGTAGGCTCCAATAATAAAGTAGCTTCCTATCATTTTCACCAAATAATAATACCTACCTACTCATGACTGCCAACTTTTTAAAAATAACCAATTCGTGCATATAATATTATTTTACAATAAAAATTAAATTAGTAGGTACCTACAATAAACACAATGATCTGACTACATACGTAGGTAGGTACTTACCTATACATTTTCAAACAAAAAAAGATACAACAATTATTTAATAAACATTTTTCGACAAATTAGCATTATAATCAATACGGTCGCTACTGACCTATGTAGGTTATGTAATTAAAAATTATTATTTATTAAAAAAATATATAAGGGAAGGTATGTATAATATAGGTTTTAAATTTGTTTTGATTGTTTGTTTTAACATATTTATCTTATTTAATATTTTTATATTTAATATTTATTAAATTAATATTTAATATTTAATATTTATTTATTTTTGTTATTTATTTAATATTTTTTTTTATTTATTAAATATTTTAATATTTACCTAATATCTTATAGCATGATATTGAACATTGATAAACTCTGATTGCAAATATGCCTACCTACCAGTAGCGGAATTGCTCATAGATGCCGAAAATCTTGGCTTGCCTATGATTATTGTATTAAGAAATTTTAGACCTAATATTTTTACTTTAGATACGATGATTAAAAATTAACCTATGTAGAAACGATGCTTGACAGGGCCACAAATGTAAATATTATTTTGGCATTTGACTATAAATATTTTCATAGCCACTCAAATGAACAACGATGCTTAAAAACATAAAATTTTCGACATTCTCCAATTTTATTTCAGGGTTTGCATAGTTTGCATAGGTTCTAGGCCCGCCCCTGACCTACATCAAAATAAGATTGTTTGGCATTCAGTTCTCTGCCTACCCCAATAGGTACAAGGTGTGATTGTATGTATGTATAATTGCACATGCAGTGTATTAATAGTAGGTATTGAAAAAAATTCTACAAAAGCCAAGCTTTATCATTTTACAACAAAAATGAATTTACCTGATTACGCATCATGGACCATACTAAATTATTTCAACGCGCAAAAAATTACATCGCTAAAACCTATTTACAATTTGTAAAATGTTTTTCATCGGAATACATCTGCATATTTTACCTTGTATTATCCCAATTCACATTCATAACTATCCAGGTAGGTAAACTAGCCGTCAAACCTCCCCCATTAGGCAAGTACCTTCATTTTAGACCTACCTATCCTTATTGGGTGGTTTTCTCCATACTCGCCTACCCCTAACTGAGACCATGGCTCCATTGCTAAGATTAAGGGCTGATACATGTACATATAATATAAGTAATATTCATGTTCGATATTTTTTTAAACAGTAAATAGGTAGGTACCTACCTAAGATCAATTAAAAAATATTTAACGTTCTCAAATTATAGGTTAATGAATATGAAAATAATGGTGTGTCTAAAGGGAAGCACAAAAACCTTTTTTGCAACCTAATTAGTGTAGTTAAAAACATTTATAGATTTTTTTTAAATATTATCCATATATGAATATTCATTTTCATCCTCGATCAAACAGATTGTTAATTTTACATTTAATAAAATGGTTTCATGCATGATTCAAACCCGGATTTTCTTGTTTTTTTTTGTCTTTTAACTGACCCATTATTTATGTTTTAACTATACGACTTATCTTCCTCTTCTTCTTTCCTAGTCTATATCCCTCAATTGCTGGATATAATCCTTTTCGTGTAATAACAAACTATATAAATAAATTTCACAAATTCTGTGTATGGAAATAATATTTCATGAGTAAATAACAAAAGGACTAAATGTTTGATGCAATATTTTTTTCTTTGTAGGTAAATGGTGAATTTACTACAAAAGTTCGCAAAATTAAATAATATTTTATGTGACAAGACACGTACCTTTCATAATTCAAATATATCACCAAAACTGGAGAAAAACTATATAAAAGCAATATTTTTACAGCAGTCAGACCAGTAGGTACCTAATGATAATTGATTTATAATGATCAAACCTTGATTTTTTTTAATTCCGATGTAAGATTGTGGTGTCAAAATTGTTCACATAAATTTTAATCATGTATTTTGTAGATTTAAGAATGACTGCCGCTCACATTATGGATATTTTTAATAATTAATGTTATATCTATTGAAACGTTTAAGAAATATACGATATTTATAGTGAATCAATAAAATTGATTTGCTTATATGTAGGTAGTAACTAAAAATATGATATTGTAAAAAATCAAGTTTCCTGAAGCTTAAGTAAGTAGGTATATTATTATTTATTTGCCACCATACGAATATATATATATATATTTTTGCCGACCGCCATCGCACAGTTGATAAGCCGTTAAACTTCTGTGCGGGTGTCCTAGGTTCGATCCCCAGCAGAGGAGAAATTTATTTAAAATTCATTTCTCACGCAAATATTGCATCTCTGGGCTGGATACATCCCGGGGTCGATTCCCGGTGGAGACACAGTTTTTAATTGTGTTTTCAGTCTGGATCTGTGAGACGATTAATATCTTAAGTCTCGAGAATGTGGCAACTTGTTATTGGGTGTGTGTTAAATTAAAATTTGGCATAGTAGGTACCTGTTAGTTGCCCGAGAAGCAATAAAAAGAAACGTGAATATTATTAGATATATAACAATCAAAAAGAAAAATTTACATAGTTTAGTTAATGGAAGGACATTTTTTTTCTTTTTATTTTTTCTACACTGACACATTGTAGAATTCCAATATATAATTTTATTGTATATACCTATGTATAATTTTTTTAGTTTTTTCTCAAATACTCCTATATATTGAGACAATATACTTTACCTATTATTCTAGCTTCTAGTCGATTGCACTAACTTGATTTTTCTATATATAAGGTAATGCGTACGTAGGTACATACAAAAACTTTACATCCGTTCTGTAGGTAATATTAGGTAAGTCATCATTACTCGTAGGTACGTATAAACACATCATTTTTTGTCTACATTATCAAGCTGTCAATAAATATGACTATTCAATGCGTATAATTATAAAATGTCAAATTCGGAGTCTGTTCTAACTTGTATCACCCCTGTGTTTGGTCAAACGAAATACCGAATGAGATTTCAGTTCTGAGTCTGAGACATTGGGCCGATTTATATCCTATATCCATACATTTCTGGGGACAATGACTTGCCTAGTGAAAAGAATTTCTATCATAATAAATGATCATCTGTCAAGTATGCAATGTTAAGTACGCATACTTGTGTACCTATCTATATACCTACCAACCTATCTATGTACAATATAGCTGACTACGTAAACGAAACGTATTTACCTTCTTAACAACACAATTATTAACGCAATGTTTAATATATCTCTCGATTAATTATTATCCATGTTGATGCGTAAATTTTTAATTTTAATGGATATTATAGTGTAACTTGCACATATTATCTAATTTTAATCAGCACGCATTGAAATCATCGGAATCAAAAATATAAGTCTAGGTGAAAAATATTTCTAATTAGGTATTTCTAATTGGTACCTACTAGTATTTTAATTTAAGGAAGGATGTTTGCTACATCTAACTGATAATTTATTATTTTATATAATAGGTACCATCGTATCTACAATTTTTTGTTTGCAATTATTTAAGGAAATCAAGTGAAAATACTCTAGCCTGTCATTATAACAGTCAAATTGATGGCTTATTCCCTCTCTAATAACCAATATTCGTGTAAACCTTATTTGGATAGATTTATTCTGTTTATACATCATATTGTATTTTCTGTACCTAGTATTGTTTTTGAACAATGAAAAATATTAAAAGGGAAGCATTATTTCAAAAACAATAACTTTTCATCGCTAACTCAAATTTGCACGTAACTATTGAAGGGTAAGTTAATATTTGTACCCAATAAGTTTATAATAATAAATCGCTACCTTCGAGACTAGACACACGACATTTGTAAACAAACAACACACGGACAAAAAATAACTGGCACATGCCAAAATTTTCACAACCGAACAACAAGAGAGTCTGGGGCGATCCTCGTTTAGCCAGCCCGCTATAAGTGTAGGGGAACCCGAGCTTTCAAAATCTCAGGTCTAGGTAGGAAATTAGACGCGAGCCCATTCCCCAACCGAAAGGGTTAGTAGAATCAGCACAAAAAGCAGATTGCCTTCGAATGACAATATGCGATAAGGCGGCTTCACTCAAGGGCCAACAATGCTCAAATACAAATTTGCTTCGGGCATTTCTATTATTCACAACTTCAAACAATGATGCGGTTTTGAGGATCAGAAGGTACCTACCTACTTACTTACTTTATTGCCATTGGCACGTGCCAAAAAAATCTACTTTACATACATACATACATACATACCATCACGCCATGTCCCTCACGGGGTAGGCAGAGAGAACCGAACGCCACATTTTTCTATCTTGACACGCATTCATCGCCTCCTCAACATTCATACATCGTCTTATACATGTTCATCTGTTGTTCACGCTTCTTACATTTCCATCTTTCAAAATATCGTTTACATGGTCGTGCCATCCTTTTCTTGGGCGCCCGCGACCTCTTATTCCGTTCCTGTCAGATTTGTATATTTTCTTCGTCAGGCGTTCTTCGTTCATTCTCCCCAAGTGGCCAAACCATCTCAATGTCTACTTTAAATCTACTTTACTGGAATATATATTTATATTCATATTACACCTTTGTACCAGCATGAAAATTATATTAAAAATAGCATACCTATTCATTATAGTATAATAATAATAATAATAATAATAATATTTATTAAAAATAAAAAACACAAACAACAAATACAATAATAACAGTATAAACAAAAAATAGGAAAAAAAAATAACATCAATTAGGAATTCTCCCCGAAAATAAGAAAACCTTGTGCTTCGGGGAGGAGTACAGAAGATGACACCACAAAAATCACAAAAACAACAAAAAAAAGAAAAAAAAAACATATACATATTTGATATAAAGAGAGAAAAAAATACACACATACATATATACATGCATATACACACACATATACATATATACACATATACATATATACACACACACATACATACATACACATACATACACACACATACATATAGCAAGTTATATTAAGTTCATTTTTGTATTATACCTTCTATAATAAGTAAGTATAACTCCCATGTTTTAATGCTTTTTCTTTTATAGATATAGGTACATATTACCTAGTATCAAAGTTAAAGACGTATTTAAGGCCTACTCAAAATATTGTCCTCGTGAAAAATCGCATTTAAGGTGTGGATTTTAGATAACATTCGTTCATTTTTTTAATACATTTTTGTGGGTTAATAAAATACAAATCTGATTGGTAAGTCAGGGTTTGATCCCTCACAGAGTCACATTTTTTTATAGTGAGTTAAATCTTGATGTGTGGTTCATTTTCACAGACTCAGTTCACTGACCAAGGAAAAGTGCAATTTAATACACGAGAATACACAGAATACACAGATATACCTAGTTGTTTTTTGACCTGAATGAATGTCTTCACATGCACTATATTTTACTATCTCAATTTGGATACATTATGTCTTTTTTTTCTTTTATCACAGTAAAACAAACACCTGGTATTTTCACTGAGTTGAAATGCCTATAAGATTAGGTATTGTACAATATACCTACCTATTATTTTATTGAATCATTAATAAAACGTTAAATAAACCATTTTCGGTAGGTACCTACCTAATAATATGATGAACGTAAAAATAAGTGATTTCTTATTACAAAATATAATTATAAATGTATGATGAATGAAGTTAATGACTATTTTATAAATGGTATGTCGCTATAATACATACCTAATTGATATAATTGTAAGATTGCCAAAACTAGGTACCTACATGTTACTTTTTTTTATCTTTGACATCTGCTAACTAATTCGAACCAGTTCACTGTAAGCTATAAATCATAATATACCGAAATAGATCCATTACAAATGTACCGGCATTTAATTATTGGCTATTATTAATGATACTTGTAATTAACATCATTATCTCAAATGTATGAGTTAAATCTGTGCTAAGCAAAAATTTTGATTCGAATTTGACGATTATTATTATTCACATTTTAAATTTGATAATAACTTATATAAATATTTGAATTTGACGATAATTTTTATACACATATGAATTTGACAATCATCTTTATATACCTACATCTGTTTCTGACATTCGTGCATTGATAGGATAATTTAGACCTTTATACTCCTTATTAACCCAAGGGGATATAGTGGGGAGTTATAGTTTCGGTATTTTTAAGGCTATTTTTTTTATTGCAGATTATCAACTGGTATCATGCTAAGATTGTATTCTGAAAGTTTCATTACAATGTGTGTGTGTGTATGCTGTGTACGGCATGTTTATTTTTCTTAATCAATTATACACTAAAGTTCTCATTCGATTATTTTCAAATTTTGTAAATATGTATATCTAATACTCGCTTAGACCCCTTTAGATTTTGAAGGATATCTGAATAGCGCTTCTCACTTTTTTTAACTGTCAAATATTTCAAAGTGACCCCAAGCTCAGGAAACTTACAATTTGAAAATTTTATTTTCAAATTGGCAAAAAGGCACATCACTTTCATAAAATGGTACTAAAGAATTATCAAGTTTTCATAGTAAAGTATTATTTAAAATAGGTAATTGAACAAACTCATTTACAAATTTTGAATACCTACTTTGTGGAGTGACTTGGTAGTGAGGAGTATAGCGTTGACCACAACCCACTCGTTTATTACTACAATAGTATCTCATGAAACATGCGTTTATTTCCCTTATTTTATATGTTGTGAATCGAAATAGTGCCTAAAACGTATTGTGTGGTCTCATCCCACAAATCTTCATATAAGATTTTTTTTCGCTCCATGATTCCGCTTTCGTCGAGTTATAAAAGTGTTCATGTCTATTTCACAGTAGCTTTTGATGGCATACTCAACTGGAGTTATTCCGTCCTTTACAATGGCCGCGAGGAGTTTCCCGTGAAATGAAGTTGGATTTGCTCCAAATTCTGAGAAGGCGCTACACCACAATGGTTTTTTTTCATCCTAATTTAAATTTGATCCATTTGGAAGTAATATTGTATTCCTAGTAATCCCACAATTCGTTTGAACGGGGGAATCTATTTCCGAATTCCGACCTTCGATGAAATTTACCTCAAACCTTCTTCACCTTTAGCAATAAATTAATTGAGTTTATCCTTATTAATGACTACATGTATTAATTCGGAGAGAAATATGAGAGCTATAATAGTGTTTTTCCACGTTACTTATTGTATTTTTAAACTTTTGTTACATATTTATATTATTTTATTATATTTAGCATAGATGTAGGCAAGAATGGCTATAACAGTTATAGGTATGTAGATAAGGCGTGTGATGTGAGTAGGTACATATTTCCTACCTACACTACACCAACCAAAGTCGCACGAAAGCAGAATAAATGAGATCGCTTATGTAGAAGTATTCGTAACAGAACGATGTATGACAGAGTACAAAATGAAGACACAAGGAAAGAATTAAGAAGATGTTGAAAGATGCAGTAACAGAATGAAAGTTAACACATTGATATGGTTTCGCCATTTGGGAAGAATGAATTAATAACGCCTGACCAAAGACCTTATAATAATGTACTTTAGTACCTATATAAGATCTTTGCGCCTGACGAATAAAATAAATATACAAATCTGACAGGAACGGAATAAGAGGTCGGAAGCGCCACAGAAAATGATGGCACGACCGTGTGAACGATATTCTGACGAAAATGTAAGAAGCGTGAACAACAGACGAACATGTTTAAGACGATGTATGAATGTTGACGAGGCGATGAATGTGTGTCAAGATAGAAAAATGTGGCGTACGGTTCTCTTTGGCTATAGCCACGTGAGGGACACGGCGTGATGGTAGTTATGTATGTACACTACACTACATTATTATTGTGCAGTGTGCGGTAGGTGCAGTGACTATTTTATAGATAATATTATGTTATGTTGCGGGTGGAAATAACACAGATAGTTTAGAGCCGTAGATTCAAGAAAGAACATAGTCGAACACAAAAATTTCAACACAAATTAAATATGATAATTAAAAGCTTACGAAATTATGTGGACAATTATGTGTGTGAGAGCATTATAATAATAATAATAATAAACACTTCCTTGCACCCTGCGCATTCATCTTCTTACACTAAAACATAACGTTATATATTTGTTTTGTTTTCTCCAATAAGTTCAAATAATGGATACATGTCATTATTGCTATCATATTTTGTCAAAATATTTTCGAAATGACATTATAAAGACAGGAAGTTCAATTATATTCAAGGATTCTAACATAATATGCATATTATGCATAATTTTGTTTGAATTACCTCCCTACGTAAGAGCAATTGTTCTCAGTGAGTCACAGCATCTCATATTACATAAATAGTCAGGTACCTACATTTAGTATGTGAGATGAAAGAAAAACATAATCCTCATTTCAAAGAATGACAAAGAAAAATATTAAAGCTAATGATTTAAGTAGTACAAAGAAGAACAAGTCCATGGGAAAATGGTCTGATCTTACAATAATATTATTCCTAGCCAAAGTGAGGCGCCGTCTAATTTGCCTGCATCATCTTGTGAGTAAAAACTGGCCGGGCATTCTCACCGCAACTGGTTCCATAATATGTTATGTGGAGTATGGCCGTTTTGCCAACTACCAGGTAATAGATTTATTTTTGAAGACGTTCAAATGAGCTTTAAGTGGCCGGCCCCACCCTTTCGTCTTTGAGAAATGATAACACAGTAGATATAGGCAGTGATATTTCGATATTCACGGTGTCCGAATTATATTTTCTATCTTCAATTTTTTGTTAAATGAGTTGGTATATTGCACTCAGTAAGCATTTTATACACTATAATATGTCGATTTGTTTAACAATTAAAAATATGTATAACTGACTAGTAAATTTATAGATACTATAGATATAAAAAGACTGTTTGTCCCTTAAATAAATCTGACTGTCACAAATATGGGTAGAAGTGTTGGATCGAGGACGATAGTAGTATGTCTACATAAAGTGATTTTTGTTTTTTCATATAAACTCATTTGGTAATTTCTATAGTTTTTTTTTGTGTAGGTATATCTATATTGTGTAAATATTTTTTCTTTTTTAAAAATTGTTAAATGTATATTTTATATTTATATGTAAAAAATATGGTTTGTGTAGAATTGCACCCTCCTGCTCACAACTGGAATAAATTTTATTATTATTATTAAATCTAAGTGGAACCTTAGTAAGTTTAACTTTAAGTATTATGAAAATTAACTAAATTTTTTAACTTTGTTTACACCACGTGAGAATTGAATTTGCGACCGGAGGAGGGAAAAAATTTAGTTAATTTTTGTTAAAATGTACCACAAAGATAAAAAATACGATATTTGATAATATTAAATATTATGTTTCGTGTCAATTTTAACAAATACTGACAAAGGATATCTCCATTGAAATAAACATTTTATGAGTTTTATTTCTTTATTTGCGGTCTCTTATTACGCTATATTTTTCAGATACATAACACTACGCGTATGTCGAGGGTATCACTCCGATTCTGTCCAGTCATCAAGGAATTACGTGCGTATTTACCGTGCGACTTGGCAAGGCTTTGGTGATAGTCGCTTTTGGAACCGTAAAATCGTCGCATTGTTTCTTCGTACTCCGGTCTGTGGTGGTCGCAATTGAGCGAATCTGTCAAATTGGAGCGAATCATTTCGACACTTTGGAGATTTGGACAAATCTCATTGAAACCATTTCACTTGCGTTTTCGTTTTATTTAAGTAATTTGTCGTCGTCAATAGATTGATGCAAATTTATTTTAAAGCAAACTAGAAAATAACTGCACAGTTTTATTGTGCCAATCAAAAAAGTCACCTTTAATCAGTTTTTGACTTTTTATTCATAACACATAAGAATTGTAATTAGCAAAATATCAAATAAATACATATATATATATATATATATATATATATATATATATATATATATATATATATATATATATATATATATATATATATATATATATATATATATATATATATATATATATATATATATATATATATATATATATATATATATATATATATATATATATATATATATATATATATATATATATATATATATATATATATATATATATATATATATATATATATATATATATATATATATATATATATATATATATATATATATATATATATATATATATATATATATATATATATATATATATATATATATATATATATATATATATATATATATATATATATATATATATATATAAATATAAATTACATACTTAAACCTTTTCTATGTTGCATTTATTTCTTAATAAGCTCACTATTTAAATAAAAGTATATAAAGAACCTGAAATTCCATGTAATATTTCAAATCGCAGTATTGATATAATTTTACTTTTTATTATTACATATTTCGTGGCAATTTGCTCAGTATCAAGTTTTTTATTTTGAGAAGACTATTTCAACCATCGATTTGTTAAATAGAAATTATTTCTCTTAACAAATCGACAAAGTACCAAGCCAAGATTCGAGAGATTTGTATGCAGAGTCTATATTTTTCGCGGTTTTTCCAACTTTGAAGTCAAAAAACACCAATTTAGAGGCTTCGCAGCATCTATGTTCTATATACGGATTTACTCAGAATTCGGAGTAGAACATTTAGTATGTCTGTGTGTGTGTCTACGTGTATGTGTCTGCCCCCCCCTCCCCCTTATAACTTTTGATCCGCTCAATGCACAGAGCCTAAAATTTCAGAAATTACAGTAGTTTATAATAGTTTATTTAACAAAAATTATAATAGTTTATTTATATCCTGGATTCACATGTAATAATGGAGACTGTATCGGAAAGCTAAGCCAGAAATTATTATTAAGGAGTCAAATATGTCACTAATAATAACAGCATGATGACCAAAACTGTAAATTTCACGCGAGTAGTCACAATCAATTTTGTTCACATAGCAATCGAAAATTCCTAGAATCATTTAATAAAAAATAATATTTAAAATTTACAGACTTATACAATAAAAAAAAATGTAGTTCTAACTAGCATAGCAAAAATCCTCAGTTCTGAAGCTGTACTGAAACAGTTGGATTTATCGAGATTGGTTAATCCATTGTCGCTTCTTTGTGAACAAAAGAAGGTTTCTATTATTAAGTACAAGTTAAATCTATCAAGCATCAACAAACTACATAATAAGATCATGTCGGTAGGTCTGATGACAGCTTAATCTATCATTCAACTTCCAAAAAGACAAATGTGCCGGCGTCTTAATGATTAGGCGGGAAGCTGGCTGGTAGTAGAATGCTGGATGTTCGTCAGTAGGTACTTATCGGTACCTAACTGGTACTTACAACAAAAGATCACCTCTTACGCTGAAGGTAGGTTTAACTCGTAACTTTATCCTTGTTACATCAACACGTCTAACGGGAGCTTTCAAAAATTACTATCCAATGATATCGATGTAATTACGGTTTAAGACAAACTTAGGAAATAAATATTACTTCAAAGATATCGGTTGTCATAAAAATATCAATTAAAATGATATGAAAATTAATAGCTGCCATACATGCATATAAATGTTATTGATATTATTATATCAATTTGTAGAAAAATATTTACAGTAGTCACAGTATTTTTTTTAAATAAAATAATAAATAAAACCCTTCTTCTTCTTCTTCTTCTTCTTCGTTTAGTAGACCTAGTTGGTCTGTTCTTCAGAAACTATGCCTCCTGGGATGACGAAGTCCAGCTATCCTTCCATCTCTTGGGTGGTCTACCGGGCAGGCGGCGGCCGGAAGGAATTTCATTTGCTGCTATATTAATAAAACCCATTTATATAAAATAAAATGTTAGGTTCACAATGTTTTATCATATTTATAAATTTTAAGCATATAATTTAATTAATTATTGAGTAGATACTTGCAAAAATATGCTATCAAATAAGTTATGTTTATATGGTATCTCTATGTGTTATTGTTCCAAGATTTTCGATTTTTTTTATTAAAGTTATGATATTAATTGATATGGATATTCCTTTAAAATCGAATGATTTATTTAAAGTTTTTAAACTCCATTTGCATAGATTAACTTATTTAATAAATATTATTAGTTGAGTCTTATTAAAAACCTACTTAAATTTAGGTTGTAAAAGTTTTTCTTTGAAGACTTCCTACCGTTTAGAGCATTTTCTATGCCTATTATATGAACTAATTTATCTAGATCTTCATATTAATTTAAGTACAAAAAATACCTTATAATAATATGTAGGTAGGTACGTACATTCCTGCTATATATCGTTACTATACAGTAAATACTATTACAGTCTATTACTTCCTACTATCAGCTGCGTGCGTATCCGTAGACCGAGTAAAAATGACCTAATCATTTCAGTAAATGTTGTCGGTTAGCTCGGGGATTTGTTACTATTGAGATGTTTTTGCTTGCCTCTTGTACACTTGAGCCTTATTACGTACATTCTAGCAACATTCAGCTGAGTCACTGGCTACGCGATCTTATCCTCTACCATCCCCCTCTCTTTAATCTCCACATCCCCTCCCTACCCATCCCTGTGTCACTCCTTTCCACTCTGATAATAATTGGGGTTTGCCTGCTCTGAGAAATATCCTTAGCTTTTACACGTGAGTTTGTTTACTGTTGAGCTAAAACAACGATATAACCATACTGGTCAAAATGTTCGTGTAATATTGTTTGGTACTTACTTATATAACAACCTCCAGAACGTGGAATCAAATTAAGGCTTAGCGTTTCACGGCATTTTACTAATTCCTTATTCTCCTCTTGCATTCTGATTTAAAATTAAGGTTTCTTACTACATATTTACTCTCACAACTTGAATATGTTTTAAAGAAAATTCAATTTTTTCC
Organism: Molanna angustata; assembly: GCA_963576475.1. Lineage (NCBI taxonomy): Eukaryota > Metazoa > Arthropoda > Insecta > Trichoptera > Molannidae > Molanna > Molanna angustata. The sequence continues at coordinate 24,478,897 of OY754971.1, forward strand.
AAGGCTTAATTTTTACTTGATTTTACTTCAAACACCACTGAAAAATATTCCATAATGGCGATTAATTTATTATGATTATCAAGTCACAATAGTTGAATCCACAAATGTCTTGGGTATTGAACTTCATAATGTTTTTACTAAGATATACATTTTCAAATTGTATCCTAAAAAAACCCAATGCCTATGCCTAGTACAATGCCTAAATTAAATTATATAATTTTGTCGGTTTTTGTAGCTTATTTAATTATAAATGACTCCTAAACTAAAAGTCCCTATATAGTTCTGCTTTGTCTTGAGTTTTTCCCCTAAAATGTGTAAACTTGTCGTATGTGTTTTCATCCACCTACAACAAGCTCGAAGTTTCTTACATTCTTGTATTTCTGTAGCTTTTGTTTACCAATATATGTTTTGCAAAATGGATCGCTGACGAAGTCCATCGCGGTCTTCTTCGTCCTAGTGGTTAGTGTTTCAAAAGGGATAAATACTGATACTTCCCCCTTTTATACACACTAGTGATCGCGAAGAGGTCAATTATTCGAATGTAATTAGTAAAATTATGAAAAGTCATTGGAACCGATCTATGCCAAATAAAAACATGTATTTATAAGGAGTAGGTAAAAAGATTTATTTTCACATATTGCAATTGTTTAATTACCACTTCATAATAGATTCTGTATTTTTCTTTAACATGTTTTGTATTTGAATTTAAAACAACTGCGTTTGAATATGCGCGTCTGACATTGGCAGTACGAAAGTAAAATAAATGGTTTGGCGCGAAATATTTTTAATTTAATTTGATCATTTATTTCTTTATTTAAATCCTCGTAAATAATTCAGAATAACAATAATGCAATAGTGCAACGATAGTACAATTAACTATGCAACATAAAAAATTTAGAATATGTTTGCACTCAAAATACTCCAAGAGGATACTTAATTATAACATGAACTATTCCATTAAGGATAAGAACTATTCCACTAAGTAGTGTTTGTGTCGGAATAGCTTTACATTAATTTTACATGACATAGTCCATACTTAAGTTTAATATTGGGTTACCCTGTCAATTTGGGTTAATATTTGACATATATGTATATTGTTTAGCTTTCTGCCTTCCTTCTCCGTATAACCTTTAACTATGCGCCAAATCTCAAACTCCTCCGTCCGCGCAATTTGCTTAAAGACGGATCTCAAAGTTTTCGCTTCACGTATATAGATTTTAAAAACAATAAAATCAACAAATTTACTACCATTTTTGGATATTTTTTTTAAGCTGTGCCAAACAATTCATGGCCATTATTCCTAAAATTTATTTGGCTGTTAATCTGACATGTCCATGATAAAATCCCTCGTGGGTAAACATCTCATATAACATATCTTTTGTTTGCGTTTTGATATACAAACCGTCACTGATGCTCTCCGGATATAAAAATGACGATCATGACTAATTCCACCTCAACCTCTGAACTCCAATGGAAGATGAGAGTCAAGACGAATCAACATCTCGTATGTATTGGCACGCATTTACACTATAAACATTTTATATTCAACATTTTAGTACTCTGAACTTTATGGGATACTACCACAATTAACAATACTATGAAGTGTGTTTGTAATATACCCACCCATATTATTATAGTTGGATAACTTGTATAGCGCCGTTTTCGTGGAAAATCACCTCAAGGGCGAATATGCATTGAATAAGTATCTATATCAATTGTCTTACTCAATGTTCTACTGAATATATGTAGTTTAGTTTTTACATAACATACATAGGTATAGGCATAGGTATGCCTATCGGCAAACATCTTAAAAAATTACGTGGGTGTGCAGGACACAAATTTGGGTTTTTTTGCTTGGTTGGTTTGATCATGTGTGTGCGCAAACCGTCTCCCTCCAGCCGAAAATTTTCAAGTTGCTTGGCAATCTCGCATCCGCTTTAGACCACGGTTTAATTTGATTTTCGTTTGGCCCCAGTACATGCATCTTTATTATTACGGTGATTTTATTTATATTTTGTAGCTTCTCGGGCCAACAGGAATTATGTCAAATATTAATTTAAACACGCACACAATAACAAGTTGCCACATTTTAGAGACTTTTGATATTTATCGTCTCACAGATCCAGACTGAAAACACAATTAAAAAAAGTGTCTCCATCAGCAGGCATCGATGTTGCGTACTCTCAAAGTAGAAATTTTTAAGAAATATAAAATAATTATCATTTTTTCTGACTCGTTGTTGTTTTGATTCATTCGAGTCTTCACGTTTCTAATGTCGATTGGAAGAGACTATCATACATATAGCAATAAACACACCTAATAATAATTTCTGATAGCAATAAAATCACCTAGTAATAATTTCTGATAGCAATAAACCCACCTAATTATAATTTCTGATAGCAATAAACACACCTAATAATAATTTCTGATAGCAATAAAATCACCTAGTAATAATTTCTGATAGCAATAAATTCACCTAGTAATAATTTCTGATAGCAATAAAACCACCAAATTATAATTTCTGATAGCAATCAACTCACCTAATTATAATTTCTGATAGCAATAAACACACCTAATAATAATTTCTGATAGCAATAAAATCACCTAGTAATAATTTCTGATAGCAATAAAACCACCTAATATTAATTTCTGATAGCAATAAATCCACCAAATTATAATTTCTGATAGCAATAAACTCGCTTAATAATAATTTCTGATAGCAATAAAACCACATACCTAATATTAATTTCTGAAAGCAATAAACACACCAAATAATAATTTCTGATAGCAATCAACTCACCTAATTATAATTTCTGATAGCAATAAACACACCTAACAATAATTTCTGATAGCAATAAAATCACCTAGTAATAATTTCTGATTGCAATAAAACCACCTAATATTAATTTCTGATAGCAATAAACTCACCTAATAATAATTTCTGATAGCAATAAAACCACCTAATATTAATTTCTGATAGCAATAAACACACCAAATAATAATTTCTGATAGCAATAAACCCACCAAATTATAATTTCTGATAGCAATCAACTCACCTAATTATAATTTCTGATAGCAATAAACACACCTAACAATAATTTCTGATAGCAATAAAATCACCTAGTAATAATTTCTGATTGCAATAAAACCACCTAATATTAATTTCTGATAGCAATAAACTCACCTAATAATAATTTCTGATAGCAATAAAACCACCTAATATTAATTTCTGATAGCAATAAACACACCAAATAATAATTTCTGATAGCAATCAACTCACCTAATTATAATTTCTGATAGCAATAAACACACAACTTATAATAATTTCTGATAGCAATAAAATCACCTAGTAATAATTTCTGATAGCAATAAAACCACCTAATATTAATTTCTGATAGCAATAAACCCACCAAATTATAATTTCTGATAGCAATAAACACACCTAATAATAATTTCTGATAGCAATAAAATCACCTAGTAATAATTTCTGATAGCAATAAAACCACCTAATATTAATTTCTGATAGCAATAAACCCACCAAATTATAATTTCTGATAGCAATCAACTCACCTAATTATAATTTCTGATAGCAATAAACACACCTAATAATAATTTCTGATAGCAATAAAATCACCTAGTAATAATTTCTGATAGCAATAAAACCACCTAATATTAATTTCTGATAGCAATAAACCCACCAAATTATAATTTCTGATAGCAATAAACTCGCTTAATAATAATTTCTGATAGCAATAAAACCACCTAATATTAATTTCTGATAGCAATAAACTCACCTAATAATAATTTCTGATAGCAATAAAACCACCTAATATTAATTTCTGATAGCAATAAACACACCAAATAATAATTTCTGATAGCAATCAACTCACCTTATTATAATTTCTGATAGCAATAAACCCACCTAATAATATTTTTTATACCAATAAACCCACCTTATAATTATTTCTTATAGCAATAAACTCGTTTAATAATTTTTTTATAGCAATAAACTCACCTAATAATATTTTCTTATTGAATAAACCCACCTAACAAATAAACCGTAACATACATTTAATAAATAAATAAATAATTACCGAACAAGATCTTTCATAATAAATAGTTTCCAATTGAAATGATACAACATCAAGCATCAAGCTGTGCGATCTATAATAGCAGGTGTTAACGACAGCTAATAAAATTGTTTTATATTGTTATGTTGTAACAGGCGGGGATTGTAAACAAACTCTAATATGCAAAAGATATATTCTTCAGCGTATTACATTGTTAGTTAGTAGAAACTGCTATGGGACCACCCGCCTCCCACGGCTTTCCGCTTCAACAATTCATAGGCGGACAATATTCATTACCAATTATCGTACTTACCTATTACTATTTTAAATCGGCGATGTAAAATGCCTTTGTAATTGGAAAGAATTCTTGTTTGTTTTAATAGCTATAAGTGATATCGGTAATATACTTAAACGTTTTTTTTTGTCATCTGTCAATTTCTTCAAATGAAACTATTTTGATAAATTGAGTTATTATGACATACTTTTTTTTTAACTTGCTTCACAAAGTTAATGTTAAAGGCATTTTTACAAATAACCCGATATCCGATGTTCCAAAGAGACGCCCTTAAACATTTTTTATATGCTATTTATGTATGGAACTAACTGAAACAATAAATAATTGAATTCAATATAACATAGTACAGACAACGCGGTTTTATTGATATTTGGCAGTATTTAACAACAGTGCCTGCAATTAAATAGTGCACAGAATAATTCAATTTCAAACGCGAGACAAATGAGAAGAAAAAAATACTTCTACAATAAACAGACTGATTCCAGTAGTGAGTAAAGAAAAGAGTAAAATATACCATGAATCAATTAATGATTTAAACAAAACATAATTATAAATGATTTATTATTATTGTGTCGATATGTCTGTCGGTGAAATACGAACCGATAAACAGTCCAAACATTTTAAGATTGAAACGCTAGAAGTCGGAAATTGTACACCGTATTATTATATTATATCGCCTATTGATAAATGAACGCCACGACCAGATAACATTGCCCAAATCAATCAGATATCAAAATGTTTCACGTTTTATATTAAAGCTCAACCGAATGAGGTTTTACTTTCCAATGTTTCGCAAAAGCCATAATTTTACCGCCAACTTTTTATATAACTAATTAAAATAATAACGTTAATGTTATCTATGAGAAAGATAAATACCTACAGTTTAGAGATTCGCATCTCAATTCCCGTCACTGAAAACTCTTATTTTTTTTCGCTCTTAACTGATGCCAATTTAACACCTACTTACTCGTAAATACACAATAGTTATATAGGTAATTTAATCAATCTACTTAGCACATAGTTAGCTTCGTGATAAAATTAAAAGAAATCATGATTTGCTAAAAATAATTTCCTTCTATTTTACGCGTTTATCTACTATATTTTATTTCAACTGAACTTCATAATTTTATAAAACTTCTTGTTTAATTAATGGTAAAATCTATATAGCGCTGTTTTCCTGAAATGTCACCTCATGTGCGTTTAGCGGGGATTAGGTACTTTTAGAGCGAATTAACGCGGTTGAAATGAGGTTACTATGTGTGATAAAACAATGTATGATAGAATAAGAAATGAGAATATTATACGAGAATGTATGATAGAAATAGATATCGCAAGTGAGATAAAAATAAATGACCTAAGGTGGTTTGGCCACATAGAAAGTATGAGTGATAACCGTCTGACAAAAGTAAATAAATATGGCTGATAAAAGAGAAACGAAAAGTAGAGATCGCCAAGGAAAATTTGGCACGATCACATAAATTGAATTTTGAAGATGGAGAATTGTGAGACGATGCATGGACGTGAATGAATATGTCAAGAAAGAGGAGTCTGGCGTTCGGATCCTTCAGCCTACCTCAAAGAGGGAAATGGCGTGATGGTAAAGGTACTTGAAACTCACATACAATGTATTCAAAGAAAACTGAGATGAATTTCTTCTTCCCGTGCCGTCTCCTCTACGAAGGTTAGCGGCCATCGAGGCTATCTCCATTTTATTCACAGCGGTCCGAAACAGTGACGTAGTCCTTTTCTGAACCTCTGTCTTAGGTTACAGAGCCGTGAAATTCTTTGTCGTCCTGGACTCTTCGCCTGTATTTTTCCCTGGATAAGCTGCAGAAGTCGGCACTAAATATACATCCAAGTATTTGTACGAAGTGTGTACTCAGATATTTTCTCCGAGTTTCATAAATGGCGAATGTTTTATTTTTGTCACGGTAAAATACAAAGCACACGAGACACAGCGATAATAAATTACCACCTTTGACACAATTCCTACAATACCCCGCATTTGCCTAGAGACCTATTTTTTTGCACGTTTATCATAAAAGGAGAAAAATCAGGTAGGAACTAAAAGTGCACGTCTCCTATTCTTCGACAAAACAGCCATGACACAGTGGCCTCAAATCCATTATCGATTCCTTATTGAACAGTAGAATACACAGAATGCAGATGGACCATTATTATTTCTTCCTTTTTCACCGTGCCCATTTATTACTGCCTTTGAAACGTTGAATATTCATACACCCTTAATAATAATAGATTTTTTTTCTTATGCATATTGGCATTCAGGTATACTCCGTCCAGACTCGGCCAAGACACCGTTGTCCTTTTTAAGGTCCAGTAACAGCGAGATCTTGTTGATCCTAACGGATGACCTGCTGTTGGACGCTTTAATTTTATCCTTATTACTTATTGTCTACGTTTTGTTTTCCTCTTGGCTCGGTGGCAATGAATGCGACAGGCCGCTATCAAGGTTTGCATGATCCTTATTATGTATAATTTTACATTTGTATTTACCGATCTTCTCCAATTTTATTATTATCATTATTGGTATGAGGAACCAATTATTTTTATCTTCCTACCACCAATATATCAAAATAACCAGCAACCAACGAAATATTAAATATACATATAGTATAATCTTCAGCATATCCGTTTTGAAAATTATATATTCCTTACACTGTGTTTACTTATTTGCCATTTTTTGCTGCGTGTCTTTATATTTTTGAGAACGATATTTTTTTTTCGTCTGTTCTGCGTCTCATAAAATCTTTTCTAATCTAAGAAACTCTGTTACGAAACTAAACAACTAAAGACTTTTGGAGGCACCTAGTAAATTTATAATAAACTTTATTTTAAACTGAAAGAAATGGCCTGAGAGAATATGTCCACCTGAAATATTGCAAAAATTCTAAAAAATAGGAGAGCATAGGTATATGATGCGATGTTTGAACGTGGAGGAATCAAAGAATGTACGTTATATAAGTCAGTTTTGTGTTTGTTTCTTTCTGGCTACCCCATCCAGATACAAGCCGTGATGGTATGTATTGATGCATTTGTATTATTTTCAATTGGTAAGCGTTCTCCCAATAGGTAGGTACCTCCTTAATTACAAAGTTTAAAACCTCCTTGGATTGTTTCTAAATTAAAAACACCATGAAAAAACTGTCACAGCACTGGGAATCCTATATCTAGCCAGTAATTCCACTAACTGAACCACTAAGGTCGACATCTGCAACACGAGCATTCAAAAGTAAGTCGCTCGTGGTCAGTGTTCGCCCCCTTGTTTATTATATTTTACGACTATGACTATTGAGCGTTGCTCACATAAAAGATTCCGATGTAATTTAGTAACATGAATGAAATGAACAGTTTTTGTATGAGGTAATGTTTGAAAAGTTAACAGGAACTGTGTGCGTTAAGATCAGTGATTGCAAATTAATGGCACGCGTCGCCTTACAAATTATGATTCCCGTGAGAGATAACACCTATAGACTATTGTTTTTATAGGAGCGGACAGAATTGTGTTGAGACTGGGCCGAATAAAGCAACTGCCTTTGCATATATACCAGAGGTGCCGTCAAATATTGGAACCGCTTTTTTGGAGGCACCATAGCTAAGAATTGCACTTCCACTCTTTTATATTATCGTCGTTTTCCGGTGTTCCTTTTTACGTGAACCGATACTGCTGTGTCGGTATACACGCATGTGTCGTGCTTCCTTTTAATGGAAATGCGCACCCTCTCTCCTGTCGCTGTTTTTCGCACGTTGTGAGATATGCCGTGGTGTCGACCGCCGTAGTATAGTGTTAAGTCGACTTATGTGTCTTCGTCCCGGGTTTGAATCCCTGCAAGGACATTTGCATAAAATTATTCTCACACAAATCTTGTTTCTCTGCTCTGGAAATTGAACTCGCTACTTGCACAATGTGTAAGTATGTGTTTTTACTAATAAAAATATATCCTTGTTACAAGTAGATATACATATTATATACATTCTCATACGTTGCCTAAAAGCAGAAAATGCTTTCTCTATTAGCAAAAAAAAAGCATAGGTAGGATTCAAACTCACGCATTATATCAAACTAATCCAGCACACAAGTCAATAATCCATTTTAAATTGTTTGAATCATCTAAAGATGTGCCCAAAAAAATGTATGCAGCATCTACATCGACAACTTTACTAAAACACAAATATTTGCTTAATCTGTGGAATGCATGAGGAAGTTTGTAATCTTATTTTTTTTTTCAATTATATATCAATTTATATAATTTACATTAGGACCTATTATTTTTGCACTAAACTGTTTAAACAGTTTGTCATTGCAAGCATAATAAGGTCATATTCATTATACCAGATATTTTAAATCAAACACGATTGACTATGTCTCTACATATATTTTTCATTGTATCAGGACGACCGGTTCAACTGACTAGGCCCTTGTCAACCGGTTAGTCTATTGACAATTTAAAATCATATTATTCATTTTTATTAAAAAGAAAAATAATATGTCACAATTATATAGTCAAAGGACAGTAAAATAGTTCTCGACAAGTGGTTATTTTTAAAGACTTACCCGTTGTTTTATCGTTCGGAAATTTTGAGAATGCTAATCGATATCATCATATAATTTCTAAATAACGACCTAACTAGGGCTTTATTCATGTTTTATCTTAATCTAACTCAGAAACCAATTCAAAACATTTTTTAGGTCAATATGACATCGACTGTGGAACGAATTCTGTGTTTCCACATTCTTACAACCCGGGTCTTCTGCGCTTCTTTGGAAGAGTTAAATCGACCCAAACCTTAATAACTGGTGACCCCTACGAGTTAAAAAAACTCTACCAAAATAGTTTTACTTAAAGATATTTGGGGCATTGTAGTTTCTTGTATCGTCTCTGGCACCTTGCACTCTCTTTACATATATTCTCGTCACAGTCGTCACATTATGTACAAGCAACCTGTATAGAACTTTCAGATAGCAGCCAAGTATTTAATTTCGTGTTTTATAGACCCCAAATTATTTCAATATTTAATTATCTTTTATGAGTCTATGAAATTATTAGCCAGAAATTATAGCCAGTTTTTTTCGCAGGTTGCATATTCCTAACGAGAAAAGTGATTTAACTATTTTAATAAATGTGTTATGAATACATTTTAAGTTAAATTATTTTTTTCAAACTGGAGTCCCCATCGACAATGCGGTGTACACGAAACATAATTAGTTTAAATGTAACATTTATATAACTATGATAAAAAAACATTCTTGATGTTATATTTTTTCTCTCTTCATAAACTTAAGTGAAAATTTGGTGGGTTGTAAAGTAATTGACTGATGAATTTGTAATTGTTTTAAATACTTTTAAATTAGGTATAACAAGAAAAAATAGCTATCTAAGATTTAACGATGAGTGCCTGTATCATTTATTCAACTTAAGTTGTCTTAAAACAATATCAATATATCGGTTGAAATTTAAAAAATAACGAGATACGAAAAGATAACCAATGCCATAATTTCATACAAAAAAGTATACAAATGAATTTTATTGCAATAAAGCACTTTCTGCTAACCATCCAATACAGAGCATGAACAATATTTTTATTTGTACAGCAAATTATAAACTGTCATATTTCAAAAGAACTAAAATCCAACAATTTATAATTAAAATTCGATACATTCCAGGGCAATAACAAAGGAATCAAAGGATTTAGAAAGAATATAGATAATTATATATTATTTATTAAAAATAATTATATATTATTTATTAAAAATAATTATATATTATTTAGTAAAATAAATTATATATAAGTATTATTTGAGACGTTTTTAAATCTTGTATATATTGAAACAACGATTCATCATCAACAATGTATTTCACGGGCTTACCTACCAATTGAACCTACTACAAATGTTAGCTAAAAAACGTCTATTCTAACTCAAAAACTTATAGGTATCTCCCAATGTTTTTATGATCTATTCTAACTCAAAAACTTATACCTCCCAATGTTTTTTGTGATATATTCTAACTCAAAAACTTACATCTCCCAATCTTTTTGTGATCTATTCTAACTCACAAACTTATATCTCCCAATGTTTTCCTTACTTGAATATACTAATCTTTTCCTTTCCTTTTTGTTAATCATTCTTTTTCAACTTTACTTCTCTTTTAGTCTCTCATAATATTTTCTTGATCAGTCTTCGATTGCTCATTCAACCTGCATGTTTCGTTTTGTAAATTGTTATTTCTTGTATGATTATCTAACATGAGAAGTTATCTATCTAATTGTGATGTAATGATATACAAAATGTAAATCTATTTATAATAAAGTAATTATCATATTATGACAATGGTGTGTATACTCAATCGATAGTACAAAATCATAGTTAATTAACACTGTGTTTGCATAAATTGACATGGTGTTTTTGTAAAGTGCATTGATTATTAAACTTCCTGAATGTTTACATAAATAATGAAAAAATAACCTATTGGGTATAGAATTGATACATTGTTACTTAGATGTTTAAAAAAGTTGAATAAGTTGAATGCAATGGAATTAGTATGAAAAAATCATTTAGTGCTTATACGAAGGAATGTGACCAACGATCTATGCCACATTTTAACAACCAAAGTTATCTTTTTTATTAAATTAAAAAATATTGATAAACTGTTTTAATCATATTGCTTAGATATTTTTTATGCATGCTCCTATCACTCAAAGTGGAGTGTAAGAATGAAAGTTGTATAAATACAAAATAAATAATCGTCGAATACCTACCTATAAAATAGTGCATGAATGTGAATGAAGCGAGAACTGACAAAAGATTTTGCATAGCACCTCTTCTTAATGAAATACACTGGTTGAAATTTTCAAAACGAGTATAGGTACTATAAGGTATGACTGATGGTGTTTAAGGTTTTTGAACGACATGGCCTCACTCTACATTCAAGAACTGTATCAAAAGTTAAGTTCCATTAGGAAGACAGCTTACATCGACATCATCTTGATCACACGGTACCAACTCTTTAAACGAATTGGGCAGAGTCAATATTATTATGATCGCGGTTTCAGTTATTATTAATCCCTATTAATTGTGTATATGTGTGTGGTGCTCGGTATTTTCTTCCTACCTCATTAACAACACACGATGTGATGATTTGCTAGTTTATAATGATTTATCAATTAAAAAATGTTCAGGTTCAACACTTTCCTTTATAACGTAGATAACTAATTAATTCGAGTAAGTATTTTAATTTATAATGATTCCTAACACTCGCAGTAAAATAGTAACTATTACATGGTTAAACTGTTTGTATACATGTCGTGTAAACATTTTACTTTTATATACATTGTATTTCACTTCTAACTCATACATACATTCAAAGAATAGTGTGGTGGTGAAATTTGCCCTGGGCAATTCTTAGAAGTTATTTGAATATGTACCTACTATAGAACCAGTGGTGGTCAGTCTACACTACACACGACATATCATGAACCAGGAAATATTTACATATACAGACAACATTATCCTCATCAGTCATTCACTCGACCGTATACCTAACTGGTATTTTTCATATATTCAACTGATATCTGAAAATATTATGTCGATAATATGTAACTATCAACACGAAATCGTACACGAATTAAGAAATATTCGCCATATTTATACCTATGACTTGGCCACTCAAAGGTGTCGGGTTCGATTCGAATTTTAAATTGTTGTAAATTAACATCGGACATTTGACTAAGTACCTGTTAGTTGCTCAAGAACCCATATAAAACAATACCTGCATGTTAAGGGGTCATATAAACCTTAACACCCCAATTTCAAATCAAATTTCTCAAATAACTATATGTTACAGTGTGTATCTAAAAAAATATCATAAATATTTTCAACATTTCTCTAGTGAATGCTCGTCACAAAATTTCAAAATTCAGCATTAATTCTCCTAAACTAATTATTTAAAATATCCTTGTTTTAGAACATTTTTTTTAAATTACTTCATAACTATGTGTCGTAGAGAAATAAATCTTGTATTATGCTTAAAGAGTGCATAAAGTCGGAGTGAATGACCGATATTTTTTTTTCAATTCAAGTTAGGTTTGTTCTTAAATTACAAGAAATCAACAAATTTGGGGTTTCCGATATTTTGAATCACACATAAACCATTTTTAACGCACGCGACGTTACCCTAACTAACGCGTAACTCCATAATACATTAGGCGGTTTTAATATATTATCATGTTTTCAGTCACTAGGTTTAGCGTTATATTATGTCCTCTTAAAATCATATATTATTGATGTGTCTAAATGCAATATTTCTTAAAAAATAAATAAAATATATTTGTTTATATCCCGACACTTGTCGTGCTATAAACAAAAAATAATATCGGGTAAATTGGGTAAAATATCGGGAATTTTTCACCCATTTCGCACAAGATTTTATTTACTTTGTTTATACCACGAATGAGCTCTTTTGTACAAAAGTTTCGAAGGTATCATCAAGAAACGATCGTACAAAAATCTAAAAATATTAATATCTCGTATGACGGAAGATTATTAATATCTGCGTAGGTAGTTACGAATCTAATTTAGATAAGTAGGTATCTTTTTGGGACATAATATGTAATATATCCAATTGATAAATTCCATGTTTTTTTTAACTAATTACTACTATAACACCAAAAACTTATCCACTTATGAAAAATAATCAGTTTTCAATACCTACTCGACAAACAAAACGTTTAGGTATAATATTAATGAATCATTGTCAATTTTTCAATACACTTAATTAATCAGATAAACTTCAAATTACTTATTGTTAATAATAACTTTATAACAAGCAAGTAATTTGTTTTCAAATTTATGAATGAGTGTTAATCGCTTCGAACTCACCTCTCAAAATTCGTTTAAAGTGGTTTCAATCGGCGTTCGTGAATGAAATTCTCGGAAACACATTTGAATATTATAAGGTATTTTTTTATCTTCTTCATTCAGTAATCGAGAACAGAAAAGCATTTCCGACTATGGCCGAAGGTCACACGTACGGGACCGTAACTGATAGCACTTTAGCGAGCGTATAAAGATCTCGCCCGATATTAGACGGTATTTGAATACGAAAATGAATTTAGCAATAATTATATCAGCCACACGAGACTTTTATACAGCTCGTAATTGTGCGAAATACGACCGATATAAAGTCATATTGTACAAGCTGTAAAATAAATTGTGCTTTTAATTTTATGCTTATAAAACTACTGATTTGTTTTATTATATATAATTAACTTAATAGAATAAAGGCGTTGATAAAAGCTATGAATGCCTAATCATGACAATTGATTTGAAGAAAAGGGGTGAAATGAAGAATATTTCGTTATAAAATAAGACCATCAGAGTTGGGAATGTGACAAATCAGAATAACAAAAGAGCTATGAATGTCTGGTGCTCGAATCTGTCTGCCTACCCGGTGTCGTAAACGGTGTAATGGGTAATATGTATATTTGGGAAAATATCAACACATACGCTGAGATCGTCTGAATCACAGAGTAACAACTCTTTAAAAGAATCGGACAGAATCAATAAGGCGGCTTACTATTATCGCGGTTTTAGTGTGAACGGGCCTTTAAAATGGAATAAATTGCCTCTTGACATACGTGGAGCTCAGAGCATTGACACCTTCGGTAAACTTCTTAAGACTGCCTTTTTTCGTAGAGCCAACAAATAAGCTACAGCGCCCTTGGAGTGATCTTTTATCACTAAACGGCGCTTTATAAATTTTTATTATTACTATTATTATCATGCATACCTATTTAACATTAACCCCTATTCAGAACATAACTATTGTAACTAAAATAGGAACATACCAAAATTGTGGATTTTAGATTTACGGTCTTATTTCAGCGTTATAAAATATCAACTAACTTGGACTAAACGGAATAGAAACATACCTATATTAGCTGGAACATTCTTAAAAATTTACTGAATTAGACGTATTTTGAATAATTATGAAAATGATGAAAATTTCATAATTTTCATAATTATTCATAATACGCTGATTCAGTAACTTTTTGAGAACGTTCCGGCTAAAATAGGTACGTTCCTATTCCATTTAGTCCAAGTTGATATTTTATAACGCTGAAATAAGACCGTTAATCTAAAATCAACAATTTTAGTACGTTCCTATTTTAGTTACAATAGTTACTGAATAGGGGGTATTGTGCCCTAAAAAGAAATAACATGCTATGCGAATGATATTTTGAAAGAAGAAAACGTAAGAAGCATGAACAATAAGACGACCCATGAATGTAAAGAAAGTCGCGAAAGCGTACAAAAACCTGTGTTTTCAGCCCAAAAAAAGTAACGATTAATATATATTTTTTCTCTGCTGAGAATCAAACTCAGGATGCCACCACACATATACAAGAGCGCTATGATGAAATATAATACCAAATGTATACTCTTTTTAAGAGGCTATAGTAGGCTATAGTATATTTTGAAAATAATTTCCCCAGTACACTCAAAAGATACGTCTTTGAAATAAAAAACAGTTTGAATTTACATCTTTATTCTATTGCATGAGTTTTTTGAAGTTTGATATTATTTAACACTTTTCTTGTTAAATTAGTTTTAGAAAAACCCTTTTCTATTTTTAAGTGTAAGTAACTAAAAAACTAAAAGGCCTATGAATTTGATTTTTACTTCAATCGAATGAGAATATGAAAATCTACCGGCTGTGATTAATAATATTTTAATTACTCTTCTTGATATTTAAAAAAAAAACCTCTAAATTTTAACTTTTCTTCGTGAAAAAATGTTGTATATCACATATTAGGTGATATACAATATTTTTTCGTATTTCATACATTAGACGGTACTTTATCGTGAGACTTCAAGCCTGTATTTTCAATAAACAACAATAATATGTTATTTAAAGTAAACAGAAAAATTGAAGCCTGATGCCTCGTCAATCCTCATATTTGTCTCTAAATTGTATGTGTTTATTGAAAAATCTTCTAACCAGCGATAACATATAACTGGTTGATACCAAGTGCATACAAATGATCTGTTTATATTTTCACTAACGTGTTTTTTTCTCTTTTCAGATATGTACGATACAACGATGTTGAGAGAGAAACAATTCGGTATGTAAAGCTTACTTTGTATTAGTAGGATAATAGTTAAATAATATTGTGTTTATATGCACTTATGTTAATTTAATTACACATAATAAACTCATAAACATGTAAACAACATCGGCAGAAATCAAACGACTTTTAGCAAACAATTTCTCTCGTGTTCAAATCGTTATTATGTTCATGTTTTTCTTCATATTTTCTTGTTTATGACGTAAAAAAGTACCGCTGCTTTCTCCCCTGATTTTTTTTATTTAAAGCAAATTGCATTGAGTGGTAACAAAAAAATTGCACAACACTGTTGCGTAAGTAGGGTTGTACCAAACATAAAACAATTACAATAAAGGCAGACCAATGGACCGTTGTGTCGTAAAATAATTTGGCACCCCCAAAGTTCTCGGAAGGACCCCGATAAACTTCGGTATTTGCAAAGTGAAATACCATACAAGTGTTTTTTAAAGTCCTTTGTTTTGCAAATCGCTCACCGAATCGTTTGTTTTGCTCAGAAAGGTCCGTTTTCTTTTATAGTCTCCCCGTAATATTATGCAAGAGTCGTTTGAGTAACTGTGTCTACGTTTTTTAATTACATTGTAAAAATATTTTTATAGTTTTTTTTTCTCAAATAAAACTTTTGCCGACTGCAATAAAAATACAGATAATTTTTTGTCCAAAGATAATATATTTTTTTACATTTTGCTTCCGGAATTTCATTTCGTTACTTTTGGAATTGTACCTGGGACTTTTGATTAAAAAATCAACACTGAGTAATTTATACTTTCGTATTTTATTGGTAATTTGTAAGGCTTAAACTGGCTTAAACAAAATTTAAGTAGTAGTTATTTATAAAAATAAGAAGTTTATTGGATTGATTTTAGATAAAAATGAATAAATTTTTTTAGCTTTATAAATGCATAATTATATTGCATTCCTTTTGGACAGAGAAAACCGAACGCCATACTTTCAGATACTAATGTGGTCTAGTTAGCGTTCGTGGTAGATTTTTTAAAGTTATTTATTTCAGCTTTATATTTTAGTTTTCTTTCCTAGGATTTTTTAAATAGTAATTCATACTTTTTGAAAGTAAGTTAAAATAATTTCAAAATCGAATATTTTTATGATTGCTTAATATATAGGTACGCATTGAATTTTTACCCTGTGATATTTCCCTGTGAATCAATGATATTTTTTGACATACTAATATCTCAATAGAGATCAAGTCTGAATATTACAGGAGAACCGAGAAATCAAGGCACCTACAGGGCTTACATCGACTGGTTTACGTGATCACTATGTATATGCTCTCGTGCAACTTCGTCTCTATTGAGATTCAAATTTGTCAAAAAATTTAAGTAAAAATCCTTCCATATACTTCTGTCTAACTACTTAGAACAGTTATGTATTCTCGGTGCTATAAATTATGTTGGTTGAGTTTAAAATCAGTTCAAAAGTATAAAACAATAAATTTTATCTAGATCACCATAAAGCAGTGAATAGGGTATAAAGAGAACCCTGAAATAATATAATTTATGTTGAGTATTCATTCACTCCAACCCCTACACCAATGGTTAATGTTGAAAAACGTTAAAAAATGATTTTTCAAGGCCTTTTCACTTTATTATTGGTATTATTCAATGTTCATTTTTGGCTTTCTCCATACTAAACAAATTGCTTTCAGAGGGGTAAATCACCCCTGCTTCTTTGTGTTCACATCTTTTTAAGGGGATTGTCGAATATGTTTCCTCCCCAGAGAGGATTTTTGTCATATATCGAGATATTACTTTGTATATCATTTTCTATTCATCGTCTTGAGTACTTACAGCGTTTATGGGATATATACATAATATGATTTATACATACATAATTATATTAAGATATTATTATCATATTATATTTTGAATTGAATATAAAATTTACTGTTTTTCCTTATTTAAGTTAAAAATGGATATTTATTTATTTATTTATTTAATATTACTTCTCGGGCAACTAACAGGTACTATGTCAAATAATTAATGTAATTGGATATGTGATAATTTATTATTATTTTCACAGATTTTTAATTATCTCAATAGAGACGAAGTTGGAAAATTTATTGTAGGAGAACCGGGAAATCAAGGTACCTACAGGGCTTACGACCTGTCATCGGCTGGTTTACGTGATCACTTTATGCGCTTGCGCAACGTTCACCAATTATGCCTTTTATGATAGGGATCTCATTAAAAGGCATAATTGGTGAACGTTGCGCAAGCGCATAAAGTGATCACGTAAACCAGCCGATGACAGGTCGTAAGCCCTGTAGGTGCCTTGATTTCCCGGTTCTCCTACAATAAATTTTCCAACTTCGTCTCTATTGAGATAATTAAAAATCTGTTAAAAAATATCTTTGACTCCCGACAGGGAAAAAAAATCCAATGTTTGCGCATATGCAATAATAAAAAATATTCGATTATTTTCACATATAATTATAATTATGATAACAATAAACAATTTTTTGTTCTAATTTAACTAGTTCACAAACGCGACTCCCATTAAATAGAATCGCTCATCGTCATTTTTAAGCATTTTACTAAGGATATAGATACCAATATATTATTATTTTGTTTAATAATATTATTTGTATTTTGATTATATCCATTTTTAATTCATTTCTATTTATTTTATATTACTTCTTGTGCACTATGTCAAATATTTATACAACACACACCCAATAACAAGTTACCACATTCTGGAGACTTACGATATTATAAATCGTCTTGCAGATCCAGACCAAAAACACAATTAAAAACTGTGCCTCCTCCGAGAATTGATCAGTAGTCAGATACATAACCAACTGAGCCACGAAGGCTGACGATCGATTCTTTGCTTTTTGTATCTTATTGCGTTTTTCTAACTTTTAAGTATAGAATATTTTTTAATACTATGCCAAAAAATACGCAATTCCTTCTTCATGGGCTCGTAATATTAGTTAGGCCAGTAAATTCACTTGCATTTTTGCAAAGTGTAAAAAATTTCAATAATATAATCATACCTGCATTGTTGTTTGAAAGATTACATCATATGGATATTCACTTATAGGGTATAAATTCATTTTTAATTTAAATATTTTTTTTAATTGCATATACGCAAACATTGGATTATTTTCCCTGTCGGGATGTTAAAAGTTATTTTAGAATATATCTTTTTTATCTTATAATTTTAAATTATTCCAGGTGCGTTGTTTGGTCGTGATCCGGATAAAAGCCATTTTGTTAAGTGACATGAAACCACAATGAATACATTACTATTGACATTTGCATTCTTCCGAAAGTACATCAAAGAGCAGCAAGTTTATATTTCAAAAGCTTTTTTTGTTATTTCAAAAGAACAATAGGCGAAGAAAGCAATTGACAGGAAACGAACTGACATCGTGCACAATCTTAAATGAATCATTTAATAATTTTATCATGTTACAATACGAGGCAACTCTTACAGCCGATACTAAATCAAATCAAATGAACGATTCAATTAATTTATTCAAATTTGGCTGGTCTATAATTTAATTAAATAAACTTGATATTCTGAATCCATGCCTATATTGCAAACCCATCCTCTTTCTTTCAGAGATATGTATATCCACTTGCTTTGCACAAGAGCTTGTTTGTGGTTTTGCTTGAAATTTAAATGGGGCAAGTCTGGTCCAACAGGCGAAATCAAAACCCTCGTGATTACAGTGAGGGTAATCGTGAGGGTTTTGATTTCGCCGGTTGGACTAGACTTGCCCCCCTCGTGTACTTATTTTTTTAGATTTCTCATCCAAAAAGACAAACAAACAACCACAAATTTTAACTTCCCTACACCCCCCAATGTTTTTTTACAGGAAAAAAAGGGTCGTAATTATTTTTTAAGTTTTGATACAATATGTGATTTCCTAGGTCATTTGTCATTCTTAGAAATTTCGAAAGAGCTTGGAAGGAAAAGTGGGAAAAGGCTTGCTCCTCTGAGGAGAGACGAGCTAGCTCCTCTCAATGGTTTTAAAAGTGGTTATCAACTTTCTGTGCGGCACTGATCGGACACTGAACTGTGTGATTATGTTTGTCTCTCGTTCCTGGGACCGAATTAGTGGTTTAATCTCTGGACGCTTGCTATAATATTTTTTTGTTTATACACTTGATTAAGTTAATTATAAATTCCTTTGTCGTAACTTATATTCTTAAGATGATGTTTTTGTATTAATGAATATGGGATAGAAAAGAGGCTTTGCCTAAACGGAGACTCACAGGGAAAAATTGAATGGGGTGCGTGCGTGTGTAAGCCTAACGGAACTTTCGGGTTTCCCAGAGGATGCACACTTTAGCACCTACACGCTCATGACATATGTATAGCGGACTCTAATAGAAGACTTCTTCCCTTGGAGCGAGTCTAAATGGTGATGTCTTCAACAAGATATATAGTATGGTAAAGCATCAACTTTATCGCATTTGTCATAAGTCGTGGTAATCAATGTATGTATTTTGTGATCTCGAAATATCTACGAATTACAAAATATAATAATAGCAAAAGCTTTAATGCACCGGCTTAGAATAGTGTTTCCACCCTTTTTCTATTACCATCGTTTTCGTGTGCTCCGTAAGAGCTGGGTAATCGAAAATACAACAGGCATCAATAACATCTTACATAGTTCAGCAATGAGGTTCACCGCACATTCTGAATGTAGTGCCTTTTATGGTGAGGCGAGACTGGTGTATGGGTATACACGCATGTGTTGTGATTCCGTTTTTAAGGTAATTAAAACCCGCACACCTGTCGCTGGTTACCTCACACTGTGGGATATGCCGTGATTGTATGTATGATCGAACGAATGGATGAATAATAGCGAGATATGCAAAAATATGTCAATAAATAGACAGATTAAAGCAATATGGAGGAAATCGGAGGACTCGTGGATTATCGTTCAAGAATTACATATTTGATGACTATTTAATGAAATTGTTGATTGTAATTGTACAGCTGATTGCAATTGTAAAAAAGAGCCATAATATGATTTTAATGGGAATGGCAAGTTCTTCATTGTCAACTCTCTTTCATATCAGAATCGAATGGACATACATTTAATAATATAATGTTCTAGTCGAAATAATAAAATTACATGTAGTTATACCGCCATATCCCACGATGTGGGGTAAGCGCATCAAATTTGCGGGTGTAAATTACATTTTAAAAAGACGATTGACACGTGCGTGTATCTCCATACACCAGTTTCGTCTCACCTAAATAGGCAACGTTCAGAATGGGTCGTGAACCTCGTTGCTGAAGTATGTTCCGATAACCCGGCTCTTACCCATTAATTATTAACGTCAGCCTTCGTGGCTCAGTGTCGTGTCTTCGTAGCTCATATCTGACTACTGAGCGAAAGGTCCCGGGCTCGATTCCCACTGGAGACACAGTTTTTAATTGTGTTTTTAGTCTGAATCTGTGAGATGATAAATACCGTATGTGGCAACTTGTTATTGGGTGCGTGTTAAATTAATATTTGACATAGTAGGTACCTGTTAGTTGCCCGAGAAGCAATTAAAATATAAACACTTCTCGCATAGTTATTTGAAACAAACGAAGATAACACGAATAAGTAAGTAAAAGCTCTTGAGAAGATAAAGCGATATTTTTATCGGCTTTTTAGCAACTGAAGATAGGCGTTAATATTGAAATATATCTTTATCGTTCCAGACGGGTAACGATCTTTAGTCATGAAGGACTAACGAGTAGAATAATACTTGAGTTCAATAACAATGTATCGAGTGTGTAAATTTAAATAATATTGTATTGGATATTGCGTGTGATGTACATATGTATAAAGAAGGTAAGAGAGAGAAAGAGAAGAGAAGAGTTAAGTGTGAGTCTGATCAGATATGTAATAGTTATTCAAATAATAATGTGATATATAACTGATCCCCTTTTGTTTGGGACTTACTGGCGATCATATCACCTGATATAGGTATAGGTACCTACCTTCAGACCGCTTCATACTATGAAAAGGAGCCAGGTGTTAATGTGGACTTGACAACCTTTGATTCGAGAAACATATTTACATTAATATTATCAATAAAAATATTATATTTTAAATCATTTGTATTTCTTTTGCAATCTTAATATGTTGTACTTGTAAAAATCAATAATTAATAGAGCTTTATTGCAAATAATTCTAGAAGATTTTTTGGATGAATTAAATAAAATATTAATGTAAAATAAAGTTTTAATTATCTCTACGATAAAGTTAAGGTTCTAATACAATCTACATTTTAACATGTTTATCAAATATGAACAATCAATTAGGTATTTTGTATAAAAATGCACACATAAATTCCCTTATACCTAGACTGCATAGACTAGGTAATAGGTATGCACATATAATAGATATATTTAACTCTGGTCTGTCTTAGTACAAGAGCGCGTTGCTTAGAACCGCTACCGCCTTCATACATAATATTATAATGTTTCGTTCTTTATTTACATTGACAATTTTTACTAACTTAGTACAAGAGCGCGTTGCTTAGAACCGCTACCGCCTTCATACATAATATTATAATGTTTCGTTCTTTATTTACATTGACAATTTTTACTAACTTAGTACAAGAGCGCGTTGCTTAGAACCGCTACCGCCTTCATACATAATATTATAATGTTTCGTTCTTTATTTACATTGACAATTTTCACTAACTTAGTACAAGATCGCGTTGCTTAGAACCGCTACCGCCTTCATACATAATATTATAATGTTTCGTTCTTTATTTACATTGACAATTTTTCATAATTTTTTTAATTAACTATATATAATCGATGTTTTTCTATTTCTTTTTTATCGCCTTTTTGTTGTCAACTTTTATTTTTTGTTTTGCATACAATTATTGTTTTTTTATTATTAATATTTTTGTTATATTGTGTAACTGCTATATTTTTGTGTATAATTGTAAAAGGCTTCTGGCCGTAGATACAAATAAATAAATAAATAACTCCATTGTGAATTAGAAATAACAAAAAAAAACACATCATTTAAGATTGTACATATGTAGGTACCTATATCACATAAATAGAATAAACTATATAATTTCAAGTTCCTTAAAAAATCTTATAATTAATTTAATATACTCTCTGTACTCATTTGTTTTGAATAAAATATGTTTGATGTATAAGTTGAGTTATCCTGCCCAGTAAATTATTTAAAAAAATGAATTCAAACAGATACTTATGTTTCCTTGACCTGTGAATATATAAATTCAGATATAACAAAGGATAAAATAAGGATGCAATAAATATTCACCAAGATATAAAATGTCTAGTATCTCTGTCGTGATATTTTAACGTGAAATCCAATTACCAGGTAATCGTTAGGCTGAAGGTTAATTTTAGTTTCGATAATATGTAGATTATCTTGCCAAATACCTCCATTATATCCGTTGTAATATTTCTTATTGCATTACTTTATAAATATATGCAATAATATTATATTAAAAATAAAAATAATGGTGATGAATTTGGTGCAATATTTTTCTCCGCATGAAGGCCATTATTTTATTAAAATATATTTTACATGCAATATCGCATTGCAATTCGTGATTAATTAAGAAAAAAATATTCACGTTATTTCAAAAGTTTAAAAAGGTAGCCATTGCATTTTAATTTGATACACCTTACCATTCAAGTGCTCATTAAACACATGTAAATAATAAAAAAATGTATTCCGTCCTGACGAAGAATCGATCGTATCATATAACTCTCTCGCTGTTACAACAAATCGATTTATGATCCTTTCCTTTATTTTATCATTTAATTTTTGCGATTATATAAGACAGCGTTTATATTGTAGAATTTTATTGTATTTTTTCAGTTAAAAGACCTTTACTAGGCGAAACGATCTTACCTGTATAAAAATAACTCCAACAATTAAATTAACAATATATTAAATCTAGATTTGTTTTTTATTAGAATACATACCTACGTAGATAATAATTATTTTTACATTTACAAAAAGTTTATACCTACATTTGATGCAAAGATCATACATTCCCTTAAAGCATAAATGTTTGTGCTATAAGTGAACGAAATCGGTCGTGGCAGGATTCTAACTCGCGACCACTGGCCTACTAACCCAGCGCGCTAACCGCTCTGTCACTTCCCATCTAAAAATATGGTAGAAATATATAACTTGCGATAAAAATCACATAAGCAGAGAGAACCGAGCGCCATACTCCTCTATTTTTGCACACAATCCTAGCTTCCTTTACATCCATGCATCGTCTCATACATGCTCGTCGATTATTCAAGCTTCTTATATTTCCTTCTTTCAAAATATCATTCACATGGTCATGCCATCCCTTTCTGGGGCGGCCCCTGCTATTCACTCCACCTCTTACACCCATGTATATTTTTTTGGTCAGTCGGTCAGTGTGCATGACTTAAAATGAAATATTGTGTTTAGAAAGAGAAAGACGTATACGTTTGAATGCGTATGTATGTACATGTACTTAGGTATATATGTAAATGTATGAATAAATAAACAACATAATAGACAATAACATAAAACTAGCTCACCTTAGCACAGGCTATGCCTGGTGAGGGGGCTAGTAACACAAGATACAAACAAAAAGAGATAACTTAAACTATGTAAGCACTAGTGAAATAATAAAATTATATTTATTTAAAATTATGTAAATAACTTATATTTACTTTGTATGTCTACTATGTATATAATATATGCTTATATTACCTACAATTATTCTGTATCTTATATCTACTCTCTGTTTTTGGATATAAATAAATAAAAATTACTATTCTTTGGCATCTTGAATGTGGTGTATGAAAAATACATACCTATTTAACTTTTCTACTTGTTGGTTCTGTAGCAGGTAGGTAGTTATGTACCTATTATAGAAGAGTGAGTACAGTGCAAGTATTATTGAAAGTAAGTAAGTAAGTAGTGGAGGAGATGACCAAAGACCAAAACCAATTTAGCGCTGGTCGTGATCCCTGGCCTGGCTTCGGACTGGTCCCTATCCTCGCTTGAATCTGCATACGCCCTCCGTGTTGGGCGTACAACGTTTAACCATATTTCCATATATTTCCCTCCATAAATTACTACTATACTCCCATTATAACGGATCACTAATATTACAACTGAGGCCGACACCAACTTTGACACTACTTTCAACGTACGCTATATACCTCCTCGTATAAGAAAGTTTAGTTTTTGGTAGAGCAATCCAAGAAATAAATATTCAATGATTTTCATTAATATATACATACTGTCACATCGTATTCCTCATGAAATGTGATAAGAGATCAGAGCACCATATAATCGTCTCTTTATTTATTTTATTTCTAGTTTTAGTACACAGTTTATTACAAAACATATAAACAAATTATATGCATACCTAATAGTGCAATCGTGTACACAAAAATCCCACAAGGCATTGCCTGTTTAATAGTATTCTCGCGCAGGTTGTCTGATTTATATATTTATTCAGTTAGATGACAATCTCTTTCGTGCAATGCAAAGAAAGGCGAAAATTGCAGGACGGAGAAGGAATATCGTTCAAGAATATCTATTTAACAAAATGTGGTTGACTTATTGCCGTTAATCGGTAAATAAGAAGAAGGATAAAGGAACTATAGGGGTGTGGATAAGGAGTGTGACTTGAGAAGCTTCTTGAAAACCATGAAGATAGGAGCTTCTCTTATACCATGGCTGCGTGAATTTTGAACGAGTTTCCGTGTTTCATGAAACTAATGCTTTCATATTTCCATTATAAAGGTTGTGTCAGTCCTTCCGCGGAGGACCTAGTTCTTCGTTTATTTTGACATCAGGTACACTCGTAAATTCATTTTATCAATCATACATACATACATACCATCACGCCATGTCCCTTATGGGGTAAGCAGAGAGAACCGAGCGCCATACTTCTCTATTTTTAAATATTTAAAATATGGCCGATCCAACTGAGATTTGAAACTAAAAATGCCACTTAGCACAATCGATAGAACATATGAAAAAATATAGAATAATTAATCTAAATTATTTGATGAAAATTATTTGTTGATAAAATGCAGCTGGGGTATTTTGATCTGATGGCTTCGGTATTACAAATGCGATTTACTCGATCAATTAAATTAATATTTTTATATTCACAAAACACGATTGGATATATAATGTTAATGTGTTTAATTATCTCTGAAATGCGTTGCTCTCCTTTGATCTCTACAGGAAATTATTTGCCTAATGGTATCGTCTTTACATTGACTACAAATACTAATTAACTATCTGCCTATATTAAAAATACTTAGGTACCATATATCATTTAACCAATAGATTGATATTTCTCATGTACCTATATGGCAAATCTTATATCTTTATAAAAACGTTACTTTGGTTGTTTCATTTTGCCATAAATATATTATTTTAAACTATACGTACCTTCTAAAATGTCTAGGTAATATAACTACTTATCACATACCCAATATATAAAACATTTAACCTGCTTTATATTTTATGCCTTAAATTTACAAATATGTAAGCATCAGCATTTTTATCAAAATTTTAATTTCATAACATTCGGTCGTAAAATAATGTATAACATTATGTAACATTTATTTTATTATGATAGTAGTGCTTAGCAATATGAATTTTATTCTTTGACGATTGCAGATCAAAATTCGTCATTAATAAAAATAAATACATACATATCATCACGCCATGTCCCTTACTGGGTGAGCAGAGAACCGAGCGTCATACTCCTCTATTTTTGCAAAAATTATTGGCTTCTTTTGCATGCATCCATGCATCGTCTCATATAATGCTCGTCGATTGTACGAGAATCTTATTTTTCCTTCTTTCAAAATATCATTTACAAAAATGAAAATGTTTTCATAAAAATGAAAACAACCTAAAATATTTTAACTCTGTATCTTAACCATTCTTTTATTTTATTTTATTTGAACCTAACAAACATACAGTCATACAAACAAATATTACAACAAATTCAATTTTAACAATTTTTGATTATGAATTCAGGTTGTGCCTTTTGTTAGTATTTTTATTTTTATTTATTTTCACAAAAGTTTTACATAATAATAATTGGGATCTCACTAGCCTAAAGGTTATCAGTACCTAAGTTTCCCATACAAAAAATTAAATTCATGTGTTTGTGTTTTCATCTTTGATAGAATTCGTCTCGGTTTTTTTTATATAATTTCATTTTTGTTCATTTGTAGGTACATGTCCTATTCAGATTCGTCTAAATTTATCCGTCTGAATTTTAGTACATGAGAAATGTCAAAAAGTTGACTACATTTATACGGGATTCATTACGTCACACTGCGCGGATGAAATCCTTTTACACAACGAATCAGAATAGGACATAGTATGAATACAATGTAGGTATAATTTTGTATTGTTTGCCAACGCACAAGGCGTAAAATTAATAATCAAATATCTTTTTAATTGTTTATTTTAAGCCAGGATTAACGTTTTCCACATTGTTGCATGTATCAAGATTAAATATAAAAAGAGGATCACAGAAATATTTTCTCGCTATTGATTATCTTCTCATCTCTTCGTGAAATTGCAATCGCGTAAATTCATGCGTCTTCGTGCATACGTTATTATTTATGCAAATCGCTACCGAGCCTCTCCAGCCAGTTTCCAGTGTCTGGGTTTTTTATCCTCCACTTCTAGTCGCGAACTTCTGCATCAAAACACGCCCTTACCGGTTAGCGAATAATTATACATTTGAACCACGGACGTCGATGTAATATGGGCGAAATTCCGTTGCGTTTATAAAAGATGATTTCAAATTTAAGACAAAATAATCACCTTTGGAGTTCGTTTACGCTCAACGTATCAATACTGGACAAGGTTGGTGTGTTATTGCAAAACTGAGTGTGGTTGTTTGTTTGGTGTTGAGAATGGACAATATTATCCGAGTGATCTTTTTATGCCCACAATTTTCACACGCTATTAAACAATTGACAGGGATATTATTAAACAATTGCACGTTTTTTTCTTAATTGGCGATTTGATGACTTGATGGATATTTTCTACTGTTTGTTTCGTTAACGTAGCCTGATATCTATGCTTCAGAATTATCATTCAACTTCCTTAGTCAACTCCAACAATCCGTTGAATTTTCAAGCCGGTTATATTTTAATTTACGATTTTATATATATTTTAGTTACTTATTAAACATTAATTTTCATTAATTGAGTGAATGGAGCACTTAGACCAGTTATGAATGATCGCAACATATCAAAGGATGCCAAAGTTGCCATTCATAACGCAATCGTAGTGCCAACCGTGACGTATGCAAGTGAAACCTGGACATGGCAAAAGTCGCACGAAAGCAGAATAAATGCAATTGAAATCAGATCGCTTAAAAGAATTTGTAACAGAACGATGCATGATAGAGTACGAAAATAAGACACAAGGAAAGAATGCCAAATAAGATTTAATCAACAAATAAGATGTAATCAACAAAATTAAAGTTAACACATTGATATGGTTTGGCCACTTGGGAAGAATGAATAAAAAACGCCTGACGAAGGAAATATACAAAGCTGACAGGAACGAAATAAGAGGTCGGGGGTGCCCAAGAAAAGGATGGCACGACCATGTGAACGATATTCTGAAAGACGGAAATCTAATGAACGTAATAAACAGACGAACATGCATAAGACGATGTAAGAATGTTGACGGGGCGATGAATGTGTGAAGATAGAAAATTGTGGCTTCCGGTTCTCTCTGCCTACCCCGTGAGGGATATGGCGTGACGATAGATATTAATTTTCCAATGACAGATTATCTCATTCACAGATCAAGAAAAAAAATCATCTGGCTTTAGAATCGAGTCATCTGATTCAAATGTAAGATGTACCTACATATAACTGCTATCAATAGGTATAGATAGACCTAGAACGATATGTAATAGAACGATATATGTTAGAAAAAGAAATGAGGACATAAGGAGAGAATGCAAGCTAAAGAAGGATATTATATGTAAAATGAAATTGAATCTCCAGAGGTGGTTTGGGCATATTGAAAGAATGAACGGGTGAATATCAAGGGCCGCCCCCGAAATGGATAGCATGACCATATTAATGATATTTGAAAAAAAGGAAACGTTATGAGCTTGAGCAATCGACGAGCATGTCAGATGGGTCGATAGCAGAGCGGTTAGCGCGCTGGGCTAGTAATCCAGTGGTCGCGAGTTCGAATCCTGCCTCGACCGATTTCGTTCACCTATAGCACAAGCATTTATTTGCTTATTTTGGGGAACGTAGGAAGATGTATATGTACTTGTTTAACAAGGACATATTCATTTTTTATAATTAAAAAAAAAAAAAAAAATGTATGAGATGATGCATGGATGTAAAAGAAACCAGAATTGTGTGCAAAAATAGAGAAGTATGGTCCTCGGTTCTCTCTGCTTACCTCATAAGGGACACGGCGTGGTGGTATGTACGTAATATAGACCAACCCTTCTTGTTTTTATTCAAAAATCCGTCATTGCATAAATTTCACGAGACATTGAGCACGAAAGTTTTTTTTCTGACACAACGGTTTTAATAATTTCATTAAATGAAATTTTGTCGAGTAGAATGAATGAATGAAGCGACGAATAAGTACTAAAACAATATAATCTAATTCCTACAGACTAGATACATCCATACATACCATCACTTCATTCCGGTTAGACAGTGAGAATCGAACTCCACACATTTTATAATAACACCCAATCAATGATTTATTTATAACATCTTCGATGCTCTGCTGTTCTTCTGAATTTGTTCATTCCCATTTATATTATGGCTGTTATACCATATTTTACTTGACCGACCCCTGCATCTCATTCCACTCTTGTACCTATACTAGGTTGTCAGGCGCTCATCATTCATTCTTTCTAAGTGGCCAAACCATCTTTAAGCAGTTTATTTCCTCGAATTGTATGAACACTGAGGTTTGCTAACCGCTGTTAGAGAATTCTTATTTCTATTGTCTCCGTATGATACGATGATGGTCTGCCATTGTTTGTTTTTTTTTCGTCTAAATATTGGACCCAGTTTTTTGCCCCCTCTTCAAACAATCCCGGTATTCTAAGCAGGTAAATTTACCTGACAATAAATTGCAGTGTATTATCATGCTTATATATTTAACTAGTTTTAAATCTACATAACAGAAAAAATATCATAAAATAAAAGGTTTCATACCTTAGACCTGCTAGCCCTACAACATGATTTCCTAGTTGGGCAGCAGTAATCTACTTGTCAAATGGTGTGATAAAAATATAAAATAAATAATTTTCAGTTATCACAAGAAAGAAAAACTAATTAAGAGGCTATAGTAGGCTATATAGCTATAGTAGGCTATATAAATATTTTGAAAATAATTTCCCTAATACCCTCAAAAGATACGTCTTTGAATTAAGGTACAATTTGTATTTACATCTGTATTCTATTGCATGAGTTTATTTAATTTTGAATTTGTTTAATACTTCTCTCTTAAAATTAGTTTTAGTAAAACCCTTTTAATTTTTTTTATTGTAACTAAAAAACTACTAAGTCTATGATGTAGATTTTTACCTCAATCGAAAGAGAATAAGAAAATCTACTGGCTGAGTTTTTTTTATTATTATAATATTTTGATAACTATTCTTGCTATTTAAAAAAACCTCTAAATTTTACCTTTTTTTGCATGATAAAATGTTATATAATATGATATATCAGGTGACATACAATATTTTTTCGTGTTTCATACATTAAAATGTAATTTAGTGTGCATTTTTGCTTACATCCGAATACCCAAGTTATACAAGGGCCTTAAAATCTCTTCCTCGTGTGTTCTGTCGGGTCCTCCTTGCGAAAAGCTCTCCCCGTCCTGTGCTGCATGGAACAGGTCCTCCACACGCCTCATCCCGATCCGTTGCTTTCTGCCATCTCCTCTATGGCCCTACATTAATAGTGAAATGGATACTCGAAATAAAATAACTCGATTCAAAATGAAATAATGCTTGCACTAGATGAAAATAGACGGATAATTGACTCACAGCGCCAACTTTATGGCGCATAGCACCACAGTAAATTTCTAAGAAACATTATATTTTCCAGGTACCTATATCAGTTTTCCTGTGAGTCAAAAAAAAATTTATGCAGTACCTATTCTGCACATTATTTTAAAATGTAATCAAACATTGCCGGGTGCAAATAAATCCCGAATGTCAAAAATAAATTGAAAAATTCAATTACAAAGAAAAAAGTTTTGTTAAGCTATAGAACAAAAATATATCTGAAAAAAAAAACAATATTAATATTTTAAAGTATGTATGCATTTTTTTGTTATTTTTTTTTACTCAAATTGAAATAAACATTTAATTTATTAAAAATATACTTCATTAATAAATACCTATTTAATTTATTTAATATTTAATTTATTAATATTTAAAAAATAAATATTAAATATTTATAGATAAACTGTAGATCTGGCTCTGTCATTGTTTATCTAACCCAATACTCTGTTTCATACATTATCATATATGTAATACGTTTTTTGGTCTAAAGTAGGTACCTTGTGATTGCACATATATATATAGTTATAAACGCTAATAACATTATAATACAAAGTGATGAATATAGTTTTTAATTCATCTACACGAAATAGTGATTGTTTTGTTAAAAATTATAACATCCTGTATATTTAGTTCAGATAACACTTTTTCTCTCTTTCGCTCTTACGTGTATAAATGTAGGTCCGATGATCTTGCTATCTCTCACCTTCTTCATCTATAACAGAATCAAGCTGAATGCAAAAGCGTGACCACAGCTCAAGTCATATTTTTCAATGTGCATATACGACAGTAGCGCTCAAACCATGAGTCACGACCCCCCGAGAGGGCGGTTGAAAACTTTCTCAGGTGACAAGAAAAATATAATTATATAGTATGTAATGAAACACATCCCGTTAATCGCTGATTAGATGACGTTCTAAGAGTGATTCTATATCGTTTTGGTTCGAAAATAAAATACTGTCAACGCGTATAGAATTCATGTCGTATTGTGAAATTTATTTACTTAATTGATTTTATTAATTTACTTTGTTTTTTTCCTTATTGTAGTATTAAAGATACTTAGAAAAGGTTCATTTTATCAATAATATAAATGGTGAAAAAAGCACAAGCTCTTAAATGCTTTGGATTGTTAAAAGACATTTTATAAATAATTTGCCGATGAAGACAGAGTTTTACCTTGTGTTTAAAGTCTGGATCTGTGAGACGATAAATATCATAGATCTCCAGAATATGGCAACTTGTTATTGGGTACATGCTAAATTAATATTTGACATAGTACCTACCTTTCAGTTGCCCAAGAAGCAATTAGAAATAAGAAATAATTGTTTGATTTTAGTAAGTATAAATATAGTCTTATTTACATTTAAATTCACTAATTTTACCACCACCCGCTCTGCATATGGAGACTGTAAACAGCCCCTTTACAGAACGCTAAGTGAGCGACACAAAAAAAATGCATAGCACGATAAGTAGCTCATGGAGCCCTCTAGATTAGCGATCATGGCACCATAGTGCAAAAAGAACATTTAACATTAACATTTAACGTTAAATTATGGACTGTCATTGACTTCAGATCTTTTAAAATTAAATGCATCAATGGTATGGTCAAAATCTTGGTAAAAAATAAACTTATATATGGTTGGATAATTTATATAGCGCCGTTTTCGTGAAAACTCACCTCAAGGGCGCTTTGTAGCTCACCTCAAGGGCGCTTAATGGGAATCTACCAATAGTAAGGCACCATGACAGAATTTTCATTGAAAAATTGGGTTAAGAATTTAAACGGTTTAAGCACCACTGCAATACGGTATAGTATTAATAAGAGTTAATCATAATAATCGCACATAAGGCCATTTTTCTCTAAAACTTTACACGTATCTAAGCAGTAAAATTTTGCATAAATTTAATTACTAACATTCAAATCCGGTTGTAAAAAGATACATTAAAAATGGATCCTCCATTTTATATTAAAAATAAACATCCACTCTTTTATGAATGAACACGTAATAATTAATTCGTACTTTTATCTCTCCTGTACAAACGTTAAATTATTCTGTTACGCAAAAGAGCTAAATTCGATAATTTATCAGCAATTAAAATGAAATATTTCGTTATTTAAAACAAAATTAAAATCTCGTGCGCATAATTAAAAAGGCTATATGCATAACGGAGATGAATGAAACACCTAATAAATTATGCTAATTTTAAATGTTGAGTCACATTAAGTGCCAGTTTTATCCAATATATATCTATTAAAATTTTGGCAATTATAAACAATACTTTCAAGACAAGTATATCTCAATGTTATCGGATAATTTTTGTTTAGTATATTTATTGGGGTGTAATCCATGAATTAAACTGTGTATAAAAATAATAAAAACATGCATTTTCTGTACATTAAACTTGTATTAAATGTACCAAATTCACTTTTGACATCACTTGGGTCGGTTGTAAGAGATTGCTTTATGGCAAGAACCAAACGAAAACCTCTAAAACTCTCCTCCCTTTCTGTATAATTAAAGTCGTATTTTTTTAATTACTCGAGGTTTCACAGAGCTTGAGTTGATTGGAAGAGATTGCTTCGTGGCTTTTATAGACATTTAACAAAAAAAATGCCTGGAATATATTTTCTAATCAAGCGCAACCCCACATAAATAATTGATCGAGATGCAAAACGAGCTTAAAAAGAAAACGAAAATTATAGCCACAACGGGGCTTACAGCCTATCATCGGCTGGCTTATCACTGTATGTGCTCGCGCAAAGTTCACCAATTATGCCTTCACTTTCATAGTTCCCCATACTGTTCTTCCCCCACCACCACCCGCTTCCTTATGGGGACTATTAACGGCCCCATGCAAAACTCTGAAAGAACACATAGAGAACATACGAAAAGTCAGGATAACTCTAAAACCTTGCAGACACAGCACTCAAAGTGCCAAAGAGAGCTAATCATGTGGAAACAACTGGCTTACCGTTCACTGATATTGAATATAATAGTACACCGAATTTAAGACAAAGAAGTCTTGAAAGCCCTAAAGTTGCTCTTCGTGGCTACAGGGTCCGCATGTCCAATGGCTCCAAAGAAATTCCCTCAGACATCGTTTTAGAGCTCTCGTCGGAAAGTTGACACGAAGAAGTTAGTGCATTCCTATAGGATATGCTCAGAAATCTGTTCAGGGTTATCACAAAGCTGACATGAGGACGAATCGGATAAGTGAAAACGAAAAATATAACTTTTGAAACTGCCGTGTCTAGTATGGAATTGCATGATCCAATAATCGGGAATAATCCACGAGGTTAAAATTTGAGTCCTCACATCGATAAGAAATAAAAATGTCAGTCTGCCCACGGAAGAAGACCAGCGACGTTGCCAAGCATCTAAAAGAGAACCCCGGGCCTATTTCTCAATCTCTCCACGAACTGTGGGTAAATTAACAGGTTGGAGAGAAACACCGCCCAAAATTGAGCTTCGGCCTCTATACAGGTTCCCCGTACTACAAAATCGTCATATTAATTTAGATGTTCACCTAAATATTTGTTCCCCTCATTTCTTCCGACAATTAATTCATTTTTTTCTAAGAATTTACGCCTCTCATATAAATCTTTTTAATTGCGATCTGTATATCCTAAAATTCCTGAACATGAATTCCTCTGTGTTACTGTGGGTTTATTTATAATAATTATTATTTCTAAACGCAATTAGTATTACATAAAACAGCAGTTGCCTTTCGATGTGTCATTTTAACTGTCCATTAACCACGCATTTAACTTACAGGACCGGTATCAGAACTAAAAAACGCTTTTTTTATAATTTTGTATTATATGACTTAAAATTGATTAAAAATCTTGTCTGGAGCGTGCTGCTGTATTGCAGCGAAACGTGGGATAGCAGTCGGAGAGAATCTGAACGTCGGGCTGCCTTCGAAATGTGGTGGTACAAGCTCATGACTAGGATCCATTGGTCAGACCACATTCTAAACGACGTGGTACTGAGCAGAATCAACTTCTAAAGAAGGTTGCCCAATAACCATTCAAATGGATAGACATCAGGCATCTGGGTCTGCTTATTACTGTCGCCAAAAGAATGATAGAGGTCAGAAACTGTAAAGGATGCCCTAAAAACAGTTATATGGACCAGATGATCAATGTTGAGAGTTGTGGCAGCTACCGAAAGATGAAGAGGCTGGCGGACAACATATGTGGAGAGATGCTTGATGCAAACCAATTCTAGGATTATGACCATGAAGTAGAACACTACAAATAATAAAAAAACACGTTTTAAGTTTTTTTATAACTGATGCAATTAAATAAC
Organism: Molanna angustata; assembly: GCA_963576475.1. NCBI lineage: Eukaryota > Metazoa > Arthropoda > Insecta > Trichoptera > Molannidae > Molanna > Molanna angustata. Next base: position 24,513,791 of record OY754971.1, read on the forward strand.
TTTAATACTGCAAGTATTGCTAATAAGTATTTTAAACCAACACTTTCAAAAATGTTCGTTACATTTTTCATGCTTACAATTAAATGAATTGGGTAAGTACTTTTAATACTGCATATTTTAAACCAACACTTTTCGAGAATATTCTTAACATTTGTCAAATGAGGTTCATACTCGCAATAAAATTAGTAACCGATTGTATCTTCGTCCATTTCTTCATCGAGATAATAAATGAAATGTTGTTTTTTCTTTATATTTCGATATGAATTATTATTACGACGATGTAAATGCCCGCCATAATATTCCACAAGTTGTACATACATATCAGTTGTACAATGTAAGTATGGTTCATCAATGGGTGAGCTTGCCAGAAGCCTTTGTTATGGTTAGTTAACTCCTCACTATTGTACCAAAATAATGCTAATCAGACATGATGGTATTTGAATAAACTGTTCAGGGGGTACGCTCACAACAAGGATGTCAAAATAAAATATCACTGACACATTAAATGATGTAATTTAAATTTCATGTTTACATTTTTTAGTTTTTATAACCGAAATATAACCGAATTCCATAGGTTCTTATCAAGGCAGACACATATCCGTATGGTTCAACAAATCTTTCCCAACATTATTACTGCATTATTCCAGATTCAAATATTCAACATCTTATTTGCATGATCAAGTGCGAATGTTCTTTGCCAATTATTCAACATTTAAATAGTTACCATTGTATTTCATTCTTTAAATTGGGCTCGCGTTACATGTAATAAATTGTATATCTTATTTATGCTTGTATATATGTAGTTTAAAAAAATATTGGTTATTTTATTCATAATACTAGAGTATAGGTATATTTTTATTTAAATTAGTGATAGAAATATAAAATCTTTTGCACAGCCCTAATTAAGCTCGACCGTGTTTTGGAGCAGTACAACTAATTTTATTACTCTAATTATGTGATCTTAATTCCATATCTGTTTCCATAATAATAATAAATCCTTTAAGAATTCCACATCTACATTTTGTTTTTTTTTTATTTTAAATATCGTGAACGAAATTCTGATTACTAAGCGCGTGTGAGAAGATGGAATGGTCAATTCTCTTTACCTTCCTGATTAAATTATTTCTATTAATATGATTTATCGTTTATTCGAATTAACAGGTAGGTACTATGTCAAATACTATTTACTAAATACGCATACAATTATGTTTATCGTCTCACAGATACATACTGAAAACACAATTTAAAACTATGTCTCCACCGAGGATCGAGACCGGGATCTTTGATTCAGGAGTCGGATATTTTAAAATTTTATGTTATTTAATAAAGTTTATAAAACGTTAATTTTTTTATTAGTGCCTTCCTCACTAGGATTAAATCTCGTGATGAGGAAGGTACTTTACGAAAGCAAAATAATAATAGGTAACAATAAAAGAACAAATAAAACAAAACAAAGCAAAGTATACGCCATCAAAAAAGAAGAAAAATACAATACAATTAAAAAAATGTCAATATCTAACTAAACACGAAGGCCTCCATTTATTTTATTTTTGTATTGTACTTGTACAGGCCTTTCACTGGGCGATAAATATATAAATAAAAATCTCCATACATCGCTTATATCGAAGACGACACTAGAACTTAGGCTGGGTTGTTTCAACAAAAGTATCAGTAAAATTATAGTTAATATACTTTGATTTCATAAAATTGTTCGAAATTGTGTCGTTTGACGGCACCAAAAGTATTGCACAATTTCATCAAATCACAGTATTTTAACTATACTATTACTACTACTTTTTTTCGAGAAACACAGCCTAAGGCTAAAGTAAAAAAAGATTAAAGTCAAAGTACAGTTAAAATACTTTGATTTCATAAAATTGTTCAATACTTTTGGTTCTTTCGTTGAAATCGAAATCGTTAAACGACGAAATTTTGAACAATTTTATGAAATCAAAGTATTTTAACTATCGTATTACCGTTACTTTTGTTGAAACAACCCACCCTTTTAGTGGTTTATTTTTAAAACACGTTTGTATAATATTACCTATGCAATAGAACCTACCTTACTTTTTTACATAAATGTGTAGACTTTCATAATATACTCACACAACTTTCTTTTACCTGTGTTTGTACATGTTAATTAATGTCTCATGGGTACTGTTTAATTGATTCGTCTGGTTTATAATATGTAGGTACTTACATATATATCAATTGCTGTTGACTCGTATAAGTATGTATAATAAATAATTATCTATCGTATATGTGCAGATAGACTCAGATAGGTAAGTTGAAGTAAGTAAGGTAGTTAGAGTTAGTTATGTATGTTTGTGTATTCCATATTACACTGATGTTGGTTGTATGTAGCTTCCTCATTACCACGGTTGGCGGGTATTCAATTACCCCAGCGAACAAAACCCACGGAAGCATGGATAAGTACCATATACCCAAGTAAGTTAACCTGACGTATTCAAATGCCTTAAATTTTGTGATATTTTCACAGCATTATCATTAACTGACTTACATTGACAACGCATCAATTCAGATGTTCTCAACCGGTTCGTTTATATTTTTAAACCCTTTTTTTATAGATCGTGTGTGAAATATTTGTGGTTTGTAAGGATATGAAATTTTCAAGCGTATTGATAAATATCAATTTTGCAAAAGGTATCACGTAGAGTTGTAGAGAATGCATTCTTTGAGTTTTTTCATCTAAAATGTGTGTCTTCTTTACAACACATAACCTATAAACCATTTTCTAAATCTACTATATGTTTATAATGATTTAGTTAACATTTAGTTGATAAAAGTTATTTAATTTCTGTGTTTTCATGTGCTTCAAAATGCTTAGCAGTTGTAGTAGTAACATTCGTTAAGATCTAAAAACATATATATATATAAAAATTAATACATCTAGTTTGAACAATTTGTGGATTTTAGTTTTACTAAATTATTTATACAATGCATTCAGAGATCGCCAACCTTTGAAGAATAGAAAAATGTTTGCGCAAACTAAAATACTGATAAATTCTGTGTTCACCACAACCCACTCATTATTAACAATGTCTTGCTGTATCTATAAATAAAAGTATCACCTATACATAGAAATTATGCAGAATTTTTTTGTTCTATTTAATTTTTTTCGCAAAAGCGCAACTTCCATTTACTGTTATCGCTTAATGTCGAAAATCGTCATTTTGAATAAAATTAAATAGAACGAAAAAAAATAACTGTGCATAATTTCTATCTGATTATGAAGTTCTATCATTAAGTGACAGTTCAAACATTGAAAAAATAGTACTATACATTTTCTACTACGCGTCATGTCATTTTATTTTTCATAAATGTGAATATTTTTAAAAATGAAATTAACTAATTTTAACAAAATCGTTCGCACCACGCTTTTAGGGACGCTGTAGTTGTTATATCTAGCGAGACTAAATGCGTCAAATTAGACACTAAAGAAAATTCATGACACTTTCTTTGATATGTTTGTTATTTTTTTTATTAAATGTCACTTTTTGTTTTTTTATAATTGCGTAGCATATCATTTCAAATCTGTTGTAAGTTCAAAATTCATTCCTGTAGTATATTTTGTTCTTATTCAACTTGTATATAATGTTTTTTTGTATAATGTTCAATTAAATATATATTTTTTTCCTGTTTATTTATTTATTTAAATTAATTTACAATAATGTTTACAATGGCGGGTTTATTGTCACAAAGAAATTTCTGAACCAACCAAAGAAGCGCGAGGCCTTAAATGTAAAATCACAGCAACAAAGAAAGGAAGGAGATAGAGGTTGTGGGAGGAGAGAGAGTGAGAGAATAGGTCAATTATTAGTATTATTAGCCAGTTAAAACAATTTTAGTATCTTTAGTTTTTTTTTTCTTATTCAAAATTGCTAATTTTTATTTTAACTTTGACTTGGTAGTGTTTAATTTATGAAACTTTGTTTTCCCAGAAAACAGGTCATTTGCCCTATGTTTTCAAATTCTTTCTAATGACAAATTTACTGACACTTACTTCAATTCTCAAACAACAAAGTTTAAGATTCTTAAGTTAGTCTTGATAAATTCCCTAATAAAATGAAAAACGTATCGACAATATTGTAGAATCTAAAACATAGTATTTTGAATTTTAGTCATTTATAATAGAATTTTACCAAGCAAGTTAATAATATATCATTCTTCTTTTTCTTTCTATAGATTATTGATCTATGTTACAGGAGTCAGTCTAGCTTCTGGAAAGAGGAAGTATAACTTTCCATATAATATTTTTTTTTATCTACTTATTAAAATGATTGTTCTATGGTCTACGATAAGGTAAACAGGGTTACGACTTGTCGTCGGTCTGTTTACAAATTCTTTTATCGTTCACCATCATGTTTCTTGTTCAGTTCTTATATTCTTTTGATCTTTAACCCTCCCACTGATGCCTGAACAAGCCTTAACAAGAATATTTGAGTATGTATTAATCTTTCGTGTTTACATCAATTGGCTGCACTATCAACTACCTACCTTAGTATGTTCATTATTATTATTTAATTTCCTGTCTATTTCGAGTGATGTGACTTTTCTCTTGAAATTATTTTACATATGTATTAATCATAATGATATTAAAGATATATGTATTTACATATCACGCGATATTCTAATACCAACATGTTGTCATGACGACCGAGTACATCGCTACACCATGTCAATTAATGCTCCAAGATGATTCACATCTTAAGACACCCGACGTATCAGACACGGAACGTACTGGAACCGATAAATGTTTACTTGTGCTGCTAACATAACTTCCATCATAATAACTCTAGCATATATTCATTACTCTATGGTCTTGTCGTATATAATATTGTAATAAAAAAGATCTATAAGGAATTGCCTTAATTATTGGTAACATAATATGATGGATGCTCTCTTTATAAATATATGCTCTCTTCTATAAATTTGCGAATTGTCGTGAAAGTCCCACTAAAGGAACACGTCAAACTGATTTTGAAAATTATTGTCAGTAATCGATACTTTTTCAATAAAACATGTATTTGATATATTATGTTTTTTTTTTTCAATTCACAGCTGTCTACGTTTACGTACAAAACGTAGTTGCTTCGTTTCACGACATGCAACTGATCTATAGGGCTACTCATGAAATTGATTATGATAAGATTCAGACTATAGAAATCTTTTATATTAAAATTATATTGTTTTATACAAAAATAAATGACAATTTCGTACTAAACTTTGATCTTAACGAATCTTTGTGATTGACTGTAGATCAAGTTGAAAATTAGATTATGATCGAGTACATTTTTAAAACTATGACAAGATAAGAACGTATTAAAATCGTGTAACGAGTAATCCTATTGATTTCAATACACTAAAAATCCCCACTGGTTGATACGCTGTGTGTCTGAAGCCGTGAAGTGTGTTTTAGTTACCCTGAGACCGAAATATTAATATGTGCAGAGGAAGGTCTATCTAAGAATAATAAAAAGATTCAAAAAACAAACGAGATATGATGTTATATTTTGACAGTGTAGAATTAAAAGGAGATTAGGAGCGATGCGTGATTTGTTTGGGCGGGACCGCGTGGCGTTTTACTAGACATGACTAGATAACACTGACCTCACGCCTTTAAAAATCTACCATTTTAAATAGATACAATATCTACATACATACAGAATATTACGGATCGATTCATGTGAAATAATGGGTGGATACATCTTTCTTTATTTTTGGATTATTTTCAAAATCAGCTCGAAGATATTGCTATCGATCCTGGCTTCCTCAAGAGTCTTTCAGTATACCTGTCCCGATACTTTCGATAGTTACATTGGCCTTTTCCAGAAGTCTATAGTCGATCAAATAGTAATCTTTTCCCTAAAACCCTCAAATGATATGTCTTTAAAATAATAAACATTGTTTTTTTTACATCTTATTTCTATTAAGTGAGTATTTTGAAATTCTTTTCATATAGGTACAAATAGTTTTCTTGTATAATGAAAACACTTTTGAATTGTTTCTTGAAAATAACTAAAAAAAAACTATAAGGACTACAAAGTTCATTTTTGCTTTAAACGAAAGAGAATGTGGAACATACTGAGTAAATTTTTTACTTTTTTAATTACTCATTTTCCTTTTGAAAAAAACTCTACTTTTAATGTTAACTTTTTTTTATTTGGTGATATACAATATTTGTTCATGGTTCATATATCAAAAGGTTATAAGTGTGCATATTTGTGTACATCCCGTATTCCCAAGGTCATAGACGTTAACAATGACCTTAAGTATAGACAGATCTGCATGTACATTATCATTCCATCTAACCTCAGCTATGTCTATCTTTCTTAGATTTTTCATACATTCTCTAAATTAACCATAAATGCATAAGTGAACGAAATCGTCGTTGCAAGATTCGAACTCGAGACCAATGGATTAATAGCCCATCGCACTAACCGCTCTGCCACCACTCATCTTATGTCCCATTATGCAAACTATCAAAGACATAGGTGGATCAATAAATTACACTATGTATATGTCATATGAGTATGTTTTTTTTTTAACATGTCCACGTAGGGGACGCCAGCTATTAGGATTTGGGTCCATTTTACTCTTCCAAAGAAGCGCACTACGTAGATTTGGGAGGGGTTTGCAATCTAGAAAAGAGTTTATTAATTCGGATTCTAAAAAGACCCGGGTTGTACGAAGGCGGAAACACAGAATTCGGAAGATCGTTCCACAGTCGGGCTGCTGTATTAATAAAGGAGTTAAAGGAGTATTAGTAAAGGAGTATGTTTATTAAGACAAAATACATACTTGTAAGTTGGTCTTAAAAATGCATTACTCAATAAAAAATGACATGATATAATACCAATGCTAATTAAAAATGCTAATGTATATTTTTTACTGTAGTAACCAACTTTCAATAAATGGTATTATTACATCAGACGTAGGTTATATATTATTAAAAATATTGATTGATTTTTGAGTTTCTCTGCTTTCGGTTATAAAGTTCATTTTCTTACTCATCTTATTCACTTTTCTAATGAGAAGGAAATGTATTAGAATATTATTTTTTCTCAAGAATATTGATGAAGACAAGTTAAAGAGACATTTCACAGCATATAAATTCATTTTTGGATGACGCCTATGATAAAAACTGGTAACGCATGTTTAACGCACTCGACGCGGTTATGCGATTTCTATATATGGACACCTTATCATACACCAGTCATTCTAGTTAGGTAGTATAGACAGAAATGTTTCCTTTTCAACTTTTTTTAATAACAGCATTTTATGTAAATGATTGAGCTTTGAAATCTGGGAAATCAAAGAGAATCAGAAAACTGTTATGTAAATATACCTAGACAGATACACTTAAAATCATATTTTTATTATTGTATAAAAGACATCCGTCATTACAATGATCTCAACTCATTTACAGCTATATCGGATAAAAGTATGTAAATTTAAATAGATATCTGCAAAAAATCAACTAACACTTAACTATAATAGGTACTTTATAATTTGCATCATGTACAAGTGGCGATTTTGTATCATAAATAAATATCAAAGATTTACATTTTGATAAATTTAATTTAATGTCCTTTTCTTATTCTTTTTAAAAATGAGAGTGCTCTACAATTGTTTAAATAAAAAACTAAGCAATTTGTTAATTTAGAATCATTATTTTGAAATATTCGAGTATGATATTTAAGATGCTTATATTTGAATAATTCTATGTAAAACCAACAATTTAGAGTTTGCAAAAAAAAAGATTGATTTAGTACGCCATAACGCTTTCGTTGGAACAGTTTGCTTATCAGAAATGTAGTTACCACTAAGGGAAATAGCCTTGTTTAGCAAAAGTGCCTATCTTAGTTTAGTTTATTAATATTGCATATAAAAATGAACATTTTTCACCAGCGCCTGCCTCACTAGGATTCCATCCCGTGATGAAGAGGGCACTCGATTAAGATTAAAACTGTTTTTTTTTTCAATATATATATTAATAGTTTACAATTTATTGACTTACAGATGTCCATACCACATTGATTTTAGAAGACTTTTATAATAATACGATATATTATCACATATTCAATAACAAAGGTTTTATTTAACCGTGTATAGGTATATTTATAAATAATTAAAGAATATACATTTTATGTTCACTCTTTATTAATTTATTTATTATATTATAATGATTTATTCATTTTTCTCTGTGCTATTTCAGAAAATGAATTTCTCACTGTATTACATCAACAGTTATAGATCTAATTTTTTTTAATCGTTTTCTGTTTTTTTATTTCCATTATTATAATGATCGTGAACGAAGTTATAAATGTATATAGGAGGTTTTCGGTTCTCTCTGCCTACCCCAAATAGGGAAATGGCGTGATGGTATGGTATGGTATTATTGTAATATTCGTGATGGTTATTTTTCAAATAAAATGAAAAAATAAACGAAATTTCAATAGTATTCTGTCTCGTGGATAAAATCCAAAATATTTTTGCTGTTAATGTCCAAGTCTGCCTATAAATTGCCACTTTTCAATAATAAATCCAATCAGAAAATGTGAACTTCAAATAACTGCATTTGTTTTATATGGTTCATTCAAATGATTATTATTTGATGTAAAGCATATGTTTATTTCACATAACTTTAATTCTATATTATCTAATTCACAATTATTTATAAGTTTCTTATTGCAATCCCGCGTGTATAATAAATTGTGCTTACCTGAGTAATGTATAAAAAATTATGTAATAAATATTTATATGCGATATTCAGTTTTATGTATATATTTTGAATATAATAGAAATTCTTATGGTTTATCATATTTTTGCATGAATTAATTATTCATAAAAGCTTGTGTAGAGTGATTCCTACTTACCGTCACAGCATTATGCTAATCTATAATCGCACAAATACAACTTAATTGGCAACCAACCATAAAACATTGGCTTTCTATGATGATGTTGTGACAAACTATTAACATACTGTGGATTTAAACTAAATTATACAATTAATTGAATAATGAAAAAAAAACAGCTTAAGTGTATACTTAAATGTAGCTATTATAGCTATTCCTACCATTATTATAATAGTGCAATGTTGCAATTAAGGTAAAGATTAATGGTTTAATTTTAACACAAAACAAGTCTCAAGTGTTGGTGCAGGAACCTAATTTTGTAAATTATTTACCTGCATTTCAATGAAAAATATTTATGAAATAATCAAAATTATTGCGCATATTTGAAAACAAAAACTTGAAGAAGGTACTTCACTATTATACCTAATTAATAGCAACATTAAGAGGAAGAAGTCATCCATGACAAAGCTAGTATGACCACATTACGTAATACATATGATAACGACAATATCATCCTTTTGAATTTAAAATAATACGAAATTTTGTGTGAATATTGATGAAAATTTGAATATATTATGACGGGATATGAAAATTAAACATAAGTTTTGTCTTTTGTTCTTAAATAGACAAAAAAATCTTATTCAACCCTAAGAAAATCAATTTATACAACCTTAAATAATTTTATTTAAGATACAGTAAAGAAAGCCCAAATATTCTATGCAAAATAGTTATAGGTAAATAAATACGTATGGTGTGGGTAAATATGTATTTCCTACCTACACTACACTTTCATTGTGCAGTGTAGGTATGGTAGGTGTAGTGTCTATTTAATATTATGTTTTGTTATTACACAGCCGTAGATTTAAGATAAACATAAAAACAACATTTTAAACACAAATTAAACAAAAGAATTAAAAGATTACGAACTAAGAAATTATGTGCTTTTTAAATGTCCGTTTGGGATTTATGATATCGATATAATGCATAAGATAAAGTGAGTTCTGATTGAGCGAGGAATGGGAGAGAAATAACCGATATCTGTATTGTAGAAGTTTAAGCGAAAATATTTCTAATTATGGTGTTTCTAATTGGTACTGTTATATTAATTTGAGGAAGGATGTTTGGTACATCAATCGCATTACATAGAATAGACATACACGAATTATTAAAACATTGTTATGTATCTTGAATATCAAAGTAAAAGAAAGCAAGCAACTTACCTGGTTAGTAAACAAATTAGACTAACTTTTATCTGAATATAAAAGTTTCAATTATTTCTCCTGTGCACAGTAACAGAATAACGATCATTTAAGAAAGCAAAAAAAAAAAAAGTCATCTAGAAAATATGATTGAAGCAGATGAACCATAATATTGAAATAAATAGGACTAAAAACGTGACGCAAGAAAATGTGTCAAATAAATAGAAATGAGAAATTCGATTTTCTCTACCTGGACTTCGTATAATTATTGTATGGTTACTACATTTATGTATCTATACAATAATAATTCTCCGCTTTTGTATAATACTTATGTGACAGTTAGCTGTTTATGTATTCATTATGCACTGGTATTTCGAAAGCTGATTTATCCTCATGTGACAGTTCCACCATATGTGATACAAACATATCGCAGGAAAACTCGTCTAAATTAACCAACTTAACATTATGCAGCCGTTTAAACGAGCATAAGCATTGTCATTTTATATTTATTGAAAATCAATCACTTCAAATTGTCGCTATTAGTTGTCACGTAAAATAATCAAGGAATGTTATATCAAAGTTAGAAAAGAAGATAGAAAAAAAAATTCAGCATTTTCACGAAATGAGTTTGTTATATTATTTTTTATTTAAATATTTTATTATGAAAACTTGATAAATCTTCAATACCATTTTATGAAAGTGATGTGCCATTTTTTGGTAATTTGAAAATAAAAATATCAAATTGGAGTTTCCTGAGCTTGGGTTCACTTGGGTCTAAGCAACTATAAAAAATTTGCAAAGTTTGTAAAGAATAGAATGAGTAGTCTATAATCGATAAAGTATATAGTTTATAGTTCATAGTACACAGCACACACAGATACATTGTGATGAAACTTTCAGAATACAATCTCAGCATGATACTGGTTGATAATCTGCAATAAAAGAAAAAAATATCCTCTTGGGGTAGTGAGGAGTTAAGAATAAGCAAAAACTTTTCTGTTGAAATATTATTTTTTTGATAATTTTTGTTATGTCACAACCTTAACATGAATCGAAGGCTTTTTTTTTCAAGTGAAAAATAATAAAAGGTATTATCGACTTGTTATATTTTCAACAAGTTGGTAGGCTCTTCTATCCTCCCTCGCATATTTTACATCCCTCAAATATTAACCCTAACTAAATTGTTATACAAGTTGGTTGGATGTAAGGGTGGCTTCGTGGACGAAACCAAACAAGCGATCATGATTCTATTTTAAAACATAAATTGAAATACCTTTACAACTGTGAAAATCGTGAGGGCATTTATAAAAAAATATCTATAGTAAGCTCGTCATTTTGACAAATGAATTTTTTAAGAAAATTGATTTGTAGAAAATTTATTTGAATTGTAAATATTTACATACTTGCACCCTGAGCAAGTGGTTGACATTTTAATAAAATATTTAGCTTCTCGGGCAACTAACAGGTACAATGTCAAATAATTATTTAACACGCACCCAATAACAAGTTGCCACATTCTGGAGGTTTACGATATTAGCCGTCTCACAGATCCAGACTGAAAGAACAATTAAAAACTGTCTCCACCGGGAATCGAACCCGGGAACCTTGGATCATTAGTCAGATACCTAACCAACTGAGCCACGAAGGCCGACTGTTGGATTATTATTAGTACTAGTAGTTGTTTCTAACCGATTTCATTCACCTATAGCACAAGCATTTTATGCTAAATTTAGGGAATATATGAAGTTGTACATGCACTTGTTACTTTAAAAACTTTCTCCACCGGGAATCGAACCCGGGACCCTTGAGCCAACTAAGCCGCGAAGGCCGACATATGACAATGAAAAAATAGCCGACCGCCGTGGCACAGTTGGTAAGTTGGAAGAAATTTCCAACTAGCGATGAAATTAATAGTCAATTGCTCAAGGTAGGTACTAGAAAGTGTTTATTTATCATTCAACATTAATTTGTGTTCTCCATTTTTTAAATAGATTCAATAGCCTTAATAATGTTATTAGAATTATAATTTTTTTTTAAATATCTGCATTCTCATAAAATATCTGTAGATTGTCCTCATTTCTTGGTTGTGTGATCGCTTTAAACCCGAGGGTAGACTAGAAAATTGGATTCATAGAGATGAATCCTTGCAGCTGCTCTAAGGGAAAAATATTTCCAATAACCTTATAAAAATACTCACTGTGCGTTATGAGATTTCCATCTTATTTTCTCGTCCGTCGTAGGTTTTCCTATTTTCATGTTAAAATATCATTACTACAAAAATTATAATTTCGTAAAATATTAACATCTATTTCGAATATCTTGACTTCACGTGTTAGTAAAAAAAACATTTTTTGTGTAATAAATGATAAATTTTGCAATGATTTTTTTTTTATTTCCTATCTTATACCATCACTCCGTTTCCAAATTGGAGATAGGCAGATAGACTCATACACCTTCTTGTATCATCATAACTTCATATTTACCCATCCATTGAGACCTCATTTATATGGCAGAGGAAATTTTTCTTGGAAGACCATTAATTTCTCGTTCCTTCTTATCAGCCCTGTATTAATAGCTTTGTCAGATAATCATCGCTAAATCTTCCGCTTTAGATTCATACCTACTATTCTTCCGACGAAGCGCAATTGATAATACTTAGTTTTAAAAAAACATGTCTTTAAGTATAAAATCCTCTAACATCCCACCTTTCTGTATGTTATGTACTTCTGTGTCAATAAACTGGTGTGTGTTATGTATAAATATTTACCTACTAGTCGTGGATGAATATTATATTAATCTCGAACGTTTACCGAGATTTGATTAATTGATCTAAATTCAATTTTGTATAATGTATAGCTGATGAAATAAACGTGACTAACACAATTGGTAAAATCCACATAAAAATTCTTCACTTGAACCACGTTCCCTTTGACTCTGATCGAATCTCGAGTAAAATGGCCGAGCTGTTTCGGCTGGGCGTTGAGAGATCGTATCCTCTTATAGAATAAACACACTCTATACTCTAACTTTTATTGCATATTAAAAAAAACTTATCTTAAATTCAATCAATACCTAACTAATGCATACATTCTTAATCTTAAGATTGCAAAATATAAAAAAAAATAATCGTTATAAGCGACATTTTTTTAGTTTGTGGTGAAATACATTGTGAAACTAAAACCTTTTCAATCCTTTATTCAAATATTCTTTATTTATATGAGCGAAAATTCTATAAGTGCTGTCGTTATTTCATATACATTTTGTATAATTTATAACATTATTATGTGTTCTGAAAGAAAAAAGCAAGAAACGGACCCAATACATACTCTGTTTGAGGCATGTGGCCTCCGATGGCGAGATTAAAAGCTAGAAAACGTTTCCTGACCACGACATCCCCCCTTCAGGTGCCGCCAGAAAGGGCAAGGCAAGAACACTGGATTGAACAGTAGAGTGGAGGACGAAACAAGCTGTCGGAGACTTTGGGACCGGGACACCATCTACCCTACCGCACATGGAAGACACTGAATAGACTTCGTGTAGGTGTCACAAAGTGTAAAAAGAACTTATACAGGTGGGGTATGAGACGAGAATAAGATGTATCTTGCGATTACGAGGAGGTCCAAAATGACAAGCATCTTCTTGTCTGCCGATACATGGTACAGGGATGTAACGAGGAAGACTTGGTTGTGGCAAATGACATGGCAATCGCTGCTGCAACATATTGGAGGGGAGAGGCCTAATGTGTATATCATATGGTACCTAAGTATTTTGTTTATATAGAAATATTGTTATTTACCTTTTCATATCCCTAATTTATCGAATTTCGAAGAAAATAATTGAAACATCAACCGTATTTCGTATTATGAGGAATCGCACAAGAATATGAAGATACTACGACTTTCCCAATAATTAAGTCTTTATTACGAAAATAACACATACTTTCTAAAATAGAATCTATTCGTTTTCGAATTGACATTTTTTTCGCAGAATATACGTTTTCATATAATTTTCACTCTTATTTTACATGATATCTACTCAATAAAGCTTGATATAATAAAAAAACATTATAAGTTTATGACATATTATGTATGTCTTTCTAATTTGTCAAGGGTGTCCTAAAAGACGATGGAAGATATTGGTGGCGGAGGATATGCGGGCAATGTCTCTGAGGTCGATGCTCGGGATAGAACGAAGTGGAGGAGCGCAGTAAGGAGAGCTAACCCCAACACCACTTGGGATAGAAGCTAAGGAGAGAAAGAGACATATTATATATTTCTATTATTTTTTACGTAAATAGAATCGTTTCTCGACGAAAATATCCGAGAAATTCAACACAAAGTATAGGTATGTAAAATATCAATCTCGTAGTTTTTAAAAATGCAGAAGTTTTGGCTCATTATATCAGTTGGTTATCATAATTTATTTAACCGGTGAATAAATATTGACGTTAATTTTATACAAAATTTCGAGACACGCCATACGAACCGAAATAAAAACTTCAAATTCTATCGTGGAATAGTGTTTGACTGGGTCGAATGCGGTAACAAATGAGATATATTTTTTTGTCGGTCAGCTATCTCAGGTTAAGTAGATTTTAATAAACAGTTTCCCTCCGCCTATTCCTGGCTGGGTCTTGTCTTACCATACTGTAAACACGAGAGATTCATCTCACAGTAACGGATACTTTTTTTTGTAACGCTAGGGACTGTTGACATATTGTTATAACGAACGTTGGTAATGATCAGACCATCTCAAATCAGACGCCTTCTTCTTAGTAATTTACTTGTTGCCGGTATTTTCTTTCACCAATTACCATTGTTATTCATATTCTGTTATTTAATACGCGTCAGAAGTATCCATCGTTTTAAAGAAGACATTAAATTCAATGGATACGTTAATATATAAATAAATTGTTTTTATAATAAGTTTTCTTGTATAAAACAAAGAAGATCGGTATACACAGTAGCTATTCCGAGATTTTCTTATAATTTACGAAAGACTTCAAAACGAAACATCATTTATCCACAATACATTGTAGGTATACAATATGAAAATGTTATAGTAAAACGCGTTTAATTATCTAATTGTTTTACATTTTTTTATCTTACCCTGTTACTTATGCCAATAAATAAAATATGACACTTTAAAACATAAAATGCACTCATTTTCACGGAATGAGATTCGCAGTACGCCTTATAAACAAAAAAATTATAAAACGAGACTAGCTTGTTATAATTATTTATTTATCTATTAAATTTTGGTACAGGAAATTACCCACACAAAGCCAGCTTTATAACGCATAAGGCAATCTATTCCTACCAATCCAAACAACCTGAAATCTCAAGTAAATTCGGTAGGTACCTACAATAGCATAATGATTGTATATAGTATTATTGATTTAGCGTTATTTTTATATATCGCTATGGCTTTCAAGTTCAGGCACAGTTCAGTTGGCCTGCAAAATGACCGTTGCCTCTGTGAAGACCTCCTCACCTTAACAAAAAAAGCCTCACATACCAATGATGATTCCGTCCGTACATAATTGTCAAATTTGAAGGAGCGGGGCAACCGTAAGCAAATTATCTATGTAGCAACTATTACGGCTGTTTTATTCATTCTTAAATCGTATTTGGATCTATGCAATAATATTATGTTGGTATTAGGAATTTGTATTATATTCATTTCTGTTGTACACTAAAAATAAAATATAAAAATGTATCAAATTTTAATATAAACCCAATGTGATGTTAAGTTCTCTCAGAATTGGCAATATTTAGAGTAAACGGGATTTTCTGTGATTAAATTTAATAACATATACTCAAAGTAACTTCATTCACTTTTCAAAGAGACTTTATGTATTAATTCATTTCACATGAAAAGTTACACATTTAATGAAATATTTACGACATTAAAAGATTTGAAAAAGAAAATATTTTAAAACCAAACAACAACAGATCTATTCAAAATTTTTGACATAATATTTACCTACTTATCTTTTCATTGGTCACATTTTAGTCACCATCGTATATGAGGGGTTAGAAAAAATCGGAGAGGGTTCAAAAGTTTGTAGAAAAACAATTATATCGCTACTTCCACCACCACCCGCTCCGCATATGGGGACTGTCAACGGCCCCTTCGCGGAACGCTAGAATGAACGACAAACAAAACAATGCACGAAGAGTTGCTCATGGAGCCCTCTAGATTAGCAATCTCCCTCTAGCATAGTAATAACAATTATAAATTATTTTAATCAAAATTATATTTGTCTAAGAATTCATCTGTGTGTTTTATAATGAGATGAATATAAATTTAATATAGGTACTTGACCGCCAGATAAGTATGTAGGTTTTAACTCATCAAATGTAATGGAGAATTAAGTACCTCTGACCTATGACAGATGTCGAAACTAATTCTCGTGGTAACAGTTCTCACCGTATATGTGTTTTGAATACATTATTTAGCATAGGACCTTATAATCAAAAAGAAGATTATTTCCTCGTATATGCATTATGTTTCGGTAGCAGCCATTAGATGTTGTTGTGAGACAAAAAATCTAATTTGAATCCCCGCTGTGGCCGATACGTCTTTACCTACCTACATTTTACACGAGAAGCAATAATTTCCGAGGCAAATTGCCTAATTGAAACCCGACTCCATCTCTATACAGCCCTAAGCCGCCGTTGTATTCTTTACACGCGATTGTCACATATTACTCTTGAAACTTCGATAAAACATCGCACACATCCGTCGTGTTTCGGGAGCCATGTATTTTTGAGACCTTCCCAACTATCAACTGGGACAGGAACAAGATCAATCTCATCTTTGAGACGATAACCAGCATTCATTTCATTCATAACGAGCTTCTTTCCTATTGTAGGTATTATTTTGTTTAGTCTTCATTTCGTCTTCCTTCTCCCATATTTGTCTTGGCGTAAGCTTTCCTTATTTTTGTCCTCCATGCCTCTCTATTTTGCACCATCGTTTCATATAGTTTTGCCTTTCTCAACCCCTTATCCCTTTGTCTCGCTCGGCAGTGACTCGTCAACTGTGGCAAATGTTGTTTGGTTCGGGCACACCGCCGGCGCAGACGTCGGGTCAGACATCCTGTGTTGACAATTGTGACGTCAAATCTGACAGGCGATGATTGCGTCGGATGCCCCCGGTGTTAGCCCGCCAAGCTTTCGGACGCCAACACGAGGACCTAGGGGTGCGGGGACTAGCCCTTCCGTTCGATCGGTTGTGCTAGGGGCTTGCCCCTGCTGCCGATCTTGAGCGGTTGCCCCGCCGTTTGAGGTTGGATTCTCGGGGGCGGTGGTTGAACCCGATGGATAGTGGATACTTTGTGTTGTCCGACGTTGCGGCCGCGTCCGGGGGTGAACAGGACCAATGGGTTCTATAACGTCACCGGCGTGGAAGTGGTGTCGCGATCTCCATAGATACCACTCTACTAATACGTGAATCTGGGTTAACCTCTACCTCTCCTGGCTTCCTGTATTACTGTTGCAGTATGCACTGCATGATCTTCATGCCTCATCACATGACCATACCATCTCAATCTTGATTCTGTTATCTTTTCCGTTTCTGGGATCGATATGTTGGTTTCTCACTCTGCCTAGCTTTGTCACACCTCCGAACTATCTATGCATCTTCATCTTGTTGGTTGGATTTTAATATATTTTCCTGTAACAATTCTCACTTAATATGATAACCTTAATTGTACTACGCTTTTAAAACTTCTTTTGAGATTTCATATTTCATTATCATAATTAAAGTCAGGGAAGTAAATAACTTCAAAGCGATCGCTTACGCCAATAAAATGTTAATTGCGCAATAATAATTGAGTGTAACATAAAGCAAAACTTGTAGATGTGTTGATAGTTAGGTCTTTTCTGTTTGTGTTATGTAGATGACCATTAACATCCTAGGTACCTACTGATGAATTGCACACAAGACCAACTATTATTGGTTCATATTTTTTTGCAATTACTACTAACGCGAATCTCACAAACGATTTTTTACACAGTAATTTTATTCGTTAATTAAGCCGGTCGAAATAAATACAAGTAGGTATGTACGTGGATTCCTTTGATAATCTTCATGAAACAAGAACTAGTGTGATGGTAAGTTATTTGATTGATATACTTTTTTGGAGAAGGATATTTTGTATATATATATTTTTTTCATATAAGTAGTTTCAATAATGATTAGTAAGCCATTACCTGATTCCTTATAATATTTTTAAAACATAGAATGTTTTAATGATCATCCCTGGTGGGAGTCAATGATATTTTTTTTTGACAATCTTTATATTTTGAAATAGGTATTATAGTTTGTCGAAATAAATCATTGACTCCTCCCAGGGGAAAAATCAATCTAATGTTGATGGCGTTAGGAAAAAGTTTTATTGTAATTCCATAGATGGCGATGGTGTTTCAAACTTTTTTCAAGCTTTTAAATATTGCCACACAACATATAATAGATCATTCAAAGATTTAGATTGAGAAGGAGATTCAATTAAAACTAAATTATTGATAACACGTAAACCAACATTAAAATTAACAGAAAAATTTGTCATTATTATATTATATCAATAACCTGGCACAGAAATCCATTTAACAATTCAACTTTTGTGACAGAGGATAGAACTTTCTGAGACGCACCTTACACTCAGGTCGTCTGGATCACAGAGTAATGCCCTGGGTATACGGATGTACACAAAAACGCACACTATTTTTTTTTTCTTATGTATGAAACACCAAAAAATATTGCATATCACCAAATCTGTGACATACAACACTTTTTCGTGAAAAAATGGTAAAATTCAGAGGTTTTTTCTAAATAGCAAGAAAGTAATTAAAATATTCTAATAATAAAAAACTCAGCCCGTAGATTTTACATATTTTCTTTCAAGTAAAATAAAAATCTACCTCATAGACCTTGTAGTTTTTTAGTTACGTACAGTAAAAAAATATAAAACTTATTAAAACTTATTATACAATAAAATATAAAATAAATTCAAATTTCAAAAAACTCATGCAATAGAATGAAGATGTAAATACAAACTTTCCTGTATTTTTTTATTTTTTTTTATTTATTTAACATAATAATTTTATTATAACCAATCAAGATATAATTCACAGGTAATAATATTTTTACTATTTTTTCTTTGCAGTGCCTCATCAAAAAGATTGCGATCTTGTGCTTGATGATTTTAAAGACGTATCTTTTGTGGGTATTAGGGAAATTATTTTCAAAATATACTATATTATAGCCTACTATAGCCTCTTAAGTAAGGCAAATAAAGTCAATAAAGCAGCTCATAATATGCTCGATGGGTATGAGTGATCCTATTAAGTGCATTGGATTTCTTTCAGATCTCCACTGTGTTCAAAGCATTAGCAAGAATTTATTTTTTAAAATACTGAAAACAGCTTACTAATGATTCCTAAAAGCAACCCTGCTTGGAATAATCCTGAACAATTATAAAGCGCTATTGATTCCATAATTTCTTGAATTTTAAATATTTTGGTGGATTAATAGATACAGTTTTGGAGCGTTTTACGCGTGGCAATTATTGTATCTATTTTATCAATGAAGTAGTATAATATGTAAGTATTTACAAAAAATAATACCACAAGAATACAGAACAAATTAAATGCGACTTTTCGTGGCGTATTTTAATAAATTATTTATAATTAGTCACACCGCATAGCTTTATTTGAATGTTGATAAAACTTGTTTGTACAGTATTAGGTATTGTAAGATTATTTTTGGGGAAAAATACATGGTTTTTCCGTTTGGATGCTTCACAAAAAAAAGACCGCTCCGATGCAAATAACATATTTTATTTTTATTTTTTTTATTTTATATTCATTTGAGCGGTGAATAATATGATTCAGAAATTAGAATCCCATTAAGAATTAGGATGTTAGTTCATATAAATATAGCTAATTATGATATTCGAAATATAATTAAATGTTCTTATATGCGGTCACTAATTACTTTGAAACAACGTAATTCGAAAAGACCAAAAATGAAATGAATTTAATTTGAAATATCACACGTAATATCTTGCCCAGATGTAAATTGGACAGAGCCATGCTTTGTGCGGTAATATTGAGTAATGACTTATTAATTGGCCGAGGTAGGAAAAAAATCAATGACGATTGAGTCACATTTTAAGTGTAATTATTTTGATAGCCACAAATCCCGCGCATAAGAAACATATGTACATACACACTAGTTGGTACCCATCAACCATAGAATGAGGCTCAATGTTTTGTCAGTAGACTATACTAAAGAATAACTAATGGCACGCCGGATACCTATTTCTACTACGTACGTTGTACCAATGGCGGCTTGTGCACAATAGATTGGTATTATACTTAACTCAAAACTTTAATTGTTTATTAAAATCAACTTAGTTATAGTACTGTCCTACTACAAGAAAGATTTATGTCTTGTTCTCCAAAATCTAACTCGAATTCAAAATTACAAATTTGATCAAAGTAATCTATCTAAAGTGTGTCTTATTTTGATGAAAGGGTCAATTTTTTAATCATTTTTACTTTTGGGAAACGATATTCTTTCTATGTTCTGTGGAACTGATAGCATGCAGCCTTCTGAAATACCACACGAAAAACATGAATTTCTATTAATTTTCTTTGATCATATCTAAGAAATGTAACACAAGAAATTATTGTTTAATTACAAATAATAAAATCAAGTCGAGTATGGTTTGGTAATGTAACTATAGGAAAAAATTCCCATCGCCTCTTGTACATCCTGCTTGCGTGAAATATTTTATGTATTAGATAAAAACAATTTGTTTTGTAACGCTTAGTTAGATTTTTTTATTTTACACTATTTTCAATAACAAATAATTAAATAATAACTTCTGTCTATTAAATAATAAATTATTTAGATGAATATCTAAATTCAACTACAATTTAATGATGACACTATTATCAATTGTAGATATCTTGACACATATTTTTATCGACGACCTTCATTGCATTTTTTTAGGAATTACAACATTTTTCTATTCATTAATCATCATTTATCTAAACTAACATAAATAAGTATCCCTTTAATAAGAGATTTGTGTAAACCAAGGCCAATGTACTCTAGATACTTATTTAAACCCAAACTCACGGAAAATATACGACTTAATCACGTTATCTGAAGGTTTTATTCTGAGTCATTTAACTTGATATTTTAACATGTTAAATTTTAACAATACCTACGATTGAATAGTAATATCTATGAGTATTGAATAAAAAATGTCACATTTATGTCACATTCAAAAAACTTTAACAAAAAATATTGAAAAATCAATTTTGAAAATAAACGTTTTTTGATAAATTAATTAAGCGAATAGGGCTTTCTCCTCATGATGAATTTTTTGACATTTATGATAATCAGATATTTAACATTTTTCCAAAATCATTTAGTTTTAACTTTAAAATATCTACTTCATAATATATCAACAGTAAAAACAAATATATTTTTATTTAAACACTGATATACTAATACTTACTTTCAAAAAAACTAAACAATATTCAGCAGTCAGTTAAGTTGATAAGTAGAAGGTATAGTACCTATCCACACTGAGCCTAATCGTTTGTTGTTCCTAATAGCTGGATAAATTATTCCCATATCAAAATCGGCCATTTTTTTTATATTTGCATTACAATATGAATTACCTATATTGTTTATTTCCATTTAAATAATTTTAACTAATTAGACCCGAATTTAAATACAAACGAAATATTTTGTATGTCAGTGATGTAAATTAGGTATTTGATAATTCAAATAAACTTGATTGCGATTGATCCAAAATTTATTTTGTTTTACAAATATTTTGTTAGTGTCTTCAATAAATCAAATAAATTATAACCGGGGATATTCAAGATTCGCAGTCATTTAAATCTAAGATGGATACCTACAGTATATTGTACTAGGCTTGGTATCGTGTTTCTAAAACACGAGTTCATTAGAATCGTAAATACGTTTGATCTGTTAATTGAAAATGCATATTTATGTTCTGATATCAAAATAAATTGTTCGATCGTTAGTTCCCACGGCAGCCCACCCGCCGCCCCTGACTCGACCAAGACTCCCGACATATTCTGAGAACTTATTATGAATAATGATGTACCGAATTAAGAACTAATCATACCGACAAAGTAAAAGAAAGGTTCATATCCACAATCCACATACGTAATACCAAGCAAACTTGGGCTGCTATGTAGAAATAAAGGTATCCGGAGCATGCCTTGTAAAACAATGAATTGGTAATTTGTAGTAGGTAAAATTTAAATTTTAACGAATAAAAAAAATGTTATTTTTGACAATTTTTCAACATCTCAATAGAGACGAAGTTGGAATATTATTAAAGAACCAGGAACTCAAAGCACCTACTTAGAAGGCTTACGACCTCTCATCGGCTGGTTTACGTAATCACTTTATGCGCTTGCGCAACGTTCACCAATTATGCCTTCTTATTGAATTCCCTTATCAATGCGATTTTTGAAAGTTCAATAAATTTTAATAATGAGAGACAAATCGTTTTAAAATAAGACATTCTATCGCCATCTATAAAATAACGAGGAAACCTTTTTTGTAATGTCATCAGATTGAGAAGTTCGTTTTTTTTTGTTAAGGGAATTCAATAAGAAGGCATAATTAGTGAACGTTGCGCAAACGCACAAAGTGATCACGTAAGCCAGCCGATGACATGTCGTAATAATAATAATAATAATAAATTTGGATTATTTTTATAGCGCCGTTTTTGTGATAACCTCACCTCAAGGGCGCTTTGAATATATTAGGGGTTTTTGTAAGACTCGCGGAAGAAGTGAGTTTTTAGGTGTTTCCTGAATAGTGCTAAGTTGTCGATTTGCCTCAGTTCAGGTGGTAGTTTATTCCACGAGGCTGGTCCAGCCACAGCAAAAGCACGATCACCGAAGGATGAAGTGTTGACTCTATTTATTTCAGTCAACTTGCCAATCACGGATGTGGTGGCTGACCGAAGTGTTTGTTGTCGCTCGTTTACGGTGAGAGGGATGCAGAAGTCTGAAAGATACGTGGGAGCCATGCCATGGATCGCTTTGAAAGTCAACAAACATATTTTGTACTTGATTCTCTCTGGCACTTTTAGCCAGTGAAGATTTCGTAGATGGTGGGATATGTGTGAGAATTTCGCGGCTCCGGTGATTAGCCTAGCAGCAGCGTTGAAGACGGATTGAAGTTTGAAGTTTGAAGTTTGTAAGCTCTATAGGTGCCTTGAGTTCCTGGTTCTTCTATAATATTCCATCTTCGTCTCTATTAAGATGTTGAAAAATTGACAAATATATCATTGAGGGAAAAATCCAATGTTTGTGTATATGCACTTTTAAAAAATATTCGATTAGAAAATGTGGTATTTTCAAATGTTCTTGATCGTTGGGTATGCATATTTTGTTAGCATTTAAGTATGCTTCGTTAAATTTTGCTATTTCAAAATACATTTATTTTCATTTATCAAGAATTTTTTTGTAGAGCAGTGGTCGCTCCAGCAAGGGATGGCGTGTGAATGATATTTTGAAAGAAGGAAACATAAGAATCTTGTACGTTTGACGAGCATGTATATGACGATGCATGTAGTGTATCGTCATATACATTCTCGTCTATGTATATGACGAGCATGTTGTGTTTACAGCATAAATTTCACTTCTACATTTAAAACATTAAATATACATACATTATAACAGACCTATCTAAAATGTATGTAATTTATCAGCCGTCATATTAAGCGTATTCCCGCAAATAGTGACTTGTAGAAAGATCATTTGTAAATGAATCAAATATTACTTCTGTATATCATGAGATGTTTCACAATAGAAACATGGATACATTTGTCTTCGTATCAAATGTATCATTATGTTCATCGTGATGTAAAATATTATAGGTATTATGTTATATTCATATTATACCAACATAATATAAATATGTACATATATGTACCATACAGATTTAAATCTAGTACCATTTGAAATGATTATAATATAGCTCATACCTATATGTAGTCTAAATGCTTATATTTTATAATACAATTGTGTGCAATACAATTTTGAAATATTAATTTTTGACTAGGTATCGAGCAGTTATTCCCTCTCATTATAACTCTTAGAATAACATAAGTCCGGAGAATCCTGCATTAAAAAAATCCTACTTACACTGCACTCAACAATAGCAAAGAAAGCACTTTGAAAAAAATTAATTTTATCTGGAAGAACTGCTTTATTTAAGGCTTCGTGTGGGTAATCCACCGAAATTCTATCCATTTTCATAATTATCTGTTTGACCCTATTACGGGGCATATTTTATCATTAATTAAATTATTTGTAAAATTACAGTTCGTTTTA
Source organism: Molanna angustata (assembly GCA_963576475.1). Lineage (NCBI taxonomy): Eukaryota > Metazoa > Arthropoda > Insecta > Trichoptera > Molannidae > Molanna > Molanna angustata. The sequence continues at coordinate 24,538,277 of OY754971.1, forward strand.
TTTTTACTTCATCATCTAGCAGAAGATAATTCATGCAGTGATCTCCCGTTCCGTACTCATCTTTCGCTGACATTAAATTTTATAGCCTTATAGGCTTCATGGTCTCTGACTATCTTAACCCCCTATAAAAAGTTTATGGCGTAAACCAGGTATCCGAAATATTTTATGCTAATTATCATATTGAGATTACGACAAAGTATGCAACCCGACATATTTGCATAAGTATTCATTTCCACGTTTTGTATGTCTTGCGTTGAATATAAGAATTTGAGCAATTTCCTTATTTCGTTTACCCACATTTTATGAAACATACCATAATTTAATTTATTTTATTCACACGACATATTAATAAATAATAATGTACTCAACAAGTTCGTTAATTCATACATTGCTGTAATATATATTTGAAATTTGCTGTACTCATTAGAATCAATGTTTGTAACTCCATATGCACTATTTCAAATATGTAAATAACATATTGTGTGGATATGTGTTATATATCACATGCAAACACACATAAATATATCACATGCAAATAAGATACCATCACACTGTGTCCCTACCCTTAGTCATATAGAGAGGGATCAGAACGTCACAAATGCTTTTTTACATTCATGTAACGCTTCTATCATTTTATCTCGTTATATGGGTCAGATGGGTCGATGGCAGAGCGGTTAGCGCGCTGGGCTAGTAATCCAGTAGTCGCGAGTTCGATTCCTGCCTCGACCGATTTCGTTCCCCTATAGCACAAGAATTTATATGCTTATTTTAGGGAACGTAGGAAGATGTATATGTACTTGTATAACAAGGACATTTTCATTTTTTATTAAAAAAAAAATATTTTCATATTCCAGTTTTTTTTAATGAAATGACCTAATTATGAACACAAACTTACTGATTTCTTTAAATGACCTTGTAAAAAAAGAAACTCTAAAGATATAATAATTGAAAATAATTATCGGTCACAAATATCTTTGTATTAAAAAAATATATAGTAACAGTTATCACCTAATAACTTGAGATAGGTAGATAGAAGACAAATTGTGTTATTTTGCTTGGTGTATGTGCATATTGTGCATGTGCAAAAAGAAAATTTTCTAGTTATTTGACGGAAAATATACAAAATACAACTAATGTTTGATGTTCCTTATAGACATGGCATTTTAATTCATATATCAAAAAATAGTACCAACATTCGAATAATAATAATAAACTATAAAAAATTGAATAACCGAAACAAATATGAAGTCTATTCCAAATTCTAAACAATAATTGTTTTCTCCTGGATTTTATTAAACAAAGCCGTCACATCGTTTCAGAATGATATCCAAACGCTAAGAAAAGCATATTCACAGCATGTATTTGCTAATAATACAAAAAGAGTGTAGTTCATATCAACAACACGTAATCCATGTAATGTAGTGCCCGACCATTAATTTCATTACACGCTAAAGATGCCTCGAAGGGCTCTGCTAAACGCCTTGATTTATCTCTTATTGATTTGATAATACAAAATGAAATAAAAACAATAACATTGAACTCTGCGCCGTACAAAGAAAAACCAGTTTGTGAAGCATCCTCTCCTTTCTCGGGATTTATGGTGTTTTAAGTGATTGAACACATGTTAATCACAACACATGACACCGATATTCATTTTACAACCTCCTTTTGTAATATCATATCCTGATACCTACAATAATACACACCATTAATTATATTATATGATGACGAATGATTCGGATATTTTATTGTTTAATAACACAAGGATTTACTATTATTTTATTCCATCTATCTAATTTTCTCGATTTCGCTTTACTATCGATTTTGTATAGATACTTTTTTATCGATGGCCAAATCAGTTATCATATTTGAATCCTTGGTACTTTATTTATCTCAATTGTGGAAGAGGTTCTGAGGAGTTCTCTATACTACCTATCAACCCTAATGATTCCTCATTATTATTTTTTTCGCTATATCTAAAATTTCTGAAATGCGGCTAAACGATTTTGGAATAATGCCAGTGGCTGACATTATAAAGGGTAGTATTACTATTTTACGAAAATGCCACCAGTCTTTTAATCTCGCTACCTTGATTGTTTTTTTTCTATTTTTTTCATCAAATGATTTAAAGATGTTTTATTAAAATGATTTTATAATGAAATATTAAAAATATTAAATTTAATAAACAAATTATAAAATCAAATGTTTTTATAATTTGATAATGTTTTCGTGCAAATATTTCATTATGAATCCATTTATCAAATAACTTTGGTTAGAAACTTACTCTATTAATTTGTAGGTAAACTAAGAAATCTGTATGTTCCAATAATTTGGATAGGCCAAAAACACTTATACAAGGACATATTCATTCTTAAAAATACATTCAAATACACATACCTACATATATACCATCACTGCATAATCCTACAATGTGGAGTAATCAGCAACATTGGGTGTTTGTAATGTGTAGTACCATATAAAAGGAAGCACTACACACAGTACACACGCAATAAAAAATTTCCAATGTAGGCTTATCAGCTTATATAAGCATAGAAAGGTGTTTGATTGATATTTTTATTTTAAATAGTGATCTGCATAATGGATTCTGCATATCTGTTGAAGAAAATTGCCTTTCGTTACCCTTTACGCAGTATCAGATCGTATATTAATTATTTGTAATACCTATATGTAAAACTAATTATGCGAAACACTATTCTGTCAGACGTAGTTGTATGTAAATTGTATAATTATATCGATAAATCTGCAATCCATATTCAAAATAAAAATCTTTTATGCGTTATGAGTTTGTATGTACCTACGTGTTAAATTATTTTTTTATTTTTCTTTTTTATGTCAATCTTGTTTATTCTCCCTTTTGTTATAACAAATGTTTTGTTATTAAGTAATTTATTTATAAAGACTATTTTTTTGTGTACTATTACAATGTATTTAGAGACACACAACTGTATGTTTCCTTAATGAATAAATAAGAATATTAAAATTTCTTGACGTGTTATTATAGCATATAGGTACGTATGATGGGAAAATTCCTTTTGGTACGCAAATTATGTAGGTAATCACAATATCTTTATTATAATATAGAAATAATTTATATATCGTTGCAAAATACCGCAAAATAGCATCCATTCTGAGACAGGTTCGATTCAATCCCATATACCTAATGGTGATTGACTGCAATTGAAATATATGTATATTTGATATCAAAACAAGATGACTTCGCTGCAATAAGTTACCATTGCCATTTTCTCTTGGCTTCGTGTGCATTATATGTACCTATATGCATATTAGGTTTTATTTGCTTGTTACGTGAGTTTCACAGATATTGAATAGTTAAATATATTCATAGCACAAGTACATACCTGTTTTTGACTTGACTATAAACAAAAGAGAACTTTAATTGTTTGAAAAGCTGCACAGTAAAGTACAATATTAATTTATGACCTCTGTGCATGTGAAGTTATATTATATCTACGTTTTTTATTTCCTGTTGATTCTATATTCAAATTTACATAATTGATTGTAAATTCTACTTAATGTTTACGTAGGCACATGCATATCATTATAACTCTTTCTTCAACTCTTACAAGTTCTCAATGTTATGCACAAAATTATACTATTTAGCGGTTGGTATAATATATACAGGAAATAAAACGCCACCCTATTCTCTCCTGGCACTTTCTTTACGTCGTCGTATAAATGCTTTGTTATGATTTAAACTGTTATTTTATGCACCTTTGAATATTCCTCTATTAAGTATAAAGAAATTAAAATTCAGTGAATAATCATTCATAATAGGTACCTACTAATAAAAAAATCTTAATCTCACTACAACACTTAGCGTAAAATCTTCTGATTTACTGTTGTCGAGTAAATCGAGTAAAATATTTTTTTTATCACATATATTTTATAACTTGAAGATTTTTTCGTTGACACAGTGGAAGTTCATAATTATAGATTGTAAAAAAACTTATAAATTAAACACAGTTATATTCCACACTGAGTATTTTTATTTGCCTAAGCGCTTTCGCCAGTCACAGCTGGCATCCTCAGAGGCACACTATATACTCAGAGGCACACTTTTTTTACATATATTTTATGTAATAGGTACAAGAAAAATTTTTCTCGTAAATTTGTAGTTTGTAGGTGATTTAAAATTGTCCATATTTCAATAAAGTTTATAGGTTTTTATATATATATATGTATGTATGTATGTATACAGTGAAAGTTGCATCAACGGAAATACACCGCAACTAAGGTAGGTAAGCTACTTAGATACCTGCAAATATATTATGCTGATAGGTAGCTACTTAATATGACGCATTACTATCATATACTTGCTGCCATCGCTCATAAGTGTTTCTCAACTGTTATTTGTAACGGACAACTCGATGACCATCTCAAAAATAAATATTCACAATATGTATTTGGAACATTGTATATGTATTTATTATCTACTTTGTTGCATCTAAAGATTTAAATTTTCGTCATGAAAAATACATGACGAAAATTTAAATCAAGGCATGAGCGGTCGAATTCGAATTCTCTACGATGTCATGTTATTCGACTTTTTGCATCAATCAATAGTTTTATTTTGTCTTTATCATCTTCCAAAATGGGGTACATCTTCACGCATCAAAATTATCGGATGGAAATTTGCAAGCCACTGGCGCTTTGTTAATACGTAGATACCTACATCTTATTTTCTTATCGAGTATTTTTTTCTTGCCTGAACAAAATTTTTACCTTTCCGATAGGAAAAAAAAACATACCACAAAATCTGCTTTCGACTTTCCATTTTCGATAAAGCGCTAAACAAAAACAATTACGCAGAATCAAACAGTATTTTTCAAAAAAACAAGCCTTGCTTTTTAGAAATACAAAATTGTTCAATTTTATCAAAATAGCTAATGAAACAAGCTGGAAACAGTTTTAACATACATTGTCATCGGTGATACACAAATTCTTTAAGTTTCCGAGCTCATCGGTTGGGAAGTTTGTTAAAAGTCGATTGCAAAATTCCAGTATAGACAGACAAGTGAAGTTATATAAAAGGGTATAAAAATAGAGGTATGCCCTCTGTAAAGGAAAAAAACGAAAATACTTTCAAAACATATTATTGAAATTAAATCGATAGGTATATTTGTTTGACAACCACAGTAGACAGCATAATATATGTATAAGAAGCGGTTTTGCGTAAAAAGTAATGAAAATATCATACATTTTAGTTACACAACACTTGTGACTTGCCTTTTGTGGCTCCTCGTTGTTTTTTTATGTATGACTAATGCAGTTTGCACTTATAAATCATTATAATTAACGTTATCACTATAACTCGATCGATAATAACATTGAACATGATGATTGATTAAGTATTATACTTTTAAATAATGTCTCTTATTTTATTTTGACTTTTGGTGAATAAATTAACAAAAATGCGATATATAGCTTATAATAGTATGACGTATGTAAAAATGGCACCGATCGGTATAGCTCTATCAAATAAAATAAATAGTATATAGATTTTAGAAGTTGTAGGTTCTGATAGCAGTGTGCTTGGAAAAGTTAGTTTCTTGTACATAAGTAGTAATTGTAATATTAGGTACCTATATACATAGCTCAGTCAATCTTTAGAAAATTGTGTGAACTTACATTATATGGAATTTTTGTGATTTTCGGAGAGATCATTAAGATCATGCAGAATGCCGACCAATCTTTCCACCACCGGAAGACCAATCCGGACACAGAAAGTATGAAAGTATTAGGACCATTGCGCATGTGTGATCTATTGTGCCATCAAAGAACATACCATAAGACCAAACGACGCGACGTCTGGTGCCGTGGATAGTATTACAGCAGTGACTGGGAAATTGTGGGGTTCGTTGTCAATCGAGATACTTGATTATCTAGGATTTTTTTCACGATGCATTGTAGAAATTGGGCTGGTCTTATGAAGGTTGTATACATAGATAACAGACTGAGAATGATTTTAAATCCATTATTATAAAATGAATCATAATCATACCGCTAAAATCGGCGATCATATATTTGCTAATCCAGAAATCATAAAATTTTCATTAGAAAGCATCTCATAAGCAGCATTTTCAAAAATCTTACCAAACCTACAATGGCACAAGTTTATCTATTTCCCTCGAGGTAAATTTTAAATATACTAATTTATACTAAAAATTTACATTTCTGCCTCATTTTGTAATATTTATATACATTTTTCGTGACCAGAGAGAACCGAAACCTCTTTTTCTTTCTTGACATGTTTCTCGCTTCATTTACTTCCATGCATCTAAAGGCATTTATTTTCATATAACGTGCGATATATCTTTCAATCAAACATCCCATCTTATATCATCATTTGATCCAGCTTGCAGATATACATAAAATCCGGTTTAATATAATTATTATCCAAAGATTCAATATTTAAATTAATTGCTCCATATCATTGACCACGATTCATTTGATACACATTTGTACATTGAATTTAAATTGTATTAAAAACAATACACCAATAATCTAAGTGTACCTATGTATACAAAAGTAGGCAGGTAAACCACCATGAACTCAGCATGGAACCAATATTCATGCGTGCAACTTCGGATTTAGAATTAATCTACCTTTATTTTTTACAATTAATCATTAATACATTTGCGTGCATTTTTACTTTAATATACTACTTATATTGTGCTCACTTATAAATTAACTAGTTATACCTCATACCTATATACCTCAATGTAGCTTTTTAGACATTTTTTTTATTTATCTACGGCAGTATTATTTGCATATAAAAGTAATTTGACTGTGGGATAAATAAGGGAGCATTCAAAAGAAAAGATAAAAAAATGTGTTTATAAAACATGAGACAAGACGTTGATAAATGTAAACGTGAATTTAATTATTTTTGTAATTTGATGAATAGAAATAAATATGAAAAATATAAATGTTATGATATCAAAAACTGTTCATGTTATTTCACATTTCATCATCTTATTTTAATTAAATTCATATGTGAAAAAATGTTGTGGGGCACCGGCTTTGAATAGTGTTTCTTCTCTTTTCTATCATTTTTTTCGAGTGTCCCGTAAGAGCTGGGTAACCGAAAATACAACAGGCAACAATATAATATCATCTCAAATAGTTCACCAATGAGACTCACCGCCCATTCTAAATGTAGCGCCTTTTAAGGTGAGACGAGATTGGCGTGTGGGTATACACGCATGTGTTGTGCTTCCTTTTACAAGCTAATGCACACCCGCACACATGTCGCTGATTGCCCGAAGATTTTTTATTTATACCTACATACTTGATATATTCCATTTAAATAATATGCATACTATTTAGATGTATCTAATCAGTATGATATTGTTGAATAATGATGTATTATTATTTGAAAAAATAAAAGTAAGCAATAAAATTAATAAGTAAAGTGATTAATCTATTTGATAGTGTAACAAAGTTGTATTTAACATGATCTTCATATAATAATACAATCCTTTGTTCGTTTTAAACTATGTAAGTTTATCATACGTAACCTCCCATGGCGATAAAAAACTACCGCCTCTCTTTAGTAACCAGGACCGAACAAACTTTATACTAGTTTATAAATATCCTCATCATTTTACACACTAATTATTTTGAGCCTTGTAATTTAATGAACAATTAACAAAATTATGTTCTTTGTAACTAAGCGAAAAGCAAATAAAAAAGTATTTGAAATTCGATATTTTCTTATCTGCTTCGGTGGCTCTTATCTGACACTTGAACGAAAGATCCCGGGCTCGATTCCCAGTGGAGACAAGGTTTTCAATTGCGTTTTTAGTCTGGATAAAATGAAAAATGTAGAAGTTGAGTACAATGTCACGTCATGCCCCTATTGTCCATCTAAAGACCGATCGCCATACTTAAGTTTACAATATGTAGATACTGTTCTAATTCGTCTAAATTTATCCGTCTGGATTTTAGTATATGACAAATGTCAAAAATTTGACTGCATTTATACGCGACTCATTATGTGTCACACCACGCGGATAAAATCCTTTTATCCACGGTCGCTCGTTGGTTTTAGACCTTTTCGTACTCTGAAACGAATCAGAATAGAACATAATAGTAATAAGTGCTTGGTGTAGAGAAATTTTAGGATTTCAATGAATAACCTACCTATTTCGGAATAATGAGCTTATTCTAATATTACATAACAATAGACAGTAAAAATATTATAAATCTAATATTACTGATCTTATATGGCATTGCAGTGGATAGTAAAAATGAGACAATCACATGGATAGTGTTAACCATCAGTCAATATAAAACACAGAGTTAAAGATAATGTAACTGATCTTAAATTACATTGCAGTGGATGGTAAAAATGACTTTATTCTTTAAAAAAAATATAATAATGATACATTTATTTAACTCAAGAAACTTACAAAAACAATACACTGCAGTGACCATTCAGTATTTATATAATAACAAAAAAATATATATTAAAACAAAACACATGGGTACTCCTTGGTTGGCATCATTCCATCACTTTACCTATGTCTAACTAGGAATAATCCATCGAAACAAAAAAAGAAAAAACATCAATAAAAATTATATACTTGTAACAAGTACATACCTATACTCAGGAGGATGACATTCCTTAAATTAAGCATAAATAGGTTAAAAGGTGTTATAGGTGAACGAAATCGGTCACCTAACCGCTCTGCCACCACACATCTAATCACTTATGATCTAACCTAATAAACTAAACAATCTAACCCAGTATGAATCGTTTGTCTAATGTAACCCATCAGCCTATATAAAGTCACAGGTATGGTAATATTGGCACAATTTGTTTAAGCCGTCTATAATGTGGGTATTATACTCACCGCGGTCTCTCGATGTTGTCTGACCAAGCTTTACGATCGGACCCTTTGATACTAATTGCCCCGTGATATTGGCGTGAGCATTATATGATATTAAACACGCACATCGTCCATATATATATGTACGTTTCATGCACCGTACCTATTGCTCTGCACTACACTCTCTTGGCTCGCAGTTCACTGGTCATCATCGCAAATCCATACGTCCACTTCTTAACATTGTGTTTTTCCGCCTATCGTGTATGGGGATCAATGTAAAGTTGTGTTTTCGCGAATCTTTTCGCACGGTTTCAATCTCATTTATTTGTAACTTTATGCACATATAACTTATATACTGGCGGGCTTATTGCCAACCGGCAATTTCTTTTATACAATCAGAGATATATAATAATACATATACAATACAATATATAATAAGGTACATGACAAATCAAAAAGAAAATAATGATTACAAAAGAAAAAATAATAAAAGAAAAAAAACGGATTGTATATAAGAAGAGTAAGATGAAATCAGATAAATATTTTTCCTTTAGCCTTTTTTGAATAGGTATGTGAAATTTTGTAAGATAGACCTGATGATGCCCTTACCTTACAAATGTTTTATGTTATTTAGTTAGAAATTAAATGATCATTTGAACGATATCCTAAAAATAAAGGAGCCTGAATAATTGACAAATATGTATTATGAGTAAACCAATTCGTATGAATGACACATCTGTCATGCATTTATTTGCAAATCGCAATTTATTGATGTTCGCTAGGATAGATTAATATGTGTAGCTCTCGGTAATCTCTGTATAAAAATATGAAATGCACAAAGGTGTATAAATTTGAATACATTTCAAAAGAGATGAAGAAAAAATGTTATAAGGAACCTACAGATTAACGATCTCTGATAAGCTGACTATGTGCACTTGATTATGTTCTCCAATAATAAATTTCATTCCCATATCAAAAAATACTTTTAAAAAAGTACGAATATATTATGGATACAAATAATATGCTATGAATTCAAATGTGCCATTGAGGAAAGTTTGACGTGCAATTTTCTCTACCCTCTATAACAGAAAACTGTATTTGCCATAACGTCTATAAATCTTTATCGAATTCGAAAGAATAACAAATGTCTGGTTATTAAACCAATAAAAGACTTTGCTATACTACGCAAAATTAATTTAAATATCTAAAATTAATAATTATGTATTCGATATTTATTTGTTATGTTTAATGAAGTCAGTGGCCGAGGGCACCCCGGCGCTACAGTGAGTATGGAGCCCTCTCACGCGGGGGCCCATCCCTAACCGCGGGAACCTTGTGATCACAGTGGCGTCCTATCATCACATACTCATATGTTTAACATACTCTTCTCACACATTGCATTCGTAATATTTATTTATATCAATCGTATCATTTTAATTAATAATAGTTGCATGTAACACACGAGATACAACTGTCGTCTGTCGTTATATGTATTATGTTCGGGAATACAGACAGTATGTATGTAGGTATATGAATTTGTCAAAAAAAATCGAATAGATAATTTTAGTTCTCAACAAAAAACATGTTATGTTTCCAACATTGTTTTTATCTCTTAGTCGTCCAACGTTAACTGCGTTGTATGACTTCTTTAACTTGTGGAAGCGAAGTCTTGTAATTTTATTTTTATTTATTTACATAATTTATTTTGTAAAAGAAAAAGAGATCCCTGTATCATGACAAAGAAGCACATGCTTAGGAGAGATAAATTAGCAAAAAATTAAATCTAAATTTTGGCACAATTAATTCATATTATAAGTAGGTATATATTAATACATTGAAGTTGGTATTAATATGTTATTCAGACTTTACAATATACACATGCACAATTTTATTTAACTTTGTTTCCTACATAGTTTTTACTGTCGTGTAGGTAAATTGCGAGTATATTGCCCCTAGGGTAATTCTAATTATATTATAAATTTAAGTTACAACCATAATTTAATTATAATTATATTGCGAATAAAAGAATAAAATGATTGGCATAACTGATACGTGTACAGTTTGTTAGTACCAACATTAATAATTATATAGACTTCGTAGGTAGATGTAAATGCAACAATGAGTTATTTAATTTTGAAAATATGATTAATTATAATATCTTTATATTATTAATATTTTTTGTTAATTTCTACTGGGATTATATATTCCAATCCACAGTGATTATTTTGAATCTTGATTTAGAAATTTTAAACCTTCATTTATGTATTTTTTTTTCATTTCTCTTCGTAATTATATTGTTTGAATGTTACGGGTTGACTGATTTAAAATATACATTATTGAAAATATTCTTAGTTTTTTTTATTTGATTTATTATAATGTGATTCAACAATTTCGCTTTTAAAATCAAAACTAATTTTAGATTTCGATGCAAATAATATTTCTTACCTACCAGTAGACGTGTATTTGTAATTTTCAAGATATTATTTAAAAATTTTAATATACTTTATCGTATTTATCTCTTCTTTAATTAAAAGTATAAGCCAAATTTATACCTATTATTATGCTATTTTTATTTCGTTATATACTTTCGTTATATATTTGATGTTTTTAATTGCCACATTCGTGCTTCTGATTTATTATTCAACAATACACAAGTAGGTAGGTACTTTTAAAAAATAATTCTCGTGTTCAAAACAAAAAGTTTTATTTGCATGATAACGTAATAAATTCTTATAAAATGTAGACTGTATTGTGATAAAAAAATATCTCAAAAATGTGGATCCTGATATGAAAACTATAGGGAACAATACTGTCGTTTATACAAAAACCCAATAAAAAAACAGATTTTTTTTAAAAAGGATTACAAATAAAATAAAAAACTTTTTTAATTATTCCACTATTTATTTAACTACACCCTGCACCCGGTTTCGTACTACTTTAAAAATTTAATTTAATCAACAAAAAATGTCAAATATATTATATTCACAATTTAAAATTTTGATATTGAAATACTCCCGAGCTGACAATCATTTGGGAGAGACTGTCCCTGTCCTGGCGTTGCGGAACAGGTCCTCCACACGCCTCAATCCGGTTCATTCCCTAATGTTTCGAGCCACGATAGCTGCTTCCTGACGATCCCTCTACGGCCTTCAATCTTCCCCTTTATAATCAACTGTATTTCTCTACTCTCATCACATGACCAAAATAAGAAGTCTTTCGGAGCTTGACTGGTGTGAACAATTGTCTTTCAGTTAGAGCTCTATTTTATTTATTTATTTGTTTGTAAGTTAGAACGTTTTCGAGATTTCTCTCATCTTCAGTAACTTATTAATACTTCAACATTGATCACCATGTCGATCCAGGATATCCTACGAAGATTCCACATTTTGATCGCCTTCAGACGGTTTATGGTACCAACCTTGAGGGTCCATGCCTCAACACCGTAGAGCATGACCGACTATACGTAGCACTCGTGATTACCCATATCATGGATATAATTATCATATGGAATTCTATAACATCTAAAGATATTATGGAACTCCATATAATAATTATACCCATGATATGGGTAATCGTGAGGGTTTTGATTTCGCCGGTTAGACCATACTTACCCCCCCAGGTTTGTGTCCGGTTGAACTTTATTCTACAATTTAGTAACATTGAAACTTATTGAGGTGTGCATAATATGTTGATTGCAAAGTTTGAGAATAATTTTTATTATTGGTATTTGGTAGATACAGAAAATACAATAATATAGAGTATGTTTGAATGTATGTTGAGTGCAGGTACGCATACATACCAACAAAGTAAGCAAGTCTAATAGCATGTGAGATCAACGAGCATGCGATATGATGGATACATCCACTACGGGCGGCGCCTTTTGACATAACACTCATAACGATGGTTCTCAAACTTTTTATACAATTCATCCCTAATGACATTATGGAATATTTATTTAGAAGACGCCTCCACCACCACCCGTTCTGCTTATAACAGCCACTTGCAAAACTGTGAGATACACACGAAAAACATTAAAAGAATCCGAGAACTCTAAAACCTCGCAGATACTGCTCTTGAAGCGCCAAATTGAACTAATTGTAAAAAAAAAACAGTTGGCTCACCGTACATTTACAGTGAAGATAGGGGTGCATTGTATTTATTACAAAAGTATAATTGTTTTTATCGTCTTTGGGTAAAAAATGATAAAATGATTGTTCGCCTGAGTCGTATCAAAATAATAATGATTTAATCCATCATTGTATAGAACCATAAAAAAACTGATTTCTGGGAATTCATTTGTCGTGATTCCTTATATTAGGTAATGCACACCCATACATCTGTCGCTGGTAACCCCAAATTATGGGATACGCTGTAACGGTATGTTTGTATTATAGGTATATTAAGAATATTTATTAAAAAGTATGAACACAAAAAAATATAAACAAATGCATCAACAACGAATATAAATAATTATAATAATACGAGATAAAAAAATAAAAAAAACGAGTGGGTTGTGGCCAACGCTATACCCCACTCTACCAAGTCACTTCACAAAGTAGGATACAAAGTTAATATGGAAAGTTTTCAGCATTTTCATGTAATGAGCTATTTTTCATGAAATGAGTGAATTATTTTTTATTTAAATATTTTATTATGAAAACTTGATAATTCTTTAATGCCATTTTATAAAAATGATGTGCCTTGTTTGCAATTTGGAAATAAAAATATCAAATTTTAAGTTTCCTGAGATTGGCGTCGCTTTGAAATATTTGACAGTTAAAAAAAATCGAGAAGCACTGATCACATATCCTTCAAAATGTAATGGGGCCTAAGCGAGTACTAAATATACAAATTTGCGAAATTCGAAAAGAATCGAATGAGTACTTTAATCTATAATCGATGAAGTGGAATAAAAACACCGTACATAGTACATAGCACACAGTACTTACCCAGCACTCACATAGATAGGTACATTGTGATGAAACTTTCAGAATACAATCTCACCATGATACCGGTTGATAATCTGCAATAAAAAAATAACCTAAAAATTGCGAATTCATAATTCTCCACTATATCCCCATTAGTGTAACGTAAAACATAAAAATAAAAACAATGTTAATGTAAATTATAGTTTGAGAATCAGTTATTAATCTAGTTAAAGATGGACCTAGCGTAGGTAAAGTGATATAGCTCAGGTAGAAGCAGTTCGCAGTATTACACTGCAGCATTCCGTTCAATTAGATATTTGTTTGTACGTTTATCTACTTTGAATATTTCGTTTTTTTTTTGTGTTGCGGCAAAATATAAAACATGTTTTCCATCACATCATATCCCTATATGGCAACATCATACGATACATAAAAATATCGGATCACTGGAATGGCGACGACGGACATCTCAAACATACCTACTTAAAGTTGATAATATTATTATTGGTATTTGTACGAATGTTTATCGCAGTCGACAAAAAGAGTCGAATCGAATCTTTGATTCAGATGAGTGGTGGCAGAGTGGTTAGCGCACTGGGTTAATAATCCAGTGATCGTGAGCTCGAATCCTGTCACGACCGATTTCGTTTACCTATCGTTCAAACATTTATGCTTATTTTAGGGAATGTATGAGGATATATATGTACCTTTTAGTTACGAGGACGTGTTCATTATTTAAAAAAATGCATTTATGACGTCGTCGGGGTAGCCAGATAAATGAACGCCGTGCTCTCCTGAACCAATGATATTTTTGCTTTCTTGTTAAAAATCCTATTTCTCAATAGATGGCGTTACAAAAAAGTTTATTCGTCACTTCATAGATGGCGATGGTGTTTTTCAGCTAATTCTAAGTGAAAGGATTTTAAAGAATAGCATATATAGTACCTACTTTCAAAAATTGAATTGAAAGAGAACGTTGCACAAGCGCATAAAGTGAATATGTAAACCAGTGTGTAGGTGCCTTGACTTCCCGGTTCTCCTATAGTATTTCAACTAGGTCTCTATTGAGGTATTAAAATCATTATTATTGAGGTACTGAGATGGGTGGTGACAGAGCGGTTAGCGTGCTGGTCTAGCAACCCAGAGGTCGCGAGTTCGAATCCTGCCACGACCGATTTCCATTCACCTATAGTACAAGCATTTATGCTTAGTTTAGGGAATGTATAAGGATGTATATGTACTTGTTATACAAGGACATATTCATTCTTTTAAAAAAAAAAATTGTCTAGTAAACATATAATGAGTTTTACCACGTAGAATTTTTTTTTTTAACATTACATACAGTCTTACACAGTATGGCAGATGAGCCGTCAGGAAAATCTCATTTTATGCAATTTTGTGTTCTTTCCCTGTGAGTTTTTTTATTTTATTTCAATTTTATTTAATTCTGGGAACAGACAGTTTGTGGGAAAACAAAAAACAATATATATATACAAAACCAGTTAAGTTCCCTAATGCTTTTATACAATCAAAATTATGGCTAGATAATACGAGTGATCCTTACTATACAAAATATATACAATAAAAAAAGTCAAATTTGAACATTATACTTAGTTAGATTAGACGACTTTTTATATATGTTGAAAAAATCATGACAATCTATAAACAATTAATGTAGTTATGAGAGTTAATAATGCCAAAAAACTTTGATAGCCATTATCTTGAAATTCACCACACACTACTAAATTTAACGACATTTTAGAATCATTTGGGCTGACACAACACGTTAAACAACCCACCCACGACGCAGGAGGTATTCTTGATGTCATCATTACCAATGCAGAACACGGAAAAATTCAAACTCCAGAAATCATCGACATTGGACTATCCGACCACCGCCTGATCGAAGCATATATCAACCTTGACCAACCCCCACCAATATACCAAGACATCAAGTCAAGGGCATGGCGAAAGTTTGACGTTGAAAAATTCAAAGCTGACCTCAAATCATCAACCCTCTGTGATATGATTACACTTCATATTACCGACATCGATTATTTAATTAACGAATACAATAACGTTTTAACTTCTTTGCTAAATAAACATGCTCCACAAACATCAAGAAGACGCCGTATCCGAACATCAGATCACTGGTTTGACGAAGAATGCAGAGCTAAAAAACGAAACATGCGGAAACTAGAACGCATATTCAAATCCAAAAAACTTGCCCACTGCCGCGTCGAATGGTTGAACGCTCAACATCTCTACAAAGAAACTGTGCTCCAAAAGAAAAATAATTTTTGGACAACTAAAGTAAAATCAGAGATACACAATCCTCAACGTATGTGGAGGTCAATCAATAGTGTTCTCTGTAATACAAAGGACTCCCCGATTACTCAAGTACTGCCTGACCAAATATTGGATTATTTTCAAAATAAAATTCAAAAAATTCACACACAAACAACATCACACCAAAAACCATCACATACCCATTTAACCATAGAAACTGTAAATATTTTCTCAGAAACAAAAGAAGAAGAAATATTATATATTATTAGTAAATTACCAAACAAACAGTGTACTCTAGATCCTATTCCAACATGGCTTCTCAAGTCATGCTCTCATGAACTCATTCCAATTTTAAAAAATATTTTCAATCTTTCTCTATCATCAGGATATGTACCTAATGCCATGAAACAGGCGGTAATAACTCCATCTTTGAAAAAACCCACATTAGACTCAGACGACTTAAGCAACTACAGACCAATATCAAACATACCGTTTATAGCAAAAGTTCTTGAAAAAATTGTATCCATACGAATTAACACACACGTCGAAACACATTCTTTGTTTAACAAATTTCAATCAGCATACAGAAAATACCACTCAACAGAAACTGGACTTCTCAAAATACTCTCAGACATAATACTATCAACTGAAAATGGTAACGCAGTACTTATGTCATGCCTAGATATGAGTGCTGCTTTTGATACAGTCGATCATGAAATACTAATTGACAGAATGAATGTTTCATATGGCTTCCGAAGATCTGCCATAACCTGGTTAAAATCATACTTAACAAACAGATATCAGACTGTCACAGTAAATAAATTAAAATCAAAACCTGCACTGATGAAAACGGGAGTACCACAAGGCTCTGTATTAGGTCCACTTTTATTTATTCTATACACAAAAGAAATATTTGACATTATACAATCACATGACTTAAATGCCCACTGTTATGCGGATGACTGGCAAATATACTCACAATGCTCTCCCGAAGACATAACATTTCTAAAGGAAAAAACATCTAAATGTATTCAGGAGGTAAACAATTGGATGTCTTCAAATAAACTTAAATTAAATCCAAGTAAAACAGAGTTCCTCTGGACTGCTACTCAGAGACGTAACCACCTAGTTGATAAATCTGCTATCACAATAAATAACTCCAATATTGTTCCAAAATCCTGTGTAAAACTTCTTGGTGTCCACTTAGACTCACATCTTACACTCAATACGCAAATAAATATGACCACTAGTGCCGCGTTCTACCACCTCCGGAAAATTAAATCAATTCGAAGAAGCCTTCCAGTGGATGCTATAAAATCACTTATAAATGCCTATGTTATTTCTCGACTCGATTACTGCAACAGCCTATATGCCCATCTTCCAAAACAACAAATTAATAAACTTCAATCTGTCTTCAACACCGCTGCCAGAGTTATCACAGGGGCTTCAAAATACTCTCATATTTCGCACCATCTGAAAAACCTTCATTGGCTTAAATGCTCTGAGAGGATAGAGTATAAATTGTGTCTTATGACATTCAAAGCAATACATAATCTAGCTCCACAGTATCTATCTGACTTATGTACTCCTCTTAATATGAACGAAAGACAAAGAACTCTCAGGTCGGCAACAAACACAGCGATTGGAAAGGTATGTCAAGTAAATCGAGTAAATAAAACTAAATTCGGTGATCGTGCTTTTGCAGTGGCTGGTCCATCATCATGGAACAAACTACCCCACAGGCTAAGACAAGTAAATAATATTATGACTTTCAAAAAACAACTAAAGACACACCTCTTTAGAAAATCACATGGAAATAACTCAAACTAACCTAACTGACCTGACTAACTGACAAACTTCAAATGGTTTCGATTCTAAATGTCTCATGGCATTAAATTTCGAATTTGTATCTGTTTAAATTAAGTTAATATTAAGGTCACTAATCTAGATTTTAAGATACCACTAACTCATGCAAAAATCAATGTAAAGCGCCCTTGAGGTGAGCTCTCACGAAAACGGCGCTATATAAATCGTCCAAGTATATATATATATATATATCTCGAAAACATGTTACTCGCAGTTAGTGACTTCTTCCAGTAAGCAGACGATAATATATATTCTCCTTTATTCACGACCATGCATCATACAATTCATTTCTTCAGCGCCATAAACTTCTGTATTTGCGTAGTTATTGCACTCACATTCATGCACCTTCTGCTATCTCCTCTAATTCTGCACTATAAATTTTCTTTGTCAGTCGTTTTCTTATTTTCTTGCCATACGACCAAACATTTTTTACAAGCAATATTTACATGTTCTTGTATGTAAAAAAAATAATTATGGGTTATGTGCACCCACTTATTTCAATTATTAAAAATAATTTCTTACAGAATTATTGTTCCACACGTTCGCAACCTGAACGTATTGTTATGTCGGTAATTAATTCAAATATGTAAATGGAGTTTATTGTACCTATTCACTTACCTTTAAGTGTTGGTTTTGACATTTATGTCAAAATAAATCTCGGAATTTTATAAAAAAAGCTTTATTAAGACATCAGATACTTATCACGATGTTACATTTTATGTTTTATTTCTTATTATTTTTTTATGCAGCGCATCTTTTTAATTAAATTTTTACGACACAATTTACGAAAAGTTAAAATTTTATTCACATTGCCATAAAAGATAAGTTCTTTTTTATTACAAAAGATGGTGAAATATTTTTATTTTTAACGGAGTAATAATATTTTGCGCCGTTGCCTTCATATTTGTAATTCTAGAACTATTTTCTTGTCTGAATTTATAAAACCTTGAGTAGCAGAATAGCGTATAAATTTTTATCACCAAATAAAAAAAATGTTATAAATAGAGCCAATATTGAAAATTCAAAAGTGGTCTCAAATTTTGGATATATGCGTGTATAGGTATCACGTCCTGTCATCTTTTAAGATTAAAAAAAGTTGGTTCGTTAAAATTTAGTGACATTTCCATACTTAATTTATCTGGGATTTCACTGTAAGTTCCCCTGAATTAAACTTTGTTTCCTCTTAGATCACATACTTATTTTCTCAAAAATGCATCTACTATTAAATTGATTAGTAATTCAGGTAATTATTGAGTTACAATTTATTTCGTAAAACTCCATTGTAAATTTAAAGAAATTATAAAAATTGTTTGACTCTACATACTTATTTATTTCAAAAGTAACGATAGCTGTTTGTCCCACGAGGATATTATCATTACTTTCCGAGATTTTTGAATGTTTATTAATTTGGTAGAAATCCGTTCACAAAAACAATAAGTAAAAACACTATGTTTAGATTTTTCCATTCTGTCTTACGTATATTATATTTTCTTCTATTCCGTTTTACTAATTAGACATAATCAAGACTCACCTCAAGGGATAATGTGTTAGTAAATATCAAAACTTACAGTAACTTTCTGAGACTTTTACGCACCAATAGATATACCCCGCCCAGCGAAAGATTGCGGCTGACATAACCTGTGCATAAACCAATTTTAGTGCAGAAAAGTACTCTTATATGTATTAACCAATAAAATTAGTTGGCTTTCGACGTTGTGCAGCGAATGGCGTGTCATTATTTCCCTGACCTTTGCATCCATAGATTTTTAACAACGCTTTATAAAATTGTCACCCGCATCTCTTGTTTGTCGAGTCCTTCCTACTCTCTGCGATCCATAAAAATATGATGTGTGTGGCTTTAAATAAATTACACGCCAATATTACAATTAAAACGTGCTAATTTACATTGCACGATTGCAATATTTATGCATTTTTAATGAAGATTATATTATGTGGTCTCTGCCTAAATGTGTTTAAAAATATGTATATTGATTAATTTCTTGTTGATTGTCGGCGTGATATTTAAAGACGCAAACTTGTTTGTGTTTATTATCCATTATCCAAATTGTATAATAAATGCCCGTATGGTGTAAAATTTACAATACTAATGGTTATATGTAGGGTGGCAATATCCGGCGCCTCGGGACTCAATATTTCGGTGCAGTTCCACATCGAAGATTCGTGACCTTAACGTTCTTCATCTATCGAGTCAACAATGCATTCAACTAAGTTTCTACCAGTATCTAGCGACCTCAAAATCACAACCACTGCCCACCATATAGGTCGTGCATGGTGCAATTGGCCGGACTTGTGGGGCAGCTGCACAGATACGCGGTGGTCTGCTGTTCTTCACAATCACAGGTTGTTGGTATTCCCTGTTGCAGGAAGCCCCGTGTACTTCCGCGTATATGCCACTCAAGTTGTGGACCGAGGGAAGATATTCTTTAGGGCGTATAAATTTTTCGGGGAACCTCAATGTGCACCAGCGATATTATAGATATAAGTAAAAAAATATGAAAGTAGAAAAATGAGTGAAGAAAAGGAGTGATAGGTACATAGTTAAAAAATTGCTCATAACGGCTTCTTCTTCTTCTTTTTCTTCTTTAGCCTTCCTCCCTCCACTGCTGGATGTATAGGCCTCTTCCATTCTTTTCCATTCGTCTCTCCCCTTTCGCATCCAGGTGCTTCCAGCTTGCTGGACTATGTCATCGGACCACCTTTTGGGGGGTCTTCCGACACTTATATTTTTAGTCCAGGGCCTCCACTGTAGGATTCTGGGTGCCCACCTAGTATCCCCCTGTGGAGCCATATGCCCATCCTATTTCAGCCACTTCAACTTTGCAATTCGATCCTTAATATCTGTGACTCTTGTTCGGCGTCTTATTTTTTCGTTTCTTAATTTATCTCGAAGGCTCACGCCGAGCATCTGTCTCTCCATGGCCTGCTGCGCCTTCCAAACCTTCCAAAAACTATCCAATGCAGTCATAACGGCTACACTGAAAAAATAGGATAACTGTTTGACTACTGATATTTTAACAAAAATTTTCAGTAAAAAAAGAATATTTTAATCGTACGGTTTGGCTCGACTGAAGGTCGCTCATTTTCTATAAAAATATATATATATATACAGGTTTAATAAATAATAATAAACGTTCCTTTAAAATATCCTTTAAACTACAAAAAACCTTCTACGTGAATACTCTATCTTTTGTTCTACATTAATGATAAAGTTGAATTCCACATTTGAAAACTACTGTTGGATCCCATCCCTTACAACCCAAATACCTGTTTGGACCTCGCTGGGGGGCGCTCATCAAAGACTAATTAAATTATTCCATTTTTTTCACGCCCTTTTTTTTTGCTTTTTGCCGACTTCGTAGAATTTGTTTTGAAGATAATAATTATTAGTGTGCTTCTAAATCAGATAATAATTGTTTTCAAATAATAATAACCCCAAAATTTACATAGGTAGTTATTTACATATTTTATTTTGATTTTAACAAATTCTTACTAAAAACTGTGTGAAAATAACAGATAAAGAGAAAACTTAAATTTTATAAATTAAAAATAAATATTTTTTCTCATTCATAGCAATACATACAATATTATAAGTACTCTTATTAGATAATTGTTTGATTCTCATTTATTGAAATTGAAAAATGAATATTTATCCAATATTAAAATATATATATAGGTACATAATTACATAATTACAACGTAATTACATAGGTTTTTTAATACTAACCCGCGCTTTACTATTATAAACCCGGGTTAATTTGTTCTGTATTTTTTCGAAGAATTGCAACACTTATGAATAAATAAATAAATAAATAAACATTTATTGAGACAAAATATTTATAGCCATTTATATTGTATCGTTGTTATTTTATAACAATTGTTTACAAAAGTTAGAATTTTATGAATTTCAAATCATTTTATTGCTCGTAAAATTGTCATTATTGACACGGTAAGTAGACAGATTCATTAATGCGAAAATAATTACAAATGATTGATTCATAATCATGATTAAATACTGAAATATGAGAATAAAATGAGT
The DNA here is from genome assembly GCA_963576475.1 of Molanna angustata. NCBI lineage: Eukaryota > Metazoa > Arthropoda > Insecta > Trichoptera > Molannidae > Molanna > Molanna angustata. Next base: position 24,560,293 of record OY754971.1, read on the forward strand.
CAGAAAGATATGAGAGTACATTATACATGAGGAGATATAGACAAAGCGATAAATGTGCAATAAACTCGCCATTTGCGCAGGGTGCAAGGAAGTGTTCATTATCATTATCATTATTGTGCGTCTATATCAGAACATGTGACGTTCGATTCTCCCTGCTTCTCGCAAGGGACACGGCTTGACAGTGTGTAGTACGTTTGTTTGTAGGAATACCTACAAACTATATTTGATTTATTTTTTCAGAATTTCCGTACAAGTGGCGAGAGATTCTTCCAAATAAGTTTTAGTGTTTCGAGTTCAGAGAAGCATTTTTTGCGTAATAAATTCATTTAAATCAATTCTTCTTCAATTGGTAATCGAATTCAGGACTTCGGCACCGAACCCAAACGACATACCACTACGGATGACGACATGTTATATTATAATATTTACATATTTAATACACTTATAGTTTATCTGTAAAGACTGTTTTGGGAAAAGCAACATAAAACGTGTATTTATCGTTGAACAATTGACTATAAAACTCTTAATAAATGAATATGTGTTGATAAAAAAAATGTACAAAGGAAATTGTTTATTTAAATAATAATTATCATATAATTTACCGTCTATAAATTCTTAAAGCGTTCATTATCATAGGCATTTAAGTATTTAACATTATAATTACGACAAGATTTGAACTAGATTAGTTAAACTTTGGTTATCTCGCGTGTTTATGTATATTAACCCAACAATAAAGGTTTATTATATTACTATACCAAGCATGTTACTCAAAAATCGATAAATCTTAAACGACGTTAAAATGCTAAATACTAAATTTACCTCAGTTTTACATTAAATTTTAAATTTACATCCTTTTAAACTGTTTTTAGAACTGCATTTACAGTTCGTTAAAAACAATGCTTTAAAATGATTATCATGTTCGCAGTGTTCCATTTTCAATAATTTTATAGTAAGAAAGGGATGGCATGACCATGTGAATGATATTTTGAAGGAAGGAAACATTAGAAGCTCATAATCCTGTAATGATAAATAAGTTTATAAAGTATTAAACTGATTGCTAGTTTGCATAATTGCATATTACAACGATTCGGTGTCGGCCGATCTGACATACAAACTAGTAAGCAATCCAACCCGACCAAACTATCGGCCCATTATAAAAATCTGTAGTGTGCGAGTGCCCTAAAGTAAATACATACTAACGGTCTAACTTTTTGCAAATTGACCAATCCTACGCATAGGTATCCACTTTCTGCCTTACAAGAAACCAGGTTAAGTAAGGACCTAGTGTTTCTGCATACCTATTCTCTTCTCTTCAACGTCAAAAAACGATTCAAGAATTATTGCAGTAAATAATAATCATTCAAATCTAAATTTTTATTTGAGCATAATAATAACCCACATCTAGTCTTTGAGTTTTTACATCTATCTAGATACGGTCACAGTAAATTTTGTAACCATGGCTATAATATTCGAGATCAATGCATAAATAATTTGGTTACTTACCGACACGTTTTTATTCCTAACAAAACGTGCAAGTTGTATATCGAATTATTTTTTTCCTCACAATGAAAACATCGCAAATATGTCATTCACTGTATTTCGTCTATTATATATGCACGCGCAAAAAATGAAATCCATGATTACACTTCTACCATGACTAAATGGCCGAACGCGGTCTCTTCGAGTCGTTGACTTGGACTTTTTACTACGAGTATTTCACAAACTGAATGGGTTCACTACGGATCGAATTAGCCGCATCTCCGATAATTCTCTGGGTGGTAAATAGATAAAAGATTATAATTTGGCCATCAGGTGTTGCCACATTTTATATAACATTTTTATTTTAATCTGGTGTTTTTTCTCGTTAGTCGTTCCAGCCACGGTTTCCATTTAATCTGATTCTAAAGTCTTCAAACCGAATTTATTTTAAGTTTTGACCTCTCGTTCTTGTACATCAAATCTTTGGCCTACTTGAGCTGATCAATCATAACTTCCAGATAGTCAAAATGTCTATCATTATTTCGGAACTAAAAAACTGGTATTTACAGTATTCGTGTATTTTATCCTTATGTTATAATATTTATCTTGTGTTTTTGCAGCCAGTTTCATATTAATTAAATAATAGTATTAATTAAAAAATAGTTTCATATTAATTAATAATTATAAAAGTTTTCTTGTTAGTTATTTTACTATATTTATTTTAAAATAACACACGTATAAACTGTTTGGAATAGAGTAACGTACCTAAATTGTGCGCCAAAAAAACAGACAAAAAATTCATAAAAATATAACGTTATAATAATATACTTTGACTGAAAAAGTATTCTATTCAATAAAAAATACACACATACATGCACAGTACTTGCATAGGTTTCTTGATAGAAAAAAGTTCAAAAATAAATACTTTCAACATGGAAAAATAGTAGGCAATTGAATTAAAAAGCACAAAATACGAAAATCGAAAATACTAGTATGAAATCATTAACCAAACACGCATCTTCTATAATAAACTTTTGTACGTAGATGATATTTAAGACCAACTTTTTCCATTTTTTCACTTTAAAAGATTACATATTTACCAATGAATGTATTGTATTTGAATGATCGAAATTTTACATTTTTTACTTCTGCGTATTTATTTTCTTGCTAAAAGTAAAAAATACATTTTTCATTAAATGGTAAATACGTTAATTGTTTAATGCTTACACTCACTTTATTGCTTGTATTATTCAATTAAATCTATGTTCTCGATAACATTTGTAACAGACCCTGTTATAAACTATTTTTTTACAGTCGTATAATGTCATCGATATTCGTTTTTACTGTGAGGGTGATTCATATCAGAGTAAGTAGCAAATTACATTCGCTATAAAAACACACCACGACAATAATTAGTCATTGCGTGTTGTTTTTGCTTTCAAATAAAAAGTAGCTGGCGCAAATATTTATTCTTTTCGAAAATTTGTGCTCACATTTAAGTATCGTTTTCATATTTTTATTCAAATATTTTTACATCAGAGCTTTACCACAGAAACAAGTCAACCTTATCTTGCATAACGATATTGTTTGTTTAATTAAGTATCTATATGGAGTCATCTAATTATGATAATTATGAGGGGGTCTTCTTCAAATTGTAAGTTCCATTCATTTTGTTGCATTTCGGTTTGCTGGCTGTCTATAAAGAGTAGCTCTATTACCTATACTTTACTTTTAAATCGGTTAATTAGTCGACCAAAGAGGAAATATTAATGTTCAAAAACCATAAAATCTGCCTTTTACATTTGTTACCCAAAATTTTATTACCACTTGAATATGGTGCTTCATTTGTGTAACCAGAATTTTATACATTTCAAAAAATTATAATATGTGTACGATACGTTTTAATTTTTATATCGGTGTCCTAATTAAAAAGTAGCCATGAAATTTTCGTTAAATCGATCTTATATTAACATTTTATACTTAGCTCGTGTTCATTTCCATAATTTCTGTTGATTGCATTATAATAAGAGGTAAAATAATAATACCTGTTTTATTATATCAAGTAGGGCTCTTGTACAAAATTATTATTAATGAAACAATTGTCCAATAACTGTAATATGGCATTTTCATAATATGTGACAAATAAAAATTTATACCAATTAAGAAGTCCAACGTATTGGATCAACCGCCGATTACTTATTTTTTGAGTTAACACTTTTATTTACTGGTATTTTTTACTAAACATAAAAATATCAGCACAGCTTTTTTATTTTTATTTAATTCATATATAACGTGAATAAATCTCATTTCTACTTGCACCACGTCGAAAATTCTTTACTTCACCTCTCATCCCGTTAAAAACGCAGTTTCTATGCAGTGGTTACAAAAAAGTGTAACTCATGTCAAAGCAGAAGGAACAATGCGACATGAGACACTGATAACAATCTTCTTACAACTAGGTACGTATATACTAATGCCCTGAAGTCTAATTAGATTGGCGCCCCTTTTATATCGCTAATTAAACATAATTAATAATTCCCCTTTCCACGGTTGTCTCTGATAATACGACGGTCATTACGATGAGCGACAACGTTTAGTTTCCAGCTTAAAATTTATGATTTACATAGGTATAAGTACTTGACTTGGATAAAAAATTTCATTCGTAGCACAACTTAACTTTATGATTTAGGTAGGTACTAATATCCTTAGTTTGGAACAATACTTCATCATTATCCCAGATAAATATTTTGATTTAGGTGCTAATATCCTTAATTTAGACACTACTTCATCATGACTACAGATAAATCTTATGAATTAGACACTAACTCTACTTTTTTTTTTTTTTTTAACATGTCTACTTCATCATGATGACAATTGAATCTTATGATTTAGTACTAATATCCGTAATTTGGAACTATACTTCATGATCACAGATAAATCTCATGATTTAGGCACTAATTCCCTAAATTTGGAACACTACTTCATCTTGATCACAGATTTTCATTTGGATTCATTCGAATTACTGGTAATTTTAATGATTTGGGTATGTGCTTTATTTGAATGGCTAACTTCACTTATATCATGGGTAAAAAATGTTTATTTGGAATAGGTGTACATAATTTGGAAAATGTACTTAATTCATGTCTTAGGTAAATCTTGAACAAAAACAGAATGTTTTCAAGAAACAGATCAAATTTATGTACTGCGACAATCCTAACTTTGCTCAGAATACAGTTGGTACATTTTGTGTCAGATGTGGAAATGAATTAAGCAAATAATTAGCATGAATCATGATCAATATCTCTTAGAAGATATGCAGGGACTCATTCCTGTTCGTTCGTGACATTGTTGGTCAGTGTTATATAACCGCTAGATTTTAACTTCTCTCAATGGCTGATAATGAATCTCAATGTAGACTGTTTCTCGGTTTCCCATGGACCAGATACTATAGAATCACGATGCCCATACACGATTTAGGAATTGCTGTTTTTCTTACAGTTACAATTATTTAAAACTCCTATCAATGTTTAATTACAATTCAGTTGAATCTATACTCTGGACACTATGCAACGAATAGCATGCTTTAAGTAAATTAAAATACCCCGATGATACAGATATACATATGCTAGTACAAAACAAACAAAAATGATGATTTTCTACGAAAATTTACTAACTTTTACAAGACGATAGTTTTACTTGGGGGGGGGGGGCTTTTATTAAATTAAAGAAAATATGTCTCAATCACTAAAATCAAAAGTTAACTATTATTCACATAAACGGCGTTAGATTAGTAAGACTATTTTATTATTAAATGCAATAAATAAATATTATTATATTATACTTATTTTATTTATCAATGAATCGTAATTAACAAATATAACTCATGAAGTAGTCGTTTAAGTTCTATTACTTCCCTTCTAAGTAATAATTCTTTTAAAGTAACCCATCAGTTGTAAGGGACCCATCAGTCCTCATAATCAGAACAATCAGTGATAAAAAATGATCATGTTGCTTTCCTGACGCACTCTCATTCATTTAAATGGTGATAATTGATTAGGACAACTACAAATGAATATCCTCTAACACAAGTTTTATTTTTCACATTAAGCACTTTAATGGATTTGAAAAAAAATAGAAGCTATCTGTTATTTAGTCGAATGCAAAATTACTGATAATTCAAACGAAGGTTTTGTGTATCACATGTGCATATTAAATTTACGAAAGATCATTATCAAAACCAGTTTTACTGTAGGTATTTATAACACATCATAATATGTTATGTTAATTTTTATAATATTAGTTTTGAGTGTTCATATAATACGTACCTAATTAATACACAATGATCTGATACAAATATTTGAAGTACAGTAATACACGGATATTCAAAACAATAATTTCTCGTCAATCAAATAATTTATGTCAAATACCTACGTTCCGGAGAGCGTAGCCGATTTCCTAATGTATTGATGCATATACCTACACAATACTTAATGATTAATATTCGTAACTTCACGTCGATATAAGGGGTACGTAATGAAGAAATTTGGAGTGTTCCATTATCTCGTTAATGTTAGGAAAATAACTTTGTGGCGACATTATAAATTATTTATAATATACACTTAACGTAGTTTACACCACTTAGCGTTATAGAATCAGTCATACGTCATACGCGTCGCCGAAGCAGCGAATGGCAATTATATATATATTTTAACCAGAAATTCAAGGCACTTCTATTATATTCCAACTTCGTCTCTATTGAGATGTTAAAAAATACTGCTAAGAAAAACACAAGTATTCCGACAGGAACAGGATTGTTCAAAATATTCCTATAAAATTTTAATATATTGTATTTATTCAAAAATAGACAATCAACCTGCGATTTTGCTTCGTACGGAAAATCAAACTATTATGTTTCAGTTTGCAAATTAAAAATTATTGTAACGAGGAATGTCGTCTATGTAAGTAGATTTTCAATCGTATACGTTACTAAGTTAGATATTTGATATAAAAACGCCACATTCTATATTAATAATTATACCAACATATCGAGATCATTCCACGGGCACTCTAGATCAATTGTTGGCTCTGCGGAACATACTTTTTATAAGTAATTTACTGAAAGCTTCAATACTCCGCGTTCCACGTATGTTAGAAGGTAATTTATTCCACTTAATAGGTCCGTTTAGGATAAAGAGAAATAAAATCTTATTAGATATATATGTAGTCTCCTCGGTGTCGTGTTAAAATACAATACACAGCTACCTACAGCTCGCCAAGCTAAAGAATTCGGGTGACTTCTTATTCTTCATTTTTGCAATTCTAGAATTGGTTTGCACTAAGAACTCCATCTCAATCTCTTCGTGTCTTGGTAGCTGCTACATCGCACATCACTGATAACCTGGTCCATATATCTGTTTCTAGGGCGACCTCCATATAGTTTCTGCCCTCTGTCATTCCCTTGGCGATAGTAACAAACAGATCCAGATGCCTGATGTGGGTGACTTAGCCTATGCACAAACCAATTTTAGTTCATGGATATAATATATACTCATCGACCATAAAGGTGAAGATGTCTGAAATGCTGGACACCTTTGAAAGAAAGGTACTGCGTAGAATATGCGGCCCCGTGAAGGATGGCGATGAATGGCGCATTAGACGTAACGATGAGTTGTACAACATATACCAGGCCCCAAGTCTCTTAACGCACGTGAAATTACTTAGGCTGAGATGGGCTGGACATGTACAACAAATGCCAACCTCACGGGTGCCGAAACGAATCATGACTGGACACCCGGGTGGAAGAAGAAGGGTAGGAAGACCAAGGCTGCGGTGGGAAGATGAGGTCAGAAAGGATGCGGCTCAGCTTCTCCAGGAGAGGAGCTGTAAAGTTACAGGATGGTATGGAGGCGAAAGTTAACGGAGGCCAAGGCTCGATTTGGACTGTAACGCCATCGAAGAAGCAGATTATATGTATATACTCCGATTTGAGTCTCAACCAATAAAATCAGTTGGCGTTGTGTAGCATATTGCGTGTCACTTTTGCCCTCACCTTTGCGACCATACATTTGCAATCGTGCTGTATAAAAATTTCACCCGCATTCTCTTTCTTGTCGAGCTCTATCGTTCTCAGTATTAAATCCGATACAAAGTCAGTGTCATCTGATCAGATATAGTGGAGTGATATACAAGACTAGAAACCAAGAAAATGACTGTTAAACACGCGCTGACATTTTCTTCACACAATATTGCATATATAATCAGGAATAATTATTTAATTGATATCATTATTCTTTCTCTGATTAATTATAATTGTATAATGAGGGCGACGATGAGACAGTTGAGGCAAAAGGCAAAATATTATGTTCGTACATTTCTACATATTTATTTAATATTCAAATTAGCATTCTTTATTACTCGGTAGATATTATGATATATGAATATATCAGTTTTACTTATCGATACGTCGGTGTTGTATTTTTTTTACCAAAAATATATTCAATTTAAACATTCCGTGTAAAAAATGTAAGTGCACATGAAATTTTGCTAAAAATATATGAGATAAAAAAAAATATTTATCTGACGTCACAATTGTCAACACAGGATGTCTGACCCGACGTCTGCGCCGGCGGTGTGCCCGGACCAAACAACATTCGCCACAGTTGACGAGTCACTGCCGAGCGAGACTAGAGGCGTTCGTCCTGCTCATCTCTAAGGACAGTATTGACGAGGGCACAACAGCGTTCGCCGCCCACCCCCGCCTTTACTGCCTAGGCCCTTAGAGCCGCAACCTAGGCCCAATTATATGTACAGAAAGATTCAAATAAGTAAATAAGACAGGATATTCGACAAGATTGTGTGAACAATTTTTTAATCAGACAACTTGTATAAGACAGCGCTAATCTTAAAGAGGTGATGGATTCTTGTCAGGATCTCTCTACCTTCCCCGCAAAGAACTCGTATAATAATAGAGCGGATGTATATTTAGAACAAACAATAAATTTTTAATTTGTAAGTAGGAGCCAAACTTTGAAGCGATTTGAAGATCATGTGACAGGGCTTATATTCAATCCTTTCATGAACTTTAAGCCAATACAGATTACTTATTTAAAAGCAACAAAGTTATCTACGAATAATAATTAGATTCGTACCCAAAAAAATTATCTATGAAATACTTATATTTTAACTAGAAAATTATAATACTACTAGCGGACCCGACAGACGTTATCGTGCCCGAACTATTTGTGAAACAAAAAAATATATGTAACATATATTTGAATCATATGGATGTTATTATTCGCTGAGCAAACTTACATTTTCTTGTTCGATGAGCCGCTAAACACTTCGAGGTTAGATTGATTGTCATTTCGTATAATTGCAATATTATTAATTGCAATAAAACATATTATTATATGGTCTGGACACGGAAACGAACGAATTAAAATATGAACAATAACGAAACAGTGAATAGAAATTAGAATTTCAAGTACATTTATATAATTGAAATATGAATAATACTGAAACTTTAAATGTCAAAAGAAGCCAAACTACGACGCAAGTGACAGATTTCTTAGTGTTGTCATATGGAAAAAACTAAGCATTTCCAATCAATTATTAGCGCCACCTATTATAATTTGTAGTCATATTTTATATGTCATAAAAATCTTTTTTTTTAATTTCCTTTTATTATATTAATGTTTAAAATATCATTTTGTGAATCTATACTATTCAGGGACTCACACAAACACACACAAAAAGTTTCATCAAAATCGGTTCAGCCGTTTAGGAAGAGTTACTGTGACATACACACGCACAGAAGAATTATATATATATAAAAACACGTTATTATATTCTACTAAGATTAATTCAATTTTCACTACTTAAACATATTTCCAATCGCGGTGAATTTTTCACGAAAAACGTATACTTTTCGATTTTTTAACAAATTAGTTTCACATCTGGTAAAAGGTGAAGTAGAATTTTATACGGAGTATTGAATTTTTCATAGAGGCACTGCCATATCGTCCGGTATAGTCCAGTCGACCACTCAATCTCCATGGCAGGTAGTAAATTGAATTTCGTCCGTCAGCTTGAGTGCATATTCAGAGAGTGGACGACCAATGGCCAATTCGATTTGAGACCCAAACCTCTCACAATAGTTTCCCACCCCACCTACCTACCTACCTCGCTGGGAGATTGTACAAAGTACTCTTTTTTCACTTTCAACAACGAGATTAAAAAGATTTCGGAAAAATATGCCCAAACATGTCAACCGTGGATATTCCCAAACATGTCAACCGTGGATGTGATAAGGGTACCAACCTATTTTGACATTTCTTCAGAGTCGAGAGTCTGATAAGTACGTCAAGTAATTCATAATAATAATAAATTGAAAAAAAAATTAACAGCAAGTCCGGTCAAACGGTGGAATCAAAACCATCAATGTTCACCCATATCATGGATATAATTATCTTGTGTAATATCTTAAGATTTTATACAATTCCATAAGATAATCATATCCATGATATTGGTAAACAGATTTTATACAATTCCATAAGATAATCATATCCATGATATTGGTAAACAGATTTTATACAATTCCATAAGATAATCATATCCATGATATTGGTAAACAGATTTTATACAATTCCATAAGATAATCATATCCATGATATTGGTAAACAGATTTTATACAATTCCATAAGATAATCATATCCATGATATTGGTAAACAGATTTTATACAATTCCATAAGATAATCATATCCATGATATTGGTAAACATGAAGGGCCTTACTTCCTATATAAAATACGAGTTTAATCCAATGTTAAGTCAGTTTCGGCCATACAAAAAACTGGGTATCAGCTTTAACACAAATTGCAAACAGTTAAGTAAGACCGAAATTGCATAAATTTAAACCAATGCTAAGCCAGTTTCGGCCATACAAAAACTGTGTAAGTATCAGCTTAAACACAAATTTCAAATAGTAAGTAAGACCATAATGGTTTTGATTCAACCGTTTTACCGGATTTGTCCCCGTTTTGCATACTGAACAAAATGAAATCTTTTTACACATTTTTTTTTAATCAAATATTTTTTTATTTTTTTATTTTTTGCTTTTCCTAGGATATAATTTGTCATATAAATAAAATTGGCTGCTTCTTACATTTATTGATATTTTTAGTTTTTTATTTATTTAAAAAGAATATTTCGTTACTAGAAATGTAAATTTTTCATTCCATTGATGTTTTTTTAAACATTCAACAAATATGGCTTCAATTAAAAATAATAGCATGTTAATAAATCAAAAAACTTTAATAAAAATATTTGTATATTTATCACACTCTATATAACTTGACCTTCGGTCGAAGAATCTGACCCATCCATTCAAATAAACACTTCTCATCCCAGGGAATCCTTTATTGGCTTGAAGATATACTTAAAAAGTTATTAGGTTTATTCAAAAGGCCAGACCTCACTTAAATGGGGGAATACCCGCAACATCTCCCCTCCTCGACTTCTATTATCAAAAGTGGACTCTAAAAGGAGGCTGAATCCTCTATACACACACTCACACACATTCACGCACTCCGCTGGACTTCAATCAATTTATCAAAGAAATGGAATAGGGTTGAGGTATGCCTAAAAATGTAATTGAAGTAAAATTCACCACAGCAAAAACACAAAAATAATTAAACATTTATGTATGTAAGTTTCTGATGAAAAAGACATGATAAAAAATATTTATACTCCTACTATGTTAAAGATCTCTCGCTTCTTTTACTTCAATACATGCTCTCATTTTATTCGGGCTCCAAATCAATAAATATGTAATATACTCAAAACAATTTATTAATTTGGGTTAATATTTTTTACTTGTTTTCTATCAAAGCTTACTTACAAAAAATAACTTAAAAAAAAAACAATATTGACATGGAATCACTATGATACCTATACATAATTGGTAAATGTTACGCAAGGGCATATAATAACCACCTCAACAATTCGATGACATTGTCTTTAAATTTAGGTATTAATCACAATAAATACTACAAGTAGGTACCTACCTTTATTTCAAACAGACATTTTAAATGAATTATATTATCTGTTTCAATGCTTAAAGCGCAGCTGCAATCACCGTTAGATGTACATTTCCTTTAGTATTTTATTATTCAATAACGTATCCTTCTCGTTTTTTTTATATAATAACTCATTATAATAATATAACGGGCTTACCTGCATATTCATATTTTAAGGAGAAATTTCAAGTGATTTTAGTTGTATACATGTACAAAAGATTATGATTGGCACTTTAAGTAGTATGAGGTATTTTATAAATACCCTTAACACAAAGAATATCAGACTTACCCTATTAGTCCATACAATATTCAATAAAATCCTCTTTATTCATAAGAAAGTAGATTTGTTTTATTATAACTGGAATAATAATTATTTCAATTATAATTTTTGGTAGGTACATAATGATTTAACTTTTCGATTGTTACTCTAAAATCTTGTACCATTTAGATATAAATAAAAAAGTCTCGACATTTATGGTAGGATACTGAACAATGTAAATCTATATTTTAACGGAATTTTTAACTCCTAAAAAACCGTTGGTGATATTTCAAGGTCTTGGTTTTATTATATAACAAGGAGAATTTTCTAGATCCTTCCTCCCTTAAATCCTTTAAATCAATGTAGATATTATTTTATACGATAAAACTCGAAATACAAAATTAAACCCCTTTGTTCTGCAAATTGCAACATGTATTTATCCTCGATAATGCCTCTAAAAACATTTCTTTACATGTGCGGTTGAATTTCGAATTTTATTACTTTTTTGCGAAAAAAAAATAATCGCTCCCCATAAATTTTAAAGAATCTTGAGAAAAACCGTTTGTTGCATTATATTTTTTTGTGTTTTTTACCTAAAAAATGTGTCACGGCAAAAATCGTATGGGGTGCGTAAGGAAGCCGAGCATCCCTCGTGAATAACAAACAGGGGATGTAACACTACCCCACTAACACCGTTCTCAGGCAGGTTGGGGTAAGACAATGCTTTGATTTTTTATCGTAAAAAAATCTTAAAATTCACCCAAAAATACAATGCATCCCCGCGATAGGATATGACCCACATTTGCGCATAAGGTCGTGAGAAGGTTTTTTCACTATAATTTTTGCGAAATACCATGCGAAGGGATGCTTTGGCCTACATTTTTTTACCGTTTTTTAGGAATCTCAATGCACTTTGAAAATATAAATCTCGAACGAATTTATTGTTTGATAGACTCGAGAATAATTTGGAAACAGAATCGTTATTGGCATGTTTCTTCTATCGGAAGGGGGATTTGATTACATAACGGTTTCTATGGGATAACATCCTTCTGAGAAGTTTTCTCACAGATATTTCATATTTTTACCAAAACGTCGCTCCTTTACATGATTATGCCTTCGTGTTACGATAAAAAGACCTACTTTTTTTAGTTTCCTACACACATGAATGATTTCTTCTTATTTTATATTTTATTTGATAAAATAGGTTGTACATTGTGTGTAGATTGGTACTGAAATTGATTACCCCTTTGACGTGTACCTTCCTATTTTATCTTGTATTTATTTACCAGTAACCATGAAGATTCATACATTTTGCACGTAAACCATCATAAAATTCATTATTATAGGTATATTCATTCTATTATTCGACTCAATATAAAGTTATACAAAATTTTACTGCTGGCGTATTTTAGTTTATTAATTTATTTATTAAAAGAAACACCAACAGAACATAGGAATACACATAAAACATAGACAGTTAAAATCAGCATTGCAGTCCCAATGCTCCAATAACGGGTATTCACTACATATGTATAGTATATAAGTAAATCATAATTGCTTAAATTAGCCTTTAAGAATAAAAATGAAATTAAGTATTATTAAAAAAATGCTTCAGAAAAATCATTATTTAGAAACAATCCACTATGTAGAAGAAAAACATCTCACAATGATAGTTTGTGGTGCTGAGCTGAGGCTGTTATCCCAGAATTATATCAGATTATTTATTTTAAAATAATTAAGTGCAACTAAGGCAATTTAACTTTACATAATATTATGTTTTCTAAAGAAAAATCATGAAAAGATAGTCATAATGGGAAGTTCACTATGCAGGAATCGTTTTTTAAATATTAATTTATTTTATTGATAACACCTCAATATCATATTTCAAAAGCTCTCTGATATTATTTTACATCTTACTCTATGAACTTAAGATACTTATTTTTTTTCCTTTAAAAAATGACCGACGAAGGAAACCATAAGTGAATTGTTATCGATTGTAAATAGGATTGGGTCGATGGGTCGATGGCAGAGCGGTTAGCGCGCTGGGTTAGTAATCCAGTGGTCGCGAGTTCGAATCCTGCCTCGACCGATTTCACAAGCATTTATAAACACCTATAGCACAAGCATTTATGCTTATTTTAGGGAACGTAAGAAGATGTATATGTACTTGTTTAACATTAAAAAAAATATCAAAAAACATAAATACGGTTGGTTTCACAATACATATTATTTTTCACAATTTGTCATGGAACTCATTTTTAAACATAGATTTTCATATAATATACTAGATTTCGCATTTAGCAAATTTTGTATGAATCGAAGTGAGGCATTTTTTCGGGGGATTTTTGATGTTGTGGTGGGCAGACCACATCATTTTTCTATAGAGAATAACGACTAATGCGAATTGTTTTCGGATTTATTTGTCAAAAAAAAAACGCTTTATTCAATAAGATTTAGAGAACAGTTATGAAATGTTTGGAAAACTACATTATGTTGCCAACCAAGACGTCAAACGTCTATTTAAACAGTAGTTTGCATTTTTTTAATTATTTAAAAAATAAATATACTCACTTGAAATATAGGTACCTACTCGAAAATCACATTTGATAAATTGTCAAGAAAGTAACTCATCGCTCTGACAAAAATTTGCTGTTTTATAAAAAATATAAAATCTAATATGCCCAAACAATACCTACACTATAAAATGATAACATTTCGAATTTTCGTTTATAGTAGTGTGTACTATACTATATACAGGTAGGGTATACAATGTATAAAATTGGAAATGTGTTAGTGAGTGGAGGCAATACGTCGGGAATAACCGTTGTCGCTTGAAATGCAAAGTAGGGTAGAATCGACGTACATAGAAAGACGCCTTTAAACCGCCATCCACCCATTGGGTGTCGTCTCAACCAATCACAGAGCCAACATAAAAAACTCGACAGGGAAAGGAAAAGGGGTCCGTAAAGAAACGAATCTGCACCCCTTCCATGTATAATATTACATATTCTTTTTATGTAAAACGAGAGTCCTATCGTACATAACCGGTTATATGTATATACATATTATATTCGTTAGATCGTTTATTCTCCGGTTACCTTCCTCCAAACCTTTATTTGACAGATTTGTTTATATTGAAATCGATGTTTTTTATACATAGGTACATACCTACCTTTTCATCTGTGACTAGGGTTTAAAACATAATGCAATCTGCTATTTGCAATGCATCCTTTTTTTATTCAACCGTTTTGCGTTTTTTTTTTTAAGTTCGCGGCGTTGAACATGTAGTGTTGTATTGTTGTGTGCTTTTTTTTGTCAGTCGAGCATCCAAACGCTCTTGCAGAGTTTGCAATTCTAATTTAACATCCCTATTGGAGTTGCAGCCAACGGATTCCGTAGAACTGAACACAAAAGGTGCTCGTAACATATTTATCAAAGGGATGGAATAACTTTTTTTAAATTCTAGCGGGAAACACAATGCATTATGATACATGTGGCAAATTTTTGATTATGTTTTTTTAGATTATTTTTTATCATTTCAAAGCAGACCCGTTTCGTTACAAAGGGGTTGTGTATTACCTATATAAATAGAAGTATGATGCGACGACTTATGCATCGAGTAGAATGCTTGTTGATATTTTTGTTGTATATGATAACAGAACAAAAAATATAGTTTAAATACTTCTTTTTTATTAACATTTTATTTTTGAAAACAGAAATATTAATTAATTAAATCTTAAATACGCAACAAACCATATTTGTCAAGGTTCATTCGTATAATGTCAGCATCTTTAATTACAACCATAAGATACGTTTTTTTCAAGTATTGACAGTAATTGAATGTTGGATAATAATGTACAAAATTAAGTTAAATCGTCAAACAACGTTGAATCCTATATGACAAAAGTTTTAGGGGAACACAAAATATTTCCCTTCGGTTTTGGTTGTGAATTCTAATAATTCTCTTCGTCTATTAGCATTGTCTCGTATTACGTAGGGTTGAATGCCAAACTTTTTGCATTGTTTTTGCAAGCCATATCGATTTCAGAATACATTACTGCCAGATGGAGGGAACTTTGTGAATAAAACATCTGATCATAATATTAACGTGTGCATTGTCTATGGACAGTTCATATTTTGACTATTGCAATAATATTATGTCGATAAAAAATTCGTGTTAATTCATTTGTTGTTTCGAAAAAATAATTATCATTTCGATTGTTAAAATTAAAACAGTAATGTAAATTCTATAATAATATTTCTATTATAATATATTTTGTCAAGTAACAACACCAACTCGGAATATCTGTAGTTTTAAAATTAATTACAGAATTTTGAAATAAATTTTATTCTTAAAATTGTATAATAATATAAGTACACAAAGTTCTTTTAGTTTCGTAACTTTAGAAAGCGATTATAATTGCCGATATTTAAATTCACCTCATAAAGTAAACAAGCCACGAAGCGATATATGATTGACACCTTTAAAAGAAATCAACGCGTCGAGAAATCTAATATGCATTTCATTTTTAATTTGAATTATTTAATAATAATAATTGAAACTGAAATGTACGATCAAAAACGACTTTAATGAATATCGACCCCAATTCAAAGGCAATCGCTTATGATCGTTCAAAGGCTATTTGTATTCAATTTTGATTTTCGATTATATAAATAATAATGGTTCTCGCACGTGTTACCAATTCCCTCCTCTAAAAATATTCATTTATGCATTATATTATAGGAACCGAAAATCTCGCATTATCGCATAATGTATTGTTCTCGCCTTTCAGCGACAGGAAATAAGCAACCCTTTACCGACGACGCCCGATCATAATAATATTTCCAAATTGATCGGATCAAAAAAAAAAATACACATCGGAAACCCCTTTAGCTCGCGACAAAAAAGATCTTAAAAACATCATAAACATACGTCAGATTAACAGATGCGACCTCGAACTGTTCCGCAGAAGGAAAGGGAAGCTGTGACACAATAGATCTGGCAGTTCGAGGGATGATTATTATTTATCTCAGAAAAGGTAACCCTTTTAACAGTTTTTTTTTTCTGTTCATCATTGACTGGCTGTCGCAGACTAAGTAAAGGTAGAAAAGCAAGAACGGCTCGAGCTATAGACACGCGACCGTCACTTTCATTATATGCGGATACATTTTAGGAGTGTTCTTGTTACACTCTCTCGTGGACCAGGTGATTTTTATATTGTCCCTAACCCTTTTATAGAGATTTATCTCGCCACAGACGCGTGCTATAACTTTTACTCTCACATATTAAATTGTTACACGTACGAGAGTCTTTTTTTTATTTCGTTCCTGTGACCAAAAACGACGAACTTATAATACTGAATTAAAAATTGAAGTATTAATAATTTAAATGTTTTGACGTTATGGATGTAAAGATGTTAACTTTGTGTATTGAAATCACTTTGGCTAATCTAATTCATGCTGTTTGTGGATTAAATCTTTGCTATATTTTATTTTTATAAATAGAATTTATTATTTAATTTCTATCATTTTATTGATTGTTATCACTTTCAACCCCACAAATATTGAATATAATTTAAATTGTCCGACTTTATCAAAACTCGTTAGCAAATATAATTTAATAGAGTTATGACATCAGTGTTTGATATATTCGTGTTCGACTATAGTTTTCTTCATAAAGATAAAAATACATATTTGATTTATTATAATATCCTAGTTATACAATGTCTAAATGAAGCTAATTTATTATGTAAATCACAATATTCAAATAGCGCAACGCGTCTAATCAATGCCACCATAGTAGAGTAGACAAAGTTCTTTCATTTTCTCGAATGCACCCATCCCTTTCGTTCCCGAGCGGTTGAGGCGGGCGAGAGCGGGAGGCACCACCCACCCCAGGGTAGCCACCCCATCTAATACATAGTCATGTATGGAAATAGATGGCACAAACGCTGGATTCGAGAATAATAAATCGATTCCGAGCAAGTGCGACTGCGCGCGTCCCCTCCCAACACAACTAGTAGCATTCTATACTCGGCGCATAAAGTGTTAACCATAACTCCCCCTTCATCTTCCTCAAACCGGCCCCGCGGCGGGGGTGTGAAATTTATATAAATATACAAAATGTATATTTCTTAACCACCTCCTCACTCCTTATATCGTAAGGAAAACCCCACAAACACACACGAGTCGCTGGAAAACTCTTTCTTGTGTAGACGTCCTTTTGACGCGTGTATCAAATTTATGCCCTACAGAATAATATTTACGTATATAATATGATGTTTTCTTCGCGGCCGTGTGCCGTTGGCTTTATGCTCGAGTTATAACAACGTCTTACGTACCTAGCCTAAGGTAGGTTCATTATATGACGATGTTAAATAGAAAATGTTTGTGTGTTGAATTTTATGTCTATCGAAAGAAGGTAGATAGGTCTGTATACGTACCGCACATACATTGCACGTATACAATTTCTGCCATTGTAAATATGTCTGGCATCGGAAAACTCGCACATACAAAGTTTACGACAGGCTGTCGTTATATTTCCCCCCTCCCCCCTCAGTTCCATAGAAATATTTGAATCCTTTGTTCTCGTAAAATTTCCTATTACGTCCACGTAAACATCCCCATATTACACTTTTATTTTTTTGATTGAGCGCGAACACATTTTCTGCGCTGGTTTCGCATAAACATGAAATCTTTGAATCGTCTAAACGATATTTTGTTTACAAAACATTTTTTCATAAAAGATGTATGACAGGCTAAGAAATGAGGACATTAGGAAATAAAATAAGATGAAGAAAAATGTCATCAATAGAATGAAAGTGAACACATTGAGATTGGAAAGAGAGGTCGGGGCTGGCCAAGAAGGGGATGGTACGACCATGTGAACGGTATTTTGCAAGACGGAAATGTCAGAAGCGTGAACAACAGACGAACATGTATAAGACGATGTATGAATGTTGACGAGGCGATGAATTTGTGTCAAGAAAGAAATATGTGGCGTTCGTTTCTCTCTGCCTATCCCCGTGAGGGACATGGCGTGATTGTATGTATGTATGTAAATATATTTTCTCTTCTTCTTCTCTTCGATTCCTCACTGCTGTTATCCAAAGAAGGTAGATAGTAAAGAATAGTCAATGGATAAAACGGATCGTCTCCAGTCATCTCTGCTCTCCGCAGCTCGCACCGCCGAACAATTTATCGACTATCTCTTTAAACTTTTCTTTCTTTTTTTGAATTTGAAGTTTTAGATATTCGTCAGCTATACCTCAAGAAATTAATCATTTACTCACATAAGCTCAATATAACACAATATACTCGAGTTGAAAATTCCTACAATATTAGACACAGACTTTTACCCATCCCCAGAGCTCATACCACGTTTGCTCAAAAACATTTTGATTTTATTTTGCCTCGTATTTTAAACATATTTACAAAAGAATTGATTGGTTCTGAGATATATAATATAAAATCACTAAGTGCTATGAAAAATAAACTATCTTCTTGGATTCTCAACAAAGGTAGAATGAACATTGAAGATATATTTTTTTTAAATTATGAAATGATTATAAAACCGTGATGTTATAGCTTATATTATAATTTGTATTTTTGATTTTTTTTATATGTTATAATTATATATTAGACATAAATGGGTTACATAAGTAAAGACTGTGTCAGTTAAAATGAATTGTAAAGCTATTCCGACACAAGCACTGCTTAGTGGAATAGTTCTTATCCACTGGATGTTGGTACTGATAGATTGTATTCATTTTGTCAGTGCCAACATGTTATACTAAATTGTCAATTTTTAAAATTTTTTTTTTTGTTCTATGTTTCACTGTCGTATTGTTGTAATTTTTTATGTATGGTTATTGTGGATTTAAATAAATAAAAAAAAAAAAAAAAAACTGGTCACACCATCGTGTAGGAGATCTGCCTCTACTTCTTTTTCCTGGTTACCTGGCTCTACTGGCGATGTGACCAAGGAGCTTAGAACCCGGCGACTGTAGACAATCTTTCTTTTATTTTGGCTCCTTAATTTGATTTATTTTACTCCTTTTTATTTTGAGTCATTCGTTATTCTTGCATACCACGGAATTCTCAGCATACAAATATTTGTACAATTACT
The DNA here is from genome assembly GCA_963576475.1 of Molanna angustata. NCBI lineage: Eukaryota > Metazoa > Arthropoda > Insecta > Trichoptera > Molannidae > Molanna > Molanna angustata. The sequence goes on from OY754971.1 coordinate 24,580,234, forward strand.
GGACATCATTGTCCAGGTTTCGGCTGCATATAGCGATCTTGGGAAGAAGATAATTTTATTTTAATTTTATATTTACAATATACCCCGTGACTTTACTTACTTAAACAGTCTCAGAGTCTAATATTGCCGCTTGGATTTTCACTGGTCTCTCTCACATGTACCACCCTTCGTCATCCTGTATCCGCCACTATCTTGATATCATCGGACCACCTGGTCTGTGGCCTTCCCACGCTCCTGTGTCCTTTTCTTGGCCTATAGTCCATCACAGTGTTTGTCTACCCTCCATCCGACATCAGAGACACACATGACCCGCTCCATTTTGACTATTCTTTTATTTGGCCAGTGACATTAACTGTTTATAATACCATCAGTAAGTGTGACTACTGTCAGTAAGTGACTACTGTTTTACGTCAAAAGTAATTTTGTTCTTTTAATGGAATGTTTTCTATTCATTAAAATTTACTTAATCAAATTATCCAAAAAATTATATTTTTTATATCCTAAGTGTTAAAGTTATTACACCATTTTCACTTACCGTAACCCAATTAGATTTTAAAAAAATGTTATTCGGTACTCTTGGGTTTTTTTGAGATAGACGTTTACAGCGGTACTAATAACATTTTCGTTAAAACTCGTTTTAGCCAACTAAACCTCGCACTACGTAAACCACGTATTAGGCACTAATTCGTGGTTTAGTGAATTCTAACTAATATTGTAAAAATGTACAAGGACTAAGTAAACCATGGAATACGGAATGAATGTTGAGTGAACGCAGCCATTTAACGGGAATTTCGGAATTTCTCTTTACTTTATGCTTTTTTTTGTTCATTCTCTATGACTTTATTAGGCCGTCATCTATGACATTTATCGAGAATCGTATTTCTATGTTAACTATGTTTGTCATTGTTTGTTTACTGCGTGGTTTTGATGGTTTACTGTTTACGTATCGTCACGTTTTGGTTGGGTTCCAAATAATTTAACTTATTACAACATAACTTATTTATTTTAAAACAATTTCAATGGAAAATAAATATCTTCATTTATTAGCCTTCTTCCAAATAAATCTACGAGATGTGTAACTCCTGTCTTTGAAAATCTGTACTTTCTTCTAAAATTAATGTCGTCGTAATCAACAAACGGAATTCAACGTACCATATAAATTTTGTGGCTTCGAAAAACTGTTTCCTGCTCTATTTATTGAAACGATCTTTCAAAATCGCCGATTCTATAATCAAACAGATTGTCATCCATAATTAAAAAAAGTATATCTTTAAAAATGACAAAATTTATACAATACGCGCAGTCTATTTGACTTTTGACAGCTCACGAATTCGCTATTCCACCACTAAACTAGGGGTCCGGATGGTTTAGCGTTACCATGGTGATATAAACCATGGAATAAAATAAAAGTTTTAAAACTTGGTTATTAGTAAGATTTTTGGCCGTTAGGTTTTAGTCACTCTATTCCATGGTTCAACCTCGCTACTTTTTCGTTATTAGTACCGCCGTTAGAGTTTTGCATCCTGGTTGGCGTAGTCCTGTGTGGATGGAATATGTGAAGAAAATTCAATCTTATGATCGCAGAGTAGCCATAGCAATTTTAAACTAGTACTGCCCCAGAACAGGTATGTCTAGAGAAACTAAAATTTCCAAATGTGTGGAAAAAAATGTAATTAGGTTTGAATTAAATATAAATTTTAATTATAAATTATATCGTAAATTTAAAAAGTAGACCTCAAATTGTATAAAATATGTATATTCATCAAAATATTTAAAATTAGCGAACATGTTGATGTTTAAAGCTAAAGATATAGATATATCAGTTTTCTCAACTCTCAACTCAGTTTTCTCAACTCACCCTTCAAGGAACATGACTTTATGATGCTTAGGTATATTTTTGAATAATAATATTATTGAAATGCTCAAAAACCCGTTTTAATTCTAAAAAGATTCGTTATCTTTCTATTGTACATTATAATGTTTATAAAAATATCCTTTATGTGTCGATAAAAATATACCCCTTATATGTCGACAAAAAATAACAAATAGAATGATTAATCATATTAATATGTTCAAGATCTTCACTACTAATAAGAGAGGAATCAAAACCCAAAACCTATTTGACTTGAGAATATTAACAACGAAATAATTACATAAAAATTTTATAAGTAGAAATCCTTATAGAAAATGTCTCATATTCCTTTATTCCTATTTGAACGTTGCCTTCTCCAATATTTGAAAAGTACCAACCAATAAGTTTATTGGGGAGTATAAACATCATTGGAATTTATTCAGTTAAATATCCCCCATTTTGGGCACCTTAGCGGATAAACGCTTATCTGTACATTACAAAGTATAGGAGATGAAAGGAAGGGCTGAAGAGTGCAAGTGTCGACAGGGGCACATAACCTGCAGAATGACCGCGGGGCGATAAGAGCTCGCTAGACCCCTGAAATCAATCCCCTGAAGATGATCGCTTAACTGATTTGTCTTAATGGAAATTTCTAACTATCATACTTCAACTTGCGTAATTCAAATTGGTAGCTCTACTAATAATAAAATCATATCACTTAAACTCGCACACTTTTTTTGATAAATTAAGTAGTAGACATATTTTTTATAATTTTTTTATGTATTTTTTGTAGTCACAATGATGACTGTCTAATGCATTCAACTCAAATAGCAATAATATTGTAGAAACTCGACTGAAAATTGCACCCAATTACTTACATTATCTCGAAAATTAGATGTATAAGTACAGATTTAATTTGCACTTATTGAATCTTGAGCTACTATTTTTTTTGTTTGTCGATCCTCATGACTCAGTTGGTTAGGTATCTGACTGCTGATTCAAGGGTTCCGGTTTCGATTCCCGGTGGAGACACAGTTTTTAATTGTGTTTTCAGTTTTGATCTGTGAGACGATAAATATTGTTCTCCAGAATGTGGCAACTTGTTATTGGGTGCGTGTTGAATAATTATTTGACAGTTGCTAGTTGTCCGAGAAGCTATATAAAATATATTAAAATATATGGGAGATTTGTGTCTGTGTGATGGCGTCCAAGAAAAGAATGGCTTGACCATGTGAACGACATTCTGAAAGACGGAAATTAAAGAAACGTAAACAATGGACGAACATGTATGAGACGATGCATGAATGTTGACGAAGTGATGAATGTGTGTCGTTCGGGTCTCTCCGCCTACCCCGTAAGGAACATGGTTTGATGATATGTATGAAATTTATTTGTGTTTAATAAAACGAGACAGAAAAATAAAATCATTGCTTCATACAATTGTATGTAACTTGATTTATAGGACTGTGTTTGGACTTTTTTCAAAAAAGAAAGTTATCAGCAATGAGCTTAACGCAACAGCCTCCCAAGACAACGTGTCATTTAGCTCAAGAATAGAAACAAGAAAAGATAACTCAATGTATGGAAGTGACAGTTGCCAGTCACGTGACAACTGTCACTTCTATACATTGAGTTATCTTTACTTCTTTCTTTTCTTGAGCTAAATGACACGTTGTCTAGGGGGGCTGATACCACCAAGAAAAGTGTATATTTTTAGCTATTGTTTAATACATTGTTCGAATGTATACATGAATTAAGACGACATTTCATTTTATTAATATTATTATTGATATAAAATATAGGTTTCTGTAGATCAATGGCTTAGTTGTCTCAAACTTTTTTAATTGAAAAATATCTTTATTTCATTTTGATAGCGATTATTTAAATTGAAACACGTGTAAATATCAAGTTATTCCTAGAGTTATTTTAAGCAAACTTTTTTTCAAATTGACATTAAAATGTACATTTTGACCAATTTTCTTTAGAGAAGATAAATATTACTGAAAAATATAAATTTGTTTATGTACTTATAATATTTAGAAAGTAAAAAATCCTTAAATCTGCTTTGTATTTATAGATAAGTTGGTAATCCTTGTACATCATAAAATATAAGCCCCTTATTCCTAAATGACAATTTCCCATACGATATCACACTTGAGTGCACCATACTGTCGGGGATTCCTGACATGAAAGGTAAAACGGAAGTACAATATACTTTGCGTGAGTTTACATTGTACATTCCTCTTCCTGTAATTCAAATTCCACCCGGTGTTGTCCCTAGGTCAGTTTATCCTTTGATCATCCAGTACACCATGCCATTTCCTCAGGCGGTATCTTGGGTAGGTACCTACCATTACTCTACAGTTGGGTGGTCACTGAAGACGTGATCGGAACATCCAGAGGAAGGGGAGACATCTGTTCATGACGTCACAGACACGGGATTTATATTAACATAATCTTAGATTAAATGGACTCACTTTATTTGGTTGAAAAAATATATACTTGTACAAGGGGTACTTCAATATTCTTTCAAAATATTTTACCCCAAGCACAATACAAATGATGATTTATTAAAACTGTTCATACTTTCCATTTTGTCAGTTTAAAAAATCATTGCATCTGTATTAATTACCTAATGCTAGTAGTGCACATTGAATTCAATAGAATTTATTTTAAAAACATTTATAAGGTTGCGTTATTATAATTATTATTTAAAAATTGGTTGCGTTATTATAATTATTATTTTATATAGTAAGAGTAAATTGTAATATTTTTTATATAAATTGAAAAAAATCCTTTTGTATTTACAAATGATTTTTCTGAAATTATATTATTAGCTTCTTTCATTTTCACGCTCCCAAGTGACACACCGCCAGGCGAAAAGATTTTCTTTGCCTACGCGAAATCAAATGGGAGAACAAAAATCATAACAATTGGATAATTTTCCGGCCGGATGAATAATTGAATCAAGGAGAACAGAAACGCGAGGAGGTGGTCGGTTCTCGGCATATTGTTTGGTCCCTTTTGATTGAAGAAGAATGGGGGAGACCTCCTCGTGCCCTCTGCCACCCCGGTATTGATCAGCGGGAAAGGGCATAAGGTAAACAATGAATGCGAGGGTAAACAACTACACGCACATAGTACGTATGTAACGACCCTTTCTCTAATTCTGTTTGCCGTGGACCGGCCTGCAAACATGCCGGACTCTACCCGCCTTGCAACGCACTGCAAACAAAATACACTTTTACAAAAGGTATGTACGAGAGGGTAAAAATATTACACAAAAATACGCAAACCCTTGCGGCAAAATGAACAACTTGTAAATATTACATGTATTTAATAAGTTTGAACACAAAATCATACATACTCTCAAGAGATCTAATATAAAGATCAAAAGTCAATTTTTTGTTCGTGCCGATTCAAAGGCAAACTCTAAAAATTATAAAATATCAAAATCATTTTTTAGGTAATGAAAAAAATATTTTTTAAATTCATAAAAGCTATCGAATTCAGGAACGAGTTTATGTCGTCCATCAATTGGTTTTAGCATTTCTAAAATTTTCTCTTGCTCTTGAATTCTCCCTTCTCACATTTTTCGACCCTCAATTTCTCGTTAATCAGCAGCTACGAAAATATTTTATACGCGCCTGATCTGAATAAAATCGTTGTAATCAGCGTTACAAAAAATCAGATTCGTGTAGTATTCAAATTAAGATTTATATATATAGGTACTTGTTTTTTTTTCTCACTAAACTTAAAAGCATGGTTCAATACTTGTGAATCTGTAAATAATACTTATTACCTAACTATTTTTAAAAAAGTATCATAAAATGTTATCACACGTTGTCGTTAGTTAATTTATTCTGGATATGTTTTTAATAAGTGACCAAGAAATGAATACATAATTAAAAATATATTATTTTCGAACAACTTGTTTATATAAAATATAGGTACACATACCAACACGCTATATCCAGATTAATTATTTTATGAGACCATAACAAACAACAAATGAATTATGTAGTTTAGTCCTGATCAAGTAAGAGCGTACCTACATGTAATTTATAAACTACATTATATCAAAATAAATATAATTTGTTCAAAGTATATTTTGCTAAGACAGTGATCAATAGGTACATATACATGCACACACCCCCTTACAGAATGACGGCAATAATTTAATTAGACTATAAAAATGTGGCATTAAGGTATATTATTTTTGAGCTTATTTGATCTAATTCTTTACACTTAAATACATAAAATAAATAAACATAATGTGTTTTATTTTTAATAATAATATTTACATATAAATATTGAATGATTAAATACTCTCTCTCTGCAAATAGATATTACGAAATGAGTTTCATTACTTTTGATAAACCTTTTGACGATATTTTGTACGTTGGTGAATAAATAGAAAATAGTTCTCAACTTGTTTCCTATTTATGTCGATAAGATTGCTTAAAATTTTCCTTGGCACTGCAATAGCAACCTGAAATGAAGCAAAGGTATGAAGTGCGCTGAATACCCCATTACTAATAAAGGCAGGTACCTCGGCTAAATAATAGAGACTGCTGCACTCCGCGTAGTTCCATGGGCAATGGTACTTGCTATGTACACAGTAGCGGGAGAGCGATTCTCAATATACAGAAGTACTTATGTTGCCTTGATAAAATCTTAAGAAATGAGAGGTGTCGCAGACGGGAGGGTGTTGGACGTAGCAGGGCTGGAGAGTGTGGGAGAGGTCGCTGAAACAGGGGGGCTAATATTGATTAGTCTCAGAGGCAGGAGTGTTCGCCCATAAGCAGACATACACAAACCCATACGGGCCGAAATGGCTCTCTCCGACTATTGGACTGGACTAGACTGAGGCAATTGGTAATATAGGTATGTAAAAACCGAGAGAAATCCACGTGCTGGTTTAGTAAATATTGGAAAACGTTTTGCGTACGCATTTACCTATATTTAGTTTAGTTGCTTGAATATTTTTTTCATGAGCTTACTTACTTTAAGGATAGAATAATTTGATATTATCTAAGTTAAAATGACACAAATTACATATTCATATAATTATATTTATTTATAGATTATGAGGTGTTGGTTCAAAATCATACTATTACCTACTCTTTTTAATACATTGTTATCGAAGTAATTCATTTAAATTGAGCATTGTATATCTCAATCTAATTCAATAAAATGTATTATTTTCAAAAAAGTACGATTATGTTCTCGTAATTTGCTACTAATTAAATTCATCAAATATAATTTTTGTTTTTTTTTTATTTCACTGCTTTATTATTATATGAAGTTCTATAATATCTTTATATGTTATAGAACTCCATATGATAATTATATCCATGACATGGGTAATCACGAGGGTTTTGATTTCGCCGATTGACCAGACTTGCACCCCTGATCGTCAAAAATTGTCAAACGATAAATTATACGGTAGGCAGGTACCTACCGACATATGTTTTGAGAATCTAAATTAATTAATTTCACTAGAAAACGTCAAACGTGTAGGTAGTATTGATTTTAAATTAATTCAGAAATAAACACGAAGGAAATCTTAATTATCGACGGTTAATTGCTTACATGATATTTTCCTCGTTATTATACCAAGTCATCTATTTATTCTCAGAATTAGTAGAACAACGTTCATAAAACAGATAGAAGTGAGTAAATGAATTTGCCAATATAAGTTTACAAATATATTTAATTGGTAGGTTATTAGGTATAAAAATATGACAGAAAATGACACATATTTTTCAACTGTCTTATAATTTAATTTATAAGAAATGTTTTTAGTACACGTGTAATAGAGGTAATTAATTATTTTTACTATATAAAAATATGCTCAAACAGAATGAGATAATTTGTTGTGATTTCAAGAAAGATCTCCTTGATTAAAATATAAGTAGATATTTAATGGAGAATTGTTTAAGAGCGAAGATTAAGACCACGATTAAGCAGGGATAATTAAGTAGGGAAACACTTATCATAAACTTATTTAGATACCTACATCTATTATTCCCTACTTTTAAGTTTTTACAAAGTGAGTATAACCGTAATCGGTCGGCAGTTGCATGGTAGGTATATCGTATGTAAGTTAAGAACTTAAATGTTTAATTATTACGGTTTACTTATTAAAGTGGCTAATTAGCTTAAATTTATAACGAGGGCATTTCGTAAACGGATTCGCGATATCTTTGTGTTTTTTTTTTGTTTTTTTTTTTATTATTATATCCGTACACACAATGCACAGTTATCGTGTTAGAGCAAGAAGACCTACGAATATATTATTATTCATCCACAAAAGCATAAAAACAATGCATATTATATTTTAACTATCGTCACCTGTCACAATCAGATAAAAACTCTTCCCATCGACTTTCCCGTCATTTCACCGTCAATTAACGAACAATTACAGGTACCTACCTATCTGCACACACAGGTGACACAGTGTCACAATTGGGTACCAGGGCCACGTGTAAAAATAATATATTGAATAATTTTAACTTCGTTAATCTTTAGTAAGTAATAACCCGGTTAAGATAAGACTCTGTTGTTCCTAACTCCCACTAACCAAGTTTTGGATATTAAGAATTCGATTCTGTGTCAGCATTGCCAATAAGAAGAATGTACCTAACTTGAACTGTTTATTTTTGACTGTCATAATAACTAAGAAACCAACATCATTTACACAAATTTAAATATTTCCTCCACATATTATCTAATATTGTAACCGCAGCCTTTAAAAATTAATGTTCTTACACAATTTACTACACATTGGGTATACATAATATCAATTTGTGAGTATTATTTTGAAACCATTAACTACCTACATCTTTTACTACTCGTGCACATTCCTGCAACCGATTTCTTCCATATTTTTTATGAATTTATACTATCTATGATACTTAATACCTAGGTACTTACTCGTAGATGCATAATGACGAAGTTGAAATATTATAGGAGAACCGGATAATCAAGGTATCTACAGGATGAGATCTATTGCGATGTTAAAAATTTGTCAATAAAATATTATTGACTCCCGACAGGGAAAAAAATCCAATGCTTGCGTATATACAAATATGAAAATATTCAACTAAATACCTATTGTTTAAACTTGACTCTGGCTAAAATTTCTCCTGTTGAAGCTACAGGAACCATGAAAGTAATAGTATTTATTTTTTGTCAAAGTTCCGCCCACCCTTCTCGTAAGTTATCGTTAGGTATATGTAATAGGTACACCTATACGATATTTTCTTTCACCAACAATTACGTTCAACAATTACGTCAAGAATTCAGTCGTAAAAAATATCCCAACCATTTATCACTTCATTACTTTAAATGAATCGGATATAAATAACTAAAAAAATATCAACAAATCATCGGTTGACATAAAGGCCTAGATAATCAAAACGTAGTGGCAGCATACAAATCAATTGATTAAAAAATAATTATTACACATAGGTATATAGGTATGTATTCTTATTGAACACCAAATATTAAAAATATGATTTTAAAAACATAGAGGACATAGAGGACATGGCAGAAGACGCATGAAAGTAGAATAAATACAGTTGAAATGAGATCGTTAAGAAGGATTTGTAATAGAACGATGTACATATGACCGGGTAAGAAACGACGATATAAGGAAAGAATGTAAGATGAAGAAAGATGTCATTACTAGAATGAAAGTGAACACATTCAGATGGTTTGGTCACATGGGGAGAATGAATGAGGATCGCCTGACGAAGAAAATATACAGAGCAGAAAGGAATGGAATGAGAGGTCGGGGACGCCCAAGAAAGGGATGGCACGACCACGTGAACGAAATTTTCAAAGACGGAAATGTTAGAAGTGTGAGCAATAGACGAACATGTATGAGACGATGCATGAATGTGGATGAGGCGAGGGATGCGTGCCAGGATAGAAAGATGTGGCGTTCGGTTCTCTCTGCCTATCCCGCAAGGGACATGGCGTGATGGTATGTATGTATGTATGTATGTATGATTATAAAAACAAATCATTTTGATTTTCACATCTTGGGTAAAGCACAAGACATGCGAAAACCGAATAAAAGCTATTAAGGGGACAATTAAATGTAATCAACCCAATTTGAAATCAAATTTGTTAAACAGTGTGTTTCTAAAAAAAATACAATTAGTATTTTCGTCACACAATTTTATGCACGAATTCCCTTAAAAAAAGAATTTTTAGAGCATTTTTATTAATTACTCCATAACTATGTATCGTAGAGAAATAAATATTTTATGTAATCAAATTGAATGACTGATCAATTTTAGTCATTTTTAGTCAGGTTTGTTCTTGCAATGCAAAAAAATCAACAAATTTTGGGTTTCCGATAGTTTAAATCACGTATAAACCCTTTTTACAGCACGCGATAGTTACCCTTACTTACTTACACGTAACTGCATAGTGCATTAGGCGGTTTTAAATATATCGTGTTCACTTTATTTAGCGTTATATGCTCTCTTAAATTTTCCCCGCTTATGCTAATTATTCATAATAAAACACTTGATGGCTGTGTATCTATTAAAGTTAAAATTCGTGAAAAAACGCATAAATATGACCGAGATATTTTTAAAAATAATGCTTGATGGAGATGGTTTGATCACGGTGAAAAAATATGATGTGATGAACAATGAAGGAAATTTACAAGTCTGTGAAAAGGAAATTAGAAGCTAAGATTGAGCGCGGAAAGGGTGATACTATTATCTTTTTATATTATTAAAACGATTTATATTGAAATCTATTTCTATCTACGGTGCAAGGGACACTGAGTTCTGGTATGTATATATTTACATACTATAAACATCAATAAACAAACCACGTTTTCAATTATATTTACTTATTTGTCATTCATCTAAAACGTTCTTAGGTAAAGGATAAAATATATTTAGTATTGATTCCTAGAAACAATATTTTAAATGTGTTATTATCATTAACACAGTCTAGTAAATAATTCGCCAATCACTGACAGTTAACGCTAACGCCAGAAAGATAACACGGCCAGTTCGTTGGTAGGTATGTGGGAGTGTGGGTGTGAATGATAGTGTGGGTCTGGGTGGGACCACCATACGAGGATATATACACATACACACCCTCACCAACACATACACACACGCTTTCACAGATACCGATACACACACCACACTCCATCCCTTCATATGTCCTTACATTTCACCTCATTCGGCTTCAACCCCTCGCCCTCGCCACTACATACGACAGGAAATAGAAACATTTTCATAACGAATCTTAAATGCTCATTTCAATCATAACATATCGATACATTCTACTTCTCCTTTTGTATAGATCTTGACGTCTGTTTATGCTGCTGAGTTGTTGGTCTCCTGTGATGTGCATTCTCATCTGTCACGCCATCGTTTTGGAAACCACCAGGACAACTCCTGGTGTTTTTCTTCTGTCTGGATTCCTCTCATATTAATCATTAATTTTATATAACTCTTTACTTTGATAATGTACTTTCTTGTAGGTACCTACTATATCGTATAGAAACAACCCATTTAGATTTAGAAAGATAAACTAGGTGAAAATATCTATAAATAGAATAATAATTATTCACGCATCGCAACTGTAACTTTATAAAAAAGGTGACAGAAAAAGTCACCACGTACAGTAGGTACATTTTTTCTTAGGCCATATATACCTACAGTGACGGGCATTTTAGTTACTTAGTTTCCTCTTTCTTATTTTATCATTTCAGAATATAATATTTTGCTCATATATTATTGGGTTAGTATATAATTTGAAGGAGTTCGTTTGAAATCGTATTTAATGAAGTCTCCAGAATGTAGCAACTTGTTATTGGGTGTGTATTAAATTAGTATTTAACATAGTACCTGTTAGTTGCCCGAGATGCAATAGAAAAAATAAATAGAAAAATTTAAGTACCTACCTACTACACTTTCATGTGGGACAATTGCTGAAGAAAAGAAGAAGAAGATGAACAAAAACATGGTGTTTCTGCTAGTATTATTTATATCCAGAGCCACTTGTAAATAGTTATAATTAACATAAATGTAGAGAATTTAGATGAATTTTATCATTATACATATTTTCTTAATAAATTGCAACCTAGGTACCTACTACACCATATTTTATTATAATCTATGTATATTTCGACAGTTGATAATGTCTGTCGACATTTCTTTCGTCTGATTAGTTGCAGTGTGGCGAGTGTGGGGGTGTTGACTGGCCTCTCCTACACCCCCCTCCCTAATCTCCTACTCCCCCACCAGACCAGCCGTCTGTCTCACAGTCTGTCTTCCAGTCTATCTATAGCCTCCTAATGAACGTACAAAGTTAGCCTTGCGTGCCCACATGATGACGTGTTTTATTCACTCGGTTCATTCTCTCTTCATTCCGCAAAGACAAAATAGTGAGGTAGGTTAGTTTACGCTTTGCTTCAAGATCATTTTTCCGATTGATTTCTTCATTTGATTTTTACGACGCGGAACTGACCGACGCGACGACGGACACAATAATAACAATTCCATTATATCTAACGGTTTGTGTCAATGAATGATTTAATAAAAATAAAACAAAAACATTACTTATTGATTTTATTATTAAGTCATTTATTTATTTGTACAGACGCAGGTTTATTGCCATGAGGCAATCTCTTCCAACCAACTTGATAAACACGAAGCCACAATTAGGTACATTCGATTGAGTACCCAGGAGGTAATAAGGTTATTTTATCAACAGCGAAACAATAAAAAAGACGATGGCAATAAACATGCGATTGAAATGAGGAAGGAATATTATTAGGACTTCAAAAAACATCACTATAATAAGAAAAAGAAACGAGGGATTGGAATAGGGATTATATTTATATTTAAATGCGCAAAGAAATATCATTTCAAAATTGTCAGATAAACATATTTTCATGAGTTTTTTTCATTCACAATTCTACAGATTAAGATGAAGTAACATCACCATTTAAGTTATTGCATTGAGAAAATTCTTGATACGTTTTATAAATTCGGGCCTAAATGCAGTGTGCGATGTTTTAGAGTTCACCGGACTCTTGTGTTGTTTCAGAGTCTTGCAAGGTGCTGTTTTTAGTCTCCATAAACAGAAAATTAATGGAAACACAATATTTGCCAACATTTAACTTTGACTTTCTCAAATCTACATATACGTCATTTTACTTCAGCGCCGGCTCAGTTTTCAAGAAACTATTAAATTAATCAAAAGTTATAAATGGAAATCACTTATGAGTGCAAGGAAGTATTTTATAAAAGATACAATAGAATATTGATATTACAGTAAAGTGAATCAGGAAATGCATATTACATCATAGAGAGATTATAAATTCAAAAAAAAAAATCAAGTCTACTTATATTTTATAGAAACTGCTCATAAATACAATAAATATGTAAGACTACAATAAACATGTCAAAACATGTCGATTTTATTTTATTTTATTACTGGCTGTGTAAATCAAGAATTGAATTGTTTATTGATGGGTGGGAAAAATATTAATACAGATAAAATTACATTTGCCACCGTATATATATTATGTTCGTGTATTGGTCATATTACATATTTACATGAATTATGCTTTAGAAAATACTATTATTAATATGTAATTCATCAATTATTGTGAATATATATAATTAGGTTTCTGTACATCATATTATACCTAATATATTTTGTAAAACACAAGCAAATAATAACAGTCTATAAAAAAAGTTGTGGTTTTTAAATGGTACCCACATTTACGTATGATTCCAATAGCATGGTTGAAATAGGTACATTGATTAATAACATTAAGGTGAGACGAGACTAGTGTGTGATTATGAATACATGCATGTGTTGTGCTTTTTTTCACAAGGTAATGCACACCCGCACACCTTTCGCTGGTTGCCCCACATTGTGGGATATGCCGTGATGGTATGAATGAATGCAATCATAACGAAAATTTGCTGTTTTACAATCTCAATTTATCAGATTGTTAGTTTATTCGTAACAATAGAATCTAATTATTTCTCCCTATTAGGTACCTACTGACAGGGTCAGAAATGAGGACATAAGGAAAGAATGTAGGATAAAGAAAGATGTTATTAATAGAATGAAAGATAACACATTGAGATGGTTTGGCCACATGGGGAGAATGGGTGAAGAACGCCTGACGAAGAAAATATACATTGCGGACAGGAATGGAATGAGAGGTTGGGGCCGACCAAGGAAGGGATGGCACGTCCATGTGAACGGTATTTTGAAAGACGGAAATGTTAGAAGCGTGAACAACAGACGAACATGTATAAGACGATGTATGAATGTTGTCGAGGCGATAAATGTATGTCAAGATAGAAGTAAGTGGCGTTCAGTTCTCTCTGCCTACCCCGTGAGGGACATGGCGTGATGGTATGTATGTACCTACTAGTACAATTTTCTACCAAATTATTCATTAAAAAATAACCAGGTTATTATTCCAGGCAATATTTATTATTTTTAAGCAAATAAACAAACAAAAAAAAATTAGAAAAACGGAAAAATCAGGCTTTTGTCAAGAATATTTGAGTCACCTAGGCAATGAACATAATATCATAAATATAAATAATCTCAATGGGAGTCCCACTATTTTATTTTAAAATATTATTTTTTATACTCTTGTGCTACGTAAAACAAAAGGTTTAATTAGTGAAATATGTTATTTTTATTTATATTGTACATGAACTAATTTCAAACAGAAGAAAACAATTCATAAACATATATAGACAATTTTTACTAAATTAATATTGTTTTGTTCTCAGGTAAAATGTGGTTGAAAGAGGAAGACTGTGATGCTGTTAATATGGCTTGGAGATCTCCTCCTCTGGATTCATTAGACCAGCACAAAGCTGCATTGAGGGCAAGACTTGGACTTCCTTCTCCTGGTAGGTCTAATATTAAATTTTCTTTTATAACCAACTTATTCTTTGAAAATAATGCTCTCAGTTCCTAGCAAAAATATGGTTCGATAATTCTAAAACTCATGAAAAGCTTCTATTCGAATTATTATATTTTTGCTGACTTTATAAATAAATGAGTTTTTTACTCTCCACTACTATGGAATAGTGGAAAATCATGATTTCACGGTTTCTAATCAATTTCTCAACGGGTATCATGTAGTGTGCACAGTATGAGTTTCGTCGTATTGTGTTTGTATGTATAGCGTCGCCGTATGCCGTACGCCATATCCTTGTGCCCTCTCTACAGCACACTCTTTAATTACAATTGACTTTTTTTTTTAAAGATTGTATATGTCCTTGAAACAAGTACATATACATCCACATACATTTCCTAAATTAAGCATAAATGCTTGTGCTATAGGTGAACGGAATCGGTCGAGGCAGGATCCGTACTCACAACCACTGGATTACTAACCTAGCGCGCTAACCGCTCTGCCACCCCATCTATATCATATGTGTAAGGTATAGTAGTTGGTAAGCCGTTTGATTTCTGTGCGAGCGTCCTGAGTTCGATCCCCAGCAGAGGATAAATTTATTTAAATTCATTTCTCACGCAAATATTACTTCTCTCGGCTGGAAACACTGGTTGGTTGGAAAAGAATGCCAAATGGAAATAATCTCGCAACTTGCGCTGGGTGCAAAGAAGTGTTTATTATTATTAAAGTACATCGACCTAGAACTGATTAGTTTATCCGTTGATTTCTCTCAGGGTCTGGAAAATCGAGATTTTTGATTTTATTTGAATTTTTGATACCATATAAATACACTCCTCAAAAAAACATTCAGGGATCATCGACAGTGTACACTTACAAAATGACTGATATAGGTAGTTGGATCATCGCTTGTACGAACGCAAAAAAATTTGACTAATAAAAATTTTCTGCTCATACGAACATAATATATGAAAAACGAATATAATGCGTCACAAAATGCTCATGACGCAACCGCAAAAAAATTGACGCAAATTATAATAGTATCTACATAATACCACGCCACCTGCCTCGTAGGTTAGGCAAAGAGAAACGAACACCACATTCTTCTTGGCAGGTATCCATCGCCTCATCAACATTCATGCATCTCATAGAAATGTACTTAATAACATGCATTTATGGGTTGTCAACCATTCAGGACATTGTTGAGCAACAACTCCAGAGAGGTGAACATGTAGATCGAAAAACTCATCAAAATCGACGTCATTAAAATTTAACACTGTACATGAAATTGAAGTCAAATAAATAAAAAAAGCTTTATTTTTTATATTTAGACAGTTAAAGTAGCAAACTTATATGGCTGAGAACACTATTTACGAGTGAAGAGCCATCTAAAGGTAAAAAAAAACTTTCAAGAAATAATGTACACTTACTGTGTAGTGGAGAGTCAAGTGTTGGCCACAACCCACAAGTTTTTCTCTGTCGTACAAATATAAACAGTGTTAATCAAAATTTCTACATTTCGATCGAAATCTCTACAAAAAGTATACAGTAATAAAGATTTCTATACATTTCGGTTTAATTGCGCATAATGAGTAGGTATATATCAGTCACCAGCTGCCACGGACCGTGGCAAAGTGACAAAAATCAACGGGTATCATCGTGATTATGCTTCATTTTCGAGGGAAAAAATTCCTGCTCTGATTTTCCTCTTAACACTGCCAAATTATATTATTTACACGACGCGCTATCAGAATACCAATTTGGTTGACAATGAATTCCTAGCGGTAATGCATTAAAAAGAGATTATTACAATCTTCATACTTACTTGAACTGTTTCTTAATTGTAGATGTTTACCTACATCTTGTTTTTTATGTCATACTCAGAAATTACAACTGTTTATACATTTACGTATGTGTTTGTACATAAGAAAAAAATGAATACATACAAAAATTCTTCCAAATATCGGTTCATGGTACCTACATACCTAGAAGATTACATTGCGTCCGCATCTTTCTTTGTAAAATATAGATATGAAAAGTTTATGTAACCAATATGTTCTTATTTATCTTATTTATAATAATATTTATTTTTTACACCTTAATAAAATATACATACCTACATATTTATTACCTTTGTATCTATAATAGGAAATTAACAAATTATTAAAAAACAGGAAGCTAATTAAATAAATAACTCGCCATTTTTTTTTACTTATCCAGTATAATTTCCGTAAAATTTCTTGAGCCTTTTCGCCGAGGAGGGGGGTGGTTTGCACACATAGCTACCAAGCAAAAAGGCACAAATTTGCTCTCTGTGTACCCACGTGACGGGCTCGAGTTTTTGTTCAATAAATATATCTACGCATAAAAAAATGTTAACTATAAGAAATTTAAAAACTTTAAAATGTTAATTTTTTATCAGTGCGGGACGAGGCTTTGGTGATATTTTTAACATATTTATTTATTTTAATTCATGTGCAATAATGTGTATAATTTACGGCCATAAGGCGATTTCTTCCAACCAACCAAAGTCTAGTGAAGAAAGACGCGCTGGTGGAGTAGGAATTCTTTACCTCCCATAGCAAAACAATCATTGTCTTATTAATGTGATCATTTAGCTTACTTTCACAACGTTCGCTAGTTCCTTTTATTTCAAATTTCCATAATGTATAAATGTTCAAAATGATGTAACCTAATGATCGATCTTGTATCATGTTATAGACCACTAATTGATACAAACAAAAGTGTAAGCACCTGTTTGTATTAATCACATCCCTCTTTAAAACAAAACCGGCCTCTCTCACACATGTTGACTTGGTCATTTTATTGCCCATCTCAGTAGTTCACAAAGTTTTTCAACTCATGCGGTGAACTGGCTTATGTCGGCGAGCTTCCGAATATAATCTAACGTGACACTAGGACGCAACCCTCGCGGTGAAGAAAAAGCCGATCCCATACGCAAAGTAAAGTAAAGTTCAACTCACAAACCTTTTTTCTATGGCACTTTCCTACTGGATGATTTGTGCCAACATGAAACTCAATGTGCTGAATAGTTATCGCTGAATATATGCATGTATATAAATTTAAGTTAAAATAACAAAATTAAAATAAAAAACGAAATACTTTTCAGTAAAAGTAATAATATAAAGAAAAAGGAAAAAAAAACACTATTCGCTAAAAATGAAATTTTTGCATCTTATTTCACGAATTAAATCCAATTAATTCTGGAGACATCTATTAAAAATTGTTGGTTTAAAAATTGGAAAACTGCAGTGTTCTTTCACCGTAATAGTTATTGACTCTCTTACAATTGACGAAAACTGGGAAAATAGATTAATTTCGCGGTCGACTAATCATCAAATTTTATTTTCCTTCTTCTTGTTGTGCGGCTCCTAACGGAGATTGAACCCAAGAACGATCCTGTTACAACCTCATGATCGTGACGCCGAATCTGGAATCCCGAACTGAATCATCAAAATGTTGACAGAGCAGTGCGCATCACAGTACGTGAACCAGTGTCCTGAAGGTTGTTTAGTTTTAGTTTCACATGTGTATTGGTAAGACTATAGTATAGGATGGATAGATAATATGTAGGTAGGTACATGTATGTGTAGGTACCTATAGAAGGTTAATTGGGCGGCACGCGATGCGCATGTTCCGAGGTATTACCTGCTCCACCGACACGTGCCCAAACAAACTGTCAAAAATAATTGGAACTAGCACTATTCTCCTATCCTCTAATACCAATCATTACACATTTCATCAGTGAATGAAAACTGTTGATCAACGTTCTTTACGATAAAAACCAACCCATCAATAGCCAATTTTAACAAATCATCTTTATTATTGATTCAATGTTTTTATTCCTTATACGATATAATAACCATCAACGACCCACCAAAGACCATCCATAATCCATATAATAAAAAAGTCAAATCCTTTTTCAGTTCAAAAACGAAAGAATTTTGCGATTTTTTTTATACTCTTTTAATTTACGCGTGTCTGTTAATACTTACTGGAATTATGCAATCGATTTTTAACTAACTTGTCGACCAGTTACAGCACTTAATTTGTGTATTCCTGGTATGACAATACATGTTAAAACTGTTTTTAGCTTGATTCATTTGATATTTTGATACAATTAAACAATTTTGTATTTCAGACATAGTAAACAATAATAAACTTATTGTATGAAATCAGGAATATTTTTATGAACTTCTTGAAACAATAACATTTCAACGCAACTTTGAAAAGATTGTTCTCAGTTTTTTTATTTATTTGTTTTAATATTATTTAACTTAGAACGACGGTGCAGAAGAAGAATAAAAAATCCACTATCCCACGATCAACAGTATAAAGCAAATCAAACCTTCGTTTAGTTGTTGTATAACCTTATATTAAAATTGTGTTTAATTATTTAGAAAAACTATATTGTTCAACACATAAACGCATAAAAATAATCAATTTAATTTGCTGTGAGGCACTGACTTATAATAGTGCTTCCACTCTTTTCTATTATCATCGTTTTCGGGTGTCCTCTAAGAGCCGGGTAATCGAAAATATAACAGGCAACAATAACATCTCACATAGTTCAGCAATGAGGTTCACCGCCCATTCTGAATGTAGTGCCTTTTTAGGTGAGACGAGAGTAGAGTGTAGGTATGCACGCATGTGTCGTACTTCCTTTTATTAGGTTATGCACACCCGTACACCTTTCGCTGATTGCCTCACATTATGGGATATGGTATCAATGGTATGATTGAATCAATGAATATAAATTGCTAATTTCTCATCATGTAGGCATGTATGCATATCATAATTTTTTTCGGTTGGTACGTTATTTAATATTTCAATGCTATCACTAATCAGGAATGTGTTTTATTTTATGAAAATTAGTCTGCGAATTCATTGTTCGTAAATCATCAGTTGACAATTTAGTCGCGCATAATATATGTATAATGTTTGGTGTACCTAAATATATTATACAATAAGTAACAGGTAGACAAATATTAGGTATATTACAGTAGGTAGTATCGCAAGTACATAATAACCCTAACTTCTCTTCTAATGTGAATATAATATCTAAGAAAACAACGTTCTACAGACATGTTTACCGTAATCACTTTTCTCTGTCGATTGTCGCATCAAATTTTTGTATCCATTTATAATCTGTGACAGTTATGTTATGAATGTACCTACCTTTATATGCACATACATAACTCTAAATATTAATGAACCTACCTGTATATGCACATAAGTCTAAATATTAATGTAGGTACATACTTACTTACTCACTTACCTGTATATGCACATACTTACTTACTCGGCCTCTTGTTGAGTCCAGTATTGAACATAGGCCTCCCGCTTGGACTTCCACTGGTCTCTATCATGTGCCATTCTTCGCCATTCTGGACATACATAACTCAAAATATTCATGTACCTACGTGTATATGCACATAACTCTAAATATTGATGTAAGCACCTACCTGTATATGCACATAAGTCTAAATATTAATGTAGGAACCTACCTGTACACTGTACATGCACATACATAACTCTAAATATTAATGTACTTACCTGCACTCCTGCACATGCACATAACTCTAAATGCTGGTGTAGGTATCTTCCTGTATTTGCACATACATAACTCTAAATATTAATGTACCTACCTATATATATACACAGAAATCTAAATATTAATGTAGGAACCTACCTGTACACTGTACATGCACATACATAACTCTAAATATTAATGTACTTACCTGCACTCCTGCACATGCACATAACTCTAAATGCTGGTGTAGGTATCTTCCTGTATTTGCACATACATAACTCTAAATATTAATGTACCTACCTATATATATATATATACACAGAAATCTAAATATTAATGTAGGTACCTACCTGTACACTGTACATGCACATACATAACTCTAAATATTAATGTACTTACCTGCACTCCTGCACATGCACATAACTCTAAATGCTGGTGTAGGTACCTTCCTGTATTTGCACATACATAACTCTAAATATTAATGTACCTACCTATATATATACACAGAAATCTAAATATTAATGTAGGTACCTACCTGTACACTGTACATGCACATACATAACTCTAAATATTAATGTACTTACCTGCACTCCTGCACATGCACATAACTCTAAATGCTGGTGTAGGTACCTTCCTGTATTTGCACATACATAACTCTAAATATTAATGTACCTACCTATATATATATATATATATATATATATATATATATATATATATATATATATATATATATATATATATATATATATATATATATATATATATATATATATATATATATATATATATATATATATATATATATATATATATATATATATATATATATATATATATATATATATATATATATATATATATATATATATATATATATATATATATATATATATATATATATATATATATATATATATATATATATATATATATATATATATATATATATATATATATATATATATATATACACAGAAATCTAAATATTAATGTACTTACCTGCACTCCTGCACATGCACATAACTCTAAATGCTGGTGTAGGTACCTTCCTGTATTTGCACATACATAACTCTAAATATTAATGTACCTACCTATATATATACACAGAAATCTAAATATTAATATAGGTACCTACATGTATATTTCTTAACCGATTATGCGATACACGAGTACCTACCTACTCCAAACATTGAAACATTTTATCAATTTTATAATCTATAGTTTAACAATGTCATTTATTATAAAATCAAAACAAATTGCTTAATATTAGTTTTTATCTTCTAAATCAAACAAAATTAATTATGGATCTACGCATATTTTTTCCTTGTATAAGAACGACCGTTTCGGCTGACTAGAACCTTATCAACGGTCGTCCTAATACACGGAAAATGTATATTTTATTTTATTTTATTTATTTATTTATCACACCATTTAAATAATCGTCCTAAAAAATAGATAACAGCTCCCCAACTAGGTATACCTGTTTTAGGGCTAGCTTATATATGACGTACCATATTTTTTTAATGATTTTTAAATAAACTAGGTTATGGGGTTCTACATAATTTATACCGTCATCATTAAAAATTTAAAAACATAATATCGCTTTTTCTAAAATAAAAAAAAATCAATAATTCACACATAGATAATAGTTTAAACAATATGTGCGGAACATTGGAAATTGAACCCAGGTACCGAACATGTTTACATAATTTTACATCTTAGCTTATAAAATGTATACCTACCTACAAACAATTTGTGTAAACTTATTTCAAGTAATTTGTCAATTTATTTTTCATTTAAACTATTTTCATTTATTTATTTATATCACTAGTTAACGCTTTTCTTATGCCCTTATAATTCAATAAATAAATTCGTATCAAATTAACATAAACGCCATTGTGTGTTTAATTATTTTGTTAAAATATCCAGAAATTAAGAACATGAGCTGAAAAAAGTACCTACACTAAAGAAGATAATTGGTTCATTAAAATTTGGTCCAAAAATCTGGTTGTGTGAGTAATAATTTTCTTGTCCAATTTAAATATGCAGTAATAAAAATATATATTTTTTTCATTTATGGGTCTGTTTGATTAACCTGTTTTGTACCGCGTGGTTGATTTTCAATTATCGTCATAATTATGATCCGAAGAATTTTGATATATTTCTACTGCATACATATTCCGTAGTCAGTGAGTTTATGATCTCACATAATATTATGGATCATGCCGATGATGAAAAAATATAGACAGTATGTTGAATTATAATTATTTGTGAAAAAATATATTACCCACATCATGCTATCATGGCGTAATCCCACAATGTTCGATTAACAGCGTCAGGGGTGCAGGTGTGCATTACCTTTTAAATAGAAGCATTACACATGCGTGAGTCCCCAAACATCAGCCTCGTCACACCTAATAAGAAACCATATTTCTGAACTACATAAAATTATATATGCGATATAATTTTGCATGTTGTATTTCCAATTGCAGGGTTCTTGCGGTACACACGAAAACAATGGTTATAGAAAATATTAATAATTATATTATTCGTTTATTATGCAAAATATATTTTCACCTATTGTGTGTAAACTTATTGCCCGTGGGCAATGGGCAATTCCTTCCAGTCAACCACACTATTATGGATACATTTATATAAACATTATAAATAAAACTAATACATATTTACGAAGTCACTGTTCTAAGCCGGAGCCTCATAACTATAAGTAATTTTCGAATTATAAGTTATTTTAAATTATGCGAAAATTCTTATTTTAAAACCACAAGACTTAAATACAAATAACACAAAAACTATAGACATTCAATCGATGCATGCTAAGTTCACAATCATCATAAATGAATAATGGGTAATATTAATGGACATATTTAACGTACTTAATAGTGAGGGAATTATTACACATATGAATATAATTATATAAATACTTAAATAGTTCACTGAAAAAATCTAAAGTTAGCAAAGTACCTTTTTTTCTCGGTTATTGTCATATTGGTAGTTATTAACCAATATATTATTAAAAATAACAAAGTTGCACTTGGCTATTATCTAACAATTGAATACTGTTAAAATGTAAGTTGGCTACCAATAGCAATGTAAAAAGTCATATTGGTAGTTATTAACCTATACATGATTAAAAATAGCAAAGTTGCACTTGGTTATTATCTGACAATTTAATACTGTTAAAATGAAGTTAGTTGCCAATAGCAATGTACTTGTTTAAATTTAACCGAGTAACAGGTACCTATACGGACATTTTGAATTTCTAATTTTGTCTCTTAGACTTACGCCTATCATTTGCCTTTCCATGGATCTCTGATGATTGATTATTAATGTTATTTAAACAAATTATTACGCCTATTATTTCTAGATGTAAGCATTGAAAATCGAACGCCACATTATTGTATCATTTTTTGGCGCAATTGGTTAGACATCTGACTCCTGAACAGAAGGTCCCGAGTTCTATTTCCGGTGAAGACACGGTCTTTAATTGTGTTTTCTGACAGGATCTGTGAGACTATACATATCATACATAAGTCTCCATAATGTGGTTACTTGTTATGTGTGCATGTTAAATTAATATTTGACATAGTTATTGGGTAGGTACCTTACTTTAAGTTGCCCGAAAAGCAATACAAAATAATTTATTAATTCATTTAAATATATTCACCATCTATACACATTCGTTTCATATTCAAGTTTTTTTATATGTATTCTCTCTTTTTAGGCACCTCACAGGTAACACGTCAAATAATATCAATTTAATATGTAGACAATAATAAATTGTTACAAAAAATCTTGACTATAAAAATAAGAAGAACTTGTTTCCGCCGAGAATTGAACCCAAAACCTATATCTCAAGAATCAAATATGCAACTGGCAGAAAAGATTGACTGAAGCAGTAGCGGAATTGCTTATAGAAGCCGAAAATCTTGGCTTGCCTATGAATATTATATTAAGAGATAAGATCTAATATTTTTAATTTCTTTTATTGCAACCATACTACAAGATTAAAAATTTGAACCATATTTAGATACGATGCTTTACAGGGCCACAAATGTAAATATTATTTTGGAATGTGACTATAAAAAATATTTTTTATGGCCACTGAAATGAACAACGATGATAAAAAAACATTAAATTATCGACATATCCCAATTTTCTTCTAGGGTTTGCCTATTCCGAGGGTTTTAGGCTCGCCCCTGGACTGTAGGTATATTATGTTTTTCTTTTTCAAATATTTTTTATTTTATTTTTATTTTTCGCCAAAATAACTATTAAAATGTGAATAATCTAACTTTGAATAATAATATTTCTTACATGTTCGGTTTCAATTAGTATATTTTCCAATCTTTCCAGTATACCTACGCCATACAAATGTATATATCTTTTCGTTGCCTTACAAATTATATTTTATGTATCGATTCAGAAAATGAATTCCTTTATTCTAAATACATTTTTACTCAGCACTCTTAAAAATTTCTTCCATTTTCAATCTTCTTCTGGCGTAATCGGCGGAATAATGATGGGTCCTTTTTACCCTGGATTTCCATTAAACGAAATAGGGTTTCAATGGAATAAAATATATGGCGAATGAAAAGAATGAAAAAGGGTGGACTCGGCCATATATGTATAGTATATACATATATATTCACTTTCAACCTAAACGACTGTATCAAAGGGAACTACGCAAATTGAATGCATGTCTTATTCAACTCCGCAGTTTCCTCAAACGATTCTAAATAAATTAATACATCAAACACCAGGTGGCGGTTTTTAATACTACAATAAAATTTTAAACCTTTCAATTTTGGGTTGAGGTGATTAATTTCAATAAAACGTTTTTTTGTACGAATAATTTTATTTCGCACAATTCTGGCAAATATCGATATTTTAACAACGCAATATTAATTCACAATATGTAATCCGCTGATGTATTTTTTTTATTTATTTCTTTAAAATCCATGATTATGCAGTTTCGTGGAATCTGAAGTATAAAATGAAACCTAATTTCATTCTTTTTTTATAATCTGCATATAAATAAAGTAGACCTGGTAAGATTGTCGTTCTGGATTTGCACATGTTTGTGCACGGCTAAATTCATGTCAGTCTGTCTGTCTGTCTTTCGTTTGAAACCTTACTATGTCAAAATCGTCAATTTTACAGTAGAGCAAAAATCTTATAATATTACATTTTTATAATATAACATTTGAAACAGTATAAAAACACAAAGCCTCGCGAGCTTATGTTTTTTATGTTATTTTCAAAAGAAAGTATGTTTTAATGTTATATAATAAGACTTATAGAATGCTTTTTTGCATTACTCGCCGAGTCGCCAAAATTGATTTATGAGAATATATCCTTACGGTTATTATAATGCCAACTGATGCCAACGTAAAATTTTGTTTGTTCCCGTCATAGCCAGAGCTCAAAAGGCACGAAATAATAAAATCCTACATAGGGAGAGGGAACAATTTACACGAAACAAGTGTTTCCTTTTGCATTGTGGGTCAGATTTGCTTTACTTGCATTGTTTTACCGATTTAGCTGTCAAAATGGTGATTCTTTACAAGTGGCCTACAACGCCAATTATATTGATTTTTTGTTTAAAGATAGTCAATATTATACATATTTCGGGAAAAATATTCTTTTTTTGTGGTAACGCTTAATTTTTTTTTTAAAAATACGAAAAAATATATAAAGAGTATAAATGGTTGGTTTTCGACATCTATCGGTAAATTTTCAAACTTATGGAAACACAATATAAAATCATTTTTACAAAAAACAACTTTATTTCTACGAAATTTTGTAAAACAGGAATGCAGATTAAAAATATATAAGATTACAAAGTATTTAAATACCTTCTACTTTCGTGCAGGTCTTGAAATTTAATTATTATTTAACTATGGAGTATTATTTGAATGACATCACAAAAGCGCCGCAATGCGTTTAAAAATATAAGTTTTCTTCCGATGAGAATAATATCGAAATAATAAAAAGGTCATCAAAATGAAATATTATTATCAACAACTATTGATTATTTATTATAAGATAATGTATGCTGTGCACGTTACAACTTTAAAAACACATTCGTTCTATATGGGCAACCCAAAGTTTGAATTAATTGGACTAACATAAATAAAAAAAATACTAATTTAAAAATAATCAAAATGAGGTAATTAACTACATTTTGATGATGGAGAATAGAGTGCTGTTACTCATCATAATATGCCCATGAGACGCAAAGCGAAGATGCAGGTCGATAAATTGCAGCATCCAGAGTAATTTATCTTTTCACGGCACTCACGGTTAAGGGCAAGCGTTCGTTCTTCCTCGCGAGTGCTCAGGTTGACGTGGCCAAGTCTTCATGGACTATTGGCATCGTTATGGGCATGTTCATGGGGCGTGTGGCTGGAGCCATGTGTCCATGCGGAGTAGTCGCAAAAACAACACTAGCAATGGACTGGAAGCCCGCACCTTGTGAAGTCCACTAGACATTGTGACGTCCACCAGGTGTTGGTTAACACTGTACCGAATATATTTTTTAAGTACCTACCATAAAAGCATCGTTTCATTTTGTTACATGAACCGCCGAAGGCGGCCATTTACCGCGCAGCGGTAAAAAGTAGGCTGAAAGCCCTAGCTTAGAAGCTGAGCGAAGCGATGCTTCTCAGCTAGTTAAACAAATAAATGAAACTTCCTACCTGAACAAATGGCAGGTTTATTTCCAAATAGCAATTTCATTCAACTATAAAAGTTGTTTTCAGCCCAGAGAAGCAATTATTTTATAATAATTGTCTGTCCTGGAGATAGGATAGTCAACAACATAAAAGTGTTTAGGTATTTTAATCCGAGTCAGACTTTCTAATAGACTTTTTCTATGAAAATATCTCTTGTTACTTTTAGGAAACTATCTAGTGCATTTGATATTAACCGACTTTGAAATATACATAACAGCTTTTATACAAACGTTTATGTCATTTTAATGTTTTCGTCCAAGACAAATCCAAATAAATAGCTTACCTAATCAAGAAACATTTCATTTTAAGAAAATATTGAAGTACTTCACAGATACCTATACAAGAATTCTGTTTAGTTTATATATTGTTTCCGATTGAAATAGTGAAGTAAGTTTCCATGTTACAATATTCATCGACTCCATTATCTGTTTGTTAAGAGAGGGACAGAACAGAACATAGAACAGACTATATAGACCAGCATCCCTCATCCGCCTTGGCAATCGGATAAAAGATGGCCGGCCTGATGAGCCAATCAGCGAGGGGGTGACGTCAAACGACCCTTTGCATAAATGAAAATCCTGCAGAATTACACTCTATTTACATTTCAATTTTATTACGTGCTCACCATAAATAAATTCCGCGAATATTCTTATAAACATTTCTTAAGTTTTATTGTATATATTTCGGTATTTTTATATTTCAAATAATATTTATTTCAAGAAGAGCACTTTTTAGATATAAATTTTATGAAGAAATTACTATTATGCATTCAATATGAATTGGAAGTATATTCACAATTCCTATGTAAATATTTCTATTCCTATGTAAATATTTCTTCTAATTATCCAACAGTAACGTAAAAGATGATTCAAATGATAATACCTATGTTGTTTAATAAATTAACCAGAAAATCATCTAAGAAATCCTAACATAAACAAATAGAAGATTGAGATTGAATAATGGAGATGCAATATCATTTAAGAATCAATAGATAAATATAATTGCTAATATAGTAGGTATCTTTAACATGTGTGTATTTACGAAGAAAAGACAGATCTTGATTTCACAATAAAACGTATATTTTTAATTGTTTTTATAAATAATTCGTCGCCTAGATAAATTTCATTTCAATGCTCAAGTAAGTTATATTATATTGTTAAGTGTATTTGACTTATATTGAAATTTAACGTCTCTTTTTATTTCCAATTTATCACTTTACCCTCGCCTTGCGAATTCTTCTCACTCCATTTTACAAGAATAAATACTTTTCACTCAATTCCGTTTTCCCGCCAAAGTAATGGGCCACTATTCCAATTCCCCCACTATTGGACCCTTTATTACATAAATCGTGCATAAAACTTATCGTACACTCCCTTTCTTCCTTGGTAACAGCTTGAAACTTCGCATAAAAGGATCCCTTAAGCAGTCGCCTCTCAAAGGCAATTTTCCTTTGTTTTAACAATAAATTTCTCGTCCAGTGCCTCTTCGGCGACCAGTGAATATACTCCCTTAAGATTGAGTCACTTTACGTAAAATAAATCAGACGCTAACTCAATTTGAATAAAGTGCTGAGCTTTTGAAGACCTGTATCTATGGTCACCGAGATAAAAGAAATATTTTACTAACCAATTCTCGAAGCGACAACTTATTCGATTATGTTAGGTTTATGTGCTTTCAAGTGTAGAATAGAATATTATTTAAATTATTTTTACAAAAAAAAAGCTACAATTTTACTAAATTGCTTAAGAAAGTTATATATACCAAATACATATAATATATCTTCTCGTGTCCATGAAAAAAAATTGAATGATCTTGTTGAGGATCTTCAATGACTGGTGCTCTAAGCTCTGCCCAAAACAGATTTGCATGGAGGCGGGTAACACAGAGAATGATTGATTACAACTACCATCCTCAGTCTTTATGATAAGGACGATAGAGACAGCAATAAGGACAACACATTTTTATCCTCGATGCAAATGAAAGCATAAACTATCAAAGTTTGACAAGAAATCGATTACTTTATACCTTAACCCACACCTGAACCTGAATTATACTAAATAAAGGAGCAGGTACATCTCCGAAACAAGTTAACATAAAAACACTCAAACATAGTTGACACTAATACCTCCACTACACTACTCGCGAAGTTCCTCGACGAAGTATTCGGGAAAGTTGACCGAAGTCCGAAGTACCTCGCCACACACTCGTTCTACTTCGCGAGGAACTCAGTTGTCCGCCAGCGCTCGCACGAAACGCGTCATGGATAATGTTCAAGTGGCAGCATAGAATACACTAACTAGTGGCAGCTGCCGTTGCAATGTACCTACACTCTCGCGTATTATAACTACGTTAGTATTTATCACTCGAAGAAAATTAAAAAGAAGATGGTGGATGATTAGTATATATCAAAACTGTATCACTCCATGTACCGAATAGACATACCCGCTCACAAAATTTATTCCACACAAAATTTATTCCACATACGAGTATGCCACACTAATTACAGATACTTTTCACTCATGTTTAGAATTCAGCGAGATAATAATACACATTTCAAGCAGATATTTTTCATGACACTTTACAACATTACCAAAAACAGATAAAGATGTTCTTAAACTCTAATACACAATCCAACAATCCCCTCCTCATTCACTAAAGATCCCTCCTCCTCCTCCTCATCCTGAAACATACTCGTTTACTGTATTTGTGCATATCTTTGTTATTTTTTTATCTATCTTTTTATATTTTCTTTTCTCTTTTATCTTGTATTTTCTTATGAATTTTTCAACTGTATAACTAATAATTTAAATTGAAGAAAGCACTTTTGGCTCAACTTTTATACAATAAATGTTATGCAAAATAAATAAATTATAGCTGTAGCTTTCTGAGAGAAAATAAATAAATAAATAAATAAATTATATGTTAGTATATATTATGATGATGATGAAGTTAGCCGAGTAGTGTAGAGAGGCACCTCGTGTCGGCACTTCGTGCAACTTCGAGTCCTTTGACTCGGGCGCAAAAACCGACAACAAACGGAGGTCGCCCGAGGCGAGCCGAGGTTGGACGAAGTAAGGCGAAGTGCCTCTCCACACTATCGTATTCGCCTATCTTCGATCAACTTCGCGAGTAGTGTAGTGGAGGTTTAAGATATTAATATATTTTAATTATTTAAGTTAAAATTTGCCACAATTAAAGAAACAGCTTCAACGTATGAACATATTTTATACCTAATCATTTATTGTTAATATTTTTTTTATAATATGAAAATAGTATTCTTTATGAATTATAGTCACCTTGACATAGAATTAAAGTACCCCTTGATATAATTTGAAAGAAACCATTGAAGTATGAATATTCACTCCGGCTGTATTGGCCTTATCGTCCAGCACACTCCTGCCTCCATCGTCCATGCTCGACCGGCAGAGTCCATCTAGCGGAAAACTATCCAACCATAAGTGTGAAAGGCTCCTTTGCCTCTGTAACCAGGGAGAAAACTTTTATCAGTATAATTCAAGAGATAGCCAGAACAGGGCGCCAAAAGTGTCTTATGAGTGACAAGAGTTTTAAGTTTTTATAACTTTACCAAAATAACAGCGATTGGACTTTGCCACGTCATCAAAACAATGCTCTAATAACGTAATAAATTTATATATCACAAGCATAGAGTAAGGAATATCAAAAATTCAAACAAAATCAAAAATCTCGATTTTCCAAACCGTGAGAGCATTAGAAACTTTTGACAAATGAAGTCATAGGATAGGCAGAGAGAACCGAACGTCACATTTCCTATCCTGGCACGCATCCATACATTTTCGTCTGTTGTTGACACTTCGAATATCGTTCAAATAATCATGCCATTCCCTTCATGGGCGGCCCCGACCTCTCACTCCATTCCTGTCCGCACATGTATATTTTCTTCATCAGGCGTTCCTCATTCATTCTCCCCATGTGGCCAAACCATCTCAATGTGTTCAATTTTGTATTAATAACATATTTTTTCATCTTAGATTATTTCTGTGTGTCCTCATTTATTACCCTGTCATACATCGTTCTATTACAGATTCTTCTTAATGATCTCATTTCAACTGCATTTATTCTGCTTTCGTGCGACTTTTGCTATTTCCAAATATCACTTGCAAGGTTAATGTCAAGGTTGGTACTACGACAAGAAATTAACAAGACATATCTATGAAAAACTAATCAATTCTTAAGTTTATGAACTTTACATACACGTATATGATTTTAATATTAATCAACGTCAATCCGACTTACAGTTTAGGCTGTAGAGAGGACACAAAAAAATAAAGTAGGAAAATGATGAAATTATAGAGAATAAATTAACAGTTGTCTATGGAAAACTAATCAGCTCTAAGTCTATGTACTTTACACATAATTCGATGTAAATATGAAGTCGATCGGACTTATAAAAACCATACGGCATACTCCATACACACAAACACATCTCGAAGAAACTCATGGTGTGCACTCTCTACATGATTCCCGTTGAGAAATTGATTTTAAAAAATACACTTAAAAAATCCATTATTCCATAGTAGTTAAAAGTAAAAAATATATCGGTAGGTACATCACGTCGCGTGTTTATTAAACAACGTTCAGTTGTAAACATACCTGAAGTACTTCACCTTGAAATTATTATACAGAAATAACATCCCACCCCAAAATTGAAAGCGAAAGCATCGCGCGGGTTGGAAGGGAGAGTTAATATGACACAGTGCAGTGGGACAATCTTCAACCAGTTGCTCCTACAATAAATCATTCCTCGTGGCACGCTCCCTTATTTAAAAATACACTACAACCCTTCTAATAAAAGGCTTCGCCGTCGTCAGACCACCCCCTCTGTACACATCTAGAGTGATGGAGGTACTTCCGGTGTGAAACCTCAACATGATTCAACTTAATAGATGGCCGAATGCCAAAATACGTTTATTTTTACATAACTCTTTTTATCCAAATTAATATAACATGACATTATAATGACTCGTTGAATATACATTAATTTGCCACATCATTAGAGTAATATTTGCGAACACCACGATGTATGTATATCTGATAGGGTAGGAAACGAGAATTAAACAACACAGGTTTTTTCCAAGCTGATATTCGGTTTTATTACATTCGTGTATATTTTCATTAGGGATTGCAATCCGGAAAACTGTATCGAAAACCGATTTATAGAAGCAAAAACGTAGGTATACCTTCTTGACCGTTGGTTATATTTGTAACTCTGTAAAATCTCGATAAATGTGGATTCACCGCAGAATGCTAAGAATACCATGGACTGACAGGGTCAGTAACACTGAGGTAATGCGTAGAGCCAACACCAATAGAGAATTATTCACCGATGTTAAGTGTCATACCTCGGCAACATTCTGAGAGGTCAAAATATACCATCCTTCAGCTTGTCATGAAGGGGAAGATCGAGGGTCGTAGAGGGGTCGGAAAAAGGTAACTTTCCTGGCTTCGTAACATCCAGGAATGGACCAATATGAGAACTGTGAAGGAGCTGCTTCACACTGCCCGGGTGAGGGAGGCTTGTTATTATAGTTCTGTGATAAAATTATCGTTCATCAATTTTGCTTCATTTTTATGGGCAATGCGTCTGATAAACAATTGTTTGTTTTTAAGTTAATTTAAAACAATCATGAATATATCCATTAAAAACATCTGTTTCTTTACATGTTACGAATCCAAATGTGCAAATTAATAAAATCAGATTTAATCATGTCAAGTTAAATAAACATGCAGCTATATAAAACATGCAGCTATGAGCATAAATTGTTATTGGAATTATTCTGTACCTATTTATTATAACAAAATAATTCACATTATCGACTGTAAATTATATATTCTGTTTTAATGAGAATTCCAAGATTTCAAATATTGTACTTAACATTAATTGTCATTTTGCTCAAGAAACAAAATCCCATTTAACTAACTAGAAAATGTAGACCAATAATTGCATATCTATTTATAGAAATTAGATGCAATATGATAATTTATTTATGTATAAATAATGACAATTCATTATAATATTGACATAATGTAGGTTTATTAAGTAGTAGTACCTACGAATAAACATTCCATCACGCTAAAACCCTTTGAAACAGGGCAAAAAACCGATTGCCGCACGTTTCATTCGTAGATCAATTTTTTAAATGAAAAGTTAGTTCCCTGAAGTAGTATGGGCGCATTGAAAGAATAAACGATGAACGATTGATTAACAAATATACAAAACTGTAAGAGATGCTGTAGATAGCTGGAGTCACCCTAGAAAGGGATGGCATGACCATGTGAATAGTATTTTGAAAGAAGGCAACAACAAATACTTGAACAGATATTTGCAAGGATAGAGGTGTATGACGCCTGGTTCTCTCTGCCTATCACTATCAGGGACAGGGCATGATGGTATGCGGAATTAATTTATTGCATATTGCACATTAGTCAGTTATTCGGGCTTCTTACATATATTTCATCAATTACCTGTCATTGAACAATATACATACATGTTTTCAATAGTTCTCAACCGTCTCAAAGAATCTAATTTATTTTTTACAAAAAAATATTTTTCATTCCCTTGCATTCTGCCCTTTAAATGCACAATTTATTTCTCTGTGTGGCATATTTAAAGAACCTACCTATAAAGTTATTGAAACTGATATATAAAATATATACGATTGTTTGTACGTTGGCAACACGTGGCACGCTGGTATTAAGAATCTTGTAAAACATCTTCATAACATTTCGCAGCCTCTCCAATAATATTTGTATTAAAGTCATATGTATTTTATTTTGGAGGGAGGATATTTGAAGACGGACTCTTCCCCTTTACATCGATTTGTTTTGATTCCTATTTTGCTTTTCACTTGACGTATTTCCAAATGTGATAATATTTTTAAATATTTCTACTAATATATTTTTCTCTGTATTTATAAAATCTATGAAGTATAATTTTAACAAAATAATAATATTTTTCCTTTTTGAATTAATATTTTTCCAAACACTTGGTTCGTGCATTTAGTGTTAAAATCGAGTAAATGATATCTGAGTTCAATTTAGTAATGTTGAATTCAGAGATTGTGAACCCTAAAAAAACAAATCCTACCTATTGTGTTTGGAATAGGTTATGTTTAAAACTGATCAGGGGTAAGTCCCATCAAATAGTGGATTCAAAACTCTCATGATAACCCATATCATGTATATAATTATCTTATGGAATTCTATAAAATCTTAATATATTATAGAACTCAATAAGATAATTATAGCCATGATATGGATTTTCATGAGTTTTGATTCCACCCTTTGGCGGCACTTGCCCCCCTCCCACCCAGTATTTATTATTAGCCTAAACCTACTTCTTACCATTATATGCATTTTATTTCAAATATCGTATGATTAGGTATGTACCGTAGTAATACAATAACTAATTATTAATTAGTTATTTTTATTTCTCTCGCATTCTTTTCACCAATACAGTATAATGTAAATAGTTCATGTACTGATCCGTTTTTTTACTCTCCACACTATGGAATAGTGGAGAGTCATGATTTCACAATTTTTAAGCGTATTTTTTACATCAATTTCTCAACGGGTATCATGTAGAGAGTGCACACTATGAGTTTTGTCGTGATGTGTTTGTATGTATACATACAAACACATCACGACAAAACTCATAGTGTGCACTCTCTACATGATACCCGTTGAGAAATTGATGTAAAATCCGTACGCCATATATGGCGTACGGATTATCCTTTTTGTGTCCTCTCTACAGCCCAAACTATCCGATCGACTTCATATTAACATCATATGTGTAAAGTTCATAGACCTAGAGCTGATTAGTTTTCCATAGATATCCGTTTATTTCTTCTCTATGATTTCAACTGTCCTAATTTTCAAAATGCTCTCTCGGTCTGGAAAATCCAGGTATTTTTATACTGTTTGAAATTTTGATACAACAAGTATACATAAAAATGCATTCAAGGATTGTCAAAATTCAAAGAAAATAATCTATTGTGTACCATATCAATGAGAAATAAATTTCATATTTGTATGAAAAATGTATATAACAGAAGTAAAATATCTTCTGTATGACTCTGTAAAATTGAGTGATCAACTTCATATTGATATTGTATGTGTCTCTATAGACAAGTGTACTCTACACTTCTATCTTCCTCAAGGGGTAGGCAGTGAGAACCGAACACCGCATTCTTCTATCGTGACACATACATCTCCTCATCAACATTAATAATACACTGTCTCATACATGCTCATCTTGCTAGTAATGCAATTTTACTTAAAATTTCTCATCAGGTATCATGTAGAAAATACATACTATGAGTTTCGTGACAATGTTTTTGTGTGTATGGTGTATTGTGAAAACTTTTGTCATCTGGGAATCTTATATTTGTTTAAGGATCTAATAGAAATATACTTAATAAAAATGCATTTTGAGATTGTCAACCTTTCAAAAAGAAAAATGAACGCTTACTATGGTGTTTAGAGTTTAGTGTTGGCCACAACCCACTCGTTTTTAATAAAAGACTAACATTGTAATATGTAAATATTTGCAAAGGAATGCACTCAACCTCTTTAATAATCACAAAGTATAAACGAGTATCATATGGCAACTTTTCCACAATTGAGGGTATCCAAATGCAAACAAAAAGCAAATATAAATAGCGGGGCATTAAAATGTAACATAACCCCCAACTGGACTAGAACTCCTTTTTGCCTAACAGGCCAGCCTATATGCTAACATAACATTTCCAATCTATATGTTAAAGCCGTGAGGAACATCTCTTTGTTTGTACATGATAATGTATTTTTCCGTGTCTCACAATACTGTCGGTTCAATTTGTATTTTTATCGAATCTCCATCATGTTTTTACTCATTCGACTATCGAGAAAAAAACTTATACGGAGATACTGCTATCATAAACTATTGAAACCAGCGGACTTACTTCTACTGCAAAACCGATCCATATCTCGATTTTTTTCTAATAACCTACCTTTTTATCGGAGAATAATACAGCAGGTAGGTATGTTTTAATCGTAATAGTAGATAATTTGAATTTACGCTGACGACAGGTAGGGTAGTTCTTAACGAAGTAAAGTTACTGTACTGAGTATATGGAGTAAAGCTACTGGTCAATATTCAATTCAACACATCAGTTTATTTGTGTTTTATCGTCAAAATATACTGCATCAATAAAATTATTCGTTTTAAAATTATTTTCAAATTGCACACATTTTTTAAAATTGTATTCATAATTATAAACAATATTCTCTCTAATAAGTCTCTCCCACCAGAAATGTCTATCATTTTTTTTATCTTAAATACATGTACATTGTACATATATACATATTAATTACAAATAACATTTAATGTTATCAAAATGAATCAATGTTTCCTTTTCTAATTTAAGCCAATAATTTGTTTTAATAAAGGAGCTCCCAACTTACATAGTATAAATACTTACAAAACAATCACAAAAATACAAATGAATTTAAAAAGAACCAAAGAAAAAGACCAAATTCAAAGTAATATAATAAACATATATAAAAATTAACCATTAACATATAAATAATAAATAATACAAATTTCAGAGATCGGAATGTAATTTGAGTATAAAGGAGAGTGTTTCTAAAATAAGGTAAAGGTGTTTGGAGTTTTTTTATAATTTTTCATAATTTCTGTCAAACTATTAAAAATCTTGATTATATAACATGAAAAGAAACAAGTTTATGATGATTTATATTAAAACGAAAATGACCTTCAAGTTCTCCATTTGAAGTTAAAATCAAGACATAAAAATAAATTCTAATTTTTATGCACCAATGCACTTTCTTGTACCATGTACAAATAATAAATGTATTTAGCTAATTTATTCAAAAAATATCCCTTTTAGTATAAACTCTTAACAAGGGCCTTTTCTCTCTCCTACTTAGTGATCCTACGACCTTTTAGTACCTTAATCGCCCCGTAACAACCTTCCTCAAATAAATTCACTTTCCTCCACTAGCATAATATTAAAATTTCCTTAATATTGTTTTAAAAAACCAGTTAGACCAGCTCATATTGAGTTCGCCGTTAATATTGTAATATTCCTGCGAAATGCTACACCTGTTTTATTATTACCTCTATGGTCCTAATACATTATGCAGGCTATACATAAATATATATTCACCGGACCAACGGTTAGAACCACATTTCTATACTTGACTCAAAGGAACGCTCTTTTCCACTTTGCAAGAAAAAGGAGGAATATGAAAAACGTTTTTTCTCAACATTCGGTCCGATCGAGGTCCAAGTGTATTTACTTAAAAGGTTCTTCGGCAGTGCTTTGATATGGAAATGTCAGTTCCCCACAACTACTACCATTACCCAGAATCCAGACCTAGTGGTCAGCTGCAGAATGAATATATTTAGGACCGAATATACCTCTTTTATAAGCGGGTGCTTTTCACATACCTACCATTTTCTTACATAACATCAATTATTATTATTTTCTATTACTTTTATCTAAAGAAAACCCCGAACGTTTCAAATTCAATGTTTATTTTAACATACAAAATATTCCTTTTTGAAGTAGTATCCATCTTGGATGATTATTTTTTAACGTATAGAGATTATTATACCGATGTTTTCTTTACACTTTTTGAAGAAACAACAGTATTTTTTAGAAGGTTGAAACAATATTATCTATAGGTAGTTTACTAGTGTTTGATACAAAGCTCTTTTCAGATTTCTCACAGTGATACATAACATGAATGTGTATATTTCTAATGCACCACGCTGGTAGGTCCCATTCAATGGATGAACGTTTATGAAACGATTTGAAAAGCGGAATTAATTAAAAAATTAACGGTTGGAAACCAAAAATTGTTCGCATAAAGATAAACACCAATAACATAAAAAAAACTTTATTCATAGTTGTTATTTATTTTTTATTAATGAGTAAGTAGTTGGGAGTGTGTTTAATAAAAAAGTTAAAGGATTCAAAGTCGAATTCATTCAAATTCCCCGCGGTGCTGTTTAAAAAAAACACCTCGCGACCAAACAAGGATCCTTTTGAAATTTTAAAACCATAATAAGCCAATGATAATTCAAGAATAGTCCCCTCGCGTTTCTAAATTAACATTTATTTGGTTGCTATTTTCACTCCTTAACCCCATCCCCCTCCGTCTGATCTCGGGGGATCTCATTTGCATCCCTCGAGAATGGACCGATACCCTTTTTTATGATTTGACAACATAAAAAAATCATTCACAACTATGTTCGTGCGATGTATGCATACGCCCTTCAATGGTTAAAGGGGTAATCACTAGTCAAATATAGTGGGGTTGGCTGTGATTGGTGGGTTATATTGCCGACAGGATTAAATATTTAATATACATACGATGGCACACGACAAATGTCACTTTTATTCAAATCGTTTGATATTTTTTAGATACCCTCAAATGAATGGCATACCTTTATTTATTATTTTTCTTATTAGCCTATGTTTTAAAGTAGGTTTACAAAGAATTATTTAGTACTAGTATTTTGTTAAATGTAAATTGGTTCAAATGTATAGGTATTTTATGTACGATTTATGCTGGCATTCTCTATTACTCGAGATGCATATCAAAATGACATGATATAGGTACCTATGTTTCTGTTTGTTTAAAAAAAATAATAAAAATTCTTAGATTGTAATTAAAATATAAGTGCTGATATTATTTTTAAATGGAACATGTTAAAACTTTGTTTTAAATTTAACACGGTTATTTAAAATTTATTTATAAAACTATCTACATATAAAAATAATATTTAATAGAAAGCAAAGTGGTTTTTATTCTATGTAATCACTTGGGTGCGGGACACTTCGGTGCCGGACAATTGGGTGCAATGGACACTTGGGATATAGGTCGCGATCAAGTGACTCGCACCCAAGTGTTCGTCACACCGAAGCGTCCCGCACCCAAGTGACCGCAGCCAAGTCTCCTAGGTCGCCCTAGAACAGGGTTTCTTAGTTGAGCAACAGTAGCCTGTTTACCTGCTGAGAAAAGTGTTTGCGTAAGAGTTTTGTGGATTTTTTACAGGACATTTCAATCAATTTTATGATTATTTTATCCCATTGAAATCTATTATCAAAAAAATATTCAAGACCGATTTGAGCATTCCGATTATTTAATTTTTATAACAATTTTAAAGGTGCAAATCACATTGGAGTTTAAAATAGTGTGGATAAAAAGGGTTCGTTAGTTGTTATCGCGTGTCATCCACGTGTTCCTGGAATGATCCCATTCACCTGGGATGAAGCACGTGTAGCTAACCACATATTATATCAATAGTATTTAATAGATAAGATTGTGAAAGAAAGAGTTATTTGCAACAATAATACCAACTGTAGAATTTCTAGTTACCTGATCTTTAATCGTTTGTGTAATAAAGAACTTTAGGTATTTCAAGATTAATTCATAAAGTCACGCGAAATTGTTCAAAAGTTTGTATTTTTAGATGAATTTAATAAAAATCATTCAAATGTAGGTACTACAATTATGTTCACTGAAAAAAATGTTTCAGGGAGAGCTCTGTATTCTTCATGTACCTAAATAATAAATAAATTCTGAAGATTCCAATACGTTACAATTTTCTTTTCAATTCAAATTTAAAAAACGTATATACTATGATTATATTCATAATTTTTCCTTGCCTCGAATTCTTTTGGGTGAATTTGGGATTTTTTCATTTAAATTTGAGGTTAGAATTAATAATGCGTTTTGTTGCGCAACATTGCGTTACCTCAAGTCAATAGAACATGCGTCAGTCTTTAAATGACCCAAGGTGTTTCATACCTGGTTTGGGCGGAAACATCCTTAGAGGGATAGCCAAATTATTATTGTTGCCAAATACCAACACACTTCAGGTATTCACCAATCTAACCATAATTCTTAATGACCGTGTAGATTTTTTATTTCCTCCGAGCAGTTGTTTAATATTATAATAAATAAATTAGTCTCCCTAATTAGTAGGTTATTCATATAGATGGTATATCGTTTGGAAATTGCTATTGCCAAAAATTCGACGTAAGATGATGTCTCTCAAGAAACCTCAATTGATGGACCAGAGAGCAATGTGTGGTAAACCTATAGGTTAGAATAATAATCGTTTAAAAAAAACACCATTTAATAATACTAAATCGGTACAAGGGCACCATAACTTAATCGATGGCTCTATGAAACATAGAGATTTTTAATAATTTACTCATATTGAAAACCCGACGTATGTTAGGAAGCAATTCATTCCACTTTTAAGACCTGTCTGCACTGAAACTGAAATCACTTTATTGACTGTTGAATTCCTTCATTAAATTTGTACTCTGATGTGATCCAGATAATCTCAATGCACAATGTCTTCCTATTCCCTCGAGTCATTTGGGTCTTAAAGACCATTAGAAGAATGTGTGTACGGTACCTACTATTTTATATTTCAAACACACATAATATTATATGTAGGTATTTTGATTTATTCTCTCGTATTAATGTAAAGCACATTTTTATGACAAGAAAAGTAATACGCGTAGAACGCAATTGCGGGGAAGAAATTGCCGTTAAGTATTTCACCCTATCGAACAATATTTCAACTAAATATATCCTCTGCGAGTATTCTCTTGTTAATTGTTTCCCTCCTACTGCAATAATAATATATTTTGTATGGAGCGGCCCGCGGAGCAATACACGGCCCAAACAAAAGTGCTTACCTACAACATAATGCTTAAATGTCAATAGACCAAATTCTTAAAGGCTTTACGGTATAATATCTTAACATAGCCGTATAGGTGAGCCGGTAGCAAATCTACAAACTTCCTTTCGTGTAATAGCCTGTGGCAGGGAAAGGAATTATTTATTGAACATTTAATTACGAAAAATACAATAAATAAGGAATAAGAAAACATCTGTGTTTGTTGGCACCAGTAAATAATGAGGAAAAGAGGTGGCACTCTCGTTCCTAATATTACATACAATGTGAAACACGGTGCCTAATGGGTAGGTACATTATACCACCTACATACCTACCTTATCTAATAGTCTTATGTTATTTTTATCGTATCTGATGCTTCTTGTGTTTGGTCATAGTATGTCCTCTTTGTGAAGCTGGACTATCGTATCGTATTTACTACATCATGCAAAATGATATTTTTTTATTGATCGCATGAATTAAATTACAAATACATAGTACACATTCAATTTACTGTCATTAGACAGAATATTTGATAGAGTATTAAGTGTATTTTATACCCACAACTATTAATTATAATACGCACCTAATCATTTCATTCTTCAAATTCTTCAAAAAGGAGTTTAAATTCTTTCCTAAGAAAAATTTACCATTGTACTCTGATACTGTCGATTACGAAATGCAAGGTTGATTTCTATTATTTGTTTCTACAAATAAAAAATCTCTTTAGCTTCGTTCTTTTGCTGTCATCTCTTTCTACTTTTCTGTGATTTTGTTGAGTTTCGTCGAACATGTGTAGAAATATTATCGTGCCATTTAACATGACGTATTATTTAGCAAATTTTATTTAATAATAATAATTGTTTGTTCACGACAGTGGCGAGTCGCTCCCAGAAATATATTGGACCGGTTAATTCAGCCGACGTAAAATCGCTTCCCCGGGAGCAAACTAATTAAGAGATTATTTGGCGCGGAAAATTTACTGCAGCTCAAGCAATAATAATGGCCGTTGAAAAATCATTATTTTCAGCCAGGTCCTCAGTGTTCCCGCCTTTCTTCGCGCGGGAAACAATTCTATAGAAATTACCTATACGTAAGTTGGTAGGCTACCTGTTCTCAACCCCTTATATTATGGCTAATTATTTTAAGATACCTACCTATCGACATAATATAATTGATCCTTTTTAACATATAAAATTATTGCTGTTTTTTCTTAATTTATCAACTTAACATACAATGATTGGTATTTTACAACTTTTCAAATGGCAAAGGTTTAAAATGAAAAACAAGACAACCAAAATAAAACTTAACTACATATAATAATAGTAACAATCAAAATATATTTTTCACAATATCTTGATAATCTAACTATATTATGTTTTACTTGGTACATCAATCCATTGCGTACAAGGACATACAATGTCAATTCATGTTTCCAATTTGAGAAGTTTTAAATGAACATAATTAGTGTAATAAATCTTAATTATTGAATAAATTTATCAAGGAACTGTATTTATGATCGTATTATGTAAACGTATTTCTTGACTTCAAAATTATCGTAATGAATTAAATTGATAGAGATATGAAAAATTAAACGATATTTAAAAGAATATAATAAATCAGTAATAGAACTAATAATAATAAAAAGTAACACTTCCTTGCACCAGATAAGCAATACTAGCGATAGAAATGAATTGAAATAAATAAAAAATAAATACTTAAATACAGGCTGCTTTCATTCGGTTTTAGATTATAATAAATAAAGCAATTAATATTTCATATTATTAAAATTATTTAAAATTTAAAGAATTAAATTTTTAATCATGTCATATTTTTTGTAAATAGTTGACTGAAAATGTCAGTGTTTAAAATCAAAATCCAGAATAAAACTTACGTTAATCTAATTATGCAAACAAAACTATGCAGTAAAGTTGATTTCCTGCACTATACCTAAACAAAAGCACAATAAAGTATTTACCTTTTATTAAAGTATTTATGTATCGCCACTTGCGCAGGATGCTAGGAATTATTTATTAATATTTATTTTTGTTATGTGTACTTATATCTAACAACATTCCCAGAACAGGTAATACCTAGAGGAGCATTGTTGAT
The DNA here is from genome assembly GCA_963576475.1 of Molanna angustata. Lineage (NCBI taxonomy): Eukaryota > Metazoa > Arthropoda > Insecta > Trichoptera > Molannidae > Molanna > Molanna angustata. Next base: position 24,623,197 of record OY754971.1, read on the forward strand.
CATTTTATGTCTGAATGTATTATGAAAAATAAATAAATAAACTACAACATAAATATATATAATACCTATGCAACACGATATTAATGGCAATTCACAACAGACATATAGGTACACAACTCAAATGTACGAACATATGTAGGTACAAACAATAGTGATATATCAGAAGCCCTTATACCAAACCCTCGATTCATTATTTAATTAAACTCTGATCAGCGATCAAGGAATTAAATTCATATAATGTTCATATAATAAATATTATGTCAAGGGTTATTTGTTGGAAATGTTCCTGTACATATTATATTGGTACCTACATATACATTTATATATATATATATAACACAAACTCTGAGACCCGCATTTTGATGTTTAGTCAGATATCTCATGATGTATGCTGTATATAATCATTAAATATACATTTTATCAACATCAAGGACAAACAATAAATAAAATAATTAACTTTTTTGTTTACTAGTTATTATTTTAAATAAATACCCGTGAGTAAATGCCCAACCTACAGCGAGGATATTTATAATTTTCCATATTATCCTTGGATATTTTGCTTAATGACAATTTGGTGGTTTATACAATAAATTGTTATGTTAGATATTATAAAGTACTTACATATTATCAAATAAATATCTGATGAACGTACTTTACTATCTATTCCAATTCATAGTACTGATTTTTAACCCTTCATTTGAAGTACAATCAGCAAGGCTATATGGAATAGTCTTAAGTCCTGACATTACCTCGTATATATCATTAAACATATTCAAAAAAGCTACAACGAAAATATCTATCTGATAATACGTGATTGCTTCTTACACTCCTCTTCCTTTCCTTAACTGTTAGTATATTCAATCTTATTATATTTTTTTTTATTGTGTCATAACCTTACTGCGATAGTACACATTGTATTGTATATTAACATCAACTCTGGTTGGTTGGAAGAAATTTTCGTTTGGCAATAAACCCACCAGTGTACAAATTATGTATATTCAATTACAAATAAATAAATAAATTTTGCTGAAATCAAAGTAGTTCAACTATTAGGTATTTCAATGTGTACATTACATCATGTGTGAGTTGAATATTCTAAATTGTATTCCTTAATTTATGTTTTATTTTATTTCTTAGAATTTAAATTCAACAAATTTACTGTGAAATTGTTCTCATAACCAATTCAGACCTAGTGAATTAAGTGGTTAAATTTTGTAAAATGTTATTGAATCTGTGTTTTGTTTCTACTGCTGATTCTGTATCTGATTCTTGTTATTCATAATAAAGCTATCGATTTATTATTTTGCAATGTCAAGTCAGAGAGATAAGATGAAAAGATAATAAATTTCGTTATAATTATGTCCTCCAAAATGTTTATCAGTTGTCAAGCTGTCGGGACACAATAACCACCCGCTCCCTGCTTCTTCTACCCTCGTTTCATATCAATCCCTAACCTAACCGTCTTATCCAATGCTGATCGAATGCCTTATACTTTACCTTAAAACTCTTTTTTATAACAATAAAGACGGAATACTAAGAAACAAACATCAAATCCGACATCTGAACACAAAAAAACTGCAGGTAAAAATGTTAGGGGTGAAATAAAAATAATAACGCCGAACAGAATTCTGTAGAAAAAACGAATAAAATTAAGCAGCTTTTAAATGTGTTTTTCGGTTGATCTAGTTAATGCGAAAAAAAATACACACCCAGGTAGGGAAAATAATAGGTGACGCCAAAAAAACGCGTAAAATTCACAAAAAAACGCAACCCGGCAGTTGGTGGCGTGCTGTTAAGGCACTACCCTTATTAATGCTCCCAAGTAACAAAGAATTATAAAAAAAATATATATTCCAAAATTTATACAGAGAATTGCATCGGTAGGGGTAGTTTTTATTGCAAAATCCAGACAATTCTACCTGCGCGTTCGTCGTAGGTTTTTTTTTGCCGTTCGCGCAATATACCAGCAAGGGGTAACGCGAGATATTCTGAATTTAAAAAAAAAATAATGAAGAACAACACTCACGTATGCACGTTTCCGGTTCGTCCTACTCCTTTAAGCAAAATATTCTTTGTTCAGTTTGATTCATTTTTGTGCTGCTACATATACCTAATATTACATATATACAGAAGCTGTATAGCTATCCATAGCCTCGGGAAAGACACTAAACATATATTTGTAATACTACTTAAAATCATTTTATACATAAGACACAATAGTTACTTACAACCAAGAAATAAACCACAATATGCACAACCATTATTTTTAAAAAGTTTCCATTGCAATATTTATTTATTTATTTATTCACTGAATTAACGACACGAATGGCCTTTTACATACAACTAGAATAAAAATACACATTAAAACAACAACATAGAATTATAAAAATAAAACAATGAAATCACTTGGTAAAAATAAAACCTATATAATAAAATAACTAAAAAAGATAATATACAAAAAAAATATCTGAAATAGAAAGAAAAGGATAATAATATAAGTATACATAATATGAAGTCATAAAAACTATAATATTTAAAAAATTAAAAGTGTAAATTTGGTTTCGGTTTCTGTGCAGACGTCCTGGGTTCGATTCCCAGCAGAGGAGAAATTTATTTAAATTCATTTCTCACGCAAATATTGCTTCTCTGGGCTGGAAACACTGGTTAGTTGGAAGAAATTGCCATACGGCAATAAGCTCGCCACTTGCGCAGGGTGCAAGAAAGTGTTCATTTATTTTTTTTATTTATTTAAATTTATACATGAAAAATAAACAAAAACTATAATACTTTTGCAAATATACAATTCTGCTCAGAAAATATCACAAGTTGTCTCTCTCATAAAAAATGTATGTATAGTCTACCTAGTTATTAGTGAAATGGTCCTCTCAATGAAAGATATTATATGTAATCACTTTTCAAGAGAAATCCGCATTTTATTGCTGATTCTATAGATCATTAATTATTTTGCGAATTAACAAGTATATGAAATATAAATAATTCATGTTGTAAAAATAAATCCCTCACGAATCCTAAACAAAAAGATAGGTAATATAAAGCAAAAATATAGAAATGAATGAAAATATTATAATGCAAGACTAGATCGATTTTATATGCAATTATAGTTTCAACGTGCATCTTTTATAGTTATTTTAAGCATTTTAAAAAAATTAGACAATGTCGTTAAAAATACAAAATCCCAACACTTTCAGATATACAGATAAATAATTTAAGTACATACATATATATCATAAATAAGTATGTTAATATAAATGCAACATACGAATCCAAAAATAGGTACAATAAGCATTTAAATAACTCCGTAATATTTTTGAAGCATACTTAAATATACACAAATAAAAATATATATTGATTTATTTACGCAAAAAATATATTCAATGTGTCTGATATGTAAATAAAAACGAATCTAATTAATAAATTTGTTTTCCTTCGCGCCACACCGTTTCAGCGATGTTTGATGCAAGGGCTGAAGGTGCAGGACGGGAGGGGTATGATTGTGTTGTAAGGGTGGGGGGGATGATACGGGCCAGCGAGCCTCAGTCACAGCCCACCCTTTTATTCAGTAACGGGGTGTCGTGAGAGTAGCACACGCGTCTCTAAAAAGGAAAAACTACATGAAACTTTTCTCCCGATTCGACTACATAATAGTGTCGAAACACTAATTTGAAACATTATTATTTGTGAATTTGAAAAGAGAACATTGTTTATTTCCGCGTTGTGTTGTTTACTTGTTTATTAATTTTTTTTATTTATTTCTTTGTTGTTGTTTTTATTTAATTTATTAATTATGGTGATGGTATCCACGTGCAAGATGCGAGGACAGTTGAACCTCAAACCACCCCCAGAACATAACAACAATCAAGTGGACAAATCCATGTTTATGCACCCGTACAGTAGATACCGTAAGTTAATCAAAATTATAAAAATATTGTTTTTTTTATTTCGATATTACTTAGATGGCCTGTATCAAAAAGAACAGATTTAAATTATATCTTATAAAACATGTAGGTACATTCATCAATATTTTCTTGGTAACAGTCATTCTTTAAAATCATATTTATTTTACAGCATAAAAGATTTGCAATATTTTTCTGTTACATTATAAAAAGTTATTTCAACAATTCTTATTAGAAAATTATAAGATTTTTAGATGTAAACCTGTTATAAATTTTAGATTATAATTCAAAAGTTTAATTTTATTTCAGTACCTATTAGATATTCCGTTTTACATATTTATATTAAAATTTTATTTTTTTGTTGAAGAATTTTAATTAAAAACAATGGTTTCAAATTTTTTTGATCAATATGAATAGTTATCATAATTTATTTATATCTTTAATAAACTATTTAACAAAACTGTAGAAAAAAACGTAAATTTAAAATTTTGCTGTTTCGCTAATTTAAAAAAAAAATTGAATTTTGATCGGGGGCAGAGAAATAAATTTACTGAACTAGTCAACCAATGGACCCGCATTCGAATCCTGCCGCAATAAATTAAAAATCCTCCATATTTAATTAAGCAAGAATTTTTTTTATTTTAGGGAATAATAATAATATATTCATTTATACAGATATTGCCTCCGAACAATAATAAGTCATCCACATTTTTTAAAAAATTAAATTCTTTTATTATTAAAAATAAAAAATAAAGTTTAAATTATTTTACTCAAATAGATAAATGTAATTCAATAAGTTATATGTAATTAACGGATATAAATACGTTTTTATGTATTTACATAATTGAAACAAAAGTTGTAGAGAAAAAAATATGTACAATACATTCATAACTTTATTATTCAGATGCTGTAGTAGGCTATATAGTAAATTTTGAAAATCTTTTTCCCAGTACCCTCAAAAGATACGTCTTTGAAATAAGTAACAGTTTATTATAGTATATCTTTAAGCCGGTTGCATACCAAAAGCAAAGCTAAGTTAGTTTAGTTTAGCTCGCATATAGCTGAGGTAGTTTTTCATACAAGTGTGCAACCGCAAACTATATAGGTATGTGAACTGAATAGTATGAAAAATGACTTTAGATGTGCGTACAAAGCTAAACTTAGGTACTTAGCTAAGCTTTTGCTCTGCAACCCGCTTTAAGGTCCCCATTCACGATCGTGCCATACTGCCAAACGACTTGCCATCACTCCAAAATTCGCTCGTGAATGTCAAATCCCGCGTAGCCCAATTGGCCTGACACACCAAAATGGAATTCCAAACGATCGAAACTCTGTAGTACCGCGAAAACGGCGCGGCGGATCCTGTCGGTACGGCATGCTCGTGAGTGTGAAAACCAGCGGTACATTGCGTCATCTCATCTCGCCGAGCTGTTTGACACTCTCGTGAATGCGAAAATACAATATTTTCTTTTTGTTTTTTTCTATTTATATATAAACAAACCGCTAAATAGCAGTTGTATAAAACTCATCATCATAATTATAACTCATTTTTACTTGAAAATTTAAAAAAACATAGAACTTATTTATGCGAAAGCGCCGACCGCTTGCGTATACTAATTTTGATGGCGTGCCCGTGAGTGTGATGAAAATTTTACAATGCTCCAAATGGAGCCTATCCATATGGAACGACGCCGAATGGCACGATCGTGAATGGGCTGCTTTACTCTATTGCATAAGTTTTAGAAATCGTTTGATACTTTTCATGAAAAATAGCAGGATTGCAGTAAAACAGTCTACGAAGTAGATTTTTACTTCGATGGAAAGAGAATATGAAAAACTACCGGCTGAATTTTTTAGCATTTTAATTTTTAGTAACTACTCTTGCTATTTAAAAAAACTCTAAATTTTAAATTTATTTTACGAAAAAGCACTGTTTATCACAGATTTGGTGATGTACAGTATTATTTCGTGTTTCATATATTATAGACGGTAATTTATAGTTCATATTTGTGTACATCCGTATGCCTAAGATATGCGAGGGCCTTAAAAAAAGTTTCTAGATTTAATATAGCTCGAACATAATATTAAATTTACACAGATAAGTAGTATGTAAAAAAATTACACATAAAAAAGATGAAGTTAGCGTCTGAAGAATAAGGATACATGAAGTTGAAACGTGACGTGAGAGATTGAGATCGATCACAAGAGAAATGACATGACCACATTAATGATACCTACCTTGAAATATGATAACGTACCAATTGAGATGTGCTGTTATTTATGTTTTTATTTATTTACTATTCGTACGCTCATGAGAATATTTGCAAAGCGGTTGGAAAACAAAAAAAATATCGATTTTAGCAAAAATAAAACAAAATAGTATATAATTTTAAAATAAAATAGAAGACAGAGAACAAAAAATAATTCAATCAACAAAAATATTCACTTCTTATTCATCAACATATTTCTTTGATTATTACAGGAAAAACAATAATTATTTTTTTTAATCGTATATACCAACTTGTAATATTTTCTTGGTTTTTAGTACATGACAAGTCAAAGAAGAAAGAGGGTAGGTAAATATAAAGTTATTTTTTTACTTGGTTAAATTCAAACAAGGTTATTGTTATTGGTAACCAACAAAATTTTAGTACTATTCAATTGTCGCATAATACCAAGTACAGTTTCCAGTTTTTTTTAATTAAGTACCTATTTATTTATAACTAAAGATTTTTTTAGTTCACCAATATATGAAGATGTAGGTACATTAGGTAGCTATACATTGGTAGGTACCTACTATTAACATTACACATAAAATACAAATACCAAGGAAGAATAACAGCAAAAAATATATTATCAAATAAAACGATAACTGTTATGAAACATGTACCTGCGTATATCTGCAATATGAAATCATTTTGTTCTAAAATATCTACTTTTAACTGTAAATAGATACATTCTAAGTTGCTAGAAACATTAAGCATCCTAACATAGCAAGTGCGGTATGTTTTAAGTTACTACTTGTTCTTTTCTGGCAAGAAAAGAGGAAAATTATATTTTCCCGTGGCGAGTTCAATTTAGCAGAAATTAATTAATGACATTGGTCTGCTATCTCCCAGTATACACTACACATACATATAGGTACGTCTCTCCCCTAACTACATACATCCATAAACCTAATACTTTAAACTTACATGTGCAACTTATTCTGTAACATTAATATTAACTATATTCTCGGTATAACTTGGCGGATGGCTGACTCTATATTTAGGTCGGCATTACCTTCTGTAAATAATATATATAAATAAAATATTTTATTGAATTTTTTCTAAAGAAAATGACTCAATAAAGTCTTATAAAACTTTTTTAATCTTCATAGTTTGACACAATGTTTGTTTCAACTAAAAAATAACAAGTATCTTTAGGGTGTAAACTTGACAAAAAATCTTATTCTCAACGTAAAATGACAAAATAAATAAATGTAATATTGTGAAATAACGCCGTAATGGAAGGTACATGTTATGACTGTATTATTATCTAATATATTTTATAAATAAAATAATGGATATATATAAAAAAAATATTCTAAAACACATAAAGATAGTCAGAACCTTTATAGGTAAATAATTATTGAATTTTATAATTTGTATATAGACTGTTACACATTATTTAAACGAATAAATTTAATAATGATAATTTTACGTAAAAAACACACTAAGATTTTTTTATAGAATGAATATATCCTTGAAACAAGTACATTATATATCTTCATACATTCCCTAAACTAAGCATACATGCTTGTACTATAGGTGAACGATATCGGTCGTGGCAGGACTCGAATTCGCGTCCACTGGATTACCCAGCGTGCTAACCGCTCTGCCACCACTCATCTAACTATTATGTTTAATGAAAATTTGAATACGTACTTTAAACAACATATTGTGAATTTACAAAATGGATTTCATTGTAGCAATGCGTAATTTATAATGGCGATAAATGAGGCGTTCGGATATTTTTGCCTCCTCCTTTTGAAATACTTATATGAAACACGTATGCAACATTATATCACATTAGGGAAAATCGTTTGATGCTGTAAATAATATTGAGGTTTGTAAAGTGATCCTTCTTTTTTAAAATAAGACATTTGGAACTTTTAATTATACAATGTACGGGAAAACTCCTTTGTCAAATCTCACAAACATTTTATTCAAAAGTATTTTTTTATTGATAGATAAAAATATTATATTGTTTTTATTTACAGACATATATTTTATTGTTTTTATTTACAGACATATATTTTATTGTTTTTATTTACAGACATATATTTTTGTATAATTAATCAGTGATTTGTGCAATGTACTAGTCAATCAATTAGACTTTGTGTTTCTTGTATCAAATACAAAATAAAATTTCTTTACAAAATTAAACTCTTTTGAATTCACTTAAAATTAGATTTATAAAAAAAAATTATGCGCCATTTTTTTTAAAAAATACGGTTTGAAATTCTTCTTTTAATTCAGATACATACTTAAAAGTACACTTTTACAATTTAAATAATAAAATATTACTTTGTTTTTTCTTAATAATTTGACAAAACTTTTATTATTATGAAGATCATAATATCTAAATAATATTGGAATGCCATTAAAGGACTTCTTAGAAGATTGGAGGCCTTCGAGATGTGGATCTACCGACAAATACTTGGTATAATATCTTGAAGGGAACATATTACTCATTATGAGGTTCTTAGCAAAATTAAAGAAACCAGGCACATGTTAAACACCACATCGATAATGCGTGCAAATTGGATAGGCCATGTGCTGCGAAACGAAAATCTTGTGCACATCATCTCGGGGGGAATGGTCTAGGGAACAACTAGCAAAGAGCTTTCCCGCCGGGAGTCAGTGGAGTATCTGAGTATCTAAAACATGAAGCGTACCTCCTACACAGAATTGTAGAGAGTCGCTGAAGACCGAGCGGAGTGGATGAAGAGATGCGTAAGATTTCTATTGCAATTAAAATACTCTTTTATTTATTAAAACTTAATTCTATGGTAGAAACGCTATCGTTTATAATATAACTAGTGAACCCCCGTCAAACTTCGTATTGCCTGTATAATTAAAAATCGTCCTCCATAACCACCCGTCGCTTCAGACTCTTCAATACCTCCCATCCCTTCAGTACTTCCCGTCCCTTCAGTACCTCCCGTCCCTTCAGTACCTTCCGTCCCTTCAGTACCTCCCGTCCCTTCAGTTACTCCCGTCCCTTCAGTTACTCCCGTCCCTTCACTTACTCCCGTCCCTTCGATTACTCCCGTCCCTTCGGTTACTCCCGTCCCTTCGGTTACTCCCGTCCCTTCAGTAGGTGAAGAAAAAGTTTAATTCCCGACACAATACTGGGAAGACCTACGAAGAGACAGTTGGACCTTCTTTTTCCAGGATTCTCCAACTTCATAGGTAAAATGAACAAATACACGATAAAGAAGAAGAAGAAGGAAAAAGTTTGAATCCAGAAACCGTTCTGGAAGACCTGCGAAGAGATGAAAGGACAGTTGCATCTTATTCTCCCAGGATACTCCACCTTCATAGGTAAAATGACCAAATACACGATGAAGAAGAAGAAAAAGAAAAAAGTTTAAATCAAGAAACTGTCCTGGAAGACCTGCGAAGAGATGGAAGGACAGTTGGAGCTTCTTCTCCCAGAGTATAAGGTCATTTTTCCTTCATAGGTAAAATGACCTAATACCCGATGAAGAAGAAGAAGAAAAAAAATTTAATCCAGAAACCATCCCGGTCATATGCTCGACAATTCACCAAAGTTTCATTGTAATCGGATGAACGGTTCTCAGGATAGTCCACCTTCATAGGTAAAATGACCTGATACCCGATTAAGAAGAAGAAGAAGAATTTTTTTTAATCCAGAAACCATCCCGGTCATAAGCTAGATAATTCACCAAAATTTTATTGCAATCGGATGAACGGTTCCCAGGATAGTCCACCTTCATAAGTAAAATAACCTTATACCCGATGAAGAAGAAGAATTTTTTTAATCAAGAAACCATCGTGGGCATACGCTCGACAATTCACCAAAGTTTCATTGTAATCGGATGAACGGTTCTCAGGATAGTCCACCTTCATAGGTAAAATGACCTGATACCCGATTAAGAAGAAGAATTTTTTTTAATCCAGAAACCATCCCGGTCATAAGCTCGATAATTCACCAAAATTTTATTGCAATCGGATGAACGGTTCCCAGGATAGTCCACCTTCATAAGTAAAATAACCTTATACCCGATGAAGAAGAAGAATTTTTTTAATCAAGAAACCATCGTGGGCATACGCTCGACAATTCACCAAAGTTTCATTGTAATCGGATGAACGGTTCTCAGGATAGTCCACCTTCATAGGTAAAATGACCTGATACCCGATTAAGAAGAAGAAGAATTTTTTTTAATCCAGAAACCATCTCGGTCATAAGCTCGATAATTCACCAAAATTTTATTGCAATCGGATGAACGGTTCCCAGGATAGTCCACCTTCATAAGTAAAATAACCTTATACCCGATGAAGAAGAAGAATTTTTTTAATCAAGAAACCATCGTGGGCATACGCTCGACAATTCACCAAAGTTTAATTGCAATCGGATGAACGGTTACCAGGATAGTCCACCTTCATAGGTAAAATGACCTAAAACTCAATGAAGAAGAAGAAGAAGAAGTTAAAATTTTTTGATCCAGAAACCATCCCTGGTATACTCTCGACAGTTCACCAAAGTTTCATCGCAATCGGATGAGCGGTTTAGGAGCGCATTCAACACATACATACAAACATTCAAATTTATAATATAGATAAGGAATGTAAGTGTACGTAGGGACTGCAAATATATTTAAGGACATTAAGACAAATGCATAATTTGTAGTGACCTCAGTGCTAGAGCTTCAAGGTGGTGATATTACGTAGGTTGTAGTTAGACAGATATATGCTGTGTAAGTAGGTAGTTACTAACAGATGCACATAATGCCATTCCAAGATGGCGCTATTCACCACCCCCCCTAACCCCCCCACCACTCATTCCATCTGCAGTTGCCTAGCAACATTTCTACTATTCATTCCTCACATATATTTTCCTAATCATTTACTTAGACGCTAATTAATTTGGAATATACGATTTTTTACTTCTTTCATTCCTATTTAGCTTTTTTAATTGGATTTTTCCGGAGTATAACCTACATACGTGTATAAAATGGTGATTGCTGAATGTGCGTATGAGTTAGATGAAGGATGCCTGCAGAACGGACTGAGAATGAATATGAATAAATGAATAAATCTTAGATATTGGTATTCGAAAGGACCGAAAGTAAAAATGCATAAGTAGAGAACGAATGGCTAGAACAAGTAGAGGAATATATATCATTGGGGAGTATGTTTCAACAGAATGGAAGACCGCAGGGTGCAAGGAAGTGTTCATTATTATTATAATTAGTATTACCTGATAAAGTTATTGAAAAAAGAGTTATGGCAGGTACCTAGTAGAATATACGGAGCACTCAAAACCAGTAATGTCCGATCCAAGTATCTCAAAGGAAACCAAAATTTCCCTAAATAAAGGAGTCGTAGTACCTACAATGACTTATGCCAGTGAAACATGGACGTGGCAAAAGACGCATTAAAGTAGAATAAATACTGAAGAAATGAGATCACTAAGAAGAGAATACACATAATATAACGATATATGAAAGGGATGGCATGACCGTGTGAATGATATTTAGAAAGAAAGAAACATAAGAAGCTTGTACAATTGACGAACGTGTATGAAACGATGCATGGATGTAAAGGAAGCTAGGAGTGTTTGCAAATATAGAGGAGTATGGCGCTCGGTTCTCTTTGCTTACCCTGTAAGGTTTGAGTGGTGACATGAATCAGAGAGCATGGCAAGTATACGAAGATGAAAAAGATGAAATTACGAAAGACGAAGTGTTTGAAGCAGTTAAACACGCGAAAGCGGGAAAAGCTGCTGGGTATGACAGTGTATCAGCTGAACTTATAAAGTATGGCGGCGATCAGATGTTGGAGTGGTGTCACTCTCTTTTCAACAAATGTTGGGAAGCAGGACGCACTCCTTCAGACTGGAGAAATGCAGTCGTGGTCCCCTTGTACAAAGGTAAAGGATCGAAGCTTGACTGCAAAAACTATAGAGCCATAAGTTTGCTAAGCTCAGTTGGTAAGATGTATGCAAGAATTTTGGATCAAAGAGTACGAAAGGTTACAGAAAGCAAGATATGGGATGTCCAAGGAGCGTTTGTGGGCGGCAGAGGATGTATAGACCAAATTTTTTCTCTGCGTATGGTTACAGAAAAGGTACTGGATAAAAACCAGAAGCTTTTTTGTGCTTTTATAGACCTTGAAAAGGCCTATGATAAAGTCAACAGAGAAAAACTGTGGGATATATTGTCAGTGTACGGAGTGAAGAGCAAGCTGATACGCGCAATCGCGTCATTGTATGAGAATAGCGGGGCATGTGTTCGTGTCAACGACACAGTAACGTCGTGGTTCTCTATTAATAGTGGCGTAAGACAGGGGTGCGTGTTGTCACCATGGCTCTTTAATCTGTACATTGATTTCTGCATAAGAGCCCTTAGGGATGAAAATAAGGGTCTGAAACTGAGTACTGTAACAGTGCGTGATTTGATGTATGCAGACGATAAAGTCCTGTTAGCAGAAAGCGTGGAAGAGTTACAGTATCTAGTAAGCATGGTATATGAAGGATGCATAGAGTACGGACTGAGGATGAATGCTAGCAAATCAAAGGTAATGGTCTTTGAAAAGTGTGAAAGCAGAACATCGTGTCAAATAAAAGTAGAGAATGAATGGCTTGAACAAGTCGACGAATATGTTTATCTGGGAAGCATGTTCCAACGGAATGGACGGCCTGATGAGGATATTGAAAGAAGAGTTATGGCAGGAAACAGAGTGAATGGAGCACTTAAACCAGTTATGAATGATCGAAACGTATCAAAGGAAGCTAAAGTTGCCATTCATAACGCAATTGTAGTGCCAACCTTGATGTATGCAAGTGAAACCTGGACATGGCAGAAGTCGCATGAAAGTAGAATAAATGCAGTGGAAATGAGATCGTTAAGAAGAATTTGTAATAGAACGATGTATGATAGAGTTAGAAATGAGGTCACTAGGAAAGAATGTAAGATGAAGAAAGATGTAGTAACTAGAATGAAAGTTAACACACTTAGATGGTTTGGTCACGTGGAAAGAATGAATGAAGAACGCTTGACGAAAAAAATATATAAGGCTGACAGGAATGGAAAAAGAGGTCGGGGGCGCCCAAGAAAAGGATGGCACGACCATGTGAACGATATTCTGAAAGAAGGAAATGTTAGAAGTCTGAACAATAGAAGAACATGCATGAGACGTAGCATGAATGTTGACGAGGCGGTGAATGTATGTCAAGATAGAATAGTGTGGCGTTCTGTTCTCTCTGCCTACCCCGCGAGGGACATGGCGTGATGGTATGTATGTATGTATGTATGTAAGGAACATGGCGTGATGATATGTATGTAATTATGTACCTTATATTTTCTTAAGTCTTATTAAGATTTTAAAACACTTTCGTAAAGGTAGAAAAACAAACATATGATTAGGTAAATATAAAATCATTGAAAAATCAAATATTTGAATTTTTTCATAACCTTATAACTGCAGATGTTGGGTATATGAAATGGGGTATATTGTGCATGTATTTTATTTCCTACCACACTAATTTGCCAATTCCTTTACATTAAACGTTTCATATATTGATAGTACCTAAATCATTAAATATTATAGGTGACACAACATGACTGAATTCTTTGACCACAAAATTTTTCTTATTCTGTATTTATGGAACCTTCGAGTTTTATTTAAAATCAGAGTCACATAAATTAATAAGTGCGAGTAATGGTTATTCAATAAATTGTACTGATTTAGTTGCGCTCGCCTTTGTAAATTAGTTATATTGAATAAGCAAAACACGAACTTTCTCAATATTGCAAATGAAACATAAATAAATGAAATATTCATCTGTACATTTGACCTTTACACGCTTAGTTTATAATTCTATTAGAATCGTGTTGTTCGTCTATATTACCGGGAAAAGTTATTGTATCATACAACATACCTACAATAATGATTGGTTGCATGCAAAACTTCTGACATTTGGGCCAAATACACTATGTATGAGACATAACCAAATGTCAGAAACTAATTGAATACCTGAATAGGTACATATCACATAGAAACAACGTGTTTAGCACCTGTTTTGATATTGTTATAAGTTATAACTGTTTTATTGTCGGATAAGTACCTACCTACTTATTTTCTACCACAATACGACCCCATAACCTTGAATTATTCCCGATTCGTTAGATATCCAGATTGTACATTGATTTCTCTATAATAGGTATTACTGAGGTGACTGAATTATTTATGAGATTATAAATTATTCTAAGTCTCTTAAATGTGACATCATTTTATTGGGCTCTTTCTAATTAATATTTAACACAATACCTTATACGAGTTGTTTTCATTATTAAATAAAACAATGTTGTTTCAGAAAACGTCTTAAAAATTGGATGACTAGGTATCTACGTAAGATTATTTGAGATATACAACCAGTGACCACCACATATAAACATAGAAATACGATTCCATTTTCATTACAGACAATTTCCCGGAATAAACGTGATTATACACTCTAAAAAAATATTTTGAACAAAAATGTTAAAAGTTTTATTTTTTTAAATATTGATTGTATCAGTGTATTTTTATGTTGATTTTTTTTATTTGCGTAGGCATTAAGGGTCGAATTACCTAAGGGAGTTTTTTAAATATACATATAAAAAAAATGAGGTAGCGCAAGTAGTCTTCTCGCAGTACGGGACCTTAACTATTTATTATATTTTTCTTAACACTTTCGTAATGCAACCCTTAGTATTTACAGTTATTCTTGGATTAGTGAAACAAATAATTTATTGGGAAGATAAGAAGTATAATGTCAATATGCGAGTGTGAGAATTAAAAACCTGATTAAAAAAAATAAGATATCAAATGAACGTAAGCTTTATTTTTTTACATCAATTATTGGCTGTCAGTTTATTAAAATTTCTTAAACAATGCATTCAAATATGTGTGTTTGAATAATTTCTAAATTGGTTTATTTACATGTATTTATTTCTGTTATTTTTAAGGTTGGTAAATATTATTTCCTGACTGTAAAAAGTGATTGAACGGTGTATGTAGGTGTGTATGTGTAGTGAAGTGAGAAGGTCCAGAAAAGAAGAGAATATATGAGAAGAGGATATAGGCTGTATAAATAATTCAGTAGCACTTTGCATCCAGACATTTGAGTGGTATTTTATGGGTGATGATATCGAGTGGTCATGAGCCATCAGGTCGCATTAACTGCCCGGAATATCTCAAAGGGATCGGGGGCTTTGAATAAAACAAATTACTATTTCACGCAGACGAATAAAACAAATTATCGAATATTTTTTTAATTGCATATACGCAAACATTGGATTTTTTCCCTGTCGGGAGTCAAATGATATTTTTACTGACAAACTTATTAACATCTCAATATAGAGACTAAGTTGTGATATTATAGAAGAACCAGGAACTCAAGGAACTTTACATACACATTGGTACAAGTAGGTCAACAAGCCAAAAATTAAATAATATTTCTGGCGCCGTTCAGGGGTGACACCTGTGCTAGACACCGTCACCTCATTTATAAGGACTGTTGCTATTATTGTTTACAAATAAACTAATTTCTCAAAAGATGGTGTTTACAAAAAATGGTTTCTTCGTTACTTCATTGATGGCAATAATATAATTCCTTATTTTCATGTGAATTGTTCATATGAATATTTTTTTTAATTGCATATATTTGGCTTGTCTACCTAATTGTACCAATATGTATGTAAAGTTCCTGGAGTTAATAGTTCTTCTATAATATCCCAACTTCGTCTCTATTGAGATGTTAAAAAGTTTATCAATAAAAAAACAAATTATCATTACAAGTGTTTTTAAATACAAATCAACTGACCATTTTCATTTATAGGACATACGTATTTATTTAATAAATAAAATTTTGATTTAGGTGTACCTTCAATAATTTCCCTCTAGTAGGTACACCGGTTTAGAATGGTGCTTCCACTATTTTCTTATTGTCGTCGTTTTCGGGTGTACCGTAAGAGTCGGGTTATCGAAAATACAACAGGCAAGAGGAAACACTATTCTACGCTGGTGTCTCACAATAGAGCCGGTGACAAATCAAATTTAGATTAACATTTTTATTTTTACAATGGAGATTTTGTCTATATATATATAAAGTAGGTACTTACCTTTTCCTACGTATTCTTTGGTTCACATAGTTATAGATGAAAATAAAGTGACTATCCGGTGTATGTAGTTATCCATTGGCGTATCGTGTAGTGTAGAGAAATTGGGTGGGTGCTGCATATATGTCCCCGACAGGATTAGGTAGGACCAACCCTCCACTACCCACGCCACCTCTCCCGCACCTCCTCACCCCGGACTGACCAGTGTTTTAGAGCCGTATTACTTTAAACGGCTCCCCGGGGGGTCACTTCTCAACACACCACTGTTATTTTTCAACCCTCACCCCCCAAATTGCAAAATACTGAAAATGGGACGCATCACCATATCTTATTTGCAGTTACACAAAGAAAATAGATTCTGCAAAAAAATATCTAAAAAAAATCTTGACCGATTGCGTTCACCTTGAGCACGAGCATTTTTGTTCAATTTTGGGTATGTTTGAGGATATATGTACTATATATTCTTGCTTCAAGGATATATTCATTATTTTTTAAACAAAAATAACAAATTATCTTCAAACTTAGAATTTAAATAATCCAAATATACCTACCTTACAAAAGTCTGCAACAATAATAGATATTACAGTCAGTAGAAAAATTCAGCTATTTTCGTATCTTTCCAATGAAATATTTTATATGATAATATAAATCGAAGAAATCGAAGATCAAAGACCATCGGAAGATGGTCTTTGGGTCAACTTTTAATGATTTGGTACATAGGTATTATTATGTTTAGATATAATTTATCGACTATGATTATTTCATTTTTATGTACATTGAAATATAAAATACACACACCTGTCGCTGGTTACCCCACATTGTGGGATATGCTGTGATGGTATGAATTAAAATATAAAATTAAGTCCTTTTTTCTCCATAATTCAATGCCAATCTGGCCGATTTCGTGCAAACTACAATTAATTACCTAAATATATAGCAAAATTATAAAAAAGATTTTTTTCCTATAGTTATCTTTTTTTATCTTACTGAGCATAGTATGCTTAAATTATATTATACCTTTCAGATTTTTTTTTGATTGTGCCCCTTTAATTTAATTTAATTCATTTAATTCAGTATTCATACATTGAGACACGTGGGGTTTAAATTCAAATATTATGAGTTTCCTCCAGTCCCCCTCTTACCTTTCGCCCTTCCTATTATCGAATTTATTTAAATTTCTTCTTCTTCTTCTTCTGCTTTAGTTAGGACTATATCCTGTTATTCTCGGAGCCTGCTCTTGTGAAGTGGACGTCCAGCTATCCTTCCATCTTTTGGGTGGTCTTCCAGGGGGTCTGCCATTTGTTATCTCCCCATCCGCTGCCATCCTCACCACTCGATCCGAACCCGCTCTCCCCACATGATCTCTCCAGAATCGTCTTCGTGTTCTTCCCCATCGCACAACATCTTCGACATCACAGATTCTTCTTATCTCCGAGTTCCTTACTCTGTCAAGAAGTGTTACGCCTGCGATGGGTCGTAGAGTCTTCATCTCAGTGGTTCTTAGGAGGTTTTTTGTTCTGGCGGTGTCAGCTCTTGTTTCTATGCCGTATGTCATTATCGGCCTTACACAGGTCTTATAGATTCTTACCTTACTCTCCTTCAGCATGTCTCTGTTTCTATTTAAATTTAATAAAATAAATTATTTTTTCACACACGTTAAAATACTATAGATAATACTATAGATATTAGGCACTATTAAAATTAACATTATGTTTTTGTATAAATTGTTTTTTTGGTGTTGTAGGTATTCTATTAAATTCATAAAAAAAACTCAATAGGATATATGATAACTATATATGATAATGTATAGGTACACATTATACGGATTTGATTTGATTTGATTTTGAAGAATAAAAAATATATCCATCAAAATATTAATACGTGTGAACATATTTTATAAGTAGGTACCTAGATTGGTGCAACTAAAATGACTTAAAATTTAAATATTCACTTGCTTTATATATTCAACTACGCTAGGCAATTAAATTGTCTGACTATATATCATAAGTGATCGACTCTTTATAACATTTTTTAACGTATATGTGATATTATTAAGATGTTATTTATTACGTGTGTACCTACCTAAGTAATAAATCATTTAATACATTAATCAAATTATAACGCACTACATACTATCATACGATTATAATTATTAAAAATGTATTACGAATAACCAGTTTTTAATAAATATATTTACAAATTAACGATCCTTGCAAATATAAGTATTATTTCGTTTTAATAATTGTAAGGTTCATAAATTAACAAAACTACGTACCATTTTTATAAATATAATAAAAATCTTAAATGAATATTTTTGAATACCAATTAATCATTTTTTTCTGGTACTTGGATCTTTACATATCCATTTTGTAAAATTTCATGTTATCCACGTCTTTTTCTCCGTGTAAGCCAATTTTATTTATTTTTGTGTCGTATGATACCAATGGACATCAGGGCCGTTTTTACGACCCGGGAGAGCCATTCCCCTGACAGGTGATAGCCCATATTATAACCACCGACCCAAACTAGCCCCCTGCACGGACGCCCCTGCATTATTTAATATTCAATACACTGCCCATACCAAGATACTTATTTCTTACATTCCATCTGCATAACACTAAAGGAAAACTAATACCAGCTTATATTGAACCACCGAATCGAAAAGCAACACCAATATAACTCTGCTCTTAAAATATTCGTTGAAGTCATTTGTATTTTTCTCCAATCGTTTATATTACTGAATGTTACGCTTGAAGGTGTGAAAACTGAAAGAGATATTCGATACCCAAAATATTCTGTCTAATGTGAAAGACCATATTCAAATGGAATTGAAGAAAAACGAAAAAGGAAAACTTTCTATATAATTTAGATATATGTGAGAAGGTTTACTTTTTCCTGTTTATATACTGGGTCATATATCATATAGCTTATTTTTCTTCATCAATATTTAAACCAACGATATGTATTTTACTTGACATATCTGATCTATTTTATCAAATATCCTCAAAAGAAAAATTAGTCAAATGCTCCCAATATGTTGAAAAATTGACTTTCGCTAAATAAAATCCTATACTTGCATAAATTTAGGCATTTTTCACCTAGTTGGCACATCAGACGACACTTAGTAGATACTACTTAATCGTAATCCCTATAGGTAGGTACTGCATTTAAACAATTTCATTAAAAGTAAATTTTTTATTTTTAGTTCTAACTATATCCGACATTATTTTTTTATATCATTAGCAAGTCATGTCTTCAAAAGGTTTTCATTGATGTTTTATTCGTTTCAGATCGACCTCCTAGCAGAATAATAAAGTCCCCATCACCCCCTCCATCAAACGGTATGTGTCCATGTTTTATTTTATATAGTAAATATATTATATTGATAAAAAATGAGTAGTCTTTAGTGGGTACCTACAAATTATAAATCTAATAAAAAACGACAATACCGTTCAAAAATGATTTTATTTAACCGCAAAAATAGTAAATAAAATGGTTTTGTGAATGCTTTTATATTATTTAAAAATATTTTATTTAAACACGTACATAATTCTGTTGTTTTTTAATGCATTTGTTTCGATCAATTGAGTACCTTATGAAGAATTTGTTACAATTATATTTCAATTTACATGTTAAAAAGGAAATAGTAGTTAAGTAATGAAATGCACACAAAATACTATCAATAATATAACATTTGATATCTTATTCACACATTGATTTGTGTACAGCAAAATACATGATAATACAAAAATATATTCCCTTGGAATTTCCAACTATGATAGTGAAGAAAATAACAAAATATGTGGTATCCACATCAAGCAATGAGAGTAGGGACTATGTACATTCGAACCAAATCCTCTTCTATGTCCGTCCGAGATTTAAATTCATTTTTTATTTATTCATATGCAAACACTACACGTACTTATGTCCCTCCTTCTTGGCGAACGGATTTTTACAACAAATCAAATTTTTTAATATGTATTTTAGTTCTAATATTTTTTTACATAAATACTTATACATTGTAAAATACATATAGATAAAACGTAATCCACTAATCGCTGATTAAGTATATTTAATTGAAACTTTCAAAAAGTTAAATGTATTATTACAGGTACCTACAAATCGCAATAGGCACATTTTTATTCAAACACAATGTGTTTGGTAGCAAATGTCATATGCTACCAAACATTTTATTCTTATTTCAAACAGTATTCTTGTATATTTTTTATTTTATTTTCCGTAGACCTCTCAGTATCAAAATTCCTTATTGGCTTCAAATGTGTTTTTGTTGACCCATTTATATTAATCTCAAACACAAAATTCAAAATATTAAAAAAAATACAATTTATTTCAATATACATATGTGATATCAAGACACATTACCTATTAATTAAATACAATATAAAATGGAAAATGTCATATACCCACATTACATTATAAGTGGACTATATGGGTCAATTATTTTTTTTAATGAATATGTCTTTGATAAACAAGTTCCTACATTCCCTAAATGAAGTATAAATGCTTGTGCTACAGTTGAACGAAATCGGTCGAGGCTGGATTCGAACTCGCGACCACTAGATTACTAGCTAAATAATTTAAATAGTGACCAAACATGAATATGTGCGAAACTGAGAGAAGAAAATTATGAGTGAAAGACATTGCTTGGACAAATAAAACGGAATCTCAATAGTAAAAAATAATACGACTTAATTTTTTGTAAGTACGTTAAATTTTTTTTAACACTGTAAAATAAGAAAAGCGTCTAGAAAACGTTTGTAGTCAAAAACTGTGTAAGTGTGATTTTGAAGGAAAAGTTCCGAGTGAAGTATGAAGCGGTCATTCCTATCGAATATATTTTATTGGAGAGATTTAGCATTCATAGCACACATCGTTATTCAAATTTTCTCAAAATATGAAAATCTCGACTGGACCGTGTCGATGCGATCCATACTTAATGTACTCAGGAGAAGTCCATTTTGATGTTTCTACCTAATGTATGGGTGGTGTATGTTATGGGTATATGTTACTTTATCGGGACTTTCTCAAATAATCCAGAATTTTATTCGCAATAAAGAAAAATATACTTTTACACTTACCTAAACATATATTCGTAATAGAATACTGACACACTAATAGAAGACGGTAACTCATTTAAAAAATATAACAAAAAAGATTAAACAAAAATTGCAATACATATTTTTTTAATTAAATACTAATCAATTTAATGGATTATGTAATATGTATATAACTAGATTAATTTGTGATTTCTACGTATTTTTTTAAGTTTTATGTTTCATTTTCAATGTGTTAGCTATAGGACTAATTTTAACTTAATTTTAACTTATTGTATTTTTTTTAAGTTTTATGTTTCACCATTTTCAATGTGTTTGCTATAGGAATAATTTTAACTTAATTTTAACTTATTTTTTTGCAAACTGAAAGCGCCCTTGAGGTGACCACGGTTGTCACTAAACGGCGCTTTATAAATTGTCCTTATTATTATTATTATTAATCAATTAGACGTTTTTGGATTAGGTTAGTTTAACATATTGATGATTTTGTATATGATTATGAAAATTAATAAAAATCATCTTTACATATTTGTTTTACAAAAAAAAATACATTTTATCAATAATATTTACTACAAGTACTACAATACATTTTTTCGTAGTTATTTACTTCTATATTATCTGTAGAAGTTATTAAGAATAAGGTTTATTTATATAATATGTCCTTTTTTGTCAGTTGTTTTAATGTTTTACATAACCAAAAGTCTTTTAAATCGTTTATCTCAATTTCAGTATTTTTAAAAGCGATAATACGATACTTTTACAAGAAACGGAAATAAAGATATTAAAATGTGAACCTATTTAATTTACTGTTGGAAATCTAGGTAGGTACTTGTTTATAATCAGCAGGAGACAGGAGAAGTTGGAGGAGAGGATTGATGAAGGCCAAGGATATATATGGGCTATAAAGCCATCGGAAGAAAAAGAACATGTTATAATATGGAGTATCTTCACAACTTCTAACACTGGTTGCAATTTCTAATTCATATTTATTTTTCAGTTTTATTGTTTTATTGCTAATTAAATCAAATAATCTGTAAGATTCGTTTATGGGTACATGAGATAGAAAAATTGTCCAGTCATGTTGACGATCAAGCAAAGTTGTAACAATACATAATATTATGGATATATCAATCAGGTGGTTGTGACAGCAAGGAAATTCAGTGTTTAATATTCTCTATGCGTCATTCGGGTTAGGGGTCGGGGGTAGTATTAGTATACACCACGATACTACTCACAGTATATACCAGGGTGGACCAAATATTCCATGCGGAAATTTTAGGAAACTTTTCTTGTAATATCCCTGCATAATATTTACCTAGAAAGGTCTAGGTTTCCTCTATTCATACATTCGATATTTTGTAATACAAACTCAACCCAGCCAATGATGTTTGCATTTTTCTTTTTACTCCACACTGCTGTTATAGCGAGTTGTGATTTTGTATTTTTATGCCTATTTTTTAGGGTTTTATAAAATTGAATCACTGATTGAGTTTCCACAAAGATTTACTGCATTTCACACGGCGATTGCTTTTCGGCTGTTGATAAGGTCCGAATCAGCCGAAACGATTATCCTGTAAAAATGAATGTGAATCCTTCAGGAACCTTTTTTCAAATGAATATGCTCACAGCTCCATCCCTCGGCTCGGCCACAGCGACCATCAACATTTATAAAATACACATTTTAGTAAAAATATTTTATGACGGCGCGCCGTATAAGATTACAATTTAATGAACTACCAAAAACACTATCTCACGAAACACTACCCAATTTAAAAAATCTATATAAAATAAATTACTACGTACCATCACGCCATGTCCCTCGCGGGGTAGGCAGAGAGAACCGAACGCCACATTTATATATCTTAACACAAATTCGTCGCCTCGTAAATAATAAATAACTTCACTTATCACAATTTATTTTATTCGTAATGTGTGTCCAGAAATATTAATAAACCATACAATTCAAAAATATTCTGTAATTTTTCTAGGTACAAAAAATCCTTGTATTTTATTATGTGTCAGTAAGAGCCGGGTACCTAATTGAAAATACAACAGGCAACAATTACATCTCACAAAGTTCAGTAATGAAGTTCACCACCTATATTCTGAATGTTGCCTTCTTAAGTGTGACGATACTGGTGTTAGGAACACACGCACGTGTCGTGCTTCCTTTTTATAAGGTAATGCACACCCGCACACATGTCGCTAGTAACCCCACATTGTGGGATATTCCGTGATGGTATACATGTATGTATGTACCTACCTATGTTATTATTTATTTAATATTGCTTCTCGGGCAACTAACAGGTACTATATTAACCATCTCACAGATCCAGACTGAAAACACAATTATAAACTGTGTCTCCACCCGGAACCCGGGACCTTTGGCTCAGCAGTCAGATATCTAACCAACTGAGAATTATGATAATATTCCTTTCTTTTATTAATTTTGATATAAAATTAGGTATATTCAGTTACTAAATTGGAAGCACCTTCCATTAAATTTAAATATTTCATTCACAAAGGCAGGCCACGATCCATGACAGTCATTATTAAATTAAATCTTCTTCCGTGATCCATTGGGTAGGTGGACGTAAGACGCAGCTGATTAGCCACACCAAATTACTAGCCTTGTGATGTATGGACGATGACTGTAGGTAATGGATGAGATGGCAGATCTTCTCAATAACTGTTATTTAATACCAACAAACCTGTGGGAAAATCAATATACATACATAAGATACCCACATAATTGAGTGGACACAGCTTCTGCCTTAATCCGGTATCAGAATATTGAAATTTCTTCATTTTAAAGATCGTTAATAATAATTGATCTTTTTCAATACAAAGTTTTTTCATTATACTTTAATTATGTAAATACTCCACTCAATCTCTTTTACTCATATACCTATTTGTATTATAAAACTCTCGGTTTTTCCACATTTCATATTTTCAAAATGTACCTATAGGGGAACACCGGGTAAGATGGGGTAGCGGGCAAGACGGGGTACCGGCTCTCGTCGGCCGTACAATAGACCAATCACAGCAGCTTTAGCGCGTAATGACGCATCATTAGGTTGATTATCAGTCAGCGTTGTGAGCGGTTTGTGAGTGCACGTGTTTTCGACTCAGCGCTAAAAACTCGATTTTGGTTAAGTTCGTTGTGATTTTGGTGCTATAAACATTACATGTGTTTTTTACCTCAACATTAGTTTTCTAGAACTCACGAAAGTTATTATTGTTTATCAATTATTACACTAGCAGGTAAGAAAATGTTTGTTTCCATATTTTGATTTTGTTATTTATGGCATGTTATTTTATTCAAATGGGAATGGGAGGGCAAGATGGGGTACCCGTACCCCATCTTGCCCGACATGATTTTGATTATATATAAATATATTTATATATTGTTTTAGGATGGTTTATAATTATAAAAGAAAGTCAGATAGAGGAAAATGGCCAGAGGAAGCAATGAAAAAGGCGATAGAAGTTGTTTTGAAGGGAGAAATGGGATATATGTTAGCTGCAAAATCCTTCTCAGTCCCACAAACTACATTGGAACGAAAAGTAAAAAAGGCTCGTGAAAACGAGAATAAAATAGAGAATATAAAGATTCCTTTGGGACCCATATTACCAGTATTTTCGCAAAAAGAAGAGGATGAGCTGGTGGATTATTTACTTGACATGGAAAGCAGGTTTTTTGGCCTTACAACGACAGGTTTCAAGCAATTGATTTATCAACTTTCTGTACGAAACAATAAGACTAGTCCATTTAATTCTGAGAAGGCTGAAGCTGGTAAGGACTGGCTGAATTTTTTTTTGAAAAGACACCCTCAGTTATCTATCAGGAAGCCGGAAAATACTTCGGCCGCCAGAGCTGCTGGTTTTAACAGAGTAGTTGTAACTGACTTTTTTAATTTTTTAACGAATGTTTACGACGAGCATAGCCTGACTCCGGACCGAATATATAATTGTGACGAAACCGGCGTATCTGTAGTACCTAAAACCAGATCAAAAATATTAGCTAGAAAAGGCCGAAAACAAGTAGGTGCAATAGTGTCTGCTGAACGAGGAACAACTATCACAGTCGAAATATGCTTCAGTGCCACTGGACATTATATTGTACAGGTCTATATTTTGACTCCAAGGAAGGTTGGATAGCTTGTTCTTCTTGTAGTAAATGGTCACATTGTAGCTGCGCAGGTGTGGATGATGATGATGCCGAAGCAACATTCATTTGCGAGTTATGTACTCCTGAATAGTCAAGAGAGTGGCTATACCCCATCTTGCCCGACCTAGCGGGCATGATGGGGTGATATGTCATTTTCTACATTTTGTTACTTTATTCATAATGCTATGGTTCTATGTTCCTGATTTAAATTTAGTATGTAAGATTGATAACTACAGGATTGATTAAGAATAAATATGATTATGAAACCATGAACCATTATGATTTCTGGAGCTTTAAACCTTAACTACCCCATCTTGCCCGGTGTTCCCCTACTCAAATATACTTTTTTTATTATATCAAATTAAAAATAATACAATACATAACATTAATTCTCAAAATTACATTTTACATTCTATCTTATTTTTTTACATATGTACATACATACATACATACCATCACGCCATGTCCCTTACGGGTTAGGCAGAGAGAACCGAACGCCATATATTTCTATCCTGGCACACATTCTTCGCCTCGTCAACATTCATGCATCGTCTCATACATGTTCGTCTATTGTACACGCTTCTAACATTTCCGTCTTTCAGAATATCGTTCACATGGTCGTGCCATCCCTTTCTTGGGCGGCCCCGGCCTCTCAATCCAATATTATCCGCATTGTATATTTTCTTCGTCAGTCGTTCCTCATTCATTCTACCCATGTGGCCAAACCATCTCAGTGTGTTCACTTTCATTCTATTAATGATATCTTTCTTCATCTTACATTCTTTCCTTATGTTCTCATTTCTTACCCTGTCATACATCGTTCTATTACAGATTCTTCTTAGCGATCTCATTTCAACAGCATTTATTCTGCAACAGCAACAACAGCATTTATTTTTTTACGCCTCGTATAAAGTAAACTTGTGTTACGAAGTGGAGTTTTACGCTAAACAATTTTCAAAATTAATATAAGTAGGTACTTATTATCACCATTGCTAAAAGATCTTCATCGGTTTCGGATATCGGAAAGGATTCAGTATAATATATGCTGGATGGTGCACAAAGCTATTCACGGACATGCTCCAAAATACCTTATGGATCTTTGTGTACCAGATGATCTGAACCAAAAAAGGTCTACTCTTCGATCTGCAAGTAACACGGCCATGCATCGTCTAAAAGAACATAATACGCATCGAATGACGAACATTCAGTGGAAGAAGCTTCCATATAGTTTAAGATCAATAGACAGTGGATAGTTAAAAATTTATTTTTTTAAAAACTCATATAGTGATTATTACCTAGGTTGATTTTTATTTATTTTTTTCTCCGGGAATAATTGTTAAGCGCCCTTGAGGTGAAAATACAAAAATGGCACTATATAAATTAGGTATCTATTTATTATTATTTTAACACAAGATTTACAAACAAATTTATGATTTGCAACCATATAACACAAGATTTAGATACAAATTTGTGTATTGCTGTAAGTTGCTTTCTCACACATCTACCTTTATACCTATACATAATATATTATTATAATATGAAGGTTCCCAAATCACCGATGACTTGTACATTGTAAAATTATATATAAGTATATAATTAGCGGATGAAACCTTGCTCTCAACTACTCAATTTGTAAGTCATAACTGAGGAATTCAATGGGAAAATATTTCTCAAACAAACGAGAAGGTGTATGGTAAAATTCTGAAATTAAAAAAAGGAATAATAATAACTACCCTATATAGTTATCCACTTACCATAATATTAAATACTGTATTCAAATATTATCACCTGAACTATATTCGTCTACTTTACCCCCCAAGTACAATTCACAAAGAAAACTTGATACTTTGTACTGCACTATCAGATAAAAACTATAAACCTCATATTTTTTACCATGGCAGCTTCAACCCTTTCTGTTTCCTGAATAATAATCGCAGGTAAATGAGGCACGTGGCACAGCTTTGCCCTCTATATTTGACTATTTTGTATACTTACATAATCATTACAATATCCAGGTAGTTGCACGCTTACATTATAATATACCCCTTCAATCAAATCACCTGGGTAGTACAACATCATCGCCTTTATCTTGTGAATAAAAAAAATCAAATAAAACGCTTAAGGTGATACTTTGAATGTACCTAAAAGGGTTGCATAATAAACTTGACACTGTATAATCCGAGTTATTTAAATTGTATGAACCTTACCGTAGGGTTGCGATCTTTTATTCATATTGTTCGGAAGGTGTGCACTAATATACCTATTTAAATTTTGATTCGGTAATACTGGGGCTCACCGCAAATCTAATATACTTAAAAAAGGGGTTATTTGAATTTAATTTGCCTGTTGATTTTTTATAGCGCGTGTCTGATTTATGATATGACATGTTTCCGCTTATATAATATTAGTGCTTGTACAGTTTGAAAACTATTTACGATAAAATTAATGTGTTTTGCATACATATATTGCTAATTAAATTGTTATAATTATTATATGAGTTTCAAAATATTGTTCGTTGAATAGCGCATCGTTGCTTAAATACGTATAAAGAAGTCGAATGAATTATTGCGAGTTTCGACTGCTCATAGCTATGTAGTTATCATCGTAAAATAACTTATGTATTAACCTTACCTACCTACCTGAAGATTAAATATTTAAAACGTTACGAAAATTAACTCAAGAGTCTATGGTAGGCTAAAAATAGTAAATTTTGAAAATGTTTTCCCCCGAACCCTCAAAAGATACCTACGACTTTGAAATAATGAACAAATTATTTTTACAAATGCAATTGCGAGAGTTTTTTTGATATTTAAAATTGTTGAATACTTTTCTTGTAAAATTAGTTTTAATGAAACCCTTTTTCATTCAATTTTTATGATAATTTTCTGTTGTTTATATCCACTCTATATGCTACGCGACCCTGGCTGATATTTTACGATTACTTTTACCGATTTGTCGCATGATTTACATGGTATTTCGTATATGCCATGAGACTCTAGAGGAATTTTGTGTTTCATACTTCGCAGAAGGGTTGATTTTTTATTTTCCGTTCTAAAAACTGTTCTTATACCTATTATGATGATTTAGAAGGCGGCTGATTTTATCAGTGGTTCCCTTTATGTATGGTAATAAAGCTGTAACTAGCGTTTTTTTTCAGAAGTATTTTTGTATTTTCCTCACAGATTAGAGGAACTAAAAAAATTTCTAATTTATTTAAACGTTCTCCATAAAGACATCATATTTACGATGGAATTAGAGTATAATAATCAAATACCATTATTAGACGTCATGGTCCTCAAAAAAGATGACGGCCATGCGGTACACCGGAAAGCTACACATACAGATAGGTTCCTCCACATGCATCATCTAATCATCACCCGGCACAAATTTCATCAGTAGCAAATACGCTAGTTTCGAGAGCTATAAAAATAACTGACTCCGACCACCAATAAAATGAATTAAATTACTATCAAAAGTCATATTTTGAGATTTTATTCATGTTTTTTGTTCAATGTTTTTTTAATACCTTTAGTAGTAGGTATTAGTAGTATATATTTTTATAATTTTAAAAAAAACGAGAATACTTGAGGTCATGTTTTTGTTTTGTATGCCTGTTAAGTACCTAAATATATGCGCACATAAGTAACAGTTTGAAGGTATTATTTATTTATATATCTATACCTATATCGTAATAACCGGATATATAGGTAAGGGCAAAAGTATATAATGTGCAATATTTTTAATCAAAAATGATCATTAAAATTAGATATCGTTAATGACACGTGACCCCTTTAGCTATACCACGTTGTCTGATCGCAATAATCTCCCATAAATCATAATTTAAAGACAATTTCCAATCGGACGTCATGACATAGAGCACCTAACTATAATGCATCGCAGATTTACAAAAATAAATGTGAAGCCATTCCCTTGTACATATTAAAAAGTCAACAAAAACCAATTATCCACAGCAGTACATAAATCGGCGCGCATAATCTAACACCAATGGGGTAGGTTGGGGTGAATGTGTATGAAATAATGAAAGGGGTAACACCGGGTGCATGATAATATAAGTCATATATCATCGCCTTATAGAAATCGACCGGGAAATATGTAATTTCTGTTGTGATTATCGGTAGACACGGTGTATACTGGTGTATGATGGGATGGGGGTCCCAGTCACCGAAGAAACTATTCAACATTTTTTATAGCCAGTCACATTGGCAAGGGTTGAGCCACGGGCGGCCCTCAACCCTCAAAGGGAGGGACCTGATTGGCTGCTAATGCGCGATAAACGTCAGGCCGTGCGCGTACTTTTTAAACCCCTGCCTTTTACTATTGCACTATAGGTATCCACATATCTTCAAAAAAAATTAAGCTTTTTTTCAAATTTCATTATAATATTGAGATTTTTGTGGGAATATTACTTTTATATCCATGTATTTTTTTTAAACATACCTACTTTTTATTTTGTTGGTATTATTAAAAATCACGTGTGTTGGGCACATACCCACAAAAATTAAAAAAAAAACATTTATTTATATACTTCCACTAGGTACAAAAAAAATATTTTTTCCCAAAATTATATAAATCATGTTTTAAATTAATGGTTTATTTAATTTTCAGGCATTATTTATTATATTTTTCATATTCATGCCATTATTTATCATATTTTTATCAATATCATTATTTATCATTTGTTTTAACATATTTGTAAAATAAAATATTGTATGTAGATACAATAGAAAAACTGAGTAAAGATAATTATTTCTGCTCCTAGTATAGCTTTCTGCAAAGTTTAATTCTTGATTTAAACTTGCGATAAATTCTCTTCATCAACTATCGCAATAATATCGATTTATTGTCGATTCCGTTGCTCAATTTTACTGTAGTGATTTTTTTAAAACATAGGATGCCATTCTTTTAACCTTTGTAGTATAAACATATTATGTTTTATGAACTCTTATGTTAAATCGCTGCTATATATGTATAAGTATGACAAAAAAAAACAAAAATTCATAACCCGTCATATTCTTCTTAGATCATTTTTTTTTAATATGAATAAACCCATTATTATGATTTTTTTCACAGATGGCGAAACAGGCGGTGACAGTGGTGACGAAAGAAGTGGAGGAAGTGACAGACTCGGCCACCACCTTAACCATGACGATAACTCAATGGACTCTAATAGAGGAGGTGCCCTCAATCTGGTTAGTGTTTTATTTTACTAGATAGCACCCAAATACCTACATGCAATACGAAGCCCAAGATGGAAAGAACAGACACACTTCACTTATACAAAGGCAGACTGCTATTTGGTCTTTTTGTTGATGTACCTATAAATAAATCTTTTAAGGGGGGGACTGCTGCCAACGTACCTATTTTTCAATTTGATATTAGTTTTGAAAAAAATAATTTAGATAGTTTGGGTATTCATAAAGAAAAATGTATCTATACTTTTTGATAATGTTCTGTATAAATTATTGTAGAAAAATAATGGCATACCCCGATTTTCAACGTTTATCTTATATTTTTGATAAAATATAAGGCGTAGTTCAACATATTTTTTTTTAAATTAAAGAAGACAAAAATATCTAGAAAAATAAGATGTGACGTTGCATTAATGCTTCAGGTTTAGAAAATAAACCTAATACGATATATTATCTAATTACGTAGGTACTTCGTTATCTACCAAATAATATTTTAATATGATATCTACAACTGATTCAAAATTGAGTAGTATAGTACAAAAAACAGCTCGAAATAATCGAACAATATATGAAATTTAATATTTAATCATAGAAAATAGCATATTGTTTTAGTCATAACATTTAATTGTTTATACACTTGAAATTATTTATATTTAAAAGAGTAAAAAATCAGTTTTCATCGATTGTGAATTACAGCTGAAAGAATTGGGATGCCTTTGATACTGTACGATTCAATTGTTCCTTAAATATCCTTAAGTAGCCAATAGTAAGTCAATAAAGGTGGGTCAACAGTTGAGGAAGGTTTAATAGAAATAGTCTTGAGTTTTCTTTGAAGAAATTATGTATAAAAATAATAATTGTTAAACAATGTCATGTTTTATTAGAGTGGTTATAAGCTAACCTGCGTATTTTATTATTCGAACTATTTCGCAGGAAGGGAAAATTTAATTATCTCAATAAATGATTCACTCGATCGCCTTTATTTTCAATAATATCCAATGATCGATACCCACAATAAATTATTTAACAATTCATCATCATCATTTTCCCCTCTGAGATGGAATTCATACCATTTTCCGACATTTTTCTCCCCTCCTTACAAGCCGCTCTAGCTTTTCCCTCCAAACTTTAGAGAGCCAAAGGGGGCGATACAGATTTATATCAAGTGTTTTAAATTCTTTGGGGAAAACATGTGTTTCATTGACATAACATATGATCGACTTTCCCTGTAATAATAATATCATAACTAAATGGGAAATGTTTTCCTTTTTTGTGGATTTATTGGGGATCATTTTTTTATGAAGTTCGATGGATTGTGTATCATGAAAAATTTAAATAAAAAAATCTCATTGATATTTTATATTTACTGAGACATACCTATTACGAATGGGCTTTCAAGATTTTGTGCCACATTTTATCTTCACTTTAATTTTAAAACAAACTTTTAGTCAACAAATTCTTGGTGAATTAATTATTTCAAAAGTAGGTATCTTACCTGTTTAATCGTTACTAGCAAAATATAACATAAGCAGTATGTAAAATCTGTCCTACTATTTTCTAAAAAGTTGCTCTTTTTGCCACAACGCCTGCAAAGTTTTAATGTTCTTCTTTTGTTTTTCGTGTGTTCTGTACGAATCCTACTAGACACAATATTTTTTTAGCAAATACCTAATTGAAACGAATGTACTTACCTACTTCAATAAATTAAGTCCTTATTTGGAATTTTTCCCTTTTTATTTTACTGACTTTTTAAGAAGCCATAACCAACTGACTTTAGAAGATTGTCATTGTTGGCGATATACCTAAGTACATTTTGATTCTGAACAGTTTTAACGAAAGTTGTAGCGGTTTTAATGTAAATGCAGCGCATGTTCCAGGTGACTGATGGTTCCCAGAGAAACAGCAGGGGGGCAGAGTCCCCGGCGGGAGGCGGCACCGGAGCACCTTCTGTTCAAGCAGCCCTCGCAGCACTACAAGCTGGCCACATGTCACTTAACTCGCTTATGTCACAGGTAAACAACTTATTTATTTTTCTTCTTGCGATCACACTTTAATCTCGAACTTTTTTGTTTTGATTATGAATTTTAATACGTACTACGTACATCCTCACAGTTTACGTATTTTGGGTAAATATGTAGGTAAAATTATTAGAAACGCACGAAAAAGTGCAACAGATGCCTAAATTGATTTTGTGCCTTGATTGTAAACTTTTATTATTTTATTTTAATTTTTTGCCCCATCACCTCATGGAGGCGTTCTCAGGCAATTACATAATCGATTATGCATCGACATTGATCGTAAACTTCCTACTGTATCTACCTAAGTATAACTCATATTTTCTTATATGCTCAAACTTATCTAAGTACCTATTATATTTCTTTCTCCCTATCTGAAATAAAAATTAAGAATTTTAATGAGCTATCTAACGCCGTCTTCGTGAATATGTATCTTAAACCAAAGGCGCTTTTCTTAATGGAATAGTAAGTAGTAAAACTTTAACTTCAGTACATTATGGTTTAAATTATAAAAAAACTTCTATCAATTTTGTATTAATGCAAATTACTTATATATTTTTCTTTGTCCAGGGTCAACAGATGTTTGTGGGAAATCCTGTGGGTGGACTCTCAGGTTTATCAGGAGCTGACCTTCAGGCGTTGCAAAGAGCCCTGCAGCATCAGGCTGGACTGAGGGCGCAACTTCATGGGCTAGCAATGCTGCAACCTCCGCAAGGAACGCAATCACAATTCTTTCTCCAAAATCAGGTATGGTACCTATCCGTTTAAAAAAAACAATCCATTCCTTTGACTCCATTTGTTTTATTATAATTGAAAAACTAAATCAACTTTGTTAAATAATCAGATGACAACTAGATTGACTTGATCTTTTTAGATTTCAATCAATACTATCCAAACCGCAAAATTTATTAAAGGGCATATTTATTTATTTATTTACTTATTAATAAAAATTAACAATATCATTTTTTACATATTATTATATATCCACTTCACTAGGCTTTGCCTGTACCGAGGTGGAATATTTCACAATCACATTAATACATCTATCTATCTAAAGTAATAAAGCAATCAAAATGTTAGTGTGTGTGTGTGTGTGTGTGTGTATGTGTGTGTGTTTGTCTCACGCCTTCTGAAAAACCAAGAGCATCTAAAAATCTAATTTATGTGCGAACGTGTACCTGTATACCTGATGCAGTGTCACGCTAAAAATAATGCGATAAAAATGCTGAATTTTAAAAATATTTCAATAATTATTTTTTTCATACAAAATTTATATAAACGATTGCTTATTCCTTCACTAATTTACATTCTTGGCCAACGGCGGGACATAAATGCTAGTATACAATATTTTCATCGTATTTCGTACAGTTTCCATGAAAATGCGTATGTATCCAAACAAAAATATATCAAACAATAAATAAAAACACATAAATATAAACGGCCTTCGTGGCTCAGTTGATTAGGTATCTGACTACTGATTCAAGGGTCCCGGGTTCGATTCCCGGTGGAGACACAGATTTAAAAATTGTGTTTTCAGTCTGGATCTGTGAGACGATAAATATCGTAAGTCTCCAGAGTGTGGTAACTTGTTATTGGGTGCGTGTTAAATAATTATTTGACATAGCACCTGTTAGTTGCCCGAGAAAGCTACATAAAATAAAAATAAAATAAAATAAACCTAAACACCTAAATTTGAAATCAAATTTCTCAAATATAAACTCTCGGTCTTGGCTCTCGGTGTATTTCTAAAAAAATCCTTAAGTATTTACAACATTTCTCTGGTGAATGTTCGTCACACAATTTTAAAATTCAGCATAAATTTCCCTCAGAGTATTATTAAAAATATCATTTTTACAGCATTTTTTTTAATTAATTCTATGCGACTAATAACTATGCGTCGTGGAGATATAAATATTTTGTGTAAATAAAATCAAAGTGAATTTTCGTTATGTTTTTTTCATTTCAATTCAGCCCACTTAGACAATGTGTCATCTAGCTCAAGAAAAGATAACTCAATGTATGAAAGTGACAGTTGCCAGTCACGTGACAATTGTCACTTCCATACGTTGGTTATCTTTTCTTGTTTCTTTTCTTGAGCTAAATAACACGCCGTCTAAGGAGGCTGGTTTGTTATTAAAATGCAAAAAATCAACCAATTTTGGGTTTGCGATAGTTGAAATCACGTTTAAGTAAACCCTTTTTAATAAACGCGATTGTTACCTACCCTTACTAACACGTAACTTCATAGTGCATTAGGCGGTTTTAATATATATATTCAGTCACTAGATTTAGCATTAAATGCCCTCTTAATGTAATTATAAGGAAAATAAAAATATATTGATATAAATTGTAAAAAGTACCTACTTATTTTAACGACTATACTAATTCATTATCATATATATAAGATCACAATATCTACCATCGCATCCATTATTGGCAAGATAACAGAAATAAATAGATTTAAAATTACATCTTTTGGCGATCGTGCTTTTGCTGTGGCTAGACCAGCCTCGTGGAATAAACTACCACCTGAACTGAGTCAGATCGAAAACCTAGCCCTATTCAGGAAACTCACTTCCTCGAGTCTTACAAAAACCCAAACTTGCAATCTATTCAAAGCGCGCTTGAGGTGAGGTTATCTCAAAAACGGCGCTATATAAGTCATCCCAGTTTATTATTATTCAGTCTCTCCACGGGGTACCTGGTGGAAAAAAAACAATGGAGAATTTCTCACATTGTTTTGTTATTTGTGGTGGTAATAATAAAAAATTACGAACTGTTGAAAATTATTATTATTATTATTATATATAACCAATAGTATGTAGTATTGTTTATATATTTTTATATGGTTATTTATATATGAGAATAAATGATAATTTCCCCAAACAGGACTTGCTGGCCCAAAATCTGAACCGACAAAATCACCCCGGAAGAGATATTACACATTCAGTTCAGGTCGGCCATTATAGAAATGTATTTATGCATAATATATCCATCTATCGTACATATTTCATTGTATTTTACATCAAATCAAAGCCATAATATAATATGGCACTGCATGCAATAAAACAGAGGAGATAAGATAAGATGATTATTCATATTTATCATATTGCTTCATTTTTTTAAGACTTGCTTACCGCTTGTAATTTATTTAATATGGAAGGTACCAACATTATTCATTTTTTATATCACAAATAACAATGCATGCATAAGTCATTACAAAAATTAAACAGAAAACCAAGCTATTAAATATTAATATCCAAAAAAGGCTGTGTTTCTCGAACAAAACTATCAGTAATAGTATAGTTAAAATACTTTGATTTCATAAAATTGTGCAAAACTTTTGGTTGTTTCATTGAAATTAAGGCTGTAAACGACACAATTTTGAACAATTTTATGAAATCATAGTATTTTAACTATACTATTACTGATACTTTTGTTGAAACAACCCAGCAGAGCACAATAATTATAGTAAAACTTTGATAAAAATTTCAAGAAATAATTATATATCTGAAAATCAGTAGTAAGCTTAAAATATGTCATAATGCAGTAGTAAAAATTATGCCTTGATTTTTATTTTAAAAATCTTTACAAAAAATAATGTTCTGTATTATGTTGTTTTTTTCAATTACAAGCATGTATATTGTTATTCATTAATCATTCATTTAATGTGGTTAAACCTTTTAAATTATATTTCCATCTGACCCACATACTTGGATCATAATTTATGTAGAGAATACAGATAATGCAATATAAAGAAGGATATTAAAGTAAAATTAAAGTGAACGCCCTGAGGTGTTTGTGTATAATGAAAGAATGAAGGATTGCCAAAACGATTGCTACTGACCAAAAAAATATACAAGGGTGTAAGATATGGAGTGAGTAGCAGGAGCCGCCCTAAAAAGAAATGGCATGATCATGAAAATTATATTTTGAAAAAAAAAACTGAGGAAGCTTAAACAATCAAAGAGCATGTATAATATGAAGTCCGAATGTAAAGAAAACCATGAATGTGTGCAAGATTAGAAGATTATAGTGCTGGGTTCTCTCTGCTTACCCTGTAAGGGATAGAGTGTGATGGTATGTATCAATGTATGATTTGTCTAAGATGACCTCATTTCCACTACATTCATTTTTTCATATCCATGTCTCACTAGTATGCATTATAGTCAAGATGACTACTGCATTGTGTGCAGTTAGCATCACCCTTGAAATATATCAAACAATATTAAGTGTGTATATCTAAACCATTTATTTTGTCAATTTTGTCTTCAGAAGATAATTAACATTCAAATTGTATTTGTCATAAAGGTGCAGCAAGCAGTAGCCCAGGCAGCCCAGCAACTCCACCAGTTGCAACAGCAGCAACACTCCCCACACTCTCCCAACCCTGGACAGACAGGGGGAACAACGCAGACAACACCACCCAACAACGGTAGTCAAGGGACACTACCAGCTGGTATTCTCACACCCTCCACACCTAGTTCAGGAGGACTCACACCGCACCATCATAAGAACCCAAGACTCTTGGAACCGTCACCGGAAGAAACCACAGACCTCGAAGAATTAGAACAATTTGCCAAAACTTTCAAACAAAGACGAATAAAATTAGGTATACATTTTTGAAATTAATAGATATACAAAACATAAGTTAGTACCTGTTAACCTTAATATATATTTATTTATCGTATGGTCTTATAAAAGTACATCACATTAATCTGTTCATTTAACACAAAATATAAATTGCACAATATAATTATTTGTCAGAGAAAATTGTGATGTGATGTACGCCAGGAGATTGATGTAGTTATTGTCTGGTGAACGATGTGTTAGTTCATTTAGTGTTAACCAGGGTGCACCACGAGGAGGCGAACTAACTTTGCACCTTAATATAAATCTAGTACTAATCAGTTTATTATGACCTTTCATTTGAATTTATAATGAAGAATAACATATTTATCTTTTCAAGAACATATTTATACGTCATACAATAAATCTTTTGATAATGTATTCAGTAACTGTTATCATTTTCATATATTTTTTTATTTGCAAAATATTAAAGTTATCGAAAAACATCTTGAATAATCACATGAGCTGCGCAGAACACAAATTTTAGTTTGGGCTTAGCTATAGTTGCGCAAACCATCCCTCTCTTAGCTGAAAATTATCAAAATATTTGCCGATACCTAGACTAGAGTTATAAAAGATTTCATTAACATTATTTTTACCTCACAGGTTTCACACAAGGAGATGTTGGTCTCGCCATGGGAAAGTTGTATGGAAATGACTTTTCTCAAACAACAATATCGAGATTTGAAGCGTTAAATTTAAGCTTCAAAAATATGTGTAAATTAAAACCTTTGCTACAAAAGTGGTTGGAAGATGCAGACAATACATTAAACAATCCAAGTTCTCTCAGTAATCCTTTAACTACACCGGAAGCGATAGGACGTCGTCGTAAAAAAAGGACTAGTATCGAAACCAGCGTACGTGTCGCTTTAGAAAAAGCATTCCTAATGAATCCTAAACCCACTTCAGAAGAGATCTCTTCTCTGGCTGATAGTTTGTGCATGGAAAAAGAAGTAGTTCGAGTATGGTTTTGCAATAGAAGACAAAAAGAGAAAAGGATCAACCCACCGACAGCTTCAATGGGAAGTCCAAACTCCATGACAAATGGCAACGGTGCAATGTTTGCAGCAGCCTTAGCTAACTCCCTTGCTGGAGGACCTCTAGCTCTTGTCACTGCACCATCACACTATACACAGTCACCCTTGACACCAATGAAGCAAGAATGACAAAGGCACGAATGGGATCTCTCTGTACTTCTCGCTTCAGACAATCGGTTTATAGACTAGTGCATCAACCATGTTTATATATTAGTAATCGTGCAATCTGGTTATTGTGAAAAATATACCCATTTTATAAACTTCCGCAAATGAAGAAATCATGTGTGTATATAAATAAAAACATTTATTTAATGAAGACAATTGTTTGTTGTAGTGGACATTGTTACAGAAGTATGAATATGAAATGTCTGTGAAATCTCAGTGATACCTGAGTGTATTTCTTTTATGAACTGTGAACATAATATTAAATAATCAATACCTACTGTGTACTGTCCCAGATTGTTTTGTACATGTCATTTCAAATAAGGAAATATTTAGATTAAATTAATTCATGTATTCCAGTATTTTGTCTGTCCAAAGATATATTAATGACTGGATCTCCATAGTGTTCAATATTGTGTATGTGAAATATTGTTTATCGGTTATGAAATTTTGTGTCCCAAAACAATAACTTTCCCCCCCTACAATACTAACCCAGTCTTCCACGGACTAAAGTTCCTATATATTTACTGTAAGTTTGAGACTTTTCCAAAGTTTTCTTTATTCTCGACTATTGTTGTATCTGTGTATTACATATCGTATCATATTCGCTTAATGAATGACAAAGTTGACAAATTTTAAACGAACCTTAACTTTGCCATTTATTGAGAAAATCTTTCAAATATTGTACAATATTGTTTTCAAATTTTAGTTTTTAAATATTTAATAATATTCATAAGTCTAAGATGAAAACATACTAAAGCATTTATTTATATATAAAGCCTTTTAAATTTAGATATCTTTTTCGGTAAAGATATTAAATTAACTAGGCTTTATTTTTTTAAGAAAGCGAAATAATACTTATTTATATAATTGTATGCTTACACGCAAAGATCTTCAGTGAGTGGCATTTACTCACAAACATGCAGGGTCTTAAATCAAAAAATATATATTTTCAGAGTTGTGCCACTTCTTGAAATGCAAAATTGAACAGATTCTAGCATATCTCAAGTAAGAGAACTCATCTTTTTTATATAAAAGCAATATCTCAATTTGTTTCTTATCTTAACTGGAAACTACCTAAGTATACATGAATGAGGACCAAGGTGATGATGAGTTCCTATTTGTTTTCACTATAATTTCAATTAACTTAAAGATTGTTAATCTCAAAAGCAGCTAGATAGTATAGATTGTAAGAAGATTTATATAACTGATACATTTTAAGCATCGTCTCTGTTTTCGTTTCTAAGATGATGAATGAACATTTTATATATCCGCTCTAATATTTTATATAAACACTCACTTGTACATATTAATTTAATGGGTGATTCATTTTAACTTTAAATAATAATATAATAAATATATTTCAAATATTACTTTTACATATTTTTTCCATGTGATTTGAGAGAAAATGGGATTATACAAAAAATATTTCATCATAACTGATTCTTAATAGTAAGAGTAAAATATTTTATTTCAGTTGAATATATTATTTATATTTTTGCAATTTAAATAGGCTTATACAAATCTGTTTGATTATTTTTAACCATGTATAATATTTATTAAAACCCTCTTCAAAAATAAAATAAATCTTTTAAATCTCTAATTAAAGATACTAACATGATTTTATTTATAGAATTATACTGTTCAGACTTTTAAAATTTATCTATGTAACACTAAGTATTATTACATTCCTGTTTACATTCTCAAATGCAATATGTGATTTATAATTATGAATCGGAAGTTATTAAACATATTGAACATTTTCTAGTGCTTTTAAAGAACAGAACTCTCTCTTTTAGAAAAATATTATATTTTTTGTTTTATGAAGAATATTTTCCCAAAATGAAAATATCTAGTGAAGGGTGTAACCAAAAATTTTGAATGATTACAAATATATTTTGAACCAACTAAAAATTGATTTGTAAAATTCCTTCAAAAGATAAAAATTTATTCCTTAGAAAAATATAAGTATCAAAATCAAGTTTTAGTCTAATGATTATATTTAACAACTATTGTTGATAAATTATTTATTTCAAATCATTCCAATGATAAAGTATGATAAGAATAACTCACTAGTATTGCATCATATGGTTATTGGCCGTAAAATAAATCTTACTCCTGATAATAATCAATAAGGTGTAGCCATATTTGAGTTATTCTTATAATAAATAACTAGACAGAAATTACAAAATTAACTTGCTATAAAAATATCATTTTAATAAATTCCTCAACATGTTATTGAAAATATCATATCCATTCCATTTATTTCTCCAATAGAATACGATCATGCCACTTCTCTATTTGGGGTAGGCATAAAGAATATTAAGTATAATATAATGTTTTACCATATTGTGTCAGCTTGGAGAATTTTGATGATTGTAAAAATATAAAACAATAAAACAAGTATTAAT
Organism: Molanna angustata; assembly: GCA_963576475.1. NCBI lineage: Eukaryota > Metazoa > Arthropoda > Insecta > Trichoptera > Molannidae > Molanna > Molanna angustata. Next base: position 24,664,212 of record OY754971.1, read on the forward strand.
AAAAGCAAAAAGTATGTATATTTCATGAAATCACATTGATATAAAGTTTGTTTTATGAAAAAAAAATGCTGAAATAACATGTCTTTAATATTTGTACTAGGACATCTTAAAAACAAATGAAATTAAAAAAATATGAGTTAAAAATTTGTTTTTTTTTATATTCTATAATATAGTGTAATTATAATTTCAATAGTCAATTCCTTTTATGGAAAAAAATAATTCAGGAATTAAATTACACAAAACTAAGATAGAAAAATTACACTAAGTAATTTGTTTGATGAGATATATTATACACGGTTAAAAAATAATTGCATAAAATTGATTATTTTTATATTTTAGCATGCAGATTTCCAAAAACATTAAAACTTTTCAAAGATATCATATCAGTAAATATAAAATAATTTCAATAGTATTTTATCAGATGCGAAACAAAATGAATGTGTAGAAATGATAGATAATATATTAAGCCATGAAAGTTTATTCATTTTTACTTTGTTTGGAAAATAAAACTGTGAACATTTATACATATAACATATTAATAAAGACTTGAAGGTAATTGCTAAAAAAATAATAAACATTGTAATAAATGTATGTGTGTAGGATATTAAAAAATAGAACAAAATGTCTTGTTGAGATTACCAACAAATAAAATCATAAACAAATATATCTGATTGTTTCATTTTATTAGATCATTTTACCCTTTAATCCGACACTTATTTTTATATTATAAAATTGCAGTATACAGGTATGTGTTTAATAGACTCATATAATATACTTCCCATGGACAATTTCACATTACTACTTATTAAATATGCTATCAAAATTGCATAAATTACAGCTGTCACAGATAGAGTACATAAAAATAAGAAGTAACGAGTGGGTTGTGGTTAACACTAAAGTCATTGTACAACTGGAACATTTTGAAATTTTTGATATAGTTATCGGAAACAACTTGAGACTAATTTGTCTTTTTGCTTGGTTAGTATAATAATAATAATAAATTTGGATAATTTATATAGCGCCGTTTTTGTGAATATCTCACCTCAAGGGCGCTGAAAAAATGATTATGTTGTATCATTTCGGCTCTGGTAAGATTTGCGAAAAAGGTGCGTTTTGAGTTTTTTCCTGAACGAAGATATATTTTCGGTTTGTCTGAGGGTGTGTGGGAGCTTATTCCATGCATTTGGTCCTGCCACAGCAAATGCACGATCACCGAAATTAGTTGTGTGCACCCTGTTTATTTCAACTAATTTCCCAACCATGGATGAAGAGGCAGAACGAAGTGATGATTGTCTGTCATTTATTGAAAGCGGAATGCACAGTTCAGAGAGGTAAGTAGGAGCCATACCACGAAGTGCTTTAAATATTATGAGACAGAGCTTATATTCAATTCTTTCGGGGACTTTAAGCCAATGTAGATTGCGAAGATGGTGAGAGATGTGAGAAAATTTGGAGGCTCCAGTGATGAGTCTGGCTGCAGCATTGAAAACTGACTGAATTTTATTAATTTCTTTCTTTGGTAAATTCGCATATATACCGTTACAATAATCCAAACGGGAGACAACAAAGGCGCTTACCAAAGATTTCATGGCTTCAATTGGGATACTCCTTCGGATTGACTTTAAACGTCTTAGTTGAAAGAAAGCAGAAGAGGTAACTGTGTTAATTTGGTTTGAAAAGCTTAGATTTGAATCTATTTTGACTCCAAGAAGTTTAACACAGGATTTAGGAAGAATATCTGAATTTTCGAAAGTTAGTGGGGAAGTGTCTATTAAATGGCTTCGTTTGCGTGTTGCTGTCCAGAGTAGTTCTGTCTTTGTTGGGTTTAGCTTAAGTTTGTTTGCTGACATCCAAACACCGATATCTTCGATACATTTACAGATTGTGGTTTTTAGATGGTGAGCATTTTCTGGTGAGCAATAAAAGTAAAGCTGCCAATCGTCCGCATAACAGTGTGCGAGTAGTCCGTGGGAGTCAATGATTGAAAATATGTCTTTCGTGTATAAGATAAATAGTAACGGACCTAGCACGGAACCTTGGGGAACTCCGAAATTTACAAAAGCGGGAGATGATTTTAGGTTATTGAATTTGATTGTTTGGTGTCGTCCTGTGAGATAAGATTGAAACCATTTATATGTGTTTTCTCGCATACCGTAAGTTGTTTTGAGTCTTTCAGTGAGAATAGTGTGATCAATCGTATCAAAAGCTGCACTCATGTCCAGAAATGCTAATAGAACATGATTTCCGGTTTCAGTAGCTAGAATCGTATCAGATAATATTCGAAGAAGTCCAGTCTCAGTTGAATGATATTTTCTATACGCAGATTGAAGTTTGGTAAACATTCCGTTTGTCTCAATGAAGTCATTTAGTCTTGTACATACAATTTTTTCTAGTAATTTAGCGATAAAAGGTAAGTTGGATATGGGTCTGTAGTTATTAATGTCATCAGGGTCGAGGTTTGGCTTCTTTAGAATCGGGGTTACTATTGCTTCTTTAAGACTTGTTGGTACTACACCAGAGCTCAATGATAAATTGAACAGTTTGCAGAGATAGGGTGCTATTATAACAGAGCATTTTTTCAAGAGCCATGTTGGTATCGGATCTAAGGAACAATGTTTGTTGGGTGAGTAATTGATGAATTTGATGATTTCTTGTTCACTTGTTTCAATGAAATAATTTAGAAAACTATTGCTTATGTTGGTTGAATAAGAGGTAGGAGATGGCGAAATTGTTGTAGAGTGAATTTTCGAAATTTTGTTTTGCAGAAAGTCAGAGATGGCGTCTGGAGAGATATCCGTAGTAGTTGAAGATCCGTTATTTTTATTTCCTAAAACTGTGTTTATGGATTTCCACATTTGTCTAGGGTTATCTCGTTCTTGTTGGATTTTATCTGTCCAGTAAAAGTTCTTCTTGGCTGCAAGTGTGTTCTTATAGTCGGTTTGCGCTGCAATCCAATCTGATCGTTGTAGAGTTGAGACCTGGTGTTTATACGCTCTCTCTATTTTGCGCATTTTTTTCTTCTTCTCCCTGCATTCTTCGTCGAACCAGATATCGGATATTCGGTTTTGACGTCGTTTGTTTTTTTCCGGTGCGTGTTTTTCAAGAAGATTTTGTAGCGTTGTGTTGTAGGTGTCGACTAGTTCAGTAAGAGATAAATTATCTTGAGTGTTACAGAGAGGGGATAGATGTAAATCGGACAGAAAGTTTTCAATATTAAAGTATCTCCATGATCTTGAAGTGGTGGTTAAATATTTTGGCGGGGGTTGATCGAAATTTAGAGTGGTCAAAATTAGTCTGTGATCTGATAGCCCGATATCGATTACACTAGGAGATATTTTGTCGCAGTCCTTTCTGGATAAAAGGATATCCAGTATTCCTCCAGCGTCATGAGTTGATGTTTGTACTGATTGGACGAGTCCAAATGAATTTATGATGTCTGTAAATCTTTTACTGATTGGATTGTCGTGCTGTTCCAAGTGGATGTTAAAATCACCAGTGATATATAAATTAGTTATTGAGGTAGTCTTTTCTAAGAGTGTTACAAAATCATCAAAAAATGTTCCAGTTACTTGAATAGATCCTGGTCTATAAACTTCTCTTTTCTAAGAGTGTTACAAAATCATCAAAAAATGTTCCAGTTACTTGAATAGATCCTGGTCTATAAACGGTTAAAATACTGAATTTATAGTTTTTTGTGGATATTTCACAAGAAAGACATTCAAAACTGTTAAATTTTCCTATTGGTGTTTTGGTTATGCGTATTCCTTGATTGGCGATTACAGCAATACCTCCATGGTTAGTTTTTATTGCTGATGTAGCGGATTCTTTTGCTTTTCTTTCCCTTGCTTCTTCGACGACTGTAAATCCTTGAGAGTGGAGATTCTTGAGGGAGATGGTATTGTGATCATCGTGCCATGTTTCTGTGATGCAGAAAATATTTAATTTATGCTCTCGAATTATTTCGATGACATCATCAACTTTATTATTTAATGAACGGGCATTCCAAAGCCCAACAACTATTTTCCTGGGTAGAGGTGATTTGTGACGTTCGGATGGTGATGAGATTTTGTGTGTCGAAGTTTCGGTAATATCTTTATCATGGTTATGTTTGTGTGTTTTTATTTTTCGCCCGCCTCGGCATCCTCGAAACCTATATTTTTTTGCACGTCTTTCAATTCGTAAGAGAGAAACTTTATCTGTAACGCATTTTAGGGGTCGCTGTAGTCTGCAATTATTGAGTGATAGAAGTTTAGTTTTTTCGTATTGAAGCATATTAAAGACATGTCACCATCATAATTTATGTTTTTATTGCCCATATTAAAGTCGGGTCGAGCAAGCGAGGGTGGACTCACCAGCCACCGAGACCCAAGTATTCACGAGAGACAAACATGTGGTGAACATCTGTGAGATGTTTAACACTGAACACAACACTGCACTGATAACAAACTGCAAGTCGAAATGTTTATCCGCTGCACTAACACCAAATATATGTTTTAAAGTAATATGATTTCACGTAATATTTGTTAATTAAAATCACTTAAAAAGACCGGAAAATAGTGAAATTACATTTAAGCTATTTTTATTACTCATTCTTTAGCAAAAAAGAAAACGTCTCTAAAAAAAAACGCACGTTTTAGAGCAAAACACTACAGAGCGGTGTCGGGTACGTCATGCTGCTACCGAGCGCTTGACGAAGTCAGTATATGTGCAAAACGCCCCCTCCATAGCGAAAAGGCTCAAGAAGTTTGAAGGCATCTATGAATTCGTCGACCACTGCAACAAAGTAATAAATCCTCTGTCTTTTGTTCTGACACCCTAAATTTGATTCCTGATAGAAAAATTAATCAAAGACTACTTTTAATGAAATACCCGCATCTCTTTTGGGATGAAAACACAAGTTAGTTGAAATTTATTGTCATTCGGCAATAAACTCGTACATAATATTTTAAGAGTAAGTAATTGTAAGAGTACTTCAAACATAATATTTTATCAATCATTCATTCCTGATCCCTTTCAGGCACTCTCAACCTCGCTTCAAATCTGATTTCTGCAGTCACGTATGCTTCTATCAAATTGAAAATATTTTAATTCTAGTAGGTAGTCCTTTCAACCTACATATCATCACCAATGGCGGATGCTCCTTAGGTGCGCTGGAGCGCTGAACCGGTGAAATAAAATAAAAGCATAAACCAAATTATGTATCAACAAACATGTTTAAAAAAATACCAAATTACTTGTAACGTAAGTACAAGAATGAATACAAAAAATTTGAGTATCGCTTGACTTAAATAAACGCCTTATTTTATGCATCTGTGAGAGACCCGCGGTGCGTTTTTATAAGCGCACCACAGATTCTATAACAAATGTATGGAAACTTAGATAACATACTGGCTCGTGAAATGATAGATATTTCATACGAATGCTAGAGGACTTTGGCGCGCCGCACCGCTAAGCTATGTAGTTTGCCGATTGGCCGATTCTTTGTTAGGCGGCGCGCATTTCACTGTTGTTTAAATATGTTTGTTTGATTATAAATTATGTATAACTCATTGTATATTGTATATTTTTTCTACATGACTGAGTATTATTGGATTCTGTGTGGATTTTTGTGTTATGTTGAAAATAAACTTTGCACAATTTAGAATCTTGACGATTTTAGAAAGGTTTCAATTTGACAACTGTTTTTAAATTATGGTATAGCCAAGTCTTCTTCACAATCCGTTAAACTAATATGTACAATTTCCACGACTTCCGTTGAGAGTGAACGTTATTTTTCCACATTAAAGAGAATAAAAATATGTTTAAGAAACACCATGACACATGCAGGACCGTCTCAACGCATTGTCTGCTGATCACCGAAAGAAAGTTGATTCAGACAATACAGGATTATAATATGCGAGTAATTAAGAGTTCGTAAGCATAAAAGATCAAAGCTTTCCTACAAAAAATAAATAAATGTTTTTGTTTTGCTCCACCGAACCGTTAAAATTATTAGTTAGCAGCCGCCACTGATCATCACATAAGGTAAGTCAATATCGACAAAATTACAGTAGATCGAAAAAAACTGGGCGGGTAAGTTATGTTTTTATTTGATAAATAAACATGTGATGCATGAATACAATAGAGAAAGACATGGATACTCCAAAAAATAAAAACAAATCACGGGCAGCGTTGGTAACTCGATGAGAGAGAGAGGCGAATCAGTTTCAGTTCGGATTATCGAGACTCCTCTGAACTTAGAGATTCGAATTTTTGTTTTAGTCAGGGGTTATCAGCATTTGAGTTTTTATTTTTATTTCCACATATATCAAAAACTATAAAAGCTAGAAATTTGTAATTTTATAGAAATAACAATATCTCATTCCACAACTTTTAAACTTCTTTTATTAGCAAAAATATTAATTTTATGTCAAATTTCTGTAATTAACTGCTTATATTTCTAAAAACAATAAAGATTTTGAAAAACTGATACACCCCTACTAGATAATTTAATTTTCTAAAAAAATAAACACATTATAGCAGTACATTTCAAACATTTTTTTCAACAATTTTTGTCAATATTGAATTTAGCAACAATATTGTTTCATACAATTTGTATGGCAAAATACATAATAATTATTGTTTCATACAATTTGTATGGCAAAATACATAATATATATGGAGACTCATAGTTTGATACATACCATCAAGTTTCATACATACCTATCCTATCCTAACATACATTATTATACATGGGAAAACAAAATATCCTTAAATATTCAATAATTTGAATTTAGGGTTTTATTGTTTGGTACATATTCTTCACTTATACATACTATTTTCATCAACAGTTGGATCTCATGTGTGTATGCAACCAGTCGTAGAGATTTTATTTGCATTATGCAATAAAACAATAAGACTATTATTTAAATCTACCACAAATCTCTAAAGGCACAATCACTATCACAGAAATACAAAATATCACAGAAAATATTTGAGTTGATTGAATGCTTACCTTCACAATCTTTAAAGTTCAAGCTATCCAATGAATTATGCTGTAAGTATTTTATTACACATATAAAAACAAAACATAGTTTGAATTGAATGTAAAGTCATAAACAACAGAGAAAGCAAAACACAACACTCTTAATAAGGAAGACTTCAAATGTAATGTATTCAAAATACAGTGGAAAATTATGTACGAACAAGCATTCACATTATTGATGTGTTAATTAGTTAACAGTAGCTTCTTAACAGTTAAAAATTAGGAAATCTTGTCTAAAATCTAAGAAAAGATAAACAATTATTGAGACCGAGATCCAATAGTTGAAAATTAAGTTCTTGGAGAGAAATTAGCATAAACTCTTGAATTCATTTAAATCCATGCCTCTTGTCAAAGATGTTTTTAGAATACAGACTTCTTCTTCTTCGATGGCGCTACAGCCCAAATCGAGCCTTGGCCTCCGTTTTTTTATAATACAGACTAGCAAAGATTATAAAAGGTGAATGAAAACAATGTGCTATGGATGCTATGGAAATCTACTAACTCAAATACTGGAATGCAAGGAAAATGTTGTGACAATAAGTAATTTCACATTCAGTTTCAAACAATATTCAGTGTACAGCGTTCCAGGCTAAAATTCACAATATGTGGTTCTGAAGACATATACAAAGACCGACCAAAACAGAAGCATTATTATTCTTTCAGTCTATTTCTTAAAGAACTCAAATCAATCCAGTTCACATAAGTACTGTAAGATATCTAATATGGGTCATACAACTTGAAAATCACATTTACCAAATTGATTGTGGGTTAAAAAGAAAAAAAAAATGGATATGGCATAATTAAGCAATTATACATCTTTACACCTTGGATCCAGTCCATTGAAATATGTATATTTTTTTTTAAATAATGATTTAATTTTTACTGACACAATTCATTTCAAACAATTTTATTTTTAATACAGTCAACAGGGAATATAAAGTTATAAAATTATAATTTTAGTCCTTCAATTTCAAAAACTTTACTCATAATACCCAACAAAGAATTAAAAACCATCTGCATTAAATTAAGTTTCACATTCTCGAGTCGCACTCACAGCTTTCCTACATTACAATAAATGTTTGTATACACACCAGCGGCCTCACTCTTCACTACAAATCCGATCCGACTCGCTAAGTACCTACCTTTGTATCGGAGAATAATTCCGTAGGTATGTTTTAATAGTAATCGCTCATTTGAATGTACGCAGGCGACAGGCAGGTAAGTTCTAAATCAGAAGAACTAACATCAAGAAATATACAACTAGAAAAGAGTTTTATAAGAGAAAAAAAACATTATATCCTACAAACACTCTCATTTGTGGCTTATTCAAAACAATATTATTTTTTTGCTTTTATAATGTCATTATTAGCAGTATTATGGTGTAGAACTCCTTTATACCATTTTTTTAATCAATCAAAATTGTTCTACATTTTTTTTTTCCTTTTATCAGGATGACCTTTTCGGCTGACTATGCCCTTATCAACTTGTTTGACATCCTAGCATATTGAATAAAAAAATAGAATTTATTAAAAAAATACAGGAAAATATTAAATAAGTGTATTTATTTGTTAGAGATATTTCTAAATAAAATGATCAGTTAACTGAAATGAATGATGTCTCACAGCAAATAAAAATCTACTAAAAAATTTAATTACTGTTAACTATTTCTTTAAAAATTAATGAAACCTGTTATAATCATCATCAGCATTTTAGTATAGCATTATTAGACTCCAACAACTCCAACAACTCCAACGTCAGATAAAGAAGAAATAAATTAAACATCAACACTGTTTTCCTTTCCACCAAACAAAACTATGATGGTGAAATTAAAATCAATAAAAACATATCAAGAAATATATAAATATAATTAATTAATGTGATTTGTGATAATGATTGAATAAAAAATTGATTCCTGTTAAAAAACCAGTACGTACACTTATAAAATGTCAATATGGTAATAATAATTAATATGTACAAAACTAAGAGTTTTCATGTTAAAATAAAGTATTTGATGGGATCAATCCTGAAAACGAATTAAAATTTGAATCAACATTAAAGTCATTAAAAACAAAAATGTGTTCACAAGAACTGTCAATTTAAACTATTATATCCATTTTATAATACACTGGTGATGTTCTTTTGTCATTTTAATCTTACTAAACTTCTTTTATTTTATTCAACCTTCAGAATAGCATAAAATGAATAAATTTTATATTTCATTAAAATTTTAGTGCATTTTCAGAATTCAATACAATATATACACATAGACTTACTAATAAACGTGTTGTAAAAGTTACACAACCGTTAAACACACATATAGGCAAAAAAGTTACTAAAAAACGCTGTGTAGCAGATTTTGTATGAGATTTAAAATTTGTATAAGAGAAACACAGTTGGTTAACAACTGTGTATCTCTCGTACTAATTTTACACAACGCTTGCACCCCTGTCCAAGATGGTTTAGCGTTATTTTAAGACAACTGTCATCTATCACAAATCAAATTTGATTTTGATCTGTATTTTTATATTATTGTAAATCTTGGAATAATATGACGAAAAATCTTTATAAATCATTATATTCTCGATAGTTGTGCATTTTAGGAGTGAAAAGTTGTCAAAAAATTAGCTCCTATATCTACAATAATGTTCGCATAGGTATTCGTATGATTAAATTATTCGTGATATTTTCCGTATTCCTATTTTAAAATGTGAATATACTAACCACGACTAACGTCAAGATAAGAATGGTTGATGAAGACTCTGTACATGCGCGGGTGCGAAATTATGACTTTGTCGGATTAATTTATGTTATAAATCTATTGCAACTACTCAAGTCGTTATACGTTTATTAGTAAGATTTTTAAATAATTGCTACACGGGCTTTACGCGGTGTGTAACTAAAACACTGGTTAATGGATGTGCAGTCGATTTTTATTAGTAAGACTGTTAGTTTGTACACAAAAATTTACTAGAATACTTTAAATTTTGAATCACTTTGAGGATACGTTTTGTGATAAACTGGCAAATGATTCCATTGTGAATAGCTTTCTCTTAGATTTTGTTGCTGAACGAGTATGCCGACTATTCCCAGCATCCTGAATATTTTTCAGTTCTGTTTTATATTTCGTGAAGGACTTAACAACATTATCATCACACAGTTCATCAGAGTCAGAGTAGACAGAAACATTTTTTTTGAAAGGACTTCTTTTAGTTTTCGGATAATTTTTGAAAACTATTCGTGAAGGAGATATTTTTTTCGGTACAATATTTAGAACTGCAGGTTTCGGTTCTGAAAATCAAATAAAAAAACATTTTATTTGTTATGACATTCTAACAATATGAGAAGTTGTAATTTTGGAGATGTACTCCATTGTTATTAATATGGATTGTTGATGGGTTTTTTTTTTTTTTTTTTAACATGTCTACGTAGGGGACGCCAGCTATTAGGATTTGGGTCCATTTTACTCTTCCGAAGAAGCGCACTATGTAGCGTTGGGAGGGGTTTGCAATCTAGAAAAGAGTTTATTAATTCGGATTTTAAAAAGACCCGGGTTGTACGAAGATGGAAACACAGAATTCGGAAGATCGTTCCACAGTCGGGCTGCTGTATTAATAAAGGAGTTCGAGAAGCGACTTGTTCGTATATGATGAAGGTCCACTGTGAATGGGTGCTGAGATTGAGTGAAGCGAGTGACTCTGTTGCGAGTGGGTGGAGGAGGGACCAAAGATGCAAGTTCTTCTGAGCAATTCCCGTGGTAGTATCTATAGAATAAACTTAAAATACCGACTCTGCGTCTGTGTTCTAGAGATTGCAATCCATCAGTCAGTGATGGATCATCAATCAGACATATAGCACGCCTTTGGACAGCGTCGAGGGTATTCAGTAGGTATTGGGGGGCGCCACTCCACCTTTGTTGAATACTCTATAGTTAACAAATATTATATTTGAAATTGAAATAGATCTAGGTACTTAATTCATATACAATATTTTTGTTTTCACAATTTTTCAAATAATTTACACAATTTGCAATAAAAAATATTCTCAAAATGTATAATAACCTCAAGTATAAAACACCAACAACTTTTTACTGCTTAAAACCACAATGAATCCTTTTTAATAATTTTTGGCATTCCACCCGATATCTAGTGATATACCCACTTATCCTAAGTAAGACAAACATTGCGGTAGACGGCAAACATTGAACACATACCTACCGCAATGTTTGTCCCACTCTTGGAAAAATGGATCCTTGCAGTTTCAAGATTTATCTTTTGGTATAAGTGAGCAATAATAAAAATACGCAATATGTGATTTTAGGAATATACTTAAACAATAACATCATAACATATAATCCATCTTACCATTTTCCTTAGTTCCCCTCTTTATCACTAAACCATAGTTCCGATTGAAAACCTGAGTTTTCTTTTTCTTGTGGAGAATTCCTAAAAAATATGAATTAGTTTTTATTTTAGGTATACAATTGTATGAATATTTATGAACATTATTTTAATGCCACATTTGTAGTTTAATTATTTGATATACAATGTTCAGGATCCAGCCTGAATCTTCCATTCAAGTTCGTAACTTTCCTGGTCGTAATGTTTGGTTAGTTTTACGCTATCACTGCATTTTGTGTTATATTACATCTCAACCCAGTTAGTAAACAATTTTTTCAATATCTCAATAGAAGTGAAGTTGAAATATTATAGGAGAACTGGAAAATCAAGGCTTCACTTTCGTTTAAAGCGCATAAAGTGATTTCTTCACTTTATGCGCTTGCGCAAAATCTACCAATTATGCCTCTCTATTGAGCTCCTTATCAATCATATTTTTTAAAGTTCTGTTTATGCTATTCATCAAAATCCTTTCACTTGATAATAAGTTGAAAAACAACATTGCCGAAAGACATAAATTATGGTTCACATGTACATCAGTTTATAATATGCTATGAAACTTTATTTGAGTCCAAGTTATTAAAATATTAATAACACAACCTCTTTTATAGTTGAATTGAAGGATTCAACACAAATAACCCCCTCCCCACCACCCCCCAGTCCGGACAAAATCTTGCAGTTCCAGGATTGCAGTGAATATATAAAAAAAATCAAATGTTGATTACCCCTGACTGGAACAAAAATCCAAATGACAGTTGGACTACTAAGTTGTGTTATCAATATTTTAATAAATTGTATAAATAATGTGAATTACTTACTATTTTTCTTCAAATTTGTAATGAGTCCAGATTCGCGTTATTATTGACTGCAGATTTTGTCCAGTCTGGGGGGTGGTGGGGAGAGGGTTATTTGTGTTGAATCTTTCAATTCAACTATAAAAGAGGTTGTGTTATTAATATTTTAATAACTTGGACTCAAATAAAGTTTCATAGTATATTATAAACGTACATGTGAACCATAATTTATGTCTTTCGGAAAGTAAAATTTGGGGTTTTGAGGAATTAGAAAAACTGTCAGACAAATAGCCATCAATTATCTTCCAAAATGTAATAGTTTGAACTTTTAGGATTATTATAAAAAAGAAAAAACTTTGGTTAACGGAGGGCCTTTTTTGAAAATTGCATTTAAAAATTATATGTTTTTTCTTAAAAAAAAAACATAAAATGCAAGTTTGATGGAATATATGCTGCAATGTATAATATATAAGTTGCAAAATGTATTTTATTCTTGTTCTGTAGAAATTTTAGAAAATATAAGTGAAAAAATGATTCTGATATGATGAAAATTGTCAAAGTTATGATTTTTTTAGTAAAACCTTGTGTCTCCGCCTAAAAGCTCAGAAAAAACAAAAATGTTTTTTTTACAAATTTTGAAAAATCATCTTAAAAAGTATTCAAGATATCAACATAATATTTCAGATTGTTAATAAGGATGACAAATGGTATGAATAAAAAAAAATCATGACATTCTGCGACTATGGCTAGTTGGAAGAAATTGCCATACGGCAATAAACTCGCCACTTGCGCAGGGTGCAAGGAAGTGTTCATTATTATTATTATGGCTGTCATGGCCTGGATGAATTGAGATGTATTGACCCTTTTTCAATCTTTAAATATTCCTACTGCACCAAAAAAGATTAGATCTAGATAATCTTATTCTGTGTAGGATATTATATAAAGCTCCTGATTCAATTATGACTTGTCTGAATAAAAATTTTAATGATTCAAATCCAAAAGTTCATTTGAATGAATATTATGCTAAAATGTTTTAAGAATAATACCTACTGACAATTAAATTATATACCAGCTATTTTAATTTAGTGGCAGTATACTACATATTAAATTAAAACAAACAACATTGGCAATGCCTCACTATGGTATATCATGAAAAAAATAAAGAAAATCAATTCTGCCTTGGTGACATAAATAATTTTATATCAAGTTATTTTACAACCCTTTATAAAAAAAATATTTGATTTATTATCAATCATAAATTTGGCTTTAAACGTTCACTGGAGTAATCAAATAATTATGTCAAAAATTCCTGTTTTTTTTAATTACCTTCTTTCTATTTTATTTTTTGTATAAATTTCATTTAAAGTAACTATTGTACACCTTTCTTCTTTGTTTTCTTCTCTTTATATAATATTCCAAATAGTGAAGAAATATGCTTATGTTGCATATTATATTCAGTATGAGGTGGTATCAATTGGATATTTGCTTTAATATTCAACACCATAATATAGGCAGATTTTCTTGAATAAATGATTTTACTTATTTCCTTCATATTTCAAAAAATATATTTAATTTTGAAACAGTAACCCTCTTACTGAGAATCAAATTAAAAAAAGTCTAATACATTTGGATTTATTTCAAGATTTTGGCATTATCCTTAAATTTTTCTGGCTAATCTAATTACTCTTGTATATATTTTTTCATTTATTTAATTCCAGTTTTATATATTATTATTTACGCTAAACTGTAAAAACAGTTTTGTCAGTGTGATTGTGGCAATCTTAGTAAATTTATTTCAGATATTATAGGTATACAAAAAAAGACATTAATTATATTAATATTTAAATCTCCCAAAAAAAATATTCACGCATATTGAATAGCTTTTCAAGAATATTATCTTGGTAACATACTAATTATCTGTTTTAAGAGCAATTCTAAATTGATGGATACATAGTATGCAAAAAAAATGTACTTCACTTTTTTGTTTTCTGTAGGGCCCACGCACACTACAGACTTTCTATCGGTATGAAGATTGCATTGTTACTGATTTCAATGAAATTTTGTAAATGTATATGGTTGGTTCCAGAAAAATTTTGAACCAGATAGGTGGTGCTGTTATCAAGATATAAAAAAATATTTTTTTCAATGATAATTTATTTTTTTAGATTTCTCATCCAAAAATGACTACAATTTAGAACTAGGAAACCCTGTTCTATGGCTAGCAGTTTAAAATGTTAATAGTGATAATACATATAATGAACTGGATGACCATTCCTCTCTACATTAGGTAGGCACACATATCCAAACGCGATTTGTCATATCTGATCCTTTCTCTTCTTCTTCATCTTTATTTAAGACATTTATTTTACCCATTTGTGAGGGTGGACTATCCTGTTAGGAGGAGGTCTGGCTGTCCTTCCATTTCTTCAGTGGTCTTTCGGATAGTCATCTCTTATTGGGGATTACCGTCTTTGCAATTTTGTAGTCTTCCCGGTAGCCTTTTGTTGTCGTAGATTTCCGTTTTTGCAATTTTGGTTTGTCTTTGTGTCTTGATATTCATGAATCCTGTAAATAATGTCTTCAGTGGTTTGAAGAAGCTTTTATCAAGTGGCTGTAGTGCCTAGGTAGTATGGTTTTATAAGCATATGATAATAAGATTATTTTCACAAGTGAAATCGAGATCTATTTAACTGTAGTGAGAATAATGACCATCTAATATCAGAATTGTTTTCTCATTCTTAGATTTTTGAGGTATTAAATGAGTTTGAAATTATCTGAAAAACTACTTCTGAATATTCCATATCAGGCTAAAAAACTAATCAGAGTTAATATGTGAAGACTTGTTATTCACTTTTTTCAGTATTTATAGTTCCTACGTTTACCGAAATTCATCGCAATATAGCTTTGCTATAGATATTCGAAAACGATAGATGAACAAACGAGAGTTCGTAGCCAAAGATCAAATGCAGTTGAAATTATATTAGTACCACGCTATAGTAAAACAATTGCACAACATCATTACATACTTATATCTCGGCATTAAATACTGTAATACTCTCCCAGGCGATATAAAGTTAGTGAACAGAGGTAGTGATGAAATCAAATATAAAATCGCTTGAGTGTACATGTGCGTACTGCGTACATATAATGAAAATTTAACTGTATAAAATCATGCATAAGAAATTCAATATCCTTATGTAATAATTAGTTTTCAAATAAGTTTAATTTTTTCCTGCATATTTTGTTGTAATATTTAAATGTTATACTTGCCCCATACTCTTTTGAAATGTACTTTTATTTTTAAAAAATATTCCACGGAACCGTTTGGATGACATCGCATAGTGCAATCAATATTATACGTTTTCCTCTCCCAATTCTGTATGAGTGATGCTATAAAAGAAATGAGCATCTCTATATCACATACTGTGGAATTGTATCGTTAACAATTCATATTCACAGAAAAAAACACTTACTTGGTTAATTGTAATTCTATCATGTCTGAAATTGGTACCACAACACCAAATAAGTCAAATTTAGATTTTTTTTTTATTGAAAAAACTTTTGATCCTTCTGGGCATGACAATCGGTGCGATAGCCGGACAGGAAATGACTTGTTTACGATTGTGTGTGACCTTCTAACATTCTACATTCAAATTTTTACCATCTCACTCACAAATCGCGAGATCTAATAAGTATAGCTTCTCTTACCCAATCTCTCCGGGTTTTACCCTAATATGCGCACTTGCATACATATTTATGTTGATTGAAGAACCTGACTTAACAATCGGCCGATAGAAAGTCTGTAGTGAGCCCTAAATATTCACATTGCAATATAAATAATCTGGCTTTTAGATTTGACATAAAATAATCGCTAAATTGATCTTTATGAATCAATAATATAAAAAGGGTATTAGTTTAAAAGTTTAATGTTAAAAAGACAATTCAACATTTTTTTAAATTATATATTTAATAACAAACTAGTATCACAAAATCTCAAACAAAATTAAAATACTTTCGACTAAAGATTGTAAAAAAAATAAGTAAACAAAACATGTTTCTAAAAGAACAACTCAGTAAAAGATACAATATTATCAAGTATTAATATATTACTAAAAGCTAGTGCTAACAATACATTTATACATTAACTAAATGTAGCATCTGTTTACAGCATGTCACACTGTGTAGGCATAGTAATAACACTCTGGCCCGAATGCAGAGTCTGACCTAAATAATAAATTCTAAATACTAACTGCGTTTTCATTGCACAGTTGCTCACTAAAGCTAGGAGATCACGTGGCTTCATAATTTAAGGATGCTACAAAGTTTTTGTACGAGAATTGCATTGCAGAGACATATCTAAATACTTAGAACTTGATTGTTGGCGTAAACTAACATTTGTGAGCTGTCAAAAAGTAAGGTTGATCACGAGGAACTTTACGAGAGGTTTAATACTAAAATATGAGATGTTTTCAATGAATGATGACTTTAGCGACTTTGTCGAATATGTATTTGGTTATTTTGTCAAATCAAATCACACACAGAGTATTCAGAGATCTATACGAGATGTTGAAAATTGAGGGCAATTTCAGAAGGATAGTGACATAGAGCAGTCACTGTTAGCTTGCTTACATGTGTTTGTGTTGGTATGACAAAAGCAATTTAAAAATCTTTTCTTCATACACAATAATGTGAAATGCTACGCCATCGACCTTAAGTTTGGCGTAGGATTTAGTTAGTGATGTCTCTGCAACGCAATTGCTAACTTTAATTAATACTAAATACTCCAGTGAGGTTAGGAGTTAGTATTTAGCTACCTAGGACTGTGCATTCGGGTCTCTTTCGTAGGTGGACATGCTTATGAGCGTGACTAAGACTACTACTGCTTTATATTTTGCTAACGACAAGAAATACAGTGTTTCTTTGGTTCGGTTCTCCGGTTTGAATAAATAAACAAATAAATTTCAATATGATCAAATAAAAACTATATATGTATTTATTTTAAATAAATATTAAATTTAAAATAAAACATGTTTTCATTTTTCAACACCCATATATTATTAAAAATGCATTTATGAGAGTAGTGTGTACGAGCCAGCTTTTTAGTAATATACCAATACCTTTATCATATCTTTAAAAAGCATTACTATTTATGACATATATGAATTTTACAAAAATACCAATTCTGCTTTTTACAAGAGTATTTTTTATTTGCTTTTTTCTTTTGAATTTTCATTAAACTACCTAAAGAAAAAAAAGTAACATTATATAATAAAAAACTAGGTTGATTAGTAAAACCAACAAGAAATTGACAAAATATTCAGTGAATATCATTAACAGGCACCTAACCTTTTTGAGCACCTTGTATAATTAAATGAACATCTTCTTTACGCAATCCATAATCCTTCAATTGTGAGAGTATTGTTTTTAAAAATCTGTTTCGAAGACTCTGCCATGTTCTTCCTAAAATAATTGTAGTTAAAATAATAATTCAATAGATACAAACAAGATCAAATGTAAACTGCTGATGGAATACAGTAACTAAAACTCTAAATTTTTATTGACGAAACAAAAATTGTATAAAGACTATGAAAAACAAACTACATTGGCTTAAAGTCCCCGAAAGAATAGAATATAAGCTTTGTCTCATGATCTTTAAAGCACTTCGTGGTATGGCTCCTACTTACCTCTCCGAACTGTGCATTCCGCTTTCAATAAATGACAGACAATCATCACTTCGTTCTGCTTCTTCATCTATGGTTGGGAAATTAGTTTAAATAAACAGGGTGCAAACAACTAATTTCGGTGATAGTGCGTTTGCTGTAGCAGGACCAAATGCATGGAATAAGCTCCCACACACCCTCAGACAAACCGAAAATATATCTTCGTTCAGAAAAAAACTCAAAACGCACCTTTTTCGCAAATCTTACCAGAGCCATAATGATATAACGTAATCAATTTTCAGCGCCCTTGAGGTGAGATATTTCACAAAAACGGCGCTATATAAATTATCCAAATTTATTTATTTATTACAATTAGAGATGTGACACACCTTGCTAGAGATAGGCGTGGAGGAGCTTTGGAACGGGGTACATCTGTTGGAGATCCTCAGTTATGAGGAAACGACACAGAGAGAGAGAGAGAGAGGAGATAAAATGAATTTCAAGTTTTCATACAGAGCTGTGTTCAGATAGAACACTCAACATCGGATGTACCTGAAGTAACAGATTATGGCATTTTTCAAACCAATCTCACTGAACGCTTTCGAGCAGTGTTTCAACCTGAGTGCAGCATCAGGTGTTATAAATGTCAAATGTCATTTATCATACATGTGTCTTTTTAGGTTATATTTTCATCAAAAAACAACAATTGGGCAGTGGAATAAATAATGCTCTCTGACCTTTTATTGGAAACTTTTGAATGATATTTTTCTAGAATAAATATCTTTGTGAATGCATATTATATCAACTGACATAATAGATACCACAGAAACAAATAGAAGTTATATTACCACAGATAAAATAGAAGTCAAAAGATACTGTAACTGTCAGAGCGTTTTTCACCTGACGATTATAAAGTGTTTGGAGAGTACACTCGACGAACAATCTGAAAGCGACTGTTTCCAGTCATTCTGAACGCCTTAGAGCATCACTAAGTGCACTCGGCGTTCATTGTGAATACAGTTCTGTATGGATATCTCAGTTTATAAGTGGTAGAACTGAGATAACTGGGACATGTATGTTTAATGAAATATTGTATGAGTTAAGAATATAGAAATCAACGACTGTGTAAAAAGGGATATTAATGATAGATGAAAACCAATATGAAGAATCAACGACTGAGAAAACCAATATATATACCTAAGATTGAGAGATGGAATAACAAGTAAAGATCTTCCATTCAGATATAGAGAGGACAAGAGAGAACCTAGAATAATAGAAGATGGGTATAAGATGTATGGATATAGAATTGTGTTGGTATATTGAAAATTATTGTCGATGCCATGATGATATATAGCATCACTTAATGCTTATCATTCAGACTGTTTAAGTGCTGAAACTCGTGGATATAATTATAAATTTAATATTTTTTCAATTAATTTTGAAGGAAGGAACACATATTTTGAATCTACACCGGTTTTCGAAATTGATTTCCAACTGTCACAAAAATAAATAATACTATGTAATACAATCAGCTTTCTTTTTGTAATACCTCATCAATAACAAAATTAATACGAAATTAATAAACTTTTCTGGATACAAGTTTAAATGTCTGTAAAATCAATTATACGCAGAATGACGCATAGTCCATACAAATGATTGACGTATAACACTATGAAGTCACACACTGCAGAAATTTGCAGCAATGCAAAATGGTACATTTTTGGTGGACTCCAAAATATCGATTATATTTTATTTTATTTTTATTTTATAAAAAAAGGGTACGTCGACAGACATCCAGCTTACAATTTTCATAAAAGAAAACAATATTGGTTATTATTATGAGTGCTGGACGTCCAATTATGGATGCACACAACACACCAAAAAAAAAACTACCGTTTTGTTTCTAATTATTAAAACTTATTTTTTTTGTAGTTATAATTTTTTTTGTGAAAATAACTCATTTAACTTTAAATAATAAATTTGTAAAGAGTGGATCCTAACTTAAGACCCCTAAGGATATAAACACCAATAACGATATAAACAACATACCATCACGAGTATAATCAACACCTGTTTGTTGCATATTTGTATATTTAATACATGTCAAAAGATGATTTGTGAAAATTCAATGTTGATGTATGTATATAAAGATCATAAGCAAGGACTCCTTTCCACTAAGATCACAACAGTAAAATCAACCATTATAAAATGATAATATTGACAGTTAAATTTTTTGTTGATTCAATGGCATATGAATTCCTTGCGTGTGAATACTCTTCACATGGAGACCAAAGCTAGATATGAACTGTAGAGGCATCAGAAGAAGTTATCGGAATATTTGACTCTTAATGTTTGAAATACAGCAAATTAATGTAATAAAGATAACAATAATTACCTCCCAAAGGCATAATATTCTTTTTTTCCAAATCTTGCCAAATTGAATTACCGTTGACTTTGTTCAAATGCGAGCTCTTTAAAACCCAATCAATAATAATTCTATCTTCTTGGGTAGAATAAGGAGTTTTATCTTTTACACTAAAAATACACAATTTATTAAAAACATATACACATTCACCCACAGTACAATTATTCAATCTACCGGTGATATGAACTTTCGAAACATTTTTTTTTTAAATTACTTTCTGACGAACATAAAGAAATCATATTTAAAAAAATATATAGTAGTAAGTATAATATAGATTTTTCTGTGAAATTGAAATAAAAAAGGCTTAAGCAAAAATATATAGGTATCTGATAATACTTGATTACTACATGCTTACATTTTCGTCTCCTTTTCCCTTTTATTTACACAACTCTAGTTGGTTAGAAGAAATTGCTGTTTTGCAATAAGCACACCAGTGGACTTAGTATATACAGAAAGTTGTAAATAAATAAATGCAAATTGAATTGGATTATACATTTTCTTTAAGTGTTTTGTATTAACAATCAGATGTCAGAATTTGAAGAACAAAAAATAATTACCCTTTTTTTATTAATATAATGCTTATAAATAAAAACACAATAGAAAGCTTCTAAACTTACATATTGGATACATTTGTTTGTAGTTTTCGTTGTCTTAAGGTCATCGAAGGTTTTAAAAATTGTTCAGAGGTAGGTGATGTTTCATTTTTATTGCTATGATTTGTAGGTATAAAATCATCTTGTTTAGTATATCTTAATTTAGGGTGATTTTCATTAGCTTTAATGTCAATGTTTGTAGCCGCACCATTCATTGCCTAAAAATTATATTGAAAATACATTTCCATCTCTATAGAAGCTAATTCAATTATATTTTCCTATACAAACTATGTTTGGTTCTAGGGATCCATTTCTTTGCTTGACTACATATATACTGAAACCCCACAAATATAGTATAATTAATCAATTTTAAGTGAGATTCTTTTTTAAGTGAGAAGCAGTGATAGCCCAGCGGTAAGGACGTCGTCTCACATGCGCGATGTCGACGGTTCGAATCCGGGCGGGACACGCACCTCTGTATTTAAAAAATATAAATCTATGTGCGGATTTATATCACTAGCTATGTGTGTAGCCATGATCCAATCTGTTTGGTTCTCCTTTCTAAGGATTACGAAGGTCAGATGGCAGTCTCTTCAATGTAATAACCAGACTCGCCAATTCCAGGATCATGATCAAAGCGTACCCCGATAGAAACGGGATAAAAGTGCTAAGGGGATAGAAGAGAAGTGAGATTCCTCAAATAAAATAGCATCATATATACATATGCTAGAATCGTTTGAATGTACAGCCAACAAGTCATTCAATATATTCTCATTTAGACAGGAGCAAGAAGTGAATATTGTAGAGTGGCAACATTCTCATATGGTTTGTTCCCAAGTTTGATTCAGATATTGACAAAATTGACAAGAAGAATGAGCAATGTTAATTGAAAAAAGATAACTCTGGCAAAATCCAGTTAGACTTCGGTTGAGTCCTAACATCATGAAAAATATGTATGAAAATCTTAAAATGGGGCAAGCTGTAAAATTGTTTAATTCTCATTTAGATTTCTTTCAAAAGTTACTGTGGCTGTCTGGGGGAATAAGCAGAATATCATCAATTCCAGAAGAATGTCCCTGCATTAGGTTCAAAATATTTTTTGAATTTACAGATACTAATGTATTATTTCCATTGAATTTCTCGAGCCTTTTTACCATGGAGGGAGCAGTTTGCACATATACCAACCAAGCAACAAGATACACATTTATGCTCTGCGCACCCACATGATACCAACAAGCCTCTTAAATCTAGTAATGCTTCAGAAGAGTTAGTAATATAGGTTTAAGATATAACCATAAGAGCAAATCTCTGGCTTGAAAGCAAGGTTAGACCAATATACATCTGCATAGCAATAGGCGTGATGACAGTATGTAAAAATCATTGAAATTATAATTTTATAAAATAAAATAGGTTATAAAGATTTGAAAAAATATATTTATTTTCATTTCAAAAGAGCGAATAATATTAATATTATTAAAATAAAAATACAAAATATGTTAGTCCGCCATTTTATGAAAAACACCAATCAAAGTGAATCAAAGATTATGACGTCACAGTTTCAATACAATATATATGAAATTACTTTGCATCGAACAAAGACTTTTGCTCATCAGAATTTAGAAACGTAAAAACTTACATATAAGCATATTATTATTATTCTTTGCATATAAGTACTTTATTTATCTATAATTTAAATACAACTTACATCTCGAAAATCGATAAAATATGTTCCTTCTCTCTACATTGTGTTCATAAGCTAAAAGCCTAAAAGCATACGCGGTAAACATGACATGTATAAAGCTGCATTGCACCGCTCAATTGCGTCCATTCTGTTCACTGCACCGGGTGTGTTAACTCACTCCTTCGAAATGTATTGGCTCACGGCGCAGTGAGTCATGAGTGCTAGACCGGAAGAATATGAACAGTGTTAGGGTATTGAGTTGCCTGCTTTTTAACCAACATACTTACTTTCCCGATTCTACTTTTAAAAGTAGAATCGGGAAAGTTGTGATATTTTTAAACATGTACATGAAATATAATGAATACAATAATAATCTTTGCTTATATAAAATATAATACCTGCATATTATACTTTTATTATTATTTTTTAACTAGCTTAATGACCCGGCACAGTGAATAGGCGTGATGACAGTAAGAAAAAATCATTGACATTATGATTTTAAAAAATAAAATAGGTTATAAAGATCTAAAAAAATGTATTTATTTTCATTTTAAAAGAGTGAATAATATCAATATTATTAAAATAAAAATACAAAATATTATAGACCATCATTTTATTAAACGCCAATCAGAACGAATCAGAGCGCATGATGTCACGATATTCTAGGTTCACGTCCAGTGTTGCCGATTTGCGGCACTTGTGCCGATTTCGGGAAATTCAGACTTGCGTCGGCACTTAATCGGGAAACGCTTTAATTCGGCACTTTTCGGGATTAGAATGTATCAAAAAAAATTATATATTTTTGTTTATACTAGATGTATTAATTTTGTATTTTTTACGTCTAAATAAAAGTTACTATTATTATTAGTAGTAAACATACAAAGTAAATATAAGTTATTTCATTTCAATAAATATCATTTTATTATTTCACTGGTGCTTACATAGTTTAAGCTATTTCTTTTTGTTTGTATCTTTGTTACTAGCCCCTTCACTAGGCATGGCCTGTGCTAAGGTAAGCTAGTTTTATGTTATTGTCTATTATGTTGTTTCTTTAGTAAGTATGTAGGTATGTCGGTTAAAAAGCAAGCAACTCAATAACTCAATACCCTAACACTGTTCGCATTCTCCCGGTCTAGCACTCATGACTCACTGCGCCGTGAGCCAATACATTTCGAAGGAGTGAGTTAACACACCCGGCGCAGCGAACTGGGTCGATGCAATTGAGCGGCGTAACGCAGTGATGTAACAGTAACAGGCCTAATGCCTAATACGCGGGAAACTACAGATGGCCTATTTTGACGTTTGGACATTCATGAAGTTCTTTATATGCTTATTGCCTAATTAATGGTAAATATTTTGTAAATGAATTATAGTATTGAGAGCTAAATGTGGGGGAACAAATACTGTACTTCATTGTAAACGCATACTTTTAAAAAGGTTCTGTTAATAAAGGTTGTATATTGGAGAATATTTTAACCCTAAAGAAGCTGAATAATAAAATAACAATCATCAAAAATATATAAATCACATGCCTCCATAAAGTAATACAATGTACATACCATTATAAGAAAAATACTAGGGATAAATTATAATACATATATTCACATAAAAATACAGTTAAAAAACGATATAGATACAATGAAGCAACACTATAATGCAATGAAAATAAGAATTTTTAATTTATATTTACAATATCTTATCATAAAATATTATTATATGACTTGGTTCAATGAAAAAATAAATTGTTAAACTATTGCATGGTAAGTAAAAAAGGATGTCTTCAAAAGACCAATACTGGCCAGTGCCTATACAAGTGAAACTAAAACAATTTTTCTATTTATATGTTAAAAATTATGTTAAACAAGCAAGTAGACGGGTCAGTGGCAGAGCGGCTAGCATGCTAGATTGGTAATCCAGACGCTGTGAGTTTGAATCTCACCTCAACTGATTCCGTTCGCATATATGTATAGCACAAGCATTTATGACTAATTTTAGTAATGTATGAAGATACATATTTTTTTTAAGAAAAATGAATTAAGTCCTTGTTAAACCAGTACATTTACATCTTCCTACTTTACCTAAATTAGCCATAAATGCTTGTGCTATAAATGAAAGAAATCGGTCGAGGCAGCTAGGGTGGGATTTAAACTAACCATCACTGGATTACTATGCTAGTGCGATGCTCGTTCTGCCACCAACCCACTGTTACAAGGAAAACAAAAAATTTACATGGATTATAATGACAAAAGAAAACCAAATACTCTTCAAAAAAGCATGAAAACTAAAAAATTACATTCAGAAAGACACACCAAAAAAAGGGAAAAATAAGAAATAGTAATGAGAAAATCATAACTGATGATGAAGAAATCGCAAACACACTAAATAAATACTATACAATAAGAAAAAAATAAAAGGTCCTACTTAATAGAGAACATGCATGTGTCAGGGATATGAATAAAAAAGAATGATTAAAAAAGATCGGCCATCACAAAAATACTAATGAAAGCTTTGAAATGTTACAGGTTAATTAACAATTTAACTATAAAAATTTACAGTCTGCCATTGGTTGATTACTTTATGACGTCACACATCACAATGGATAATTCATTTTGATGTATTGTCAATAGCGTGAAGCGTTTCACTGAGTGTTTTCACATATTAAAATTATTTCCATTTCAATTATCAATAAAAGCAACAAGGGATTTATTAAAGGACAATTAGACAATGTCCCTAAAATGAATGAACAAATAATGTTTTTTTTTACGGATAATCTGGACTTTTGCACTTTGCGATGTCTAAATAGACAGGTCAATGTTTTAAAATATAACTGAAGATATTTGCTATCGGGATACTGATTGAATTATGATTTGAAAGTACATATATAAGTAATGTGAATTAAATAACTACACATTTTTACTTCATTCCGATGTAAAAAATGTAAAAGTATTCCGATAATATAAAATGTAAAAGTATGGATGTATTAAAATAATATTATTTAAAACTAGCCGAGAGAGAAACGTTGACTAAGCCCACTAAAAGAATCTTTCTATCCTTGTCACATGCACAGATAAGATAAACGTAAGTGCAATTCATTCTGACAATGCAACGTGACGTTGTTCCTTTATATCTTTTCCTTATTGTGTGTACAACAATATATAAATGCATCTCTTTCTGATGGAAGAAATTTGAATGAAATGAAATAATATTTTTAACATGCTGAGCCAAAATTTCATTCTCGCATCCAACCTGCCGCCCTAGACAACTTGTCATTTAGCTCAAGAAAAGAAACAAGGAAAGATAACTCAATGTATGGAAGTGACAATTGCTAGTCACGCGACAATTGTCACTTCCATACATTGAGTTATCTTTTCTTAAGCTAAATGACACGTCGTCTAGGGGGGCTGAACAGAATCTATTCTTTTTACAAGTATTTAGTCCATCTCTTTCTGGCGACCAGTCGACTAGAATCTCTGTTCTGTGTGCATATTACATATTTCATATGATATCCGACATCGATTTAAACAATTTTTTTTGGGGCAAACAAATTCTTTTTTCAATCATTTTTATTTTATATATAGAAACTAGGATGTTTCAAATATAAGATTAGTAAAAAAAATAAACATTCATAGTTTTAAATTCGTCAGATTTCATCTTTGAAAAATCTCTCCACTGACTACAAATCATTATCAACGTGTTTTTATTTGGTGAAAATATAGAATTATAATATTTAATCTATGGTTAAAACTTGGGAATTTCATGACATTGGGATTATTGCAGTCGTATTAATACACCTCGAATCTGAATAATATTTAAAATATACAGTTCTAGCATCCCAAATATGATTTCATTGAATTCTATTATTGAATTGAATTCTATACATATCTTCTATTATTTTTGGACCATTTTTTAAGTAAAAGAAAAAAAAGTGAATGTTCCCTATTGTCAGAGCAACTAAAAACTATGAAAGTGTTAATGCACATGAACGACTGCCATAATATATTACAATGTTAACTATAAATTATCGCCATGAACAAATGGACATTTATAATAATTATCATAAAATATTGTAAATAAAATAACATGTATTTAGTGAATATAAATATTATAGCAGCCAATATGTTTTCATTATTACTGTACAAATTATGATTTTGAACAATTTGATACATACATACATACATACTTTACATGAGTATTTTATCACTTACAGAAAGTATTAATATAAGGAAAAATTCATTGAAAAGCAATGAAAATAAGTGAATGAAAAGAAATGGTAAATTAAAGCAACAAAGTATTAACAGAAGAAGTTCATTGAAAAGCAATGATAAGTGAATGAAAAGAAATGGTAAATTAAAGCAACAAAGTATTAACAGAAGAAAGTTCATTGAAAAGCAATGAAAATAAGTGAATGAAAAGAAATGAATTAGAGCAACAAAATATTAACATAAGAAGTTCATTGAAAAGCAATGAAAAGAAATGATAAATTAGAACAACGAAATATTAATAGAAGAAATAAACTGAAGATGAAAAAGTGAACGGAAACATATGAAATTAAAACAATCTATAAATATTAGATAAATGTTTATTGTATGCTTCTTACCTTTACATTAGACTTGCGTAATCTACGAGTTACAGAATCATTTTTCTGCAAATATTTGGTATGGGTGAGACCCAAATTTTTGACGAATTCTTCTTGACTTAATTCATCTGTTTCGATGTGGATTGAAGAGTTTAAAAAAGATTTCTGGGAATCAAGATAGAAAATTCTTTCAAGTACTACTGTTGGATTCAATGAACTTATAAATTTCAAAAAATAATTGTCATCTTCCTGAAATGTACCTTTCGGAACCTCAGTCATGCCTTTATATGATATAAAATTTCTATTTTCACACGCCCATTTTCCAATTATGTGCATATCTTCAGCACTAATAAAAAATTTCTTTTCGTTACTAAACAAACTTCTTACTGCTGGTTGCTGCTTTTCTGTTGGTAATTCATGAACAGAAGAATCTTTCCACGGTTTTGAGTCACATCTCTGATTCTCGTTACAACTATTTTGGGTGTTGGAGAGTGTACTTATATTGGTAGAACTATTATCTGTATTATTTAACAACCTTTCAGCCAGAGACTCTCTGGAAAAATATAAATGAAATAAATACAACATGTAATAATGTTTCATTTTGACAAATGAAAAATAAATGCAGTTTATTATTTTATAGAATACAACAGCAAACAAGAAAAATTTATATAAGAATACAATGATAATTTTTATATTGCCAATTATACTATTCTAAAATATATGTATTACAAGATGTTAACAATTTTGAAAACATTTTAACAATTTTAAAAACAGGATGGGAACCTAGAAAGGTGGGGAAGGGAGTGGGGAGAAGCATCAACCACTGGAAACTCATATTACAATTTATACCTCATGTGTCTCAATGTATGAATAATACTGAATTAAATTAAAGGGACACAATTAAAAAGGTAAAGATGCACACAACAAAACAGGGCATAGATTAAATATTCGACAAATTCACATTTTTTTTTTAAATAGATATAAATCCGAAGCAAACATATCCAACTCCAGATCACTCAAACAATTTCTGTTGTACCCAGTACAAGCTCTATTAGTGTATGAATTTAGCATATAGTTTGTTCTAGAAGATTCAATGTAAAAGAGATACTGGTTTCTATTTCTTCTAAGTGGACATTGAAAACGGAGTGAGCTTAGAAGGGGTGTACTGTTGATGTAATTTTTCATTATTGGCCTTTAATTTCAACATTGTGAGATTTGTTACACTGTTCTTGTTCGACGTTTATGGTAAAATTGTTCTTTTTATTAAGTCTATCTTGCAATTCGACACATTTCTTCAAGCTTAGCTATTCATTTTTCATCTTCGATGTTCTTTTTTGTTAACTCACTGTTATTCTTCTATACTTCTTTCAGCTTAATGCAGATGTCTTCGTATTGTTTAGTTATGCAGTTGATCGAATTCAGCATTATTTATTTTGGTCTATTATTTCTTCGAATTTCTTATCTTGATTGTAAATTGTTGTCAGCAGTAAAACTTTAAATTCAGCTATTGTAATTGTTTCTCGATTATTCGTCCTCCTTCCCCTGTCTTCGGCACCAGACAGTGAACGACTCCTGGTCGCCACACTGTTAAGACACAATGGTGATAGAGTAATGTGGTGTAACAAAAATTAAATAAAAACACGAAATTAAATTGGACGGCTTTGGTCAATTTACACCTATATTCATACAGTTTGGAAGTACACCGTAACGTAGGATGAAAGTTAAATACGGTTTATTCTTAACTATCTTAGAAGCATCGCTACGTTCAGCTTCTAAGCGAGGGCTTGAAGCCCGCTAAATAACCGCCTCCGGCGATTCATGGGCATTTGTTGGTGAAGTAAATGTAATATACATTTAAATATACTTACTTTTAATAATAATAAAAAAACATTTCAGCTCGCACGGCTTTGTGTTTTTTTATTGTTTCAAATGTAATATTAAAGATTTTTGCTCAACTGTAAAATGACATAGGCAGATTTAAATCCAATGCGACACAAGGCCGACTGATATGAATATAGACAAGCACAAACATGCGCAAATCCAGAACAACAATGGTACAATACCTACTTTATTTATATGCAGATAGATGTCACTTAAAGTTTATAGTGCAGTTTGTTTTTGAAAATATTTTTTTAATTCAAGTTTTTTTTACCGAAGATTATTAAATAATATAAGTAGAACAAATTTATTCACTGTGTAATGATATTGCTGGAATTAATAATTTTCTCGTAAACATAAAATATGGTATACAATTCTACAACAACTGATTATAATTCCGATTAGCACTGTAGCTGACAAATTTCAAACAGTATTCTTCATAACTAGAAAGTTCTGATAGTATAGAAAAATATATATAATGATTCACTTAGCTTCACTGTATAAAGATACATACATACCATCACGCCATATCCCTTACTGGGTAAGCAGAGAGAACTGAGCGCCACATTCCTCTATTTTTGCATACATTCCTAGCTTCCTTTACATCCATGCATCGTCTCATACATGCTCATCGATTATTCAAGATTCTTATATTTCCTTCTTTCAAAATATCATTCACATGGTCATGCTATCCCTTTCTGGGGCGGCCCCTACTATTCACTCCATCTCTAACACCCATGTATATTTTTTTGGTCAGTCGTTCATCATTCATTCTTTCAATAAGTCCAAACAACCTCAAGGAATTCACTTTCATTTTATTTATAATACTCTTCTTCATCTTGCATTCCCTCCTTATGTCCTCATTTTTTATTCTATCATATATCGTTCTATTGCTATGTATAAAGATTACACGGAAAAATACAATATATATATACTATTATTCTTAGTGAAAAAAAATAAAAAAAATCAGGATCAATCTTAAGAGGTACGTAGTTAACCTTTGAAAGTTAGTATTGTTTATGTTGTGTTGTTAGCAAGGATCACACTGAAAATAATATTGGTAATTATTCTATGTGTTACATAAATAACCTTTATAAATATGACACATAAGCCACTTAAAACGAATATTATGTAAAAATAAAAAAGCATTTATAAGAAATTGTTTGTTACTAATATTTTAAGGCAGTAAAAAAGGCATAATTGGTGAAAGTAGCGCAAGCGCATAAAGTGATCACGTAAACCAGCCGATGACAGGTCGTAAGCCATGTAGGTACCTTGAGTTCCTGGTTCTTCTATAATATTCCAACTTCGTCTCCATTGAGATGTTAAAAAGTTTATCAAAAAATATTTTAAGGTGTTTTAAAATAATTATTTAGCTAATACATAAATCACTTTACCTATCATGAATAATTTTATTGTTCTGTTGTTTACACATTTCATCAACTTTGTTCTGAAGAATTTCCAGTTTTTTGCAGAATCTGAAATACATAAAAACAAATAAAAAGATTACATCAAGGTGATAAAAGCATAGAAATGTTAGTGTGTATTAACTCACACACTTTTGCGTTCCGCAAAAACAGAAGTAAATCAGGATGTAATTTACACCTGACGGGAGTGTCAATTAGCAAATCTAGATAGGAATTTTAAAAGAATACATATATCAACCATAGGGGTAAATAAATATACTGGCAATACGTCTTCCAGGTTTTGTTAGTGTTTATATAAACAAAAAGATATCAGAAGTGCAAGACAAATAGTATTTTATCTCTATCATATACCTAGTCCCTGCTGTTGACAGAAAACTATAATTTATTCATCAAAAACATTTCTAAACGGAGTCATTATCAGAACACAATTTGTTAAGTATGCGCGTGCTCACCCACATAACATACAAACTAATATTTAGTTGTAAAGTTTAGCAAAAAATACATAAAATGTTTAGGTAGAAGGGAAGTTTGTACATCATTCATAAATTTTGTAGATTTATAGTTATAAGTTTTTTTGTAAAATATTAATTTTTCCTGCAATGTTTTCTAACCGCAAAATTAAAAAGCAGGCAGACGCATGTATTATGCATTTCCATCCAGCTTACGCCACGTCCTACGTAGGCGATTCAAAGTGAATGCGAAGCGGCGTGGCGCGGCGCAAAAATAACAGTCGGTAACTATGGAAGTGTCCTACGTTACCGACCGCGAGTAGGTTTCGATGCGGCGCGGCGTGAAGCGAAGCGAACGCGATCAGTTGGTTTGATATTTTCGCGCAAATTGAAAGCGGTGCCATTGTTTTTTGACATGTCAGAAACAGAAATTTTAATTTTTGTCCATGAACGTCACATATTATGGGACAAAAGAAATATTATTATCGAACCGTAAATGGGAGGATTTAGCAAAAATAAATGGGACTACAAGTAAACACATTTATTTATTATTGCTATTTTACAAATAGTAAAAGTTTTCTCTCGCTTGCACAAATGGAAAATTTGGATATGTTTCCCGTAAAGATGTAAATTCAGTCTCATTTATTAATTCAAGATCACGTAATTCTTCATACGAATTGAGATATTCCCCATAAATATGCCTCTCTAAGTACACAATATTAGTTTCACTTCTCCGCCGTACATAATTCTTGAGTATTTTATATTTAAGAAATGAATTTTCCAATAATATTCACTACGTACTACGTACATCTAGAGATGATCGTTTAAACGAAAGCTGATTAAAATATTCGTTTAAAAAAAATAATCAATCAAACGTTATAAATTTTAAACCATATCCGTGGAACGTTGCGAGTGTTACAACGATTTAAATCATGAATCATATCGTTCTGATGATGATTTCGTTAAAAGCTGTTTTTCGTTAAAAGCTTATTTTATAATCATAACAAAGATGTATTATTTTTAACGACAATGTTGCGAGATGATTGTGATTTATGATTAGCTGATCGGCGTGCAGCGTTGTCGGTCGCTAGACATCTGTTGACATCATTGTGACGAATGATCAGTTTCAAATCGTCTTGTTTCGTTCAACATTATAAGTTATTATTATTACTGATTTTTGTGAACGTTTATTTTTTGTTCTTTAGTATCGTTTAAAACGCCTATCGGGTTGGTTTATTGTGCGTTGTCGGCTTTCTTAGATGATTCGAGCGTACAAAATTATTATCAACATGATTTTTAAACTTATGTATGTACTAGGCCCTATTCAGATTCGACTAAAAATTTTATACGGAATTTTAGTATATGAGAAATGTCAAAAAGTTGACTGCATTTATACGGGATTCATTACGTTACAACGAGCAGATGAAATCCTTTTATACAAGTCGCCCGTTGGTTATAGACGTTTTCGTACTGTGAAATGAATCAGAATTGGACATATTGTATAACATTTCTACTGTATTTTCGTCAAAGGGTTTAGACTAAATTTTAAATACTTTCTAGAGGAAGCAAAAAAATTAAAAGTACATTATATTTATTTCAAAAACATACCTTTTTTTCATTGCATGTTAATGTTTTTATTTTTTTTTAGATTTAGGTATATTGTACTTGTATATATAGAGTACAAATATAAATAAGCCTTTAAGCTTTTTAAGCCTTTAAAAATAAAGTTATTTAAAATTAACGAAACGTCTATAACGTTTAAAAAAATAAGCTGTTTATCCCACCTCTACGTACATCCATGACAGTAGCTGGCGGCAGAGGGAACGATTCGCGCACACATAGGACAGAGCCGCCGCGTCGCACTGTATCGCATTGAATTCGCTTTTATCTGCATCGCATCGCTTCGCAATCGCGTTCGCCTTGAATCGCCTATGTAGGACGTCGCGTTACATAATGAGAATTTTAAATGGATTTTTTTTTAAATATAGGTCTTTATGTTACTGCTAAATGAGTTTTTCTTGGAGGAATAAATATGAGAGTTTTTATTAATAGTATTTTGAATTTATTAATAATATTTTGAAAAGAAAATATATGTACTAAATATCCAAAAACAAATATTTGATCAAAAATTATCCTGGTTTTGAAATTGGAAGAATGATTACTGATTACTCCAACCTCATGGTTAACCGTTTATACAATATTGTACTTACAAGGAAACATATTCAGGCTGTCTGTCAATGATACTTTTCCTTCGTTTCTTTCTACATACATGATGCTTTAATGAATAACGTATTTCATCTAGCGCATCTTCAAATTCCAAGTGAACCATTTTCTTGCTTTTTGAACGGTAAAAGAACTCTAAACGAGTCCTTTTATTGGAAACAGGATCAACGACATAACCATCAACAACTTTTAAAAACTCCTTGTCAACTTTAATAAAAAAATTCACTGTTTTCGACATGTTGCTTTGCAAAAAAAAAACACTAACGTACTCACATAAATCTAACTAACAAAAATTAATATTAAATAATATCCATTTAATCTAATCTACATAATTGACGTAGCAAAACACTAGTTAGTGTGTTCTATGTTCTATGCAAAACACGGAACGACGGAACGCCATTTTTATTTTTGAAAATTAAATGTTACCAGTGTGATGTATGGCAGTATCATAAATAATATTTGTAACGGTTTTGGTTTTATGTCATGAGCTTGATGAGACCTCTCGTCTACCACGAGGAAACATCAAGCCAAGGTGTGGGGAAGAAAAGGAGAGAAATGATGGTGACACTATGAAATTGTAGTAGTACGGCGCATTTATTCAAAAAATCATTATAGTAGGTCCATGGCAATAAAATAATAAAAAAAAAACAAAACAACAGACAACAAATAAAAACACGTGGCATCTACCGAAACGAACTGTCAAACACACGAAAAGACGCCGACCAGAATATACCGCCCCAGGGTACAGCGACATCCTTACTCCAGGCATGTCACTGTCTTCCACGTGGTGACGGTAGATCGGTGGGGCCCAGCCTCTGCGTCAGGCTAGCAGGTCTTCCTCGTGTCCGGCGTGGTTTCTTCTTCTCCTCCTGATCTCCTCCTCCAGACCGTCACCCATGGCTGGCTCTGTGCCCCACGACACGCTATGACGGCGCATCTCGACAGAGGTGGCATACCAGTCGGGACCTCACCGGAAGGCGAACCGACGCCCCAGACGACACGGATTGCCCTTCGTGGTCCAATCTGCGAGCCGCCGCGTTCCCTACGCGGTGGCCCCACACTGCGCTCTGCCTCCAACCTCCTGTCCTGTTGATGCCCTCATCTTGGTTCTGGGGCACCATCAGCGTCCATGCGCGTGACGGGTCCTGTCACACAGACCTCCTCGTGCTCTTGAAATATGGCCGCCATCGGGACGCGCGTGTCGACCGATGACGGCGTCACACCAAACCGTCCGTCCTCCACCAGCGTCGAATGCCAAGAGAGCGCGTGCCATCGCGCGTGCTATAAGCTTCCTTGTCGTTCTCTCACGCCGTCAGGGGCGCTAGTAGTCTTCCGCCAAAATGTTGCCGCGGAAAAAATTTAAAATTATTGTTTTTCGACAACACTGTTTTTCGGCTATAACAAGCTACGGAAGATCTACAGATCATAGAACACACAACACACTAACTAAAGAACGCAAGCCACCGTATATTGAAATTGTACCAACTTCTGAACCAACTTGAAGTTGGCAACATAACAATACTGCTTACTGCCATCTGTTAAACCGTACAAAAGATCATTAAGATGCGGGGCATAGGCGGGGCTAGGCCTATAGGGGGGGGGGGCTAAATTCGACTTTATTTATTTATTTGAATATTGCCTCTGCATTTATTTCTTATAATGGTTGAAATTGTATAATATGCTTATATTATTCAACCATTATGAGAAACACTGCAAGAAGGAAGTAAAATTCACATACAAAAATTCTTAGGTTAACAAGAAAAGACAATTGTAACGAACAATGGTGTTTATTATAACGAATTACTCGACATTTATAAAATAATATAATATGAAATATAAATGCCAAATCATACCACAATATCATATTGTCTTATTTAAATGAAATTTGCTAAAATCTTTGCGGAGAAGATGAATATTTCCACGCGCGGAAATCCACTTTATCAATCTACAACGATCTCGTATTGACGGAAAACAAAATTGCCGTTGTATTGATTTGATTGATTCCTTCGAACCACATGAAGTGACACAACATCGACGTGGCATTTTAAAATATTTAAGTTGTTTACAAAGCTTTTAAATATGAAATGCGAAATAAGAAATAATAGTTTTGGACCGCGTTTCACGGAAAACACAATGACGCACAATGACAGATGACAGAACACATCACCAATAGAGACGGGGGAAAATGAGTGATCCGTATTATTTGACCGGATCATTAAATTGAATCGGTGACTCACGGTTCACGTTGCCACAACGATCCGCTCATGAACCGGACATCACTCTCACATTTTCTATCTCATATAAAATATATCGTTAGAATGCGATACACATACCGACTCATGGCAATCATCGATTCACAACTAATTCATTATGGTTCATAAAATCTAATTCATTGCGGTTCTTAAATATGTTAAGCAATTTTGACCGCAACATACTTTGAAAAACAAATACGTAACGTCTATAATTGAATATACTATTTTGAAGGCGATCTTCGATTCACGACTAATTCATTATGGTTCATAACATATTTAAGCAATATTGACCATTAAGTACATTGAAATGCAAACATTTTAACGCCTACATTTGCATATCATATTTTGAATCGGTTTTGTTTTCTCTGTCATACTACGTACATAGATAAGGATAGCTATATTTGAATCATATTGAATCGAAGAGCGAATTGATGATCCGCATAAATTTCATGAATCGATTTTAAAAGACAGGATCTTACAAAAATATCGAACTTTGCACCACTAATCACCAACACGTGAAGAATATATTATTGCCAGAATAAAACAAATTTCCAACATCATTTTCAGTTATTTCAGTAAATCAATTCATCTCAATATTTTTAGCAAACGCGACATATGCTAAAAATAATAAATGACAATTATATTAATAAATTAAGTAGTTAAAATGTATTCGCTCATGAAAAATTTAAAATATACTTGAAAGATCGATGTTTTTTTTTTACTTATGGCAAAATTTTCTGATTTCTAAACAGAGACATCTTTTAAACCGTACAAAAGCTTTCTGATATTATAATACACACATACATACACACACACACACACACACACACATACCATCGCGTCCATCACCACAGAATTGGACCGATTTCAATGTATGGTGGCTGGTAGGCCCTGCTACAGATTCTACAGCATAGAATTCGAACGGTCGTAGCAGAATTCGAACTCGCAGCTACTGGATTACTAACTCAACGCGCTTACCGCTCTGTCACCACCCATTATAAAATTAAACTAATTGTAACAAATAAATCTACAAAACTTACTTTTTATAGTGCGTTCATTCTGAAAAACTTATAATATTATGATACTTTTCATCAACTTTATAGATAGGTAACGATTAATATAATATTCGCCAAACACCTTGAACCTGGCTTCCGGGTACGCAGAGCGAAAATTTGTTTCTTTTTATTTTTTTTATATAATATATGTGCAAATCGTTCCCCTTTTCGGCGAAACGGCTCGATTTTGTCAAGATAATTTATTTCTCATAATACATCAATACAGCAATATAATATTTGGTTTAATATGTTGTTATGCCCGAAAAAAATAATGCCGAAAAACAATGATTTTTATTTTGTTCCACGGCAACATTTCGGAAAGCAGCTAGCGCTCGTTGCGGGCAAGCAACGAAACTTGCAGCTAGCAGCTAGCACGAGCTATGGCACGCGCTCTCTTGGCATTCGACGCTGGTGAAGGACGGACGGTTTGGTGTGACGCCGTCATCGGTCGACACGCGCGTCCCGATGGCGGCCATATTTTCAAGAGCACGAGGAGGTCTGTGTGACAGGACCCGTCACGCGCATGGACGCTGATGGTGCCCCAGAACCAAGATGAGGGCATCAACAGGACAGGAGGTTGGAGGCAGAGCGCAGTGTGGGGCCACCGCGTAGGGAACGCGGCGGCTCGCAGATTGGACCACGAGGGGCAATCCGTGTCGTCTGGGGCGTCGGTTCGCCTCCGGTGAGCCCCCAGCTGGTATGCCACTGACGCGACCTCTCATGTTCGCGTTATTTTCTATTTTGAAATCGGCGCTAAATCAGACCACAAACTAACATTTGTGAAAAAATAAAGTGTAAGAAAAAATATTTGACAATAAGACATAACCTGAAATGTGACAAAACGAGTGACAGATGACAGTCGAAATTAGACACGCGTCGTATCGACACGGACCGCGCTCACTGCGGATAGAGCAGCTGCAAACCGCACCAGAGGGTGTCGGTTAGGCTCAGCAGCCATGGATGTGACACCTGGAGTGCCGAGATGGATCGGCGCACAATCACTCGGCGAGAGAGCCGTTTTCCTGGACCGAAGCGGGTGCTGAGTTTGGAAAGTGCTCCAAACGCTGTTGGGTCGCGCTGGACCCTGGAGCAACGGCCTGCATCTCCTTGAGACTCGCGCTGCCGCTGTTCGCTCCCGCCAGTCACCCAACCGGCATCTGCCGGTGTCTAGGACCCGAGGTTGCTTTCGCCGATAGCCTTGCCCCTTCGCCCATCGACGACGGTCCATTCCGGCATTGTCGGTGCATCAGCACTTTCATGGCCGTGGCGAGAAAATTATGTGTGCCCCAAAACAATATTTGTGACATTTTCTTTATTTCCGTGTGACAATATTTCGGCTGTGTGATTTTAAGTTATTTATTTTATTTTATTCATTTTAACGTGTGACGTCCAATATTGACTCTATTTATTTTTGATTTGTGACGTCCTAATTTATTACCAGTTTTAATAATTTATTTTATTTCAATTTTTTATCATTTTATCTTGTGACATGACCGTGCCGTCTGACGTTTGTGCGCTGACATTTGACATTTGTGTATCGTCAGACCACGGCTTCAATTATCGTTTACTTTTTTTATGCATCTCGTCCAGCGAGGTAATGTGTGGAATATCTAATTCCATAACAGACGTTGAAAGAAAGGTGAGCTCGACCTCCAAGCCTCTTGGGAGGAGAGTATCACCACCTCTGTCGAGATGCGCCGTCATAGCGTGCCGTGGGGCACATAGCCAGCCATGGGTGATGGTCTGGAGGAGGAGAAGAAGAAACCACGCCGGACACGAGGAAGACCTGCTAGCCTGACGCAGAGGCTGGGCCCCGCCGAACTACAGTCACCACGTGGAACACAGTGACATGCATGGAGGAAGGATGTCGCTGTACCCTGGGGCGGTATATTCTGGTCGGCGTCTTTTCGTGTGTTCGCGTGTGTTTGACAGTTCGTTTCAGTAGATGCCACGTGTTTCTGTTTTATTTGTTGTCTGTTGTTTTTATTTAATTATTTTTTTTGCCATGGACCTGTGAATATTATAAATAAAAAAGCGCCGTACTAAAACAATTTTTAAGTGTCGCCATCATTTTTCTCTCATTTTCTTCTCCACACCTTGGCTTGATGTTTCCTCGTGGTAGACGAGAGGTCTCATCAATGTGAAAGAATATGAACATTTAAATAAGCGGTAGTGGAGATTCTGCATGCGATTTCCAACTTTGAAGTAAAAAATATCTATCTTAGAAGGTTTATTAAATGTATTGTGGTTTTATCTGCCAGCCTTTGATATTTCCATAAGTATTGTGATCGATATATTGCCATGCATTATGATAAAATCAAAGAAACCCAAATTTCATAATTTTACTTTGGACTAATGTATTTCTTTTATTAATGCTAGGAACGGCTCATAACGGGTCCCCAGGCCTTGTTCATGTATTATAACATTATCTTTTATAAATATTGAAAATAAATGTAAAATGTAATTAACAGATTCCTGGAAGCTTGGTTTTCACCCGGTGATGCAGTTAGACCCCTCCTACTTCATGTTCCACGGGCACTGGGTCGCCCTACTGTGTTCAGTGAGTGTTCAGACAGTGGCTGGTCGTAAGTGGTAGTCGGTCAGTAGTAGTGAGTAGTTGTCTGTAGTGAGCCTCGTGCGACAGTTCAGCCATGGATACGTAGTTTAACGCCAGTCGAATCGAATTCATTATATTGTCCGCGATCGAGATTGTTCCATAAAAAAGTTTAGTGTCAGAATTGTTAATTGTATAAAGTAGTGATTGAGTTCTTTCAGGTTCTCTACCTATCATCGAGGGGTGATTATAAGTATTATTTTTTTTTTATTTCAGATTCCATTACCAACGAGGGGTGATTATAATATAGTTTTTAAGTTATAAAAAATGTAATTAAGTGTTAAAGTGTACCTACTTAAGTGTTTCATCACAGTCCTGGTTGGTTAGCAATTTGGTAAGATCTTTCCAATTTATATATTATTTTTGCCATGTCTGTTTGCCATGTTTAATGTTTATTTTTGTATTTTACTTTTCAGCAGGAACTAATATGTTTAATTTGTCCTTCTCAGCGTTTTTTATATATATCAATTTCGCATCCCAACGTGGGACATGTGTTTTTTTCAGCCTCTTCAGTTATCAATTTCGTATCCCAACGTGGGACCAGTATATTTCTTCCCAGCCTTAATTCTTATATCACTTTGGAAAATACTGCTTTCTCAAAGTCTACCCAAACCGCTGCATGTAGATTCTACATTATTACAGAGATGTTTTTTTTTATTTAAAATATTGGCAACATTATATAGGTATTTCCCAAAGATATAAATGTATATACCTAGATGGAGTACTTGTCGGAAAAAGTGTGTCGAAATTCGCGGGAGTTTTTGCGCGCTGGTAGGCAGAAGACTGATTTTTGTACGTTTTTCGGTAAATTTTGCTCCTCGTGTTTTGTGAAAATTCATCGTTATACCTCATTTTATTAATTTTAATGGATGTATTTATTATACAAAGGACTTATTTAGTGTTTTGCGTTAATTAGAATCCCGATTTGTTTTTTATTTTAAGTTTGGTGTGATTTTTTTTTTTTTTTGAAATTTGATGGTTATATTGAGTTATTTCTAAGTTTAAAACAGTTTTTTATGATATCTTTAGTGTTAACATTAGTGGTTAAGTTTATTTACACAGTAATTGTGATAGTTAAAAGGAATTTAAATTATATTTTACCTTAAAATGTTTTATGTGATCAGAGACCCAATACTTTCAAATTTGTGAGACCTAAGTTGCTAGTTTTATGTACCTATACCAAAATTTAAATAAATAAAGTTATTTTTTTTTCAATAAATTTTTGTTTAATATTCTACAACCCCCTTGAATTAATATTGTTTTCTAAATCTTTGAAAACAAAAGATAAAATGTCCAAGAGTAGTAAATTTTAGAAATGTTGCTGATGAAAGAAAGGGAATCCATTCATATTCAGCTGTGATAAAAAATATGAACTCATTTTTCACATTGAGATGATATTGACTGCCATGGCACAGTAGTAAGCCTCTTCTTTGCTGGCGTCCAGGGTTCGATTCCCGGTAGAGGAGAAATTTATTTTTCACGCAAATCACTGGTTAGTTGGAAGAAATTGCCATTTGGCGATAAACTCGCCACTTAAATAGGGTGTAAGGAAGTGTTTAAATAAATAAAGAAAAATTATGAATTTTTATTCCTATGGTTTTATTTCAGTACTTCGAGTTGGTAGATGAAGCAAACTACCAACAATGTATGAACCAGCACACAAACATGTAAAAAAGATAAAAATAAAACCAATGTTGGTATTTTTACATTACAATACACACTAATTACTTCCTTTATTGCATTCTATTATTTTTTTTAACTATTAACTCTATTTTCGTTTAATAAATACGAAAATATCATGTCATACTCAACAATCAACTGTGCCT
Organism: Molanna angustata; assembly: GCA_963576475.1. Taxonomy (NCBI): domain Eukaryota; kingdom Metazoa; phylum Arthropoda; class Insecta; order Trichoptera; family Molannidae; genus Molanna; species Molanna angustata. The sequence goes on from OY754971.1 coordinate 24,705,083, forward strand.
TGCCTATCAACTGTGCGAAAGAGACAACATTTTTTTGCCTCACTTCACCGCTATGAAAAGTTGACAAGTACTCCATCTAGGTATATCTTAGGTATATAGATTAATATCTTTGGTATTTCCCAATGAGATATAGGTATACTGGAGTGCTAAATGTTGTGCCGAAGTAGTAGAAAGAGACAGATATAGTACAAGTGGCATTCCTATATCTTTCTAGAACTCTCACTTCATACAATATATGAGTAATTTTGAAGAATAGAATGAGATTATCCGATTTATTAATGATGTAATCAACCAAATGAAAAATATACACAATCGGGTGTACATATATAGCAAAAGTAATATATAGATTAAGTAGATACATATCAAACTCCAATATGTCCACATAATACAAAATATGACCTAAATATGTAAACATGTAGAGAAGTATTTTTAATCTCATTCAATTTATATCAATCTCATGTATGTCCACGTTTTTATTATGAAAAAAATGTTTTAAAACCTAGATTCAATTCAAAAGCTAATATGTCCATATATAATTTCATATCAAACACCCATAAGTCCAAACCAGCCAATCAGCTTTAAGGATTTCTCACTATGACGGCCATTGTTGTTTTTTTCCTCATAGTCTGTGCGGCAATTTCCTGACTTTCATTTGAAAAAAAAATAGTTTTAAACTGTGAAAATGGATAAAAGTGTTGAAAATGTTGAACCTGATAAAGCAAGGAAAATGAGTAACATAAAAACCAACGAAAAAAAGAAGAGAAAAAGCAAAAATTATAAGTTTTTTAAGTTATCACATGGTTACCTAGTGTCATTGTTGTTATAGAAGTCAGGGCCAAACTGTGATTTGAATGTTTATTAAGGATATTTTTATTTTGCAACAATTTTGATGAGATAGTATGTTAGGAGTTTATTATAAGTAACATTTTTATTTTTTACATTATTTTTTTTTATTTGTTCATATTATGTGCATTTTTATATATTTCCTTTTTTAGATTTATTTTTTTTCTGTTGCCAATATTTAGGTAACTTTTAGGTAAAGGTTTTTAGTTATGAATGGTTGTATAAAGATTTTTTGCGAGTTATCCCAGTATAATATGATTTTAAAATTTAATTATCTTCAAATATTTTTTTTATTTAAACCAATTTGGATTATTTTCTGTTTAAGTTTTTGATTAAGTATAAGATTTACGTATAAGATTTTTTGTGTATTTATCCCAGTACATAATGTTAAAAAGTTCTAAATATTTTTTTTAAATAAAAAAACTAATTTGTATTTTCCCTAGTTTGCTCCCTCTCGAAATGATTACGTCACACTCTGATGATCAAGGCCTTACTATATCAAGTGAGCCGTGCTGATGATTCACATCAAAATCAAATATGTCCTATGATACATTTTTTTAAAATTCGCGTATTTCCAGTGATGTAGTTCAAATCCCAGTAAGTCCAAACTGGTTTTGATGATTTTAACAGTTTTTATATATAATTCATTATGATTTTATGTTACTACATATATTAACCAACTAGATAATGTTAAATAAACTTTAAGTCTAAGATAATATGATCCATAAGAGTGTCTGCATCCATTGAGATCATTTCTGTCTTTAATAAGGAATCAACTTGATTTTTCATTCCCACACTGAGAATATTTTGTTATTAACTATTCATTAATTTTATTATTAATGTTTTTCTATTAATGTTTTTCTATCAAAAAACACAAGATCAAAAACACAAGATCATCAACGTTGATCCAATAACTTTAGAACAGGTTTAAAAAGTCTCATTTTTTATATATAAACTAGTGAACACCCGGCAAACTTCGTATTGCCTGTATAATTAAAAATTGTCCTCCATAACCACCCGTCGCTTCAGACTCTTCAATACCTCCCATCCCTTCAGTTATTCCCGTCCCTTCAGTACCTTCTGTCCCTTCAGTACCTCCCGTCCCTTCAGTACCTCCCTCAGTTACTCCCGTTCCTTCAGTTACTCCCGTCCCTTCAGTTACTCCCGTCCCTTCAGTTACTCCCGTCCCTTCAGTTACTCCCGTCCCTTCAGTTACTCCCGTCCCTTCAGTTACCCCCGTCCCTTCAGTTACTCCCGTCCCTTCAGTTACTCCCGTCCCTTCAGTTACTCCCGTCCCTTCAGTTACTCCCGTCCCTTCAGTTACTCCCGTCCCTTCAGTTACTCCCGTCCCTTCAGTTACTCCCGTCCCTTCAGTTACTCCCGTCCCTTCAGTTACTCCCGTCCCTTCAGTTACTCCCGTCCCTTCAGTTACTCCCGTCCCTTCAGTTACTCCCGTCCCTTCAGTTACTCCCGTCCCTTCAGTTACTCCCGTCCCTTCAGTTACTCCCGTCCCTTCAGTTACTCCCGTCCCTTCAGTTACTCCCGTCCCTTCAGTTACTCCCGTCCCTTCAGTTACTCCCCTCCCTTCAGTTACTCCCGTCCCTTCAGTTACTCCCGTCCCTTCATTACCTCCCGTCCCTTCATTACCTCCCGTCCCTTCAGTAGGTCCCGGTCATACGCTCGACAATTCATCAAAGTTTCATTGAAATTGATTGAACGGTTCCAATGATAGTCCACCTTCATCGGTAAAATGACCTGATACCCGATGAAGAAGAAGAAGAAGAATTTTTTTTTAATCCAGAAACCATCCCGGGCATACACTCGACAATTTTTCAAAGTTTCATTGAAATTGAATGAACGGTTCCCAGGATAGTCCACCTTCATAGGTAAAATGACCTGATACCCGATGAAGAAGAAGAAGAAGAAAAATTTTTTAATCCAGAAACTATCCCGGTCATACGCTCGACAATTCACCAAAGTTTCATTGCAATCGGATGAACGGTTCTCAGGTTAGTCCACCTTCATATGTAAAATGACCTGATACCCGATGAAGAAGAAGAAGAAGAAAATATTTTAAATTCAGAAATCATCCCGGGCATACGATCGACAATTCACCAAAGTTTAATTGCAATCGGATGAACGGTTCCCAGGATAGTCCAAAACTCAATGAAGAAGAAGAGGAAGTTAAAATTTTTTGATCCAGAAACCATCCCTGGTATACTCTCGACAGTTCACCAAAGTTTCATCGCAATCGGATGAACTGTTTAGGAGCGCATTCAACACATACATACAAACATTCAAATTTATAATATAGATATATATTTAATCGATTATTTTTTTAATAGCATATACGCAAACACTGGATTTTTTCTCTGTCGGGAGTCAAATGATATTTTTACTGACAAACTGTTTAACATCTCAATAGAGACGAAGTTGGGATATTATAGAAGAACCAGGAACTCAAGGCACCTACAGAGCATACGACCTATCATCAGTTGGTTTACGTGATCACTTTATGTGCTTGCGAAACGTTCACGTAAACCAGCCGATTTTTGTTAATTTATTTAATAAATATAAATAACAATTCAAATACGTCAAATACCAAAAACACACAAAAGTACACAATAAAAATATATGTAGACAGAAATAAGAATTAAAGAGAATAAATACAATTAGATATTTAAAAAAATATATAATATGCAAATTTGAGCATAAATTTGATTAGGTATGAAAAATAAAAGCATAGTTATAAAACACATAAAATTATTCACAGTAAAAATAGAAAAGTTAAAAAAGCATATTAGTATTAATGATAAGTTTTATAACTATGCTTTTATTTTTCATACCTAATCAAATTTATGCTCAAATTTGCATATTATATATTTTTTTAAATATCTAATTGTATTTATTCTCTTTAATTCTTATTTCTGTCTACATATATTTTTATTGTGTACTTTTATGTGTTTTTCGTATTTGACATATTTGAATTGTTATTTATATTTATTAAATAAATTAACAAAAATCGGCTGGTTTACGTGAACGTTGCGCAAGCACATAAAGTGATCACGTAAACCAACTGATGACAGGTCGTATGCTCTATAGGTGCCTTGAGTTCCTGGTTCTTCTATAATATCCCAACTTCGTCTCTATTGAGATGTTAAACAGTTTGTCAGTAAAAATATCATTTGACTCCCGACAGAGAAAAAATCCAGTGTTTGCGTATATGTTATTAAAAAATAATCGATTAAATATATATTTATATATAAAAAATGAGACTTTTTAAACCTGTTCTAAAGTTATTAGATCAACGTTGAAGATCTTGTGTTTTTTGATAGAAAAACGCCTAATTAATGAATAGTTAATAACAAAATATTGTCAGTGTGGGAAGGAAAAATCAAGTTGATTCCTTATGACAGAAATGATCTCAATGGATGCAAACACTCTTATGAAAAAGTACAGGATTTGTAAATAGTCGTAATATTTGTTTTAAAAAGATATGGTTTCACATAAATGTTCTAATATTCTGAGTTATGAGTGTTTCTAATAAGTAATTTGTACTCATATATGATAATCTATATGTTACTTTTACTATATATGTACACCCGATTATGTATATTTTTCATTTGATTGAATTACATCATTAATTATCGGATAATCTCATTCGATTCTTCAAAATTACTCATAATATTGTATGAAGTGAGAGTTCTAGAAAGAGATAGGAATGCCACTTCTACCATATCTGTCTCTTTCTACTACTTCGGCACAACATTTTCGAACAACATTTAGCACTCCAGTATACCTATATCTCGTATATAACATATTATATACTCAGGGTATTTCACATAGATTTTTATTATAATATACTAGATGTAGAAGTTAGCAAATTTTGTATGAAGTGAGGCATTTTTCCGGGGGATTTTTGACGTTTTGGTGGGCAACCACTAACCACATCGTTTTTCTATAGAGAATAACTACTAATGTTAATTGTTTTCGGATTTATTTGTTGAAAAAACACTTGGTTTATTAAGATTTAGAGAACAGTTATCTAGGATAATATGTTGAAATGTAAGGAAAACTGAAATATGTTGCCAATCAAAACATCAAACGCGCGGTATTCCATGACTCTCTTTTTGCACTGAATATTACATCTAGTACATTTATAACAAAACTCTATGGTATTTCAGCGTCAACAATCTGCATCGCTAATTATCATATAGATTAGATCAAGATTTAACCTTTTGCTGTGGCGTGTATAAATTTTTACTCATGAATTCTGTTAGGAAGCCGGTTTTTGAAGTTATTTCAAGTTGTGTGTGGAAAGCGACAAAACGTCCAGTGCACGTATCTGCTTTTAAAATGGCCCCAATTAAGGTATACACTTGAGAAAAATACTTACGTAATTATTAATATGTTAATTCATCAAACATTCGGGCATCTTATGCTGTCAATAATGATTGACCTTTTATATACCTTTTTAATCAATGGCTCCATCAAATTATCATTGTTTTATGTACTTTATAAGCTATTTTGGGTCTGTTACGCTTGGTCAGTACGCGAAGATTCCATTCGTTTTTACAAAAAACATGATTCAATTTCTGTTGTTACTAGGTTAATTTTAATATACTTAGAACAAAAATGCCTCATTTTGTGTGTTAATGAAAATCATTTCATAATCTGGGATGAAAGCTGAACATTCTTCTATAATAAAATTTGCGTTTATTTATTTATTAAGTACTTTTTCTTTTTGAGCTAATACATTAAAATAAACTAAAAGATAATTAGAAAAGTTTTGAATATAGGTACATTGGATCACATGTCCGATTCACTAACCACTCTGCTACTGACATGATAATTTTTTTAGAATATTTTCTTTGAATAAATTTAGCCGTTCTAAATTTACATTGCTAACACATGTCTCCATAAGTCAATTTCCACAATGATATTTACTCCACCAATACATTTTATTTATTTATAGGAAGGTGATAAAATTCCCAGCGCCGATCTATATGAAGACTCGCCGGCTAATAAAGTGAATCTTGGTGAATTGTGCAGCGGGAAAAAGATAATATTATTTGCCGTTCCCGGTGCTTTTACACCCGGTTGTTCAAAGACCCATTTACCTGGGTATATCAATGATGCAGAGAAACTGAAAAAAGAAGGTGCTGCAGAAATTCTTTGTGTCTCTGTCAATGACCCTTATGTAATGGCAGCTTGGGGTAAAGCCCAAAATGCAACTGGCAAGGTATATATTTTTCCCATCCACTTTAAATATTATGTAGACTTTGGTTTTCACATCATAAATCCAGTCTGAATTCAGAAATATGGATGCCTTATTACACAATTGTTGATCTACCTATATGAGAGTCAACATTTTATTAGTTATAGAACAACTTGCTATTGGGTCTATCATTTTTATTATTTTATTTTTGTGCTGCTTTTTGGACAACTAACATGTCCTTGTCAAATATTAATTTAACACACACCCTAACAAGTTAAGACTTAAGAGATATATCATCTCACAGATCCAGACTGAAAACAATTAAAAATCCTTCGAGTATCGAACTCCAGAACCTCTGGCTTAACTGTCAGATATCCAACAAACTCAGGAACGAAGTCCGACAACATCTCGAAAAATCACATGCCGGGCTGTGTAGAACACCAATTTATTTTTTTTACTTAGTTGGCAGTTGCGCAAACTATCCCCCTTTGCCGAAAATTATCAAGATATTTGACAATACCCATATACCTATACTTCTTATCTATCATAGTTATTTTTACTTGCCAAAATATTTACATGTTATTTTCTTCATTAATCAAATATTGTATCATCTTATTAAAAGTGAGATTCCTTAGTGATGTCATTATCATTATTTGTAGCCTTAATTTTCTTTACCTTTAAATAATATTGTTGTTTTCACAGATACGTAGATCAAATATAGATTATAACTGAATATTGTATTTTTACATAGAATTGGTCTTTTGCCAATATCTGATTCAAATATAAGACACCTCTTTGTATACCAAAATATATTAATTTATTTTGTATCAATATTAAAATATTTTTTTATAATTTTATAACTGTGTTCATCAATTTGTTTTGTTAAAATTAATATTTGAAATTTGGCTACACTTTTAAAAGAACCATGTTTTGTTCTTAAAAATACAAAAGATTAAGTCTACTGACTAAAATATCTATAACCGCCTATTTAATTTAATTTCAACATCCTTATTTACTACAGCTGTTTCAATACTTATTTCTATACACCACTATGCAATAGTAGAGAGTAATTATTTCTATACTTCTTATCATATTATTTTGGATCAATTTCTCAACTGGTGTCATGTAAAGAGTTTCGTCGTGATGTGTTGGTATGTATGGCGTACACCGTATGCCGTACACTTTTTATGTACAGTCCTAACTATAAGTCTGATCGACTCCATATTTACATCATATGTGTAAAGTGCATAGACCTAGAGCTGATTAGTTTTCCATAGACAACCGTTAATTTCTGCTCTATAATTTCATATGTCAAAACTTTCAAAATGATCTCATGGTCTGGAAAATAGAAAACAGCGGTAGATGTGCAACCATCACAAATTTCGTTTCTAAGATAAACCGCATTTGAAATCTGTAAACCAGCTTTAAATTATTGCCTTCCATTGTTCTTCATCGTCTAAAGCAGCTTGAAGCCAAGCGAGGCTCTGCTTAGCTGTTAAATTATACTCAAAATTGTAAATAATAATACTACAAAAAAATTTAATAATTTTGAATCTTGAATTTTTAAAATGACGTCACAATGTAGAAACAAATGACAATTAGATGAAATAAACTGTATTCTACAACAATCAAAGAGTTATATTTTCAAATACTGTAATTACATTTTGAAAGTTGTTTATGTAAGCAGCCGATTCCATAAACTTTCAGTGTGGCCCATGTGTCAGGGGGCAATTTATTTAACTTAAAAAGCCCGTTTTCACTGAAACTGCGATCATAGTAAGCTCCCTCATTGTCTCTGTCCAATTCCTTTAATGCAGTGTAGAGCCAAGTCATTCAGAGCCTTTCAGATCATCAAGCATACTTTATAGTCTACTTGTTCTGGACACTTCAACCAGCGTAGTATATCAGTGTAAGTATCTTATATTTATGTATTCAAATTTTTTTTCAGGTACGAATGTTATCTGATCCATTGGGTAACTTTGCCAAGGCTGTTGATTTGTCTGTTGATCTTCCTCCTTTGGGTGGCTTAAGATCAAAACGATATTCTATGGTGATAGAAAATGGAATTGTCAAAACCCTTAATGTGGAACCAGATGGAACTGGTCTTTCCTGCTCCCTAGCTGATAAACTCAAATTATAATTTTCTTGTTCGTCTTTTAATTCCATTAAGTATTTTTTTTCTATGTAGGTATTAAGATGAATTATAATTATTACGCTATAATTTTACCATGTCATTCTTGACTAAGTACCTACCTCATGTTTATGTTATAATCAATATTGTATTCATACTGAAGCAATCATAATTATATTGTCTATTGTAAACTTTACTCAAAATATTTTCACATACATACTATGTTATTATATGTATGTATGTTTATTATATTATAATATATGGTTTGTTATTACATTACATGCATAATTGTTTTGAAAAAAAACATAATCTACATTGTCAATTTATTGTAGTGCATTTATTGCCATACCATGTTATTTCATAAATATATTCATTACATAAATATGTTAAATATTATTATTTTTTGATCAATATCATATCTTTGTATTTTAAATATGTATGTGATTTATCAAGTTACATGTAAAGCATACATGTATTCAAGTTCCTTTAATTACTTTCTTTAAAAATATTGTCTTACTGATATTTCCGTATAATTCTTACCTCAGTCCATACCTGACTTATTCCATTACTTTCCTATGCAAGTATATTGTAATCTGCACATAATAAATCATTTGTCCATGGACCTTACTCTTGAGACTCAATTCCAATATCAATTTACGCTTAGAACCTACCTATTTTCCGCTTTATTTTCAATGATAAACGTACATTCTAATTACTATTACACTTAGAACATACTAACCTGCTGCATTATTCTCCATTACAAAGGTAGATTCTAAGCGTAGATTTGAAATTTAAGTCATAAAAATTGACTTCAATGTATGGGTGCATACATTGAAGTAAATTTTTATGCATAAATAAAACATTTGAATACAATCATATTTGAATCACAAATGTAGAATGAAAATAAATTAATTAGTATTCATATTAAACACTTGTACAAACAAAATATTTTTAAACATGACCCATACAACCATTTTCGATCGCCGTTACTACACATGTCGACACGGTTGTGTACACACTAATGTATTGTAGTAACATATTCTGGTCGCAAAGGGCACACGGTTCTGTCGCCGCGACCGAAAATGGGGAACAGTCGACACAGTAACATATCGGTTGCACTGTTCCGTCGCCGTGTGGAAACATTGTTACCAGTCTGCGACCGCATTTAGTTCATCATTCGCTCACTTGCTTTCAATTCGTTTGACATTTATGCGAGAGTGATAGATAAATAAAATCAATATAACAAGGACACTAAAGTTTGTCAAGTGTTTATTTTGAATATTGCTAATTATGACTTTATAACGTTAGCATTTTTAATGGGAAAAGAAATTCATTGTGTAATTTGTTAAAATAGGTTGAAATCGACCAACGCGACACCATGTAATTGTAATTTAAACAATAATAGCAAAATGTTTACTATATTTTCACAAAACAAATCATGCATTTCCAAAGCTCAGAAGCCTTTGTTTCAATAAATAAAAAATCATAATACCTACTGAAAATTAGTTATATAAGAAATAAAAAACATGAAATTGTGGTGAATATTAAAAAAATTGTATTCGACACCTATTAACAACCGCATAATGTGGTCGCAATCTAGTCACAAAGTTACTATACTTAACAGAAGTAGTCACAAAAGTTACCGAATTTACAAAATGGCTTCACATCCTTTTTTGCTTACAGTTATTCTCAAAGTTTTGGAAACCTAACAACCATGGTACTAACAACATTATTTGTTTAATAATACGTTAACAAGAGCATTTACAAACAAAAATATTGGTACCCAAAAAATATTATGAATGATTTTTTTAGACGAAGAAAGACCTAGATACACAAGAATCATTCAAATTGGTTTATTTTTGATGCTTGAACATATATGAAAAAAAAACGTAAAAACCCAATCAAAAAATGCTAACATAAAATGGAGTATTATTGAATTTTAGAAGGATGATTAGAACCATTATTGGAACTATTAATTGATAAATCCAGATTTGCAACCTTCAAAAACCTGTGCAAATTGGCTGTCAAAAAACTGCCATTTTTTACTTGTTTCATTCTTTTTACACACTACTCCCTATTCAGTAACTATTGTAACTAAAATAGGAACAAACTAAAATTGTATATTTTAGATTTACGGTCTTATTTCAGCGTTATAAAATATCAAATTGGACTAAATGGAATAGGAACGTACCTATATTGGTCGGAATATTCTTAAAAAGTTACTGAATTAAACGTATTTTGAATAATTATGAAAATTTCATCATTTTAGTTGAAATTAGACAGTTGGCAAGGATGAGGTAAGTACATGTTTGAATACATTTTTAGTGATTTAATTATACTTTATAACACAAATAATGTTTCGAATGTTGATAGATATATCCAAATAATGTATATTTTCTTAAACTGTGAGATAAAATATGTTGATAATTTAATTTAAATATCACTGCATAATTATGCCCAATCCGTCCTAACAGTACCGAAGTGTAGGTACCTAAGTTAAAAATTCTCAGAATTATGTTACTTTCTTTGTAGTCAATGTTTCATGAAATTGTATTTTTTTTTCAGCAAAATGTATGACCCTACTAACGAAGAAGATGCTAATAAAATATTTGAAATGTTAATGCAAGATTCTGACATTGATTTGAGCGACGATGATAAAGACGAGAATTATGAGCCATCGTCAGCGTTTCAAAGATGTTCTTCCAGAATAGGAGCTGAGTCAGTAGGTCCAAGTACACTTACAAACGAAGAAATGTATGTTGAAGATGAAACTTTGATTGTTACAGACAAAGCAAATATAAAGTGGCGAAGAAAATATTTTGAGACCATAATGAAGTCTTGAAAAATCAGATGACAATCTCATCGGTCCATTGAAGAATCCTTTAGATTACTTTCTAAAGTATATACCAGATAAGAAATTTGAAGAGGTGACAAAATATACAAACATGAATGGTTTACAAAATAATGGTAAATTCAATGAAACCAATATATCTGAAATTAAAATATTGTTTGGAATACATATAATTATCGGCACTCTAAAATTTCCTAGAGTTCGATTATTCTGGGACAGAACATTTGGCATTTCAATTTTCACAAACTATATGACCAGAGACAGATTTTTTCAATTGAGGAATAATCTTCACATAGTCAATAATCTGGAAATACGAACAAATTCAAACGACCGGTTATATAAAATCCGACCATTGTATGATTTGATTCGACGAAGATGTTTGGAGTTACAACGAGAAGAAAACCTGTCAATAGATGAACAAATCGTAACTTTTCTTGGGCAACTAATTATAAAACAGCACATAAAAGGAAAACCTATTCCAGTGAACAGATCTATGACTTTGTGATATATCAAGGTTCTACAACAGAGTTAAACGAGAATTGCATTAAAAAGTATGATTCTGCTTCTTCAGTAGTTATGCATTTATCTGAAAGTATTCCTACGAGTGGACATAAATTGTACTATGACAATTATTTTTCAACTTATCAGCTACTGCAAGTACTAAAACAAAAAAATATATCTGCAGCGGGAACAGTTAGAATTAATAGAATTTCAAACCCACCTTTTCTCTCCGATAAGGAGATGAAAAAAATAGGCAGAGGTTCCACTGACCAAGTAGTTAGCTTGGATGAAGACGTTGTTGTAGTGAAGTGGAAGGACAATCGATCGGTCATACTAGTATGGGGGCTTTAATTAGGCATGGAAATTTAAAGGTTATATATAATTAGTGGACTTTAATACATATGATTTTCTGTTGGTATGCAAATTAAACTTATATTTCGGGATCGAACCAAAATATGGATAACATAATCTGACTACTATTTAACGTGCGTGAACAAACTATTTTTTGTACAAAATTTCACCGTTCTGTCTTTTATAGTTTTTAAGATATGTGGACAAATGCTATAAAAATTAAAATGTTGATAACCCCTGACTGGAACAAAATTCTAAATATTGAATATAAAAGTTTTGTGTACCTAAAATCGTCTATATCAGTGGTCCCCAACCTATGGGCCGTGGCCCGGTACCGGGCCGTGAATGAAATGGTACTGGGCCGCGCCACCTACTTAAAAATCAAAATAATTTTTTGAAAAAATCGTTAATTATATAGCTTAAAATAATTATTCCGTTAGAAACCCCTTCACGCTAAGTTACCTTCTACATAATACCTTCGAAGTAAAACACCACCACACTGCCATTAATATGCATGCCGAATGCGGAGACATTTTTTGTCAAACTGTTCGCTCCTTGACTCCGAAGGCGGTCTTGTTCTCGAAATTATTTTCTCTTTCTTGACAACAACAAGAAATATTCTTTCAACCTTCCTGTTGAGCCTTAAAAATAAAGAAAATACCCATGAATCCAAAAAAAATATCTCAAACGTCAAATATCTCTATCTTCATTGTTATTATATATTTTTTTCTTAATTTTCCCCACAACCTTGTATTTTCTATTCTCTTTACTACTTTTATTTGTCACTACAACTTACATATTTACCACAATCGTAATTTTTATTTATTCTTTTAAAAATAAAAAATATTATATTTTACTATGAATAAATATTTTTAGCGAATTTTCCCTCCCCAAACACCTTGTTCTTTATGGTGAGGAACCACAATTTATTATTTTATGTTAATTGCTTATTTTTAATACATTTTTCTTAACTGTTAGCTTTAATTTTTATATTTCTCTGTAAAATAATATTTCCTTATTAAATAATAAAATTTAAAAAATCTACATTCAATGTGGTCCCCCCCCCCGTCAGTGGGCCGCGGTGAAATAATCAAACGCTGACCGGTCCGCGGCGACAAAAAGGTTGGGGACCACTGGTCTATATATTCTGAAATTTTAGGCTTTATGAATCCAGCGGATCAAAAGTTATAAGGGGGGGGGACAGACACACAAAACTCACATAAAATGTTCTACTCCGAATTCTGAGTAAATCCATGTACGGGAACATATATGCTGTGAAGCCTCTAAGTTGGTGTTTTTAGCATGCAAAAAGTCCACTACGCCATACAAAATGTTCCTAGTATTCTTTATACGCGGGTCTTGGCTCAATACTTTGTCAATATGTTAAGAGAATTAATTCTCTTGAACAAATCGACAGTTGGATAATATTTTTTTTTAGAATCAACTGTAAATGCCTACTATGTTGACATTTTTTTTTGGCCTTAACTAATAACTGTTTTATGTACATATTAGTTTATAATGCTATTACTGTCCCAAATAAATAATAGTATTAGCCCAGAACCCCATAAATCCACGATCCGCCCGTGCACCCGAGCACGTAAAGACTAGATTTTTATTATAATATACCTGATACCGTAGTCAGCAAATTTTGTATCAATCGAAGTGAGGCATTTTCCACGGGAATTTTGACGTTTTGGTTGGCAGATCACATCGTTTATCTATAGAGAATAACGACTAATGTGAGTTGTTTTCGGATTAATTTGTCGAAAAAAACACTTTGTTATTAAGATTGAGAGAACAGTTATCTAGGAAATTTAAGGAAAACTGAAATATGTTGCCAACCAAAACGTCAAATGCGCGATATTACATTGATGGATAGCCTAGTCTTCACACCATTTTTGTAAAACATAACCTATAAAAATTTGGTAAAAACACCAATTTAGTTATTTTTTTAAATATTTTAGTTACTTTTTTCTGCTTTTTTCAATATATAATGCAACTGGTTCACGCCAGTCGCAATAATAACTACAAACAAACCTAACCAACCTATTTTTTACCAAACTTGTGTAGGTTAGGTTTTTCAAAAATGGTGTGAAGACTAGGTTATCCTACATTGATGAGCCCTCTCTCCGACCACGAGAGAAATGAATGTGAATGTGAGGAACATCAATGCCAGTGTGAGGAACAAAAGGAGACAAATGATGGTGACACTACGGAATTCTTTTAGTACGGCGTATTTTTTTTATATCATCGTCGTCGGTCGACATGTGCTCCCTATGGCGGCCATATTTTCGACGACGCTGGAAGTCTGCTTGACAGGACACGTCACACGCATGGACTCTGCCGGTGCTACGGAGCCGCCAAGGTGAGGGCAGAGGCGTGGAGGCAAGGCGCAGTGTTGGGACACCGCAGCAGGGTACGCGGCGGCTCGCAGATTGGACCACGAGGGGCTTTCCGTGTCATCTGGGCGTCGTGAGGCTCCCAGCTGGCCTGCCACCTCTGTCGAGATGCGCCGTCATGGCGTTGCCGTGTGGCACGGAGCCAGCCATGGGTGACTGCCCGGCAGGGGAGAAGAGGAAACTACGCCGGGTACGACAAGGACCTGCCAGCCTGACGCAGAGGCTGGGCCCCGCCGGACGTTTAGCCACCACGTGGAAGATAGTGACATGCCTGGAGAAAGGATGTCGCTGTACCCTGGGGCTGCACCTTGTGGTCGGCGTCTCTTCGTGCTCGGTTGTGTTTGAGAAGTTGATTGTTATATGCCATGTGTTATTCTTCATTTTGTTTTTTGTGCTCTGTTGCTTGTTGTGTTTGTTTTTTTATTATTTAATTGACTATACTGATATTTTGAATAAATGCGCCGTACTAAAAGAATTTCATAGTGTCACCATCATTTGTCTCCTTTTCTTCCTCAAATTGGCTTTGATGTTTCTTCGTGGTCGGAGAGAAGGCTCATCAAGGTTGTTATGCCCGAAAAAAATAATGCCGAAAAACAATGATTTTTATTTTGGTTCCACGGCAACATTTCGGAAAACAGCTAGCGCTCGTTGCGGGCGAAAAACGGAACTTGCAGCTAGCACGCGCTATGGCACGCGCTCTCTTTGGCATCCAACTCTGGGGGAAGACGGACGGTTTAGTACGACGCCGTCATCGGTCGACACGCGCGTCCCGATGGAGGCCATATTTTCGACGAAGCAGGAGGTCTGCGTGACAGGACACGTCACGCGCATGGACGCTGATGGTGCCCCAGAACCAAGATGAGGGCATCAACAGGACAGGAGGTTGGAGGCAGAGCGCAGTGTGGGGCCACCGCGTAGGGAACGCGGCGGCTCGCAGATTGGACCACGAAGGGCAATCCGTGTCGTCTGGAACGTCGGTTCGCCTCCGGTGAGGCCTCAACTGGTATGCCACCTCTGTCGAGATGCGCCGTCATAGCGTGCCGTGGGGCACAGAGCCAGCCATGGGTGACGGTCTGGAGGAGGAGATCAGGAGGAGAAGAAGAAACCACGCCGGACACGAGGAAGACCTGCTAGCCTGACGCAGAGGCTGGGCCCCACCGATCTACCGTCACCACGTGGAAGACAGTGCAGACATGCCTGGAGTAAGGATGTCGCTGTACCCTGGGGCGGTATATTCTGGTCGGCGTCTTTTCGTGTGTTCGCGTGTGTTTGACAGTTCGTTTCGGTAGATGCCACGTGTTTCTGTTTTATTTGTTGTCTGTTGTTTTTTTTTTATTATTTTTTTATTGCCATGGACCAACTATAATGATTTTTTGAATAAATGCGCCGTACTACTACAATTTCATAGTGTCACCATCATTTGTCTCCTTTTCTTCCCCACACCTTGGCTTGATGTTTCCTCGTGGTAGACGAGAGGTCTCATCAAGGTACAGCGACATCCTTTCTCCAGTAATGTAGCTTGTATGTGACTTTTCAACTATTAGCAATGACGATTATTATAAATCTCTGTCTACTAATTTAACATTATTCTATTTCTTCCTCACGACACATTCTTTCTTCCTCACCATATTGTATTGATCAGCTGGCATTTATCACAGATAATATAGAAGTAAACTTGGCATTTTTGTAACACGCTCTCCCTCGTTATCAACAAATCAATATGATATTTTAGTTGAGTTTTTTTCTTATGGTATTCATGAACATTTTAAATATACTAGCAACATTGTAATATGTATCACAATATGTATTCTGTAGTTTCTTTGCCGGTGTCGAAAGTTGTCGAAAGATTTCAAATTAAAAATGTAAATAGAAACTAAATTTGATGTAGAATGATTGTTTACAATGATCAAGTGTATTAATTTATTTTGGAGTGTAATATTTCTAGTTGTCATTTCATTTTCATTCACAAAACTAGTTTCATATTTGTGGGGGTCGGCTCTCTACACCGGTCGTACTGAAGCTGACGTTTGGTTAGATCAGAACGATTTAGGGGAATACAAACAACTTTTTAAAGATAAAGGTATGTACACATTGAAATTTCAACAAGAATAACTCTTATTCATGAGCACAGACTAAATATTGTTTTCCTGTAGTATTTGGTTTTTACAAAATTCTTATAATAATAATAAGTTATTTGTATAGCGCCGTTTAATGATTTGAGATCATACCAAGGGCGCTGATAGTTTAATGTTGTGTTGCTCTCTGAAACAAAGCTGTTTTTAGTCCCTTAGTGAAAGTGCTCTTGCTTTGAGCAATGCGGACATCTAGAGGCAGTGAATTCCACTTAATAGGATCACTCACACTAAAGCATCGGTCATAGTAAGCCGCTTTGTTGACTCTGTCCAAGTCCTTTAAGGAATTGTTACTCTGTGATCCAGACGACCTGAGTGTGAGATGCCTCCCAGAGAGATCTCTTCTCTGACACAGCTCTTGTATATATTTTAGTGCCAGGTTGTTCAAAGCATTATATACTGTTAAACAAATTTTGTAATCAATTCGCTCTGGACACTTCAACCAGTGTAATTCGTTTAGTAGTGTAGTTATTTGACATTGTTTTTCTGCACCGAAAATAAGTCTTGCCGCTGTGTTAAATACCATCTGTAGACTATCAAGCTGATACTTCGGCAATCCAGCATAAATGCGGTTACAGTAATCAAGCCGAGACACGACAAATGAATTTACAAGTGTTTTAGTCTCATTCTTGGGTAAATTTCAACGAATGTTTTTCAGTGGTCTGAGTTGAAAAAAACATGAACTGACTGTTTTTGAGATTTGAAGGCCAAGTGACAACTTATTGTCCAAGTGGATACCCAAGAATTTGACACTTGCAGACGGCACGAGTGTTTCTCCGTTGATGTTGATAGGAGTACTCTCAATGAGGAGCTGTCGCCGTGGTGAAGCTACCCATATAAACTCTGTTTTAGTTGGGTTCAGTTTAAGCTTGTTGCTAGACATCCACGTGGCGACTTTTTCGATGCACTCAACTGTATCTTCTTCCATACGATTTTTCCATACAGGATTACAAAATTTGAAGAGCAAGCGGTCAGAAGTGTTTTGGATTTATAAAATAAAGTATGTAGTCTAATATTATATTATATGTGTATGTATTACCACATATTATTATGTTTGTTAATTAATTTAAGTTCTACATATATATGTTTAGTGTGCTTGAATTCAAATTAGTATCAGTCAGTTCATTAATTTATTGTGGAAAGACCATGTTCATTTTAAAAACCATCCATGAAATAGTTTTTAAATAAAACATATATGGATGTATTTATAATCATCACTTGACTCAAATTTGTATTTTTTGTATTAAGGTACCTACTTTTTTTCGTTTAAATGTATATACTATGCATATATGTTGGTATATCAAATAATCAGAAGAAATGCAATATTAGTTACCTTATATGTCGTATTCTGATTCATTTCAGAGTAAGAAAACGTCTGTAACCAAGGGCAAGTGGATAAAATTCTTTTATCCACGCGGTGTGACGTAATGAGTCCCATATAAATGCAGTCAACTTTTTGACATTTTTCGTGTACAAAATTCAGACGGATAAATTTAGATGAATCAGAATAGGATATATTTTTAGAATCATTCATTTAATTCATCGTAAGACAAGCTATAGACTTAGGTACTTTGTGATGTATGATGTCATACCTAAAAGAGATGATCAGTGCATATTAAATTCAATGACATTGTTTTTGTGTTAAAAACTCGAAATTTATAAAATAGAAAATTTAGTTAAATAATTTCTCTTGGAAATTACTTCCCTTGATACACAATAACTTATCAGAGTAGAATTATACCCTTTCTTTTTAAATTTATTTAAGAAATTTATTAAGGTAATTAAAAAAAGAAGTAAAAAAAACTGCTGTAAGTCCACAAATTTTAATTAATGAGATAAAAATTATTCCATGAAAATGGTTGGTAAGATTGAAAACTCCACATACCCTTATTAGTAATCTATAAAATATTTATGTATTACTTCTCGGGCACCTAACAGGTACTATGTCAAATATTAATTTAACACGCACCCAATAACAAGTTGCCACTTTCTGCAGACTTACGATATTAATTGTCTCACAGATCCAGACTGAAAAAACAATTAAAGACTGTATCTCCACTGGGAATCGAACCCGGGACCTTTGGATCAGCAGTCAGATACCTAACCAACTGAGCCACAAAGGCCGACAAAAATAAATGCCCTTGTATAAATGAAAATAATTTATTATTAGTTATACAAAAATAGTTTTGAATCGGCCTTCGTGGCTTAGTTAGATAGATATCTGACTCCTGAGCCAAAGATCACAGGTTCAATTTCCGATGGAGACAGTGTATCAGTCTGTTGGATTTGTTGGATGATAATCTCTAGAATATGGCAACTTTTTGTGTTAGTATGTGTTAAGAATCAATATTCAACATATTGTAATTAGTTAGCATAAACTATTCATTCATTCATTCATACCATCACACATCTATGTATACCCACACACCAGTCTCGTTTCACCAAAAAAGGCACTACATTCAGAATGGGTGGTGAACCTCATTGCTGAACTATGTGAGATGTTATTGTTGCCTGTTGTATTTTCAATTACCCGACTCTTACGGGACACTCGAAAATAATGATTTAAAAGAGTGGAAGCACTATTCTAAGCCGGTACCTCACAGCTAGGAGCAGTTAATGCAAGTCTTGCGATTAACCAAGCAAAAAACTCAAATTTGCACTTTGCGTTAGATGTACCTGTTAATTACCCGAGAGCAATTAAAAAATAATGTTTTAAGGTTGTTATGATGATTTTTCTTTTATGGACTTCCAAATTTATTTAGTTCCCGTCGCTTCAAATGAATGTCACCCAGCAATTTCTTTGAATAACAAAATATAAAGAGAATATATTTCTCTTAACATATCGACAAAGTATCAAGCCAAGATTTGCGAGATTTGTATGGCCAGCTCTATATTATTCATGGTTTTTTCAACTTCGAAGTCTTAGAGGCTTCGTAGCATAATGTATGTTCCATAAATGGATTTACTCAGAATTCGAAGTAGAAAATTTAGTGTGTGTGTGTCCGTGCCCCCCTTATAAGTTTTAATCCCATTGATTCACAGAGCCTTAAACTTCTGAAAGTATAGAAAATTTTAAGCCCACGAAACTTTTATACTCAATGGGGTTATTAACTTTTGAATTTTTGCTGTATTTTTCCATATTTCTCAAAAACCATAAAAGCAAGAACGATGAAAATTGGTATAAGACAAATACAAAATCTCAAATTTGTTTTTTTATAAAAGTTTCAGAGTTTCTCAAACATTTTTTATTAAGAAAAACATTTATTTTTATGATAAATTTGTATTTAACTACCAATATTTCCAAATTTAAAAAAAATATCAAAAACGCCTTAACACTCGAACTAGATAATTAAATTTTCTATAAAAAAATATGTACATTACAGTAATACTGCTCAAACTTGTTTTAACAATTTTTATTAAAATTGAATTCAGTGACGACATTGTTTCATACAATTTGTATGGCAGTATACACTACACAATATTCACGGGGACTCTCAATAGTTTGATACATTATCTCCAAACATACATACATACCATCATGCTGTTTACATATTCTGGGTAGGAATAAAGGACTGACCTCCATACAATCCTTTCCTTACATACATACCTACATGTTTTGTATAGAAAACAAAATACCTTAAAATATTCAATAATTTGGGTTTATAGTTTGTTACGTATTCTTCAACTATACATACTATCCCTATCGACAGTCAGATCTCATGTGTTACATGCAACCAGTGTATTAATGGAATATATAGATGAGAGGTTATGCATTGAACTAGAACTATGAAATACAGCCTAAAATTGTAAATTTTGTGATTGTAGGAACTTTTTTCATTTGATTTATGAAATGCATTAATATGTTTC
The DNA here is from genome assembly GCA_963576475.1 of Molanna angustata. NCBI lineage: Eukaryota > Metazoa > Arthropoda > Insecta > Trichoptera > Molannidae > Molanna > Molanna angustata. The sequence continues at coordinate 24,725,376 of OY754971.1, forward strand.
TTTTTATTAGTTTCAAATATATTTGATCTAAAGAAAAATTTTATTACTGAGGCAATTTAATAATCATTGTAACCCTCTAATTGATTTTCATACCTACCGTTTTAATAAGAAAGTCTTTTTTAATTTATCTTCACATAATTTCTCATGTATAAAACTATCTGGTGGAAAAGATGATGGTATAGGGAGTTACCTTGCCTCGATATTTATTGTGCTGGTTCTGTATAATCTTTTCACCACATTCACAGCGTATGAAAACTTTGACACTTCACTAGTAATTCACAAGTTAATTAATTTAAGCGGATTTTGAAGATATAATTTTAAGAGCGGTGCGGTGTGTTTGTCAAGATGACAGTTGATAGAATGAGAAAAATTTTATATGCAATAATACTTCTTTTTACTTGTTCTTTGGCAATGCCACCTCATCTAATGGAGTAGGCATTGCCAATCTTTTTTCCGACTTCTTCGGCTCAGTTTACATCACACCTAATAGTGTCTCTAACGATAACTACAACATCGATAACCCTTATCTTATTAATTCCATATCCATCGACTATAATAGTACGCTAAAATATCTTCTAAATATAGATGTATCAAAGGGTGCAGGAAACGATAATATTCCTGGAGTTTTTTTGAAAAAATGCGCCCGGGTCCTGGCACACCCGTTATGTTATATATTCAAATTGTCACTTATTAACGGCACATTTCCTGAAATATGGAAAACCGCTCTTGTTCATCCCATACTGAAAAACGGTGATAAGCACGATGTCACTAACTATAGGCCCATCTCCAAACTCCCAATTATTAGCAAAGTGTTTGAAAAAATAGTGTATGATTAGGTTTATAGTAAAATATCTTCATATATCACCACTGATCAACACGGTTTTATGAGAAAACGTTCTACCACCACTAATTTAGCCCAATTTACTAGTTATCTTCATGATAAAATGGATCAGAGACTGCAAATAGATGCTATATATACTGACTATGCCAAAGCATTTGACCGCGTAAATCACCCAACTCTCTTGCATAAATTGTCATTGATAGGTATACATGGTGACCTATTTAGGTGGCTTAAATCATATATTGATAATAGACACCAAATAACCTTGGTTAACGGACATTCTTCTAAATGTATTAGCGTGACATCTGGAGTCCCCCAGGGATCTCATTTAGGTCCCCTTCTCTTTAATATTTACATAAATGACATCGGAAAATGCTTTTACAGTAGTCAAGTATTATTATTTGCCGATGACATGAAAATTTTCAAAACAATCTCAAATTGCTCTGATTGTGCCGATCTACAGAAGGATTTGGAACGTTTATCCGTTTATTGCAATGAAAATTATCTTTCCTTAAATATATCCAAGTGTTTTTCTATATCCTTCACTAGGAAGACAAAAGTTGTAAAATACAATTATAAATTGAACAATGTAGTTTTACCGACGAAAACAGACTGCAAAGATCTTGGCGTACACCTTGGTTCAAAACTTCTCTTCGACAAACATATTGAAATTATAGTAAACAAATCTAATAAAATGTTAGGCTTTATATTTAGAATCAGCAAATACTTTAAAAATCCCAATACATTAAAACAATTATATTGCTCTCTTGTCAGAGGTCAACTTGAGTATGCATCAACTATATGGAATCCCCAGTACAAGGTTTACATTCACTCGTTGGATCAAATTCAGAATAAATTCATTAAATATTCAAACTACCGTTGTAACAATACTAACCAACCTACTATACTAACTTCTTTAACCACGCGACGCACAATTTCAGACCTTATGTTCCTTCATAGTATACTAAATGGAAACATAGAATGTCATGAAATTCTTACCAATATCAAATTTAATACATCTACTCGCCGGACAAGACATACGTCACTTTTCTTCTCCAATATCTGTAAAACAAATGCTTCCAAAAACGCTCCGATTAACAGAATGATAAACTTATTTAACTCTTACGAAAAAAATGCCGACTTAGACATATTTTTCGATTCACATATAACATTCAAAAATAAACTTATATCTAACATCGTGACATTATAACAATTAGGTACTGATTAATTTTATTTTTCCCAACCACCCTCAGCAATATATTTTCTTTTTCTTCCCAAATCATGAATCTGTCAATATATGTTCGTCTACACACACATGCACACCCTCTCTCACACACACACATACACGCCCACACACTCACACTCTTTCTAGATATCTCTTTCGCTCACACATGTATTACTCTTCTCTCATGCGCGCACCCCACTAATTCACACTTTTTTTGTTGTATTATTTTGATATTAGGTATAGTACGTAAGAGGTACATGTTATTTTTGTTTATTTAATTTCAATAATTGTATGCATGTACTGTGTGCTGTCCTTGGTAAAATAAAATAAAATAAAAAAAATAAAATATAGCTGGCAGGTATGTAGGTAGGTTGTTTTTAGGCCGAGGTACACTAGGATAGGAAAAGTGTGTGTGTGTGTGTGTGTGTGTGTGTGTGTGTGTGTGTGTGTGTGTGTGTGTGTGTGTGTGTGTGTGTGTGTGTGTGTGTGTGTGTGTGTGTGTGTGTGTGTGTGTGTGTGTGTGTGTGTGTGTGTGTGTGTGTGTGTGTGTGTGTGTGTGTGTGTGTGTGTGTGTGTGTGTGTGTGTGTGTGTGTGTGTGTGTGTGTGTGTGTGTGTGTGTGTGTGTGTGTGTGTGTGTGTGTGTGTGTGTGTGTGTGTGTGTGTGTGTGTGTGTGTGTGTGTGTGTGTGTGTGTGTGTGTGTGTGTGTGTGTGTGTGCGTGCGTGCGTGCGTGCGTGCGTGCGTGCGTGCGTGCGTGCGTGCGTGCGTGCGTGCGTGCGTGCGTGCGTGCGTGCGTGCGTGCGTGCGTGCGTGCGTGCGTGCGTGCGTGCGTGCGTGCGTGCGTGCGTGCGTGCGTGCGTGCGTGCGTGCGTGCGTGCGTGCGTGCGTGCGTGCGTGCGTGCGTGCGTGCGTGCGTGTGTTTGTGCGTGCGTGCGTGCGTGCGAGCGTGCGTGTGTGTGTGTGTGTAGGTGTTGAAAATTAATCAAAATAGGATGATATAAATGGTTTAAATTTGATTACACAAAAGTATTGAAAAGATTCTAGTGCAGGTTACATCGTCACATCCCACATCCCATTCGTTTTTACATATGTATTTTCATCAAGTGTGCATATATTATCGTTAATAATATTTCTGCACAATAGACTATTAGACTTAAAACTAACCCAAAAGTCTAAATAAAAAATATAAGAAAAAGTATGACTATGTATAAGAAATAGTTTGTATAAAAACTATCCCAATGGTCTACATAAAATAAGAAAAAATACATAAAATAGAAGAATTAGACAATTGGAAATAGATTCTATAAAAACTGACCAAAAGGTCTTCATAAAAGAAGAAGAAGATTAATCTATAGGAAATAGTTTGTATAAAATTCACCAAAGTTACATAAAATAAGAAAACGAAGAAAAAGACTAAAGGAAATAGTTTGTGTAAAGACTGTAAGGTCTACATAAAAAAAGAGAAATTAGACAATAGGAAATAGTATGTATAAAAGCTCACTCAAAGGTCTACAAAAAAGAAGAAGAAGAATAATTAGAATATTGGAAATAGTTTGTAGGGGAGACCTAGGAGGAATGTAACAAAGGAGGAAAGTAACAAACGAAATAATTTGAAAAGTATTCGCTGTATGCGCCTAGCACTAATTTAGAATAAGTATATTGTCTTAACATATTACACACATCTGTAGTACTGACCGATGGTCTGAAGTCAACGGTTATGTGTGTTTCGAGGTCCTTCCGAAAAAAAATGATCAAAGTATTTTTTTGGCGCTTTGTGTTTTGTTTCATATTTTGTTAATTACAGACATTTCTATAAGATATTGTGATTTGGATCAGTGCTTGGTGAATCACTATATAAATTAAACCAAAAAAGTAAGTATTATTATGGATATAAGATTAATATAAACATATTTACATCAAATTCTGGAAAATAATAGACAGAGGAGAAAAGTAACAGTGTGTTACAACCCTCCTATATGTAGTTTCCTAGTAAGTTTGTTCATTATATTTTTATGCTTTATTTAGATTTTAATAAACTAGGTGACGACCACATACTCCACAACGGGAGCGGACGTGAATAATTTAATTGAATTGAATTATTTACATTTTCACTTTTGTTCTCTTTTCAGAATACCGAACAAGTATACGAGGAAGACTGAGCATGGTTTAGCCTGTTCAGAAATGTATGAGCTGGCTGCAGAAGAAATTCTGCAACGCGGCCAGAGTTTAAGAGAAGCGGCACGCTCTTGTAATCTTTGCCACAGACAAAAATCTACCTCATCATCTGACGAAGATGACTATTATTGTATTATCTGCACAGTGGCTTTTAAAAACAGCCGTCCAAAAGAGCAATGGCTTCACCCATTATGTGTGCCACAATTGTTTATCTGAATAATTTCTATGAACTACTTTTAATATAAATAAATAATTTAATCATAAATTATAATGTTATTGTAACTTTTATATTAAAAAAATAAAATGTATTCTGTTCGTTCTAAATATTTGTATGGTGTTACAATCCTCCTCATTAGGTGTTACAACAAAAGGTAAGGTGGTAAGGTGAAAAGTAACAATGTGACGTCAGTGGTAAAACGTGTTTTTATCAGACATATGTTCAATAAATTTATAATTTTATCTTCTAATAATCTAGTTTAAATAATAACCTTTCAAACCAATATTTTCTTTTTTTGTTCAAATTAATAATTAACTCTCCATGTACTGAAATCCAAATTTTGTTACGTTTCTCCTAGGTCTCCCCTATATGTAAAAACTGACCAAAAGGTCTACATAAAAGAAGATGAATTAGACTATAGGAAATAGTTAATATACATAAAAACTGATTCAAAGGTAAGAATAAAAAAATATAAAAGTGATATAAAAGAATAATAATTAAACTATAGGAAAAGTTTGTATAAAAACTCACCCTTGGTCTACATAAAAGAAGAATTAAATGAATAAGACTATTGGAAATAGTTTGTATTAAAACTCTCCCAAAAGTTTACGTAAATGAAGAAGAAGAATAATTAGACTAAAGGAAACAATTTTTATAAAAACTGACCCAAATGTGTACATAAAAGAAGAAGAAGATGAATTAGACTATAGTTTGTATAAAAACTGTCCTAAAGCTCTATATAAAATTAAGAAGAAAAAGAATTAGACTACAGGAACCGTCGCTTCAGACCCTTCAGTACCTCCCGTCCCTTCAGGCCCTTTAGTATCTCTCGTCCCTTCAATCCCTCATTACGTCCCTTCCAATCAGGCCCTTCAGTACCTCCCGTCCCTTCAGGCCCTTTTATACCTCCCGTCCCTTCAGGCCCTTTAGTGCCTCCCTTGCCTTCATTACATCCCGTCCCTTCAGTCGGTTAAGAAAAGTTTAAATCCATAAACCATCCTGGAAGAACCGCGAAGAGATGAAAGGAAAATTGGACCTTTTTCTCCCAGAATAGTCCACCTTCATAGGTAAAATGACCAAATACACGATGAAGAAGAAGAAGAAGAAAAAAGTTAAAATCCACAAACCGTCCTGGAAGACCTGCGAAGAGATGGAGGGACAGTCGGACCTAATTTTTTCCAGGATACTCCCCCTTCATAGGTAAAATGACCAAATACACGAAGAAGAAGAAGAATAAGAAAAAAGTTTAAATCCAGAAACCATCCTGGGCATACGCTCGACAATTCACCAAAGTTTCATTGTAATCGGACAAACGGTTTAGGAGCACATCGCATACATGCAAACATTCATACATACATAAATAAATAAAATAATTTTCCGATAGGAAATCAGTATATTGTTGATTTGTAAGTAAATAGTAATAGGTAGGTGTAGGTACCTACCTACAACAATGTTCTAAATAAATTCGATTCATAACAAATTTTATTTGAATATCAGAATGCGTCCGTATACCATAGTAACCATTCCAACACGTAAAAAATATCAAATGGTTTGAGACATTTTTTGAATATGTAGGTACCTACATTGGTTTGTTCGATGCCATAAAAATGAAAATTGTCAGAAAAATCAAATATTATTTACAAATTATGCAATTTTATTATGCCTATATCTTTACTAATAATACACACATTTTTACAATATATGTCTTAAAACTTGCTATATAGTCTTGTGTTTCATTTTATTATTTCATAATCACATTTATTTCAAAGGTTTATTATTTTCAAGAAGATTTTCATTCGGAAGAATTAACAAATATTGTATGGAAAGAGATAAACATGGCGACGCTGTATATACAAAACGCTTACTTTTAAAATAAGTTAAGCATTATAATTAAACAAAATATTCACCATGTTTTTCACTTAAACGCTAAGTTAATCTTGAAAAAATATTTTTTTGTGTAGTTACGTACTTCTAACTTTTAAACTAACAGATATTTGCGTACAAAATGTACACTTTTTTGACAGATATGACTTGGAAAATTTTGTATAAAAAAAATAATTATTGAAATATTTTTAAAATTCAGCATTTTTATCGCATTATTTTTAGCGTGACACTGCATCAGGTATACTGGTACATGTTCGCATATAAATTAGATTTTTAGATGCTCTTGGTTTTTCAGAAGGCGTGAGACAAACACACACACACACAGACACTAACATTTTGATTGCTTTATTACTTTAGATTTTAAGGTATTTTGTTTTCTATACAACACATGTAGGTATGTATGTCAAGATAGGACAGTATGGAGGTCAGTCCTTTTCTCCTACCCGGAATATGAAAACAGCATAATGGTATGTATGTATGTGTGTTTGGAGATTAAGTATCATCTCCTTACATATATTATTGTGTATAGGCAACTGCCATACAAGTTGTATTAAGCCATGTCGACACTAAATTCAATTTTTATAAAAATTGTTTAAAAAAAATTTAGATGTGCCTACTACTACAATGTTAATATTTTTTTATAGAAAACTAAATTATCTAGTTGGGGTGTTTCGGCTTTTTTGAATATTTTTAAAAACTTTGGAAATATAGGCAGTTAAACATAAATTTATCATAAAAGAATATTTTTCTTAATAAAAAATGTTTTAGTAACGATGGAATTTTTTTGAAAAAACCAATTTGAGATTTTGTATTTGTCTATGTTCATACCAATTTTCAGCGTTCTAGCTTTTATGGTTTCTGAGATATGGAAAAATAAAGTAAAAATTCAAAAGTTGATAACCCCTGACTGTAACAAAAATTCAAAATTCTGAGTATAAAAGTTTTGTAGGCCTATAACGATTTATATATTCTGAAATTTTGGGCGTTGTAAATTGAGCGGATCAAAAGTTATAAGGGGTGGACGGACACAGACACACGAAATGTTCTACTCCGAATTCTGAGTAAATCCGTATATGGAACATATATGCTGCGAAGCCTCAAGTTAGTGTTTTTTTTACTTCAAAGTTGGAAAAGCCGTGAAAAAAGTAGACCCTGCATACAAATCTCGCGTATCCTGACTTGAAACATTGTCGATATGTTAAGAGAACAAAGTTCTCTTGAACAAATCGAGAGTTGGAATAGTTTCCAAACGTTCTTAATTATTTAACCCTTAAACATGGTTTATATTCGGATGAGCCAACACATGTCATTTCCCTTATATGAAATTAAATCTATCTTAAAACAGGAATTATTCCTAGTTAGATAGACATAGGTAAAGTGATGAAATGATGCCAATCATGGAGCACCCATGTTTTATTATTACTATTATTATTTTGTTTATCATGTTTTTTGTTTGTTTTTATATAAATACTGAGTGATTTCTGTGGTGTATTGTTTCTGTAAGTTTTCTTTTCTTATGTTAAATAAATAAATAAAATTCTCCCAATCATTCGTTTTTGGATTCATCTTTAGAACGTTTGAAAACTTGTGAGTAGGCACATATATGTACTTTAAAGGTTAGCGTCCATACAGGCGCAGCGGACGGAGTGCATCAGACTGATTTTAGAATATTCTTTGTATAGTAATTCATACAAGTGCGTCCACTGATCGGCATCGGACGTAGCGCGCGCATCGGATCATCGGAATTCCGACGCCGTTGCTAGGGGAGGCAAAAATCTGATCCAGGGGGGCAATTCTGGTCCAACTGGCGAAATCAAAATCCTCACGATTACCCATATCATGGATATAATTATTATATAGAGTTTTATATTTTTTTTAAATAAAAATGAATATGTCCTTATTAAAAAAGTACATATACATCTTCCTACGTTCCCTAAAATAATCATAAATGCTTGTGCTATAGGTGAACGAAATCGGTCGAAGCAGGATTCGAACTCGCGACTACTGTGGATTACTAGCCCAGCGCGCTAACCGCTCCGCCATCGACCCATCTCTTTAGATGTTATATAGGCCCAGTATTTCAGTCGGCCCTTAGGAGTTTAACTCAAGTTTAACAAAAATATTGCGTATTTCAGTACCTAATCTTCCCTTAAATACGTCACTAAACGACAAATATTTAACTCAACGTTTCTGGCGGATTGCGTGTCTTAATCTTGAGTTAAGTATTGTTTCTAGTCTTTTTCGCCAGGTGGCGTACTAATCGCCGCACGCTTTAATGTTTTATTTCATTTTATACTACAAATAACTATGCATAATAATTATAATCATGATTTATTTTTGTTGTTAAAATAAAAGACTTGATATAGAAGTGGTTCATGTATTTAATATTTATTTTATTTTTTACATAATTACGATGTATTGCCTGCCAACAAACGAAATAAACTGTCAGCCATAATGAAACGTCAGGCACGCAACTTTATTTTTGCGAGGTTTTTTCATCCCACTTTTTAAATTGATCCATCCTGTTTCTATATATATAATGTGTATTCTTAAATTTTCTACATAAGACACTATTTTACCATTATCACTTAGTTCCATATCCAATCTGTAAAATGTACATACATTTTGCATTGAACTACTACGTACGTAGTACATATTCAATGACCTTTTTTCACTACAATGTTTGATTTTAATAAAAAAAAACATCGATCGGTATAAAAAATTGAAAAAGTAACATGCTGTGTAATGAAACAAATAAAATAATGTGTTGTTATAATAATAAAATAATATTTAGTCACAGCTTCGCGTCACGTATCATTTAAGGTTATTACAATTTGACAGATGCGTTATAGACAATAACCATAGAAAAACGTAAAATATATCTATAGTTGAAGATTACGTAACTGACGTTTCATTTTGCACTGAAATACGCGAATGAAATTTAATCTTCCCTAAACTTCTAACTTGGATTACTAAAGCTAACGATTTAAGGGCCAACTGATATCTCGGGCCATAGAACTCACGAAGGTTTTGATTTCGCCAGTTGAACCAGACTTGCCCCCCTGATCTGTCATTTTTGTATGTGCCTTTTCTATGATGATATCACATCGCCTTTTTTTATAAATTTTTTTTTAAAAAATTTCGCAATTAGATAGTGGAAGTATCGCAATAATTTATAAATTCATATGTTTAGATGTTTGCTACTTAATCACGCAAAAACGGCTGAAACATTTTGGATGAAAATTAGCATTAAGGTATATAGTATATCCTAGAAAGGACTAGGTATACATTTATTACGTTCATTCTTATTTTCATTAAATATTTTCGTTGAATAAAATCATATACGAGCCGAGCATGCGATTACCAAGCCAAAAAAATAATAATTATGTGTTTTGCATTTACTATTCAATCCGATGCGCTCCGTCCGATCCGTCCGCTGCGCCTGAATGAACAACTAGCCTATAGTGTGATTTGCTTGTGGTTTTGTATAAATTCTGTATACCTACATGCAAAACATTGAGTTAGTTATAATAATATCATTTGCGATATTCTATCGCCTAATTAAATATTCAATCATTTTGTATTTGTTTGTTTTTTGCTTAATGAAGTAGGTAGCGATCACCCTAAAGTAGGTATATTTTTCCCTACCGACTACCCACCCACCGTAACATTATGCGCAATCTTTCATCTGAAAAATAGGTATATTTAATAATTTTGACAATGAAAGTTGTGTGTGGGAAGCAGGGCACGAGACGAGGGCGCAGGCGCCGCCGGGAATGGCCGCCCACGCGACCCCCCCCCCCTCCCCCCTGTCTCGCCCCCCACCGGAGCTCACTGCCGCTGCTGACGTCGGCTACGCCGGACCCATCCCTTTCCTTTAACCTATCTCCCGTCGTCCGGAATCTGTCATTTTTTTGTTTTCCCCGGAACCGCACACAAAATTATTCAGTCCCACCTGTTATCCACGTTCCTTCACCCCCCGATCCTGATCCTCAAAGAGATCCAGGACCCGTCCTCGCGAGTAACTCCCCCCCTTCAAGAAGAGTTCGCCAATTAATCACACGTCCTTTTGATTACGTACATTTGAGAGACGATCGAAACATTAAGTTGTGACAAATGTTGTGCCGTTAATAGTGATAAATTACTATTATTTTAATTCGGAAAATAATGTACACGTATAAAGTATTGCTCAAACGAATCGTCATTGAAAACAATGCATTTTCTTATTTTTACACTTTTTTAACTGTCAACCGTCGACTGGCGATTAGTGACAATTAGAGTTGTCGTTAAGGATTTAATAATACAATACTTTAGAAATAATGTGGTCTTTTGGAGATTCGGAGATATACTCCATTGGAATGGTTCATCCGTCCAATAGTGCTTCTTCAGGTAAGATAACAATATTTTTATTATGCTATACTCTCTAGTTATGAATGTGAATGTAAAACCATGTGGGAAAGACGACCAAATTGATTGATAATGCCGGTAAACAAATTTTCTTGATAAGTTTTTCATAGATATAAAGGATACCTAGGTTGTGTTTCTGGCCCGTTATTATAAGGGTGTCCTAAATGCATAATTTATAGGTATGTGTTTGGGTCGGTCCAACATTTTATTATTCGGGGCAAATACTAATTACGTCGAATGCACAAAGTGTTGACCAAATATAGGGTAATCTTCTGCAGTTCATTGTTTATAATTGCGACGGTTTCATCTACGTTGTATTATTTCCACAATTTTTTTTTATTAAGTTCACAATAACATAACTACAAAATATAAAACAAACTATATAGAAAAGATGCACAGTAAGACAAAACATATTTCCCTTTACTAGAGTGCAAGCACTCGTGTGTAAAGGAGACAATTTAATACAGAATACACAAAATATTATACATACATAATTATTATCTATACAAAAAGAAGTTAATATAATTTACATATCAGTCAAATTTAATTTATTCTTTATTTTTCTTTTAAAATCATTATGTTCAATTGCCAGTCTCAAATCTGTTTCAAGTTGGTTAAACCACACCACCCCATTGTACCCCATTTATTAATTAATTCAATTAATGTCTCCACAGAGAAAATATTTGAGCATGCAATATTGTAAAATAAAATATTTTTTTGTACTTGAATTATTTATTGTGTTTTTATCCGGCAATTAAAATAATTGTAACATTTACGTGTCAATCTATATTTGTTGATTATGATAGTAAAGTACCTTTTTTAATAAGTAATATATAGTACACTTTAGTTGACCGAGGGGGCAAGTATGGTCAACCGTCGAAATCAAAACCCTCCATGTTTACCCATATCATGGATACAAATATCATATGGAGTTCTTTAATATCCTAGCATAGTATAGAACTCCATATGATAATTATATCCATGATATGGGTAAACATGGAGGTTTTTGATTTCGACGGTCGACCAGACTTGCCCCCCGAATCAATCACTCATCCGGGGGGCAAGTCTGGTGCAATCGGCGAAATCAAAACCCTCGTGATTACCCATATCATGGATATAATTTTCATATGGAGTTCTATGACATCTAAAGATATTACAGAACTCCATATAATAATTATATCCATGATATGAGTAATCGTGAGGGTTTTGATTTCGCCGGTTGGACCAGACTTGCCCCCCTATAGAGATGGACAGCCAAAATAGCGTCTTAAAATCATTTTAAACGTTTAAATAAAATGTCCAATGGTATCAAATCGCACAATTAGGGCCATTTGATCATCTTAAAACTTTTCTATCCATAATTGCCCGGTTTCAAAAGTTATGTGGCAAGTTGCATCGTCCTGTTGGAACCACATGTCAATACCCACAAGATCGATCTCTTTTGTCGTCCTTCGGTTGTATTTGAAAGATCTAATGATTCCACACCAGGGTTTATTAGTAAGCTGTATATGTTGCAAATGCCCTTCTTTTATTTAATGTTGGCGCTGAAAGACTAAAGAGACTACCATGATAACATTGATTTTAGTAACTACGAATAATAAATAATTTGCAAAATTATTAATAAATAAATGTTTAAATTAAAAGACCTAAAAGTAGGTACATATATTTTGTCGACAAGTGTAGCCTGCGCGAACTTACCCCTTCCAAGCCGATAAGGCTCAAGAAGTGTGGTGGATTCTGTATTTCGTTTTGTTTACAAAACCTAAACTAAAGGTGCACTTCAAATATATTATTAATGCTAAATTTACAATATTATGTTATTGTTATCTTTATTGATGTTTCTTAACTGATATAATGTATTGCTGAACTAAATGTGTTATACTTATGTTATTATTGTATTTATAACTGTGTTGTGTACTGTTCAATTTTTAACATTATATTTCATAACAGATATTATGTATCGCCGAATTTCAAATTTGATTTCTTTCTGATTTACAATATGTTATTGTTATCTTTATTGATGTTTCTTAACTGATATAATGTATTGCTGAACTAAATGTGTTGTAGGTACTTATGTTATTGTTGTATTTATAACTGGTGTTATGTACTGTCAATAATATGGTGTTATGTACTGTAAATAGGCTTTCAAGCAGTAAATATAATTAAATGTTAATAATATGGTGTTATGTACTGTAAATAGGCCGTAAATATAATTAAATAAAATAAAATAAATTCCTATCCAAAAAAGGCATACTCTTTCGTAGTTATAAATAAAACTAGTTGCATGTAACACATGAAATACAACTGTCGATGACTATAGTATATGTATAATTGAAGAATACGTATCAAACTATATTTATTTATTTACCTTTTTGTACATAATATAAACAAATATAATGCACACTGGCGGGCTTATTGCGATTAGGTAATTTCTTCCAACCAACCAGATTACAGAGTGACAGATTTATATACATATGTACATCAACAAAAAATTAAAGCAACAAAAGTACAATAAAATAAAAAATAAATAAAAAACACATCATAGCAAAAAAAAGGATTGGCGAGGAACAAGAAGAGGAAATCGAGATCAGGTGTTTAAGGATAAATATTACTTCTTTAGTAAATATTACGTAGCAAAGGGAAGGAAGGAAAAGGAGAGGGATCAGGTATTTTCGGAGAGATATCCCTGCTTTAGTCTTTTCTTGAAAACGGAAAGCGAGTTTGACGAAGTTAAATCAGGACTCAAATTATTCCAGAGTCTTGCTGAACGTACTTCAAAGGAAGAGCTGAAAAATTCAATGTTGAGAATGGCGATAGTTAATGTAGTACGTTCAGAAGATCGAAGCGATAGTCCGTGATTAGATAAATATTTGAATTTGGTTTTAAGGTACTGCGGTGAATTAGGATTATAGAGCGTATTATATAGAAGTGGCAGAATATGTATATTTCGTCGTTGTCGTATATTAGGCCAATTGAGAAGATTACGGTAAGAGGAAATGTGATCGAATTTTTTGAGTCCAAAGATGAAGCGGATACAAACATTCTGGAGGCGCTCGAGTTTGTTGAGATGTTCCTCGTTCGCCTCCAAATAACAAACACCAGCATAGTCAAGTAAAGGAAGGAGAAGCGATTATGCTAGAGTTATTTTGCAATACAAAGGAAGAACATAGTTGAGATAGTGGATACTGAAAAAGGGTTTTACTTACGTGAGATACTTGTTCGTGCCACGAAAGATCCTCGTCAGTTAGAACTCCAAGATCTTTCATGACTTTGGTAAAAGGTTTACATTGATTATTGATAAGAAGAGGTAGGATTTGTGCATTATTAAGTAACTACAGCAGATGGGGACTGCCAACAATAATGGCTTGGGACTTAGTTGGGTTAATTAGAAGACCGTTCTCTGAGGATCAATATGAGATGAAACTGAGATCATCATTCATAGAACGGACAGCACTATGATTGTGGTGGATGTTAAAGTGAATATATAACTGAAGATCGTCAGCAAAAAGGTGATAGTAACATTTTAAGTTTTTTGTAATTTAATTTATAAAGATTGAATATAAAGCAGACGTATCATATCAATATTGAGACCATCGGAGTCGAAAGACTTGCGAAGTCTTGATCTTGGAGAATATACCGCGAAGCCTCTAATTGGATGTTTTTTGACTTTAAAGTTGGAAAAACCGTGAAAAATATAGACCCTGCATACAAATCTCGCGTATCTTGGCTTGATACTTTGTCGATATGCTAAGAGAATAAAATTCTCTTAAACAAATCGACAGTTTGACAACAGGATTAAAAATGGTAAATCACAAAATAAATTCATTGTGTACGAACCATTCCTTATCCATGACTATGTTAAATGTTATTCAGTTACTCATATCTCATCTAAATTCCGTCCCAGCCTAATCCATGTTTTGATCTGGTCTAGATTAACGATGAATAATCGAGTGGTCTCCTGAGATAACTAGATGTGAAGTTTCGAACTTTAAAGGACATGACACTGTATGTCAAATAGTTGCTAAATTAGTTGTGGTATAGTTTCCGGCAAATAACTTATTTAAATAGGTATTTTCGTCGTGGAGGGGAGCGGTTTGCACATAAACCAACCAAGCAAAAGTGCACAAATGTGCATTGTAGTAGTTTTTAAAAAGAAATGTCCTTGAAACAAGTACATATACATTCCCTAAACTAAGCATTAATGCTTTTGCTTTAGGTGACCGAAATCGGTCGTGGCAGGAATCGAACTCGCGACCACTGAATTACTAACCCAGCGCGCTATCCGGTCTGCCACCACTCGTTTAAATATATTTAAAAATTAGCTTATTAGTCGGAATTTAATTAAATTAATAGAAACATTGTGCCTAAATAAGATGGACTAGTTTCGTAGAAAAGATGTTTATCTGCCTGGCGTTACTAATTTGTTTGGCTGAAACACTTTAAGAGTAGGTATGTACTACACATGCACACACACCGGGGTTGTTGCGAATAATCCGCGGACACGGGCCTTTATATTTACCTAAAAAAAACTTCGCATAAGTGCAAAAACAAAATAAAAACGAGAGGGTTGTGGCCAACAGTAAACTCTCCACACCATAGTAAGCGTTCATTTTTTCTTCTTGAAATGTTGACAGTCTCAATATGGTAAAGAATGCTTATGTTGTATGAAATATTTTAATAAAAGCAGATAAATTTTGTTTTAAAGATCGTGAGAGCATTTTGAAAATTTTGACACGTGATATCATATTATGAAGAAATTTTATGATATCTATGGAAAGCTAATAAGTTCGAGCTATTAATACTCTTATATCAATATGAAATCAAAGAACTGAACATTGCCAAACATAAAAATTTTCATTCTTTGGTCGTTTTTGAATTGTGAGATTACTATATATTATGACAAAACATCATTATATACTTTTGACGAATCAAGCTTCAAATAAAATGTTTATGAATTAACTATTATTGATCAGAATAAATAATAAAACACTTTCAAAAAATCTAAATGCATTTTCGTAAATAAGCTATTTGATTTTAGATATGTACTCTGAAGGCATTTAAAGGAAATGTGTGGATATTTTATATTAAAGATTAGCAAATGAAAGAGCACGGTCATGGTCTTGTTAAGCCTGGTCTTGATTGCACCCCAGATCTTGTTATTTGTGGTGTTTCGTACTATTAATACAATAGGCACACAAATATAAAGCGTATTTAATCACAAACACTTTATTAATAACACAGTATAATATATAATTTTCGAAGTAATTGCGAGGTAGTGCGGGGAACAAGCTTTACGGGCCGCACATGACAACTCCTCCACCGATAGCTAGTGGTATCAGCAAAAAATATAAGACTCTAATATAATTAATTTTAAGACGATATACTTATATTTCTCAAGGCGTTCCGGCTCGTAAATGCTAGTGGAAGTAAATAAAATTAAATTCACTAATGTGATTATAAATCTTAGGTATGAATCTATATACGGGATGAGAAATGGAAAGAAAGATGAACGCATTTTTTTCATTGAACATCGTTTAATATTTAATAATAACCAATTTACAATTCATGGGATGGTTGTTTAGAAAATTCTTGACAGTTCATAATTGATTTGAGACTTTGGTATTAAAATTACCATGTGAAACCATCTTTGAACATGCCACATTATAATAGTATAAAAATAGGTTTTCTTCTCTCTTTCTCACTCTTTGTCACCCGTTTATATAATTAATCCAATACTACGAAGATCCGGCTTCCTTTGTCCTAGCCTTCATGTTATACCGATTGCCCCCAAACAGGCATATCGATATATCAGTCTTGGCTTTGAAAGTCTCGCAAGAGCAAGACTATTTTGCTCATAACTATTTAATGTTATCGTTGCTTTGGAAGTCTGGAAGAAATTGCCTTATGGCAGTAAACCCGCCATTGTACATATTATTGTACATGAATTAAATAAATATTCAAGAATACTAAACATACATAAATAAAATAAATTTGATATGCACCTTCTAAAGACTTTCAACGTTTGTTGAGACGACTCTCATCCGCATCTTGATTTAAAAATTATTTAAAACTAGCTTTTATGTCCCGCCGTTGGCCGAGAATCTAAAATTGTGAAGGAATAAACAAACGTTTTTTTTAATATTGTCACCCAATTATTTTGCAAAATCGGACTATGAAAAGTGGTTTGAAATTTGATTGAGTTTAAGCATTGTAAAATGTTCAAGTGATGGCCACAACCCATTATTTTTTATATATTGCTATAAAGTGTGAATGAAATATACAATTTCTGCACGCATGGACTATGCGAAATGGTTTTAAATATGACTGTTTATCAACGTTGTAAAGAGATTGGTTTGGTCACAACCCCCATTTTTAAATATTATCATCGAAAACAAATTATAATATTATGTACCTATTGAAAATTTAGTAATTTTGAATGTTGGGATGTGGTTAAAATTTGATTAAACAAATGTACTGAAAAGATTCTAGTGCAGGTTACATCGTCACTTTTACATATGTATTTTCATCAAGTGTGCATATCGTTAATAATATTTCTGCACAATAGACTATTAGACTTAAAACTAACCCAAAAGTCTAAATAAAAAAGTGAAGAATAAGTATAAGACTATAAGAAATAAACCATTTTTGAATTATTAATTAGCTATAAACCACTTGTTTTTTGAGTCACTTCGCGACATGTTTCGGAAGCGCTGTCCTTACATCGCCGGTCGATGGAAGGACAGCGCTTCCGAAACATGTCGCGAAGTGACTCAAAAAACAAGTGGTTTATAGCTAATTAATAATTCAAAAATGGTTTATATTAACTACCACAAAATATCCGCCGAATCATTAAATGATACTATAAGAAATAGTTTGTATAAAAACTATCCCAATGGTCTACATAAAATAACAAATAGAAAAATTAGACTATTGGAAATAGATTGTATAAAAATTGACCAAAACGTCTTCATAAAAGAAGAAGAAGATTAAACTATAGGAAATAGTTTGTATAAAATTCACCCAAGTTCTACATAAAATAAGAAAACGAAGAAAAATACTAAAGGAAATAGTTTGTGTAAAAACTTACTACATAAGTAAGGTAGTAAAAAAGATGAATTAGACAATAGGAAATAGTATGCAAAGGTCTACAAAAGATAAGAAGAAGAATAATTAGACTATTGGAAATAGTTTGTATAAAAACTGACCAAAAGGTCTACATAAAAGAAGATTAATTAGACTATAGGAAACTGATTCAAAGGTCTATATAAAAGAATAATAATTAAACTATAGGAAAAGTTTGTATAATAACTCACCCTTGGTCTACATAAAAGAAGAAGAAAATGAATAAGACTATTGGAAATAGTTTGTATTAAAACTCTCCCAAATGTCTACGTAAATGAAGAAGAATAATTAGACTATAGGAAATAATTTTTATAAAAACTGACCCAAATGTATACATAAAAGAAGAAGAAGATGAATTAGACTATAGGAAATAGTTTGTATAAAAACTGTCCTAAAGGTCTACATAAAATTAAGAAGAAAAAGAATTAGACTCCAGGACCCGTCGCTTTAGACCCTTCAGTACCTCCCGTCCCTTCAGGCCCTTCAGTACCTCCCGTCCCTTCAATTCTCATTACGTCCCTTCCCATCAGGCCCTTTAGTGCCACCCTTCCCTTCATTACATCCCGTCCCTTCAGTCGGTTAAGAAAAGTTTAAATCCAGAAACCATCCTGGAAGACCCGCGAAGAGATGAAAGGACCTTCTTTTCCCAGGATACTCCACCTTCATAGGTAAAATGACTAAATACACGAGGAAGAAGAAGAAAAAAAGTTTAAATCCAGATACCTGCGAAGATATGGAAGGAAAATTGGACCTTCTTCTCCCAGGATAGTTCATCTTCATAGGTAAGATGACCAAATACACGATGAAGAAAAAGAAGAAAAAAGTTTATATGCAGAACCCGTCCTGGAAGACCTGTGAAGAGATGGAGGGACAGTCGGACCTTCTTTTCCCAGGATACTCCCTCTTCATAAGTAAAATGACCAAATACACGAAGAAGAAGAAGAATAAGAAAAAAGTTTACATCCAGAAACCATCCCAGGCATACGATAATTCACCCAAGTTTCATTGTAATCGGACAAACGGTTTAGGAGCACATAGCATACATTCATACATACATAAATAAATAAATAAAATAATTTTCCTATAAGCCTACCTACAACAATCTTCTAAATAAATTCGATTCATAAAAAAAAATATTTGAATATCACATTCTTTCTGTAACACGTCAGAAATATCAAATGGTTCGGAGACATTTTTTGAATATGTAGGTACCTACATTGGTTTGTTCGAAGCCACAAAAACGAAAATCAACAATTATTGTCCGAAATATCAAATAATATATACAAACTAGTTGCATGTAACACATGAGATCCAACTGTCGATAGCGATAGTACGTATAGTTGAAGAATAAGTACCAAACTATAAACCCCTAAATACAAATTATTTAATATTTTAAGATATTTGGTTTTCTATACAACACATGTACCTAGGTATGTATTTCAAGATAGGATAGTATGGAGGTCAGTCCTTTGATCCTACCCAGAATATGAAAACAGCATGATGGTATGTATGTATGTTTGGAGATTAGTATCACTCCTTAGATATTGTGTGTAGGCGACTGCCAGACAAATTGTATGAAGCAATGTCGTCACTAAATTCAATTTTTCAAAAAAAAATTGAGATGCGCGAATACAATGTGAATATTTTTTTATAGAAAATTAAATTATCTAGTTGGGGTGTTTCGGCTTATTTCGATATTTTTAAAAAAATTGGAAATAAGGAAATTAAACTCATAAAAAATGTTTGAGAAACTCTGGAATTTAAAAAAACAACTGATTTGAGATTTTGTATTTGTCTAGGTTTGTACCATTTTTCAGCGTTCTAGCTTTTATGGTTTCTGAGATATACGGAAAAATAAAGTAAAAATTCAAAAGTTGATAACCCCTGACTGAAACAAAAATTCAAAATTCTGAGTATAAAAGTTTTGTAGGCCTATAACTGTTTATATATTCTGAAATTTCGGGCTCTGTAAATTGAGCGGATCAAAAGTTATAAGGGGGGGACGGACACAGACACACGAAATGTTCTACTCCAAATTCTGAGTAAATCCGTATGTGGAACATATATGCTGCGAAGCCTCTAAATTGGTGTTTTTTGACTTCAAAGTTGGAAAAGCCGTGAAAATTATAGACCCCACATACAAATCTCGCATATCCTGGCTTGAAACATTGTCGATATGTTAAGAGAACAAAGTTCTCCTGAACAAATCGACAGTTGGAAGAGAACAAAGTTCTCCTGAACAAATCGACAGTTGGATTAAGCAATTTTACTATGCCTATATCTGTACTAATAATTAACAGACTTTTACAATATATGTCTTAAAACTTGCTGTAATGTCTTGTGTTTCATTTTATTATTTCATAATCACATTTATTTCAAAGGAATGTTATTTTATAGAACATATTCATTCGGTAGAAAAATGGTATATCGTATGAAAAGATATTAAAAATAAGTTTGAAAATAAGTTAAACATTATAATTAGACAAAATATTCACCATGTTTTTCACTTAAAAGCTAAGTTATACTTGAAAATATATTTTTTTCGTGTAAATACGTACTTCTAACTTTTAAACTAACAGATATTTGCGTGCAAAATGTACACTTTTTTGACAGATATGACTTGGAAAATTTTGTATGAAAAAAATAATTATTGAAATATTTTTAAAATTCAGCAGTTTTATCGCATTTTTTAGCGTGACACTGCATCAGGTATACTGGTACATGTTAGCACATAAATTAGATTTTTAGATGCTCTTAGTTTTTCAGAAGGCGTGAGACAAATACACACACAGACACTAACATTATGATTGCTTTATTACTTTAGATAAATCTTAAAAGAGGGTTTGCTAAAGAAAATAAGTTAAAAGGGCGCCTGCTGTCAGCGCGCAGTGTAGGTACCTATATTTACTCCTCACTAACCCATAGGGATATAGTGGGGAGTTATTATTTCGCAATTTTAAGGCTACTTTTTTATTGCAGATAGTCAACTAGTATCATGCTGAGATTGTATTCCGAAAGTTTCATCACAATGTATCTGTGTATGTGTGTGTGCTATGTTCGGCGTGTTTATTTTACTTTATCGATTAGGTATAGACTAAAGTACTTGTTCGATTCTTATCAAATTTTGTAAATATGTATATCTAATACTCGCTTATATCCCATTAGATTTTGAAGGATATATAGGATTTTGATAGTGCTTCTAATTTTTTTTAACTGTCAAATATTTCAAAGTGACCCCAAGCTCAAGAAACTTAAAATTTGAAATTTTTATTTTCAAATTGGTAAAAAGGCACATCACTCTCATAAAATGACATTGAAGAAATATCAAGTTTTCATAATCAAATAATTAAATAAAAAATATTGTAAATACTCATTTTATAAAAATGTTGAAAATATTCCATACAAAATTTGAATACTTTGTGGAGTGACTTGCGACTTGGTAATGAGGAGTATAGTGTTGGCCACAACCCACTCGTTTCAATTTGATATGCCATCGTTATTATTAATCGAATCATTTTGAAAAAAAACTTAGATAGTTTGGATATTATCGAAGAAAAATATCCCGTAACTTTTTAATTATGTTCTGTACATATTCTCGATTTTTGACATTTATCTTACATATTATATTTATAATAAACTATAAGGCGTAGAGCAATTTAATTTTTAATTAAAGTACACAAATATTTGGAAATATATGTCTTGACTACTGCGGTCTGCATAAATCTTTTGAAATCAACATAATGTTTTTAAAATGTGCTAGATGCTAGATTTGATTTAGCCCCAAAATAAATTTTCGTATCGTAATGCCATCAATGGTGAAACCCCTGATTGCGTAGGTTGGTATTTAACCCTGTATGTTCTTACTTGATATTAATTTGTATTTAGCCTAAATCAGAAAAACAAATCTCTTTGTCCTTTATGCTAGCCAAGGTGAAATATACCTACGGGTAAAAATCAATAATCTCGCGTTTGAAAAATATTTGTCTTATGTAGAGGTATACTATTGTATATCTACGAAGATAGTAAGTAGGTAAGTACTTTATTTTTATTCCTTATCTAAATTATTCTAAACAATTCCATTCTTTCAGCTCCCGAGTCTGTCATCCACAAATAATATCATTTTTCCGAGATTTACGTTCCGATCCTCGCATAAAACAAATTCGTTCCCAAGTATATATAAGTAATGTAACGATCGTTTTCGTGAAAAACACCTATTCGAGCACCTCACTTTAAATTCTAATTTTAGTTTTTTTTTTATTTACCGTATATTTATTCATACATAATGCAATAAATAACGCTCGTATGAAATAAAACGATGTATTTTTCACGATATCGCCTACTTTACTGGTGTAATTTGAATTTTTTCTTACTGTTTCGGATTTTCGTCCATATAATTTTCATTGAAATCGATTTACGTAATTCAACAAAAAAAAATCAGAAGTAGGTACCTACTTATAAAAACTTTTCTTTATTTTTACTTCCACAGAGGTCAAGGCCTTTTCACATCCCGAAGTGTATGTATAAGTGATTTCAAAAAATATCTTGCATCCAGTTGATTGTAACAACGACAAATACTAACATATAATATTTAATTGTAGAGATTGGATAATGTATAAAGTAGGTACGAGAGAAATCTTGTATCAATTGTGATCTTTTGAATCTTTCTCATTCTCCTCGATTCCCTTCATATACCATATCTCTTCCTTTAATTTTCTTCAAATATCTTTTTTTATAAATTTAGCAAATCTGTTATTTATATAAAAATATGTTAAACGACGATAAAATGATTTATGGCGATAATTTTATTTTATGTAGCTTCTCGGGCAACTGACAGGTGCTATGTCAAATAATAAATTATTTAACACGCATCCAATAACAAGTTGCCACATTCTAGAGACTTACGATATTCATCGTCTCACAGATCCAGACTGAAAACACAATTAAAAACTGTGTCTCCACCGGAAATCGAACCGGGACCCTTTGTTCAGCAGTCAGATACCTAACCAACTGAGCCACGAAGGCCGACAAATATTTGGAACAGATGTACAAAATCAAAAGATTTCAAAATGGACTTTTACTTTGATATGAATAAAAGTCGAATAAACAATGAAAAAACAGTCATATAATCTAAGTAGGTACCTACTTCCAATTTCATTATTTTCAAACGACTTTGACGTAATTTTTTATGTATGTTCAGCGATAAATTTTACGTCGTTGTCCGATTTCCGATTTCGATTTACTATTTTTTTTAATATGAAGGGGAGTGCTTCAATCACATGTAAATTTCATCGAGTTCTGATGATGGAACTCATGGTAAAAAATCAACAAACTCTTTAATTTGCAGAGGCGAGGCGCCTGCAATCTATACGACAAACATGTCTTACAGATTACGATTATATGGGCGAATAATTCTTTACCACGTCAACCGATTTCGATTGGAAAGAAGTGAAACATTCTTGGCTTGTATTAATTTTGATAGCACCATAATGTAACCACAAAATTTACAAAGCTGTTGTTTTCTTAAATAAATTAGTGAGTGAATATGGCTTTGTAGTTAATTTTCATCATTTTTATATTTCTTTTCAATTTATTTGCTAACAAAATTGCGTAGATCTATTGAAGTTTTATATTGCCGAATTATTTTTAATTAAATTATGACTGCGTGTAAGTTTATAACACCTTTGACATTTTGGCTCTCATGTATCCTTGTGCCTCGCCTTTAACTTGAAAGGGCTAATACTGGCTATTGTTATATTGTAATTTACATAATAAAACATAAATTTATTGTTACGCAATGTTGTAAGTTTCTAATACAATTTATTTTAACTTTTTTATTTTTTGTGGCAAAGAAAACAGTGCATGGAATCGGTATTTTTTCGATCATACTCGTAGTTCCTATTCAGTTGAATAAATTGATATTGAGTTTTTCTTTTAAGGGGGCATATAAACCTAAACACCCCAATTTCAAATTAAATTCCTCAAAAATGTTAAACATATTGGGCCATACTTACTATTTGCAATTTGTGTTTAAGCTGATACTTACCCAGTTTTTTGTATGGTCGAAACTGACTTAGCATCGGTTTAAACTCGTATTTTAAATAGTACGTAAGGTCCATTGTGTTTATAGAAAAAATGATATAAATGTATTCGACATTTTTCTAGTGAATGTTCGTCACACAATTTTAAAATTCAGCCTAAATACCCCTAAAAAATATTACAAATATCCTTTACTACATCATTTTTTTAAATACTCCATAACTATGTGTCGTAGAGAAATAAATCTTTTATAAGCTTAAAGAGTGCATAAAATCAAAGTGAATGACCTTTTTTGTTATATTTGTTCTTTTTACATTAACTTTGGTTTATATATTATTTTCTTATTTTTTGTGTATTATCCATAAATAAATTTCAAGGCCAGAATTATCTAGGCTAGAACTGGAAAATATATAATATATTTTAAACAGTAATTTTATAAGTGACCCGTCTCAGAACAGGTTTTCCTAGTGAGACAGGGAACGAATAATATATTGTAATTCATGTATTCTTATTTAATGAACGTCGGGTTGCCGGCACTGAAACTGAAAACTGATAAACATTTTTCATTTCAAGTAAGATTTGTTCTTAAAAATGCAAAAAATAAACAAATTTTGGGTTTCCAAAATAGGCGGTTTTAATATATCATGTTTTCGGTCACTAGATTTAGCATTATATGTCCTCTTAAAAAGGGCGCTATAATTTTTGCCAAATTTGACTATTATTTTGTATGTATGGTAATACCAATAACATCGTATAATATATTCAGATTCTAGTAGGTACCTACCTTAAAAAAAAAAGAATAAAATTACTCTTATCACTTGATATTAGGGATTCTGATAAAAAACATCTCTTCCTCCATATATGTGCAAGCCCTTTACATGATAACTTGGTATGTTTCCGGTAAATACTTGAGCATTTTCGTCATGGAGTGGAGCGCTTTGCACACCCTACATGACGTATCTACTCAAGAAGTTTGCCGTTAACTTCATGTTTTCATGTATATTAAAATAAATTTTATGTTTGAGAATTTTTATTTTATGTTCATAAATAGCTTCGTAAATAATTTTCGGTGTTGTTCCGATTGAAAACTAAAAATTAAATTTGATATTGGCTTTTTCTTGTGTGTATTTTCGTTATTCATCATCCTCAGCGTCGCAACCCTCGATGGGTTTTAGCTGCCTTCAAGAATCTTCTCCACCTTCCAGTTCTGCTGCCCCTTAGCCCAATCTGCGACAACCCCATCCAACCATCGTAGTTTAGGCTTGCCTAAGCTTCTGCTACCAGTTGGGTCATTAAACAACACCCTTTTGGGAGCTCCAGATCATCCATACGGTGTAAATGTCCCAACCAGAGTAGTCTGTTAATCTCAATGAACAGATCATAGAGCTCGGTGTTATATATTTTACCTCATGTTTGACCGTCGTTAATAGGTCCATATATCTGCGTAAGATTTTTCTTTCAAAGGCGTCCAGTCTGTTTTCATCGTGTTTTGTTAATGTCAACTTGTGACTTCAATTATCCAATGAGACAAGGGTAACCCCGGTTAGCTGCAGGAATCCTCTTCCCAATCTCAATGCTCATATCATTCTCCATTTTAACGATGGAACCGATGTATATAAATTGTTTCACTGTTTCAAATGTGTAGTTATTGATGATTATTGAAAATTGGGTGAAGCCGGGTATCATTATGATTGGCAAATACTTTGTTTTTGTCACATTGATTCGAGGTCCCACCCTTCTAGCTGATGACTCCAGAACTGAAAATGCTTCTCGCAGGGATGATTCTGACCATGCAATAATGTTTATATAATCAGCGTATGTCAATATTTGGACTGTCAATTTGGTGTAATCTAAAAATATCATGACGTAAGTACAAAAAAGGTACGGTCACCTAAAATAATGAAATAATCATTTAATATTACGCTATCATTGAAATGTGTAAGATGGAATCGAATTATTTGAGTAAATAACGAAGAATTATGATGCTCATCATCTTAAAAATTGATCACATTAAATAATAGTCCACTGTCCTATAAATTTACGTGATATTCATAAATAAGAGTATAATCATAAAAAAACAGTGACGAGTCACCGTATTTATAAAGATTTCACAGTTTATTATGAAGAAATGTCACTGAAAATACGATGAAGTCCCCTAATTTAGTGTGATAAAATTATGTGAAACTTTTTAAGGTATGGAACATTAATTTATACTACAGTCATATTATTTTATGTGAAACATACTAAATACGATTACAGAATCGTCTTATTTTCAGAGTAAGCATCAAATTTTAATATTAAATCATACTATTTTGAGTGAATTCTACTATAATACGATTACAGAATCTCATGTAAGAGGAATCATATCATTTTGTGTGCTTCCTACAAAAATATGATGACAGCGCACCACACAATATTCTCATTTGCTCATCGTTCATTCAATCAGTCATTCATTTGTTCGGCATGGTGCAGGGTGGTTGTCGACTCGGTCTCGCAGTCTCGCTACAAAACTTCAGTGACGGACAGACACAGGCCAGAATGTTGAGATTGTGTTTTATTTTTAGGAGGCGTTTACATTGTGGAAATTCATTTTAAAAAAATATTAAAATAACATCGTTCTAGAGTTTTTGTGCGAACATAGTGGAAATCCATTTTAAATGAATGAATAAGTGACTTTGTGTTTTTGTGTAGTGTTTTTTGTATTAGCGACCGAACGTTTTCGCCGGGGTGACTTGGCGTTTTCGGGGTTCAAACGAGACTTTCGTAAACGAAACGAAAGTTTCGTTTGGACCTTGAAGACGCCAAGTCGCCTTGGCGAGGGCGTTCGGTCGTTGATGTGAGGAATGTTGCGGGAGAGTGCAAGATTGTTTATTTGTTCAATTAAAATAGCAATGTGGCTTTGTTTGTTTCCACTTACTTGGTTTTGTTCCACAACTATTTTCGGGAACTACCGTTCTCTTTTTCAGTTTAAACCCACCTGAAGAAGAGAGCGGTGGTTCTTGAAACTGGTTGTGTAGTGGGAATAGGTGGGTGGAGGTGGACAGGGTTATATTGTTGTTTTAATATTTTTTTATAATAGGACGTCATTGGATATATGAGGAAGTCATCGAAATTTGTGGACATTGTGGAAATTCATTTTAAAAAATATTAAAATAACATGATTCTAGAGTTTTTGTGTTTACAGAGTGGAAATCCATTTTAAATGAAAAAATAAATAACTTTGTATTTTTCCACAATATTTTTTAAATTAAAGACCGAATGTTTTCGCCAAGGTGACTTGACATCTTCAAGGTTCAAACGAAACTTTCGTAAACGAAAAGAAAAACGAAAGTTTCGTTTAGACCTTGAAAATGCCAAGTCACCTTGGCGAAAACGTTCGGTCGTTAATATAAAAAAATATTGTGGAAAAATACAAAATTATCTATTTATTCAATTAAAATAACAATATAACTTTGTTTACTTCCGCTTACTTATTTTTGTTCCACAACTATTTTCGGGAACTACCGTTCTCTTTTTCAGTTTAAACCCACCTGAAGAAGAGAGCGGTGGTTCTTGAAACTGGTTGTGTAGTGGGAATAGGTGGGTGGAGGTGGACAGGGTTATATTGTTGTTTTAATATTTTTTTATAATAGGACGTCATTGGATATATGAGGAAGTCATCGAAATTTGTGGACATTGTGGAAATTCATTTTAAAAAATATTAAAATAACATGATTCTAGAGTTTTTGTGTTTACAGAGTGGAAATCCATTTTAAATGAAAAAATAAATAACTTTGTATTTTTCCATAATATTTTTTAAATTAACGACCGAATGTTTTCGCCAAGGTGACTTGACATCTTCAAGGTTCAAACCAAACTTTCGTAAACGAAACGAAAAACGAAAGTTTCGTTTAGACCTTGAAAATGCCAAGTCACCTTGGCGAAAACGTTCGGTCGTTAATATAAAAAAATATTGTGGAAAAATACAAAATTATCTATTTATTCAATTAAAATAACAATATAACTTTGTTTACTTCCGCTTACTTATTTTTATTCCACAACTAGTTTCAAGAACTACCGTTCTCTTTTCCAGTTTAAACCCACCTGAAGAAGAGAACGGTGGTTCTTGAAACTTGTTGTGGAATAAAAATAAATAAGTGGAAATAAATAAAGTTATATTGTTATTTTAATATTTTTTTATAATAGGACGTCACTGGATATATGAGGATGTCATCGAAAAATAGTAGGAACAATTAAAGGACGTCACTGTAGATAATAGACCGTCACCGAAAAATAGTAGGAAATATAATAAGACATCACAAGAGATATGAGGAAGTCATCTATTATAATAGGACGTCACTGTAGATAAGAGAACGTCACCGAAAAATAGTAGGAAATATAATAAGACATCACAAGAGATATGAGGAAGTCATCTATAATAATAGGACGTCACTGTAGATAAGAGAACGTCACCGAAAAATAGTAGGAAATATAATAAGACGTCATAGGAGATATGATGAAAGCAAACATAAATAGTAGGAAACATAATCATATCTGATATGCCGTTATCATCATAAATCGTATTATCATCTTAATTTTGATGATATTACTATGCTCCGTACTTATGGTGAATTCACCATACTTTAAGCTGAATTCACGTTATTTATGAATATCAGTTTTCTCAGTGTATATGGTCCCATTTAATTCAATGCCTGAATCCCTTGTGGCTTTTTCCAATGCTATGTTGACAAGAGGCATGCCAGGGCGTCTCCTTGTCTTAAGCCATTGTATGCCCTAAAGCTATCGGATGTGTCTGGTTGTATTTTAATCTGGCATAGTACTTCGGACATTGTATGTCTCACCATATTAGTCAGTTTTGTTGGTATATCAAGATAATTCATTGCCGAGTAGACTTGCTCTCTGTTTATGCTGTCTTAAGCCGCCCTAAAATCCGCAAACAAGAGTGATGTGTGTCGATGTTACGAGTAAGTTCACGTCTCTTCTGTAATATCTGTCTCAGAACGAATATTTGGTTAACACAGGATTTCCCACTACGAAATCCAGTCTGTTAGCGTCCCAGCTTTCTCTCTACAAATGTTTCAAGTCTCCGAAATATAAAGTTTTATTTTTGTTATTCGTTTAATATTATAAGAGAAAAAAAATATGTTGTGTATTCTATATTAATATAAACTAAGTAAATAATTTATAAATAAAACAAAACTTTTTGAAGAAAAAAAAAACATTTCCACGATCTTCATAGAGGAGAAGCAGAAGAAAAAATCGTCATTAGATAATTGAGGATATCTTATCATTTACTAGGAATTGGCTTTGCAACTTCTTCAGTAATTGTAATATTGTGACTGCTTTTTGTTCATTTGTTTCATAAAGAAATATTTTCATAAAAAGTAATTTTATGTATTATTTATTTATATGCAGATTCATTGGAACAATGCCAACATTAGTTAAGCCCCAAGCTATCAGAAGCAGAGGTCGCTCTTTTATATGATATCGGTGATACTTTGGCTCTTCATTTAGTTATTATTTGTCGCATTGTGCATAGTAATGCGACTGCCGTAATTTGTAAAGAACATTTAAGTTATTATGAACTGAAATATCAAATTTATTTTGAATACAATTCATTTACGGAAAATAATATAGATGCAATAGAAGTACCTACATAAACGATTATCGGCAGGCAATAAAACATTTTTTTCCTTACTATCTGTATTCGAGTCTCGTAAACGTCCACATGAAGACAAAATTCATCCTATATAAGACATGAAATCCGCCGAAGAACTGGATATAATCGAAGGGAGAGTTCTTCGTCGAATCTGCGGTCCTGTGAAAGAAAGAGTGGCGCAAAAGAAGAAACAATGAGTTTGACAATATTTATTTTTAGAGACGTTATATGAGAACAAAATTTTGTTTAAGGAATTCACAAGAAAGATCGCGGAATGACGGAATACTCTTAGGCTGGGTCGGTTCAACAAAAGTATCAATAATAGTATAGTTAAAATACTTTCATTTCATAAAATTATTCAAAATGCGTCGTTCTACAGCATTAGATTTTAATGAAACAACTGGAAACAACCAAAAGCATTGAACAATTTTATGAAATCTAAAGATTTTAGCTATACTTTTACTTTAATCTTTGTTCGAGAAACAGCCTTAGTGAGAAAAGGATAATTACAAAGTAAATGTAGACAATGCAGACGTATTTTCTCTTTTACTCGTGTAATCACACTGTGAAAGACACCGACTTATTTATTTATTTATTTATTATTTATTTACGGCAAATTGCCTTTTACAAACATGAACAACAATTAAGTACACGCATTGAAATTACAAAATAAAATAATAAAACTATCATAAACATAAAAGAAAAAGAAGGTACTGTAACAAAATTAGTAAATATAAAAAATAATATTAAGTGGAAAAAAAAATACAATTTAAAATAAAAGATATAGGTACTTAGGTTGAGACATAAAAATCATTAAAATATACTAAAATAATATACCTACGCACTTAGAAAAAAAAAGAAAAAACAATAATTATCATAAAAAAAAATTAAAAACTGTATAATTAAACAACAAAAATTTTATATAAAAAAATAATAATAATGTAAAGAAAATAAAAGAACTATAAAAACAAACATGTGGGTACATACTTAGGAAAATAAAAACTAAATGATGAAACAAAACAAATAACAAAAAAAATATATTATAATCACATTTATAGTATAATATTATACTATACATGCAAAGTAGGCAAGCAAAAAAAAAATGTATTGCAAATCTTAAAGAAAAAGAAAGAATCTAAATTACAGAAAATTTAAAAAATATCACATTTCAAACGAGATTACATTGTTAGCTGCGATTGACTGTTTTTTATAAAACATTGATGTTAGTTCGTATTTAAATTTGTGAAAGGAAGTGTTAAAATAATCAAATGACCGTGCATATATATTTCCCAAGTTCTGAATTCGATGTATTGGTGTATAATAGTGTGCTAAATTAGTAGTATTTTTACAATAGAATGGAAGATGATTTCTAGTTTTTCTATTTGGTACATTGAAATTTATTAAGAATAGTAATTCTGGACAGTCTAACTGATTATTAATAATTTTAAATAAACATAGTAAATCAAATAATAATCTTCTCTCAGAAAGCTCTAATAAATTTGTTTCTTTAAGTAAATAATAATAATTCAAATTTTCTATTGGTATGTTAAGTCTGTAATTGATATATCTTAGAAGTTTATGTTGGATTTTTTCTACAGTATTACAATGAGAATTGAAATACGGTGACCAAATTGTTGTGTTATATTCAACCTGAGAACGAACAAGTGATGTAAAGAGTATCTTTAAAATATGAATATTATTAAAATCCTTACCAACTCGCAAAACGAAACCTAACAGTTTCATTGCTCTATTACTGATGTTGGTTATATGATTGACAAAGGTAAGTCTTGTATCAAAAATCACCCTCAGATCTTTGATTTCTGATACAGAATTAAGTTTAACGTTATCAATCCTATATTCAAAGATAATAGGGGATTTAATTCTGTAGACTTACCTATATTGAGTTATGAATGTGCGAAAAAGCGAACCCCTCTGCATCGCATTCGCTGCTGTCACAAGCAAATGTGACTTGACACGTATTTGAAATATGTAAATTCTATTTCAATCAGTTTAAGTAGTATTTTTTAGGGTCATGACGATATCGGCGCACACTGTAATATTTTCACAATCTAGCGGAACTTTATTCAAAAATTCAAAAGTAAACAAATCAAAATATATAATATGGACACAGTAGCTAATTAATTAGACTATATGTTTTGATACTTGTTTTCTATTGAACAACATTGGCTATCATATGGCAACCCCGGCAAGTGACGCTTGCGTAGTCCGTAATTCTGACTGTAATTTTGTTCGTAAATTTGAGACATTTTGATCCAGTATAAAGTGAGTTTATTTTAACAAAAGTTTACAAATACACACATATAATTAAAGTTCACACCTACATATTGCTACTTTACAAGGTAAATTCTGAAAAAAATATTCATGTTTTTGGCCAGTTACAAAGCCATTCACTTGCATATGTCAAAATTTTAATATTTTTGAAGAAGTATGACTTTGCTTTGATTTTAGAAAAAGTATCCGAGGGTATCCAACTAGATATTTTTTTTTTAATTGCTTTGATATTTATTCTTTAAGATTTAATAAAATTTAGCTGCCCATATTTGCCCCACTCATACAATTCTTTTTAATTTTCTTTAAGGATAAGTACCTAAAATTAAGAAAAACGAAATATTTGAAGTATGACTTTCAAGTAGCAAAAAAAGATCGAAATAGGTGCATTTCAAATTTCATAATGCAGGAAAACAGACTGGTCTATCTGGAAAACACACTTAGAGAACTGAAAATCTTTGTCAGTAGTCATATTGCCAAAATAACTGTGAAGTAGGTAAAAAATCCAAGAATTTCACTGAAATTTTTGGCTGAATATGAGACATGGTTGGAATTGTCTCCTAAGCTTCTTAAGATGCTACCAACTTCAATTTTGTCAGATTCGCTTTGTTGTATAAGATCATCTAGGCCTAAGAAGTCATTCGAAATATGTACTTCAAAAGTATAAAAGAGATAAATCTGAGAGTAAGTATCTACGAAAACTCAAGAAGAACTAGTGCTTGCCACCGTAGTTAGTCTGAGATTGTCCGGGAAAAAAGATGCTGTCAATCTAGTGAAAGAAGTAGCTTCAGCATCTCCTTCCATAGCTTCTCGAATAAAAGAAAGCGAGAAGAGATTTTTTATGTATTAGATCCAAACTCTCTCCAAATGAAGCTTTGGCGCTAATGGTCAATGTCAAATTGAACACACACCAATCTAACATACTGAGACAGCAGTTGAAGAGTATAAATATAAATATATATCCAGCTTACAGTCTTGTCAAGAAAGAGAAAACAGAGTGCTACCCTCCGCGAGGTTCAATCATAGTATCGTACGTCTCGGCCGACAATTTTGCTCATTATAATAAAAAGTCTTTAGTGAGGTGCCTGGATTAGGTGCCGGGTCATTACGACTTATTTCGAAATGGAGATGTGACGGTAGCTCAGCTCAGAGACGTTAAAAACAGAAATTCGGCGCTGATTACACATAATACAGTGATGAAAATTTGTTATCTATCACTTCGCTTAGTTGACGATTGAATTAACACAGTCATATGGGAAAATTCTCGTCCTAATTCCACCAGATTCTCTAGACATCAACGTTTTATTAAAGTAAAAGAAACTAAAAATATTATAAAATATGAAATATTCCAAATGAAGGAAAAAATCGCAGAACTGGTTCCAACACAATTCATATTTAATAACTCGGCAATACATAGTTTATTTTATTTATATTGACTCTTAGGTAACTGTCAAATGTATATATGTAGGTATTAATTTTATTTTATTTTATTTAACACACATCATATAACAAGTTGCCATATTTTGAAGACTTGTGATGTTTATCGTCTCACAAATCAAGCCTAAAATCACAGTGAAAAAACCGCCACCCACAAAGAATCGAACCCGAAACCCGTAGCTCAGAAGTCAGATGTCTAACTAACTGTACTATTTAAAAAAAAAATACGCCCAAGTTATGCAAATATAGCTAGAATGAATCGTCAATTTCATTTATTTTTTAGATGAAACTCTGTTAATTTGGATAGATTTTAGTTATGTACACACGTAAATAATATATTTATGAACATCAAGGGAAAGTTTCAAAAAAAACTATTCAGTATATCCCGAGATACAAATTAAAGTAGTATACATTGAATAAAGTTCCGCTAGATTGTGAATATATTACAGTGTGCGGCGTCCTCTTAAAATAGATTTCGTAAATATGCTAACTTTGCATATCGGCAGCGTATTTCTCTCTCGTTTCCTCAAAATAAGAATAGTTGTTGAGATGGGCTAATAGGTTGAGATGAGCTAACCATGTACTAAGGGGTCAGGGGAAACCCCCCGTCAGCGGCAAGTCGGTATTTTATGCAAGTTTGATTGGCGGGTCCTGCCGGGCGGCTTGTCTGTACTTATCCAAGTTTGATTAGCGGGATCATGCCTGGCGGCTTATCGGTACTTAATCCAAGTTTGATTGGCGGGGTCCTGCCGGGCGGCTTGTCGGTATTTAATTCAAGTTCGATTTGGCGGCTCACATGTTTGAAGTTGGCCTCATAGTGGCAGAGGTATGAAATATGCTTGATGTCAGTCCTTTGTTTTGTCCGACGAGGAGCCGCTCCGTGGATGAATAGGACTTAAAATCCTATAACATTCCCAATGGAGTGGGGTAGAAGACCTGCGAAAACCTCTCAATGGCCATGTACAATTATGGCTAGGTTACGGCCATAGGGACCAAACCAGTATAGTTGGGGTTGGCCGAAGCCCCACCCTAGGACATATGCCAATTTCGATTAAACAAAAACAACTGCGAGAATCTTCAGAAAAGTAGACTTCATTTTAAAAGCATTCCAAATAGGGCGAATAACCATATATTCGTAAAATAAAACTAGAAAACGTTTTGACCACTACGCTAATTTAGTGGTCTCCGTTTCTAATGAATTGGTGCTTTTGAAAAATACGAGGGCATTAGCAGCATCATCTGATAATAATCGGTATCTTACCAAGTTACCAGATAACGAGAAAACGCGTTCATTTTCTATCGTCTGAGACGTGATAAATCAAAAAATATGTATTAAGATGCAATTTCTTGAATTCTTGACACTTTTTCGTTGTCTCGAAATAGGCCAAATTTCCCAGAAATTCTCGTTTCTATAAGTCTCGACCCGGAACCATAGTTTTGGTTTTGAATTTTGGTAGCTCCAGTGGAAATAAATTGAGCAGGGTATAAATAAGTGTTTATCATTATAATATATCGTATTTGTAAACACTCATTGTATCTTGTATAAATAAATGTTTATCATTATAATATATCGTATTTGTAAACACTCATTGTATCTTGTATAAATAAGTGTTTATCATTATAATATATCGTATTTGTAAACACTCATTGTATCTTGTATAAATAAGTGTTTATCATTATAATATATCGTATTTGTAAACACTCATTGTATCTTGTATAAATAAGTGTTTATCATTATAATATATCGTATTTGTAAACACTCATTGTATCTTGTATAAATAAGTGTTTATCATTATAATATATCGTATTTGTAAACACTCATTGTATCTTGTATAAATAAGTGTTTATCATTATAATATATCGTATTTGTAAACACTCATTGTATCTTGTATAAATAAGTGTTTATCATTATAATATATCGTATTTGTAAACACTCATTGTATCTTGTATAAATAAGTGTTTATCATTATAATATATCGTATTTTTAAACACTCATTGTATCTTGTATAAATAAGTGTTTATCATTATAATATATCGTATTTGTAAACACTCATTGTATCTTGTATAAATAAGTGTTTATCATTATAATATATCGTATTTGTAAACACTCATTGTATCTTGTATAAATAAGTGTTTATCATTATAATATATCGTATTTGTAAACACTCATTGTATCTTGTATAAATAAGTGTTTATCATTATAATATATCGTATTTGTAAACACTCATTGTATCTTGTATAAATAAGTGTTTATCATTATAATATATCGTATTTGTAAACACTCATTGTATCTTGTATAAATAAGTGTTTATCATTATAATATATCGTATTTGTAAACACTCATTGTATCTTGTACAAATGGAGAGTTTATTGTCAAACTTCAATTACCCAGTATAAGTAATACCCGAATAAAAAATATTTTTTTTAAAAATTCTCGTCTCCTGTATATTTTATACACAATTTCTATACCTACTCTATATTCTCGGAGGAAAAAAAATACAAAATGCGTATTTACTGGCAAACGTTCCATTTAATGCGATGTTTTTGGTCATCACAATTAATGCGCCATCATCATTCTAACATACCCCCCACGTAATGTGCGAAGGTTTTAACCTCTACCCAAAATTTTATCTCAATTCTATTGTTGGCCCTTTGCCAAATGTTCCTTCCGTTTATTGCGAATCGCTGTTTTCGCCCGTTTTCATTTGTGCGGTGTTTCGTCCACATTCACCAATAAATATGTTCAACATTGACTGATTTTGCAGGTACACAGGGCCGTCTTTAACATATTCGAGGCCCTGTGCACTTAAGGATAATGGGGTCTACATTATGTTCGCCGTTTACCGAAATTGTGTCGAGAGCTTGAAACTGGAATGTTTATCGAATTTTTTATAGATCATAATGCGTTTGATTCCGATAACACTTCCGACCGGTATTTTACTTAATAGAGCACCCTTCCAGTTGTGGCCACTTACACAGGAATTTTGGCGGGGAATTCAAAGATATTCAATTTCGTCACCATTCGAATAAATCTAAACCAAACAAAATCCCTATCCCATCACTTTGATCTGAGAGTGGACTATTCCAACTGTCGATTTGTTCAAGAGAACTTTTATTCTCTTAACATATCGACAATGTTTCAAGCCAGGATACTCGAGATTTGTATGTAGGGTCTATATTTTTCACGGTTTTTTCCAACTTTGAAGTCAAAAAACACCAACTTAGAGACTTCGCAGCATATATGTTAGGTGTAGAACATTTTGTGTCTCTGTGTGTCCCCCCCTTTATAACTTTTGATCCGCTCAATTTACAGGGATCCAAAATTTCAGAATATATAAATAGTTATAGGCCTACAAAACTTTTATACTCAGAATTTAGAATTTTTGTTTCAGTCAGAGGTTATCAACTTTTGAATTTTTAAATTATTTTTCCATATATCTCAATAACCATATATGCTAGAACACTGAAAATTGATATAAATATAGACAAATACAAAATCTCAAATTTGTTTTTTCAAAATAATTCCAGAGTTTCTCAAACATTTTTTATTAAGAAAAACAATTTTTTTATGATAAATTTATGTGTTTAACTGCCTATATTTCCAAAGTTTTTAAAAATATAATCGAAAAAAGCCGAAACACCCCAACTAGATAATTTAATTTTCTATAAAAAATACATCTCAATTTTTTTTTTAAAAATTTATAAAAATTGGATTTAGTGACGACATTGCTTCATACAATTTGTATGGCAGTCGCCTATACCTATACATAATAATGTAATGTAAGAAGACTTAATAGTTTGATACTTAAATCTTCAAACATACATTCATACATACCATCATGCTGTTTTCATATTCCCTGTAGGAGAAAAGTACTGACCTCCATACTGTCCTATCTTGACATACATACCTACATGTGTTCTATAGAAAACAAAATATCTTAAAATATTCAATAATTTGGATTTAAGTGTTTACAGTTTGGTACTTATTCTTCAACCATACATACTATCGCTATCGACAGTTGGATCTCATGTGTTACATGCAACTAGTTTATAAATAACAAGCACTCATTATCGGCTATCTGTTGGTATTCTGTCAGTAACTAGGGTATTCCATGTATCGCGATGCCCTGAGCACTTGACCAGAGTAGCCAATGGAAAAGAGGGTCCTGGGTACAGAAAATTGAGAGACGGTGTATATTTCAGATGAATTTCCATATTTGAAGGTACGGCAAA
This sequence comes from Molanna angustata, assembly GCA_963576475.1. NCBI lineage: Eukaryota > Metazoa > Arthropoda > Insecta > Trichoptera > Molannidae > Molanna > Molanna angustata. The sequence goes on from OY754971.1 coordinate 24,762,901, forward strand.
TTCATTAGTTGTGTTAACTCCATAATGCTTATATAGGTATAGGTACGTTTATATGACAACTCCCAAGTTAATTGTATTACCAGTATAACTGTAATATTAATATTTATACTGAATATTCATGGGAATTTTGTCGAAGTTTGGGGATTTACGCCACTCAGTTTATTTTTTGCGCTTAATTTATAATGCGTAATTTATGATGTTTTTTTTATTCCTTCATTATTTGACACCAGCAGCTCGATTTTGTATAAACAACATTATAATAAACACTCCTTGCACCCTGCGCAAGTGGCGTTAAGTACCTACTTTATATGTGGTTTACGCTCGTATAGTGCGTTCACTATAATAACTCCTTTCGTGTTTTTGTGTTATTATATTGAATGCACTATAAACGCAATGTATTTTTGTAGGTATTAACGCAAACAATAACCTCGAGTATTTTGATAGGGTTAAGAAAAGGAAAAAAATCGCTGACAAAATACGGATAGCCTAGTTTGTACACCATTTTTTTGTTTTTGACACATCATGTACTGATGGTTTGTCTAGTATTCACACCAATTTAGTTATTTTTTTCTAATATTTTAGTTACTTTATTTAATATATAATGCAACTGGCTCACGCCAGTCACAATTATAACTACATACAAACCTAACCAACCTATTTTTACCAAACATTTGTAGGTTAAGTTAAAAAAAATCGATGTACATCCTAGGATATCCACAAAATACCAAAAACATACATCACGTTTACGAGCATAAACCACAGATAAAATAGTATTTAACTCCTATCTTCTCTCATGGTGTTTATACAAAATCCATAGATATTCATATAATATACTAGATGTCGCAGTTAGCAAATTTTGTATCAATCGAAGTGAGTATTTTTTTCCGCGGGACTTTTGACAACATGGTGGGCAGACCACATCGTTTTTCTATAAAGAATAACGACTAATGTGAATTGTTTTCGGATTTATTTGTCGAAAAAACGCTTTGTTCATTAAGATTTACAGAACAGTTATCTAGGAAGTGTTGAAATGTATGGAAAACTGCAATATGTTGCCAACTAAGACGTCAAATGCGCGATATATGTACCATGACTCACTCATTGCACGGAGTAACAAAGAGTACATTATAATACCTATGCGGAGTACTCCATCTAGTAGGTATATTATATGAAAATCTAAGACAAAATCGAGCTTCTATGTAAATAATTTAATGATATATTTTAAATTATAACTTAAAAAAAGATATAAGTAGGCACTAACTTAATAAATTTAATTATTCACTCACTAACTTACTCAATTCTATAAATATTAAATTAATGATTAAAAACAGAATTCTGCTCATAAAATCATAATATTATATAATCAATTTATTTTCATCTCGATTATGCGTTGTTTTCAGAATCTTTGTTCCTGCCATAGCTGTTTATTCTATAATGTATAGCTATGTTTCACTACATATGTTTTTATTTCTTTTTCATTGCGTTAACTAGCGCATAATATGCTGAAACAATCGTCTTTGTAACGAATATATTTGTTAAGTACTAAACAAAAAAATATAAAGCATTCTAATTCATTTGTATTCCAACTGTCGATTTGTTCAGGAGAACTTTGTTCTCTTAACATATCGACAATGTATCAAGCCAGAATACGCGAGAATTGTATGGAGAGGTCTACTTTTTTCATGGATTTTCCAACTTTGAAGTCAAAAAACACCAACTTAGAGGCTTCGCAGCATATATGTTCCATACACGGATTTACTCAGAATTCGGAGTAGAACATTTCGTGTGTCTGTGTGTGTGTGTCTGTGTGTCCGTCCCCCCCTTATAACTTTTGATCCGCTCAATTTACAGAGCCTAAAATTTCAGAATATATAAACAGTTACAGGCCTACAAAACTTTTATACTCGGAATTTTGAATTTTTGTTTCAGTCAGGGGTTATCAACTTTTGAATTTTTATTTTATTTTTCCATATATCTCAGAAACCATAAACGGTAGAACGCTAAAAATTGGTACAAACATAGACAAATACAAAATCTCAAATTAGTTCTTTCAAAAAAATTCCAGGGTTTCTCAAACATTTTTTATTAAGAAAAATATTTTTTTTATGATAAATTTATGAGTTTAACTGCCTATATTTCCAAAACTTTTACAATTATCGAAAAAAGCCGAAACACCCCAACTAGATAATTTAATTTTCTATAAAAAATATTAACATTGTAGTAGAAGATCTCAATTTTTTTTTAACAATTTTTTTAAAAATTGAATTTAGTGACGACATCGCTTCATACATTTTGTATGGCAGTCGCCTATACACAATATGTAAGAAGACTTAATAGTTTGTTACTTCATCTCCAAACATACATACATACCATCATGCAATTTGCATATTCTGGGTAGGAAAAAGGATCTTCTTCCATACTATCCTATCTTGACATACATACCTACATATGTTGTATAGAAAACAAAATATCTGAAAATATTCAATAATTTGTATCTATGGGTTTATAGTTTGGTACATATTCTTCAACTATACATACTATCGCTATCGACAGTTGGATCTCATGTGTTACATGCAACTAGTTTATTATAGTATGAGACAATTTGCCTACCAAACATATTTCATAAATGCTTTTTATATTTATGATTCTAAAAGTAAAATTAATTTAAATTAAAATATGTTCCTCCTGAAGCGTATAAATTGAATAGATTAATATTCTGAAGATTTTGTGTTTATAAATAACGAGAATAAATTATTTTCCGCGGATTTTGTCCCGACATTAAATACGGCAAAATTATGTTTTCTCAGCGTATTATTAACGAGAAAAAGTTCCCTCATTAGTAAGTTGATGATTATATTTGTCTTGGAGACTATTTAATTTACAACGATAATTTCCTAGGTACTTACTTCTTTTATTTTTATCTTATTGTGACTTCCAAAATTTCAAATACGTGGGTATTTTAGAATTAGAAATCTTAGTGTTTTTTTTTATTTATTTACCAATCTTTATTTATAGATTCGTAGTTAATAGACAAACTGATTAATCGTGAATGAAGAATATTTTTTTTAACTGAACAATTAATCAATATTTTTTACAACGTATGATCGCTGATTTCACTGATGGTATTTAGTACAACTTTTTAATGTACTTATTGTTTTTTTTATAATATCATAAAGATTAGTTTATAGGTTTATACCATTAGTTTGGTCACTAAGTTTTATGCAAATAAATTTAAAAGTTAATTATGCCCAGTGCTACCTATGAATTTGGATTCATATCAGAATATTAAGTTCTAGAAAAATCAGGTTTTTCTCATCAGACAACAAATCGGATTGACCTCGATTTTAATTTTATGCAAAGAGCAATTCTCAAATCAAATGGCACTCTTTAGTAAGCTTTGTATGACCATGGAATCATGGCTTAGATGCAATCATCGTTAAGAAACCTACTATGGAGGGAGTTCTTATAGGTATTGTAAAGCTGCGTTAGCGTTAAATAATCAAATCGTCCTTACTTAATAACATCATGTGATTATCATGAAACTTCCATTCCAAAAGCTATGCGGTAGGGTTGGTTCAAATTAAAATATTATGTTTCACAAAAATAATACAAATGTATTTTATCTTGCATCCAGTTTACCTATTCTCCCCTACTATGCAATAGTGCACTAAAATATATTTTGAATTAAGAATCGGAATTCCGTTTTAAACAAAACTTGACTCTCCACTACTACGGAATAGTGGAGAGTCATGATTTCATAATTTTTAAGCTTTTTTTTTACATCAATTTCTTAACGGGTATCATGTAGAGAGGGCATACTTTGTGATTCTTCGTGTTGTTTTTGTGTGTATGCCGTACACAAATATGAAAATTTGTGTCCTCTGTACTGCTCAAACTAAAAGGCCGATGAACTCATATTGATACCATATATGTTAAGTAGGTACGTTAACTTATGTATGTCAAGATAGGACAGTATGGAGGTCAGTCCTCTTTTCCTACCCGGAATATGAAAACAGCATGATGGTTCTGTATGTATGTTTGGAGATTTAAGTATCAAACTATTAAGTCTTCTTACATATTGTGTATAGGCGACTACCATACATATTGTATGAAGCAATGTCGTCACTAAATTCAATTTTTATAAAAATTGTTAAAAAAAAATTGAGATGTGCTAATACAATGTTTATATTTTTTTATATAAAATTAAATTATCTAGTTGGGGTGTTTCGGCTTTTTTCGATATTTTTTTAAAAAAATGGAAATATAGGCAGTTAAACTCATAAATTTATCATAAATAACATATTTTTCTTAATAAAAAATGTTTGAGAAACCCTGGAATTTAAAAAAAAAAACAAATTTGAGATTTTGTATTTGTCTATCTTTATCCCAATTTTCAGCGTTCTAGCTTTTATGGTTTCTGACATATATGAAAAAATAAAGTAAAAATTCAAAAGTTGATAACCCCTGACTGAAACAAAAATTCACAATTCTGAATATAAAAGTTTTGTAGGCCTATAACTGTTTATATATTCTGAAAATTTGGGCTCTGTAAATTGAGTGGATCAAAAGTTATAAGGGGACACACACACACACCCACACAAAACTCACATAAAATGTTCTACTCCGAATTCTGAGTAAATCCATGTATGGGAACATATATGCTGCGAGGCCTCTAGTTGGTGTTATTAGCATGCAAAAAGTCCACTACACCATACAAAATTTTCCTTCGTACACGCATCTTGGCTTAATAATGTTGATTCATTAAGAGAATTGAATTCTCATGAACGAATCGACAGTTGGAAAACAGTTTATTTACTTTTCACTACTATGAATGTAATAGTATTCATACTATCATGCCATCTTCCTCATGGGGTAGGTAGAGATAACCAAAAACCGTATTCTTCTATCTTGACACATTCATTTATTCTCATACATGATCGTCCATATACCCGTCAATTTTCGTACATAGTGGATCCATGAGGTCTGCTTCCTGCAAACACCCCATTTTCTCTCGATAATCAGATACAGTAATTCATATTACTCCCCGTTAAGTATCCAACACAACATTTTCCGGAGTTTGGTTTTTGTCAACATCTCTCTTTTAAATTCTGACTAACGTTTTAAAACTGTCAAATCATAACTCTCCACTAATTCTCATCGTAAGAAAATGCTTTTTTGGTTTTGTACCGATATAATTTTGGAAATAGTATAATAATGTACCCTGGCTACAACCCTACTGTACAGCAGCATGATTCTCATAATATCGCTGGCAGGGCCGCATTTAGGTTTTTGTTAACTGCGAGAGCCCTAATGCTCATATGTAAGTGCCGTCTTTCTGCAAATGGACGGACCTCCGTTAATACATTATACACACACAATGGCAAGGGAAATACCTTTTAGGCTTAAACCCAAATATAGATTAATCCATATTCTAAATTCAGGTTCGACCACTTAAGCTGATACATTTGAACGAAAGTAAACTTATGGATATGAGAGATGTTCATTTGAATATTATGGGATTAAAGGAAACTTCCATAAAAAAGAGACCCGATTTCAATACTATATTAGTCTGGAATATATGATAAGATATATCATGAGAAAGATGAAAATAAATTCCTTTGATATGTCATAATAATATCGGTTGTATGACATAAAAAAGTCAGTGATGAACGTCATTTATTTTTTTAGAATCGTCGTTATCGTTAAATGTATCGTTTAGTACATAAGTATGTAGATACACGAATACCCCGTATTCAGTAACTATTGGAACTAAATTAGGAATGTTCTAAAATTGTAGATTTTAAATTAACGGTCTTATTTCAGCGTTATAAAATATCAACTTGGACTAAATGGAATAGGAACATACCTATTTCGGCCGGAATGTCCTTAAAAAAATACTGAATCAGGTGTATTATGAAATTTATGAATAATTATGAAGTTTTCATCATCTTCATAATTATTCAAAATACGTCTAATTCATAATTATTTCTACAGTTTGGAAGCCGCATCAATCGACAGATTGAAAACTGCTGATACGTCTAATTCAGTAAATTTATAAGAACGTTCCGGCCAATATATGTACGTTCCTATTCCATTTAGTCCAAGTTGATATTTTTTAACGCTGAAATAAGACCGTAAATCTAAAATCTACAATTTTAGTACGTTCCTATTTTAGTTACAATAGTTTCTGAATACGGTGTATTTAGGAGCAGAGATGCTATATTTATGTTCTTAGACGTATGAAAGTAAAATAATCACTATCGGCCGTGATGGTTTGTCAAGATGTTTGGAAAAATATTTGAACAAAGGTACTCACAATATAATTCCGTACCTGATCGACCCTCCCTTAATGGCGTGACCGGACTTAGCTGATAACCAGTCCTAAGGTATTTTCCACTGGTATATTTACTCCCCGGGGGTAGAAAAGCTTCCGTTTTGGACACGAATTGGCAACAATCGTCTTATTAATGTGTCTATTTCGTTCTATTGTGCCTTGAACCATTTCGATCTTTATCGAGAATGATCGCGATCAAACTACACGGAAATTGCGGAACGGAGAAATAAAGTTACGTAGCGAAGGCTGAAATTTATAATAATTAAAAAATATTGTTTAATTTTTTAACACGAATGTGTACGTGTTCTCTGTGTTGACATTCTGTAATGTAGGTACTAAATACAACCTTATCGCGTGTAGAGGGCACTTACTACTGGTTAAAGGAAGGTCTTATTATACCTCTGGGAATTTGTGTATTTTATGACATTTCTCTATTTTTGGTCGTATCAGATATTTTGATGTTATTTATTATTGTGTAATGGCTTTATTTTGAGGTATCCATTAATTGATTTCCCATAAAAATAGATTTTTTGTTGCTTCCTATGTTAATTTCATATCATCTAGATAAAACGCCTAGATTTTCGCAAAATGTATAACACTTTAGAAATTTTGTTATTGATTATATTTTTTTACTGAAAAATGATAATTATTCACATCATAAATATTTTTAAAGTAAAGTAAGCGCAATAAATTTACGAGCCAACAACCCATATTATTAATATTTTCCGAATTAACTTTTTGGCACATTTAAAAAAAAATTGTTTAATGATTCTTAAGTTTTTGTGTTGACAGAGTGGATATCCATTTTAAAATTGATGAACAAATATATTCCAAAGTATTTTTCTACAAAAATTCGATTATAATGACCGAATTTTTCGCCGAGGTGGCTCGGAATTATCAAGGTGAATTTCATTATCAATGAAAGTAACCAATTTCAACAAAAATTTATGGTGTTGCCACTTGTGTGGGCGGAGTTACAATGATTTTACAGGTGGCAATGCTGTAAATGTTGTAGTGTAGGATGATTTTTGTTTAAATTGGTTAGTTTAATTTTTGACCTTGATAATGCTGAGCCACCTCGGCGAAAACGTTTGGTCATTATAATCAAATTTTTGTGGAAAAATACTTTGGTATATATTTGTTCATTAATTTTTAATTGGTTAAAATTCACTTTAGACTGCAAATCAACTATTTGATACGACGGCTTATCCATACTGAAGAAGAAGCGGTTGCTTCAAAACAAATAACTTTTAGGTGGTTCAAATAAAGTAAATTGTATAAATCAAAACCTGATTTCACACCCAAATAGAATATCTTTTTTTATAATAAGCCTAAATTAGGTATAATTTTCGCCAAATATCTTGAACGAGCTTCCAGTTGCGCAGAGGGCAAATTTGTGTATTTTTGCTATGTTGGTTTAGGTGCAAATTGCCCCCTTCTTGGCTAAAAGTTCAAGTTATTTGGTGACATTAAGAGATTATTTATAAATGATCATTTTCTCATATTATTTTTTTATGAAATTGCTTCAGGCATTTCTTCACTGGCGTCATGCGGTACACCAGAAGAGCTGCCAGAACTTCCAGCCCAGGACGAGCAAAGGCTCCGGAGAGCGGCGCGTCTTTTGCAACAGAGGCTTGTTCTACGCCAATGGCTTTTGCAGCACCGACTTCAACACATATACACCAGGTAACATTTTTTAAAGAATGAATCATTGTGAAAAGTACATATACATCCTCATACATTACCTAAATTAAGAATAAATGCTTGTGCTATAGGCAAAAGAAATTTACTAACCCAGTGTTATGCCTGTTCTGCCACTGATCCAGGATCTTATTATCTCATTATACAATAACGATCATCCAATTCAAATTAGAGTAGAGCCTCAATAATTCGAACACCCTTGCTTACCGGGTTTCTTGTAACAGCATCCCCTCGAGTCCTAGCCCTCTTAGGAAGTTTAGGATCCGCATGGGATTCAATGAGGGTATGGATCCAATGTCCATTTGGGGCCTGCCCAAGGTCCTCATTCTAACTTGTGTCACAGCAACACACTGCACGAGGAGGTGGTGTGGCGTTTCCGTCCCCTCCCTACAGAATCTGCATGTTCCGTCTTCTTCTAGTCCTATTTTCCGCAGATGTTCCCCAAATCTACAATGGCCTGTGAGGAACCCTGTCAGAGTTTTTAAGGCTTTCCTGCCCAGGCTCAAACATGTTCTGGACCTTTTTCGGTCATAATTACCGAGCAGGTCCTTAGCCTGCCTGAGCCCCGGGAGTTCAATCCAGTAGCTAGATCTCACTTTCTCCGTAATTCTCTTTACTTCTGCCTGAAAATATGAATTTCCTAGGCCGCAGAATGGCTCTGGTCCTATCAGATGCTCTCTCGCACCCTTCCTGGCGAGTCTATCAGCTCGCTCATTTCCTTCGACGCCCATATGCCCTGGTACCCAGAGCAGGGAGACCTTATTATTCTTGCCTAGTTCATTGAGTTTTGTTAGGCATTCCCAATAAAATTGCTGAGGGATAGTGGGGGTTGTTAAAATTAGCTGGGTTTCAGATTGTCAAGGTTCTACTCTAAGTACAATGTCACAGAAAATTCTCTCTGTAACAAAACAATTTTTAGCAGTAATTATTTATTCCAATAAATTCTTGAATGGGTAAAATTGTTGATGAAGAATACAAAAATATTGTATATTTTTACTTATAACGTAAATATATTTAAATTTTGTTGAAAATATATAATAATAGTTTTTCACATAACTTTGTTCTCCTGGGGGGCAAGTCTAGTTAATCGTCAAAATCAAAACCCTCCATGTTTACCCATATCATGGATATAATTATCATATGGAGTTCTATAAAATCTTAAGAAATTATAGAACTCCATATATGATATGGGTAAACATGGAGGGTTTTGATTTCGACGATTGACCAGACTTGCGCCCCTGAACTGTTATGTCACTATGAACACTTCAATAAAATTTTTAGGGTAGACAAGAAACTCCATTCCCATTAATAAAAAAATGTGTTACTTAGGTATTTGAATACATACATAGTTATTTAAATTAGGGATTTTTTTAACTATTATACAATTTTGATTATTCAAAATCTACATAGGTCACTCTGTACATAGAAAGGGATGCAATTCATTAAAAATATACTCAAGAGTCAAATTGTTTGCATTTTGTCTGTGGTTTCACTGTACAACTAAACATTTATTTGCACAATTCCAGGCTACTGAGCCTAGATGTAACCTCGTTAGAAGATGTGTACTGGCTGGAGGACTCGAGTGCGGGACAAGTGCTGGGTGCCAGGGAATTGGAAGGTTGGGCTGCCGCTCGGAGAGGCTTACCGACTCATCAGGAAGGACTGAGGGCACTCAAGGAAGATCTCTGGAGCACTGTTGTAAAAAACAGCCGACATCAAGATGCTTGGACGTGGGGTATTATTTTTTTCATTTTTAGTTTTATTTTATAGTTGGTGTTTTAACAATATGCACTGATTTGTTTTATACCAATCAATCAATCTTCTTCTTCATCTTGGGTTAGATCATATGACCAGTTTGTGAAGTTGTACTGTCCTGTGAGGAGGAAGTCCAGCTGTACTTCCATCTCTTTGGCGGTCTTCTGGGTAGTCTTATATTGTCGGGGTTTTCCATCTTTGCAATTTTGACAGTTCTATTGTTATGCATACGATCAACGTGGGCTCTCCAGAAGTGCCTGACACCATACCATCACCATCAATGAATTATTTATCAACATGTATATAAAGGCTGGCGACCTGCCATTGACTAGGTTTTTCACTGATTTTGACATTTTTGCTAGTGAGATAAAATTGTATTTTATGTTTTAATAGTAAGATAACTTGTAGCATGTATTAGAATGTAGTGTTGACTATTATCTTCTAATTTTATATTATGGGATATAGGTATTACCACTAGATGAAAAATGATTTAGTACTTGAATACCAAAGATGCAAAAGTACCTATGTGTTTAGTAAACTCCAACTTAGATTGAAATATAACCAACCTTAAAAAAGATTTTAAAGGAAATCAAGAGAAATCATGTAACAGTTTCATAAATTACTGAAATCACTTCTTCTCTGCAGTTTTTGGTCATTTTTCAATAAGGATTTGTTTGTTGTAATAATTGTATTATTTATAAACAAGCTACATCATACCTACTTTTTATTTATTTTTTTAAATTTTAATGGATGCAAGGTTGGTGCTTAAACACACATACTGAATGAACCATTCTCTTTCAAAATCCAATTCAATCCAAAAAAAAATCCAATTTTTGCGTATATGCAATGTTGAAAAAATGTTTGTCAATAAAAATATCATTTGACTCCCGAAAGGGAAAAAAAACAATGTTTTCGTATATGCAATTAAAAAAATATTCGACAATATGATTTTTGGCTTTTTAAAGAAATAGATAATATATTATATTTTCAGGTGGTATGTTAGTGGTGTCTGTATCAGTGGCAGGTTTGGTAACTCTGGCAGCCATGACACAACCTTCCTTAGCACCGGAAGCCAAACATTCCCTTCTACAGTATGTCACAGGAAAATATTTACATCCACCAAACTGCAAAGTAAGATTACATTTTACATAGTAATTGTTGAATGCATATTCTTCTGTTGTCTTTTTATCTGTGGTTTGTGTTGCAATGGTTAATGTTTAAATTTGTCAATATTTCACTATAATTTTAATTTATTACATATATGTAGTTATAATCTTCTCAAAATATGCTTGTTTTTATTATTTTCTTTATAACAAAACACCGTGTAGGTATGTATTTATAATCTTCAGACAGTAATCAATTAATTTCTCTATATATTTCACCCTACATTATTTTATTAATATATTTTTTAATAATCAAGTATTTTCTCTTCGTCAAGTCCATGCTATTTTTCCATAGTAAATGGAATTCCTTAAAATATTTTTAGGTAGATAATAATTTAAACAGTTTTAGATATTAAATGTGTGTTTTTGACAAAAACTTTTCTCAGTACATTATTTTATTTGTATCTTAATTACTTACCTGCACCCTCTACAAGTCGCCAAATGACAATATCTTCAAACTAAGCCCAAAGAAGCATAAAATTAACAATATATGTAAATTTGATTACAAGTGGTAAGTTTTTTTTTGACAATTTAATGTCTCAATAGAAACAAAGTTGGAATATTATAGGAGAACCAGGAAATAAAAGCACCTACAAGACTTACGACCTGTCATCGTCTAGTTTACGTGATCACTTTAAGCGCTTGTGCAATGTTCACCAATTATGCCTTTTATGGAGTTCCCTTATCAATCTAAAATTTGAAAGTTCTATATATGTTACTTATCAATATCTGAGTGCTAAATAATAAGCTGATAACACTATCGCCATCTATGGAAGTGATGGAGATACTTTTTTGCGGATATACCTATGTATATGCAATCATAAAATATTTGAACGGAATGATTATTTATGTTTATGTAGATATATAATAAATATAAAATAAAAAATACTTGGTTTTCCTTCTATTAAATTTAATTGAATATCAACGCGTTTTGTGCAAGACGCATCGTCAGAATAATACTCTACAAGCACTGTTGAAAAATAAGTTATATAATGCAAATGAATCTATACAAATAATAATCAACGCTTCTTTGCACCCTGCGCATGGGGGGAGTCTATTCATCATTATCTATGTCTCCACATCCTTTTGCCAGCCTTGGTCTCCTCCAGCGTTCCTCGCCATATCCCTCTATCCTGACATGCTCCCCTCCAGTTCCTTACACCAACAGCCTCCACATCCCGTTGCATGCCATCCAGCCATCGGAGTTTGGGTCTACCAACGTTTCATCTACCTTGTGGCTTTGTGTGCAGAATCCTCTTTGGCACTCTTTCATCACCCATTCTTTCCACGTGTCCTGCCCATCTTAGCCTCCCTATTTTTATCACCTTTATAATGTTGGTCTCATTATAAATATTGTTGATCTCATTGTTGTGTCGTATTCTCCAAGCTCCGTTTACCTCCACAGGTCCGAATATCTTTCCAAGTGTTTTTCTCTCGAATACTAGTAGAGACAATTCATCTTTTTTACTCAATACCCAGCATTCAGAACCATAAGTTAGTACGGGTCGTAGCAACCTTTTATAAATTGTAACTTTTGTTTTTCTAGACATCCTCCGAGATGCCAGATGTGTTCTCAAATCAAAGAAGCATATATATCCTGCGCTTAAATTCAATGGATGTTTCATTTATGTTAGTCACAATTGATTCCATAAGTAAAGCTTTCAGCAGACTCTATTGTGTGGGCGCTTAGGCGAATCTATTGCCGTATGGCAATTTCTTTTCAACTAACCAATGTTTCCAGTCCAGAGAAGCAATATTTGCGTGAGAAATGAATTTAAATAATTTTTCACTCTGTTGAAGATCGAACCCAAAACGCCCGCACAGGCTAATTGGTACTTTGTGATACCACAGTGGGGCCGTCCTCCCCCTTATGCACTCTGAACCAGCCTGAGTGGCTAATGAATGTCATAACGTCTTCGATATTGGCTGACACTATGCCCATTAGAGCATCATAGAAGAAACTTCCCAAGGAATCTCTCCCACTTCTAGAGAGAGCAGGACAGTGACAGAGGAAGTGGACCACAGTCTCTTCTTCCTCTTGGTCTTGGTATGCTCTGCATTAATCATACGCCTCCAGCCCTATAGCCTTCTGGCATGCATAAGTGTGGTTAAACCAATGAATTATGCAGACATTTGGTAGTTATAATTTTAAATATCTTAAATATAATCTTAATTTATTTAATAACAAAGGAAGGTACATGTCTAACCCATCAGTTTCAATAATGGTGAATATGTATGATCAATTAGTTTTTATTGTTTATTTATCTTTTTGTACATAATTTAAACAAATACAATATCGTCGATAATTGAATTTGATAGAACGAAAACCAAGTATATTTTTATTTTATATTTATAATGTATCTACACTACATACAATGGATTTCTATCATGAATTGTGGATGGACAAACTAAACTTCATAGTTTATATTTATTTTCAGGTGGAATGGGAATGGACAGAACCCCAATCAGTTGGCAGCACTGTATGTTTTACAGTAAAGTTTTATCAACGTAATGGTCAGCCATATCCAATATGTGATACAGATCAACTGTGCGTAACTGTGTCCCATGGTGCCAGAAAGGTAATCATACTATTCTTTAGATCAGTGATGGGAAAGTAATAATTAGTGTCCGACCGAAACAGGATTTTCTACCGAAACCGAAAACGATCCCGAATCTTCGGTATTTCTAGCAGTTTCGGCCGAAACCGAAACCGAAACTTTTTTAGACAGTTAAAAATCTATTATCTACTGAAATTTGGCTTATTGACAGTTAACACGTGTTCAATGAAATTAAAAACATTACTTGAAGTAAGTATGTGGAAAAATATTTTTTATTTCTGCTAATAAAAAAACGAAATATCATTAATAAATTAATAGATTACTTTAGTAATCGTAATTAAAAAGCCTAATATTGTACGCAGTTTTTCTACATTTTTTCCCTGCGGCTGGCCGGCGAACTAACTGATGAACTGATTGATGGTGGCGGGTGACACTCGAGTCACGAACTTACCCGAAGGCAGCCGAACGACGCGCGATAATTCACGAACGCAAGTTTCGGTGCGGCCGAAGGTTCGGCAGATTTTCTGCCGAAACCGAAACTAGATTTTATTGCCGAAACCGAAACCGAACCTTCTGTCGGTCACTAGTAATAATATGATATGTGTACCAGATAGGATTACATATATTTGACTCGCGACATATAAATAAAAAAAAATTTCTATGCATTAATTATTTCCTGTTCCTTAAAAGATTGCCCATCACTGCATTAGACTTCAGTGTTTGTTGTGTAACGGAAATATTGTCGAAATACAACATTGTTGTTTATTTATTTTAATTTTTTTATTATGTTTAAAACAGTTCTTATCGTTTTTATACAAGCACATTTACAATTTTATAAAATAAAAATCAATTAGTTTGCACTGCAATATTTTATTACATTTCTTCTGTAAGTGGAGGTCTGTAAACAAATCAATACATGGTGCTGATTTTATCACTTTATAAAAAAAGATCTTTTTATTTAAATAACATATAAGTTTAATTTAGTTTTTTTCACAGAACGGAAATACAAATATTATGAAATCAAACATAGTTATAAGATTTTTTTAAGCTGTTATCCTTTTTTTCAGATAAGCACTGTATGCGAATTAGGTTCTCCTACTGATCCAAACAACGCCAACATAGCTAAAGTAAAATTTACTGTAAGAACTTCAGGAACATACAATATTTCAGTCATGATTGGTAAGAAATTTCAGATCAATTCAAGTGTTTAATATTTATAGAGTATTTTTTATTCTAAAAAAAATATTTTATCTTTTTAGGAAGCGTTCCAATATCTGGCAGCCCTTTTCAAAAATCCTTTGTTTCTGGTGCGGTTGATCCCAGAAAGAGTGTGGTAGTTCGACATACGGCCACATTGGTTTGCACCCAAAATACACCCCACAATATACATGTACAGCCCAGAGATACTTTCAATAATCCCTGCACATTCCAATCCAGTGATAATCCCACAGAAGTAAGCCTTATTTATTTTTATTATAATATGACATTAATTTATGATGTTAATTTATGTGTTTAAAAAATTGTTATGCCTATCACGCAATTGTATACAACAACTTTTATCTTGAACTTATTAACTCTATGATATCTTTTCATATACATGTAATTTGTTTAAAATGAGAAATCTCCTTCGTAATTATAACATCAACCTGAAACTAATCAAAGGATGATCAAATGCTATGTATAGTCGGTCCTGCTATTTGGTGTTGCCTGGAGGTTTAATGAAATGTGGATTCACCGTAGGATTCTAAAGATATCCTGGACCGACATAATGAGAAACGTTGAATTCTTGCGTAGAACTAATACTGACTGACAGTTGTTCACAACAGTCATGCTCTGTAAGACTTCATATTTTGGTCTTATAATGAGAGGAGAGAAATATCCAATCCATTAGTTGATCATAAAGGGGAAGATTGAGGGCCTTAGGAGCAGCAGGAAGCAGATGTCCTGGCCCCAAATATTCGGGAATGGACAGGAATGAGGCATGTGGAGAACTTGTTCTGCACCGCACAGAACAGAGGGAGTTTCTCCCAAGTGATCGTCAATGTCGGGGGGGGGGGGGGGACACACGGCCCGACAGGATACATGAAAAAGAAATGACTTTAAATATATTTTGTAAATACAGTACAATCTCACTTATCCGGCACTTCACTATACTGGCCCATTCTGTAATCTGGCACTGGAATATTTAAAAGAGGTAGATTTCTGCTTTGTCATGGACACGTTAAATATAATCTCCAATCAATAATTTTAATTTTCCGTTAAACGGGCACTCTTGTGTTTTATTAGTGCCTGTAAAGTGAAGTTGTACTACAGGGACCGAGGTATCAAGTGTTGTTACCAAATGAAAACATGACAACTTGCCCATTTTTTTAAATTATCATTTGAAATTTTGGAGAAATATTGAAAAATGATAATCTTGAATTTCGACTCATTGTTCGATATGGTCACAATGATGCCGAGTTTGGTGAAGAACGCACCACACGTTTTAGAGCATCATCGATATAAACAATTGTTTATTACTATGCAGTATCATCTTACAATTAATTAAATTTAATAAAACACTACTTTGGGCCGGTATTACAGTCTCAGTTTAAGAGCTAAACTCAAGTTTTACAAAAATATAGCGTATTACAGTGTCCGTTTAGGCCTAATCTTCCTTCAAATACGTCACTAAAACGACAAATATTTAACTCAATTTTTCTTACGGATTAAGTACTTAACGATGCGTCAATTTTCATTTGCTAGGCAACTTGTGTAGTTTCAGTTTCTATCACTAGAGGCGTTAGACAACGAGTGTAGTTTCAGTATTCTATCACTAGAGGCGTTAGTTGTATCAACGGTGAAGCCACACAACAAAATTGAACAAAAAAGTGAAACTTAAGATCTTGGTGTCATTTTCGATTCTAAGCTCCTATTTGACAAGCATGTGGACTTTATAACATCCAAAGCTGTCAGAATGCTCGGTTTCCTGCTGCGCTTATGCAAACATTTTCAAAACCCACAAACCCTTAGGATTCTATACTATGCTTATGTTCGAAGTCAACTAGAATACGCGTCACAAATTTGGAATCCCCAATATACTACCTATATAGAAAAAATTGAGAAAGTGCAACGCAAGTTTATAAGGTACCTTAACTATCGTACTTTCAATCAATTTGATACATACAAGGAAGCCCTGGACTTCCACAAACTTGCACCTCTGGTAAATAGAAGGTTATGTGCTGATCAACTTATGTTGTATAAAATATTAAATGGCCTCCTTGACTGCTCTTCTCTTCTATCCCAAATTAACTTTCACGCTCCCACTAGGTCAACACGGCAATCTACTCTATTTCATGTCCCAATAAGTAGCACTAATTTCGCAAAAAACAACTTCATATCCAGATCATGCCAATCCTACAACACTAAATTCAGCGAAATAGACCTTTTCAATATCAACCTTGTCTCCTTAAAAAAACAATTACATATACGTTCCTTATCTGAAATATAACGTAGTGGTGATGAGTGATGAAGGTCAGGATGGAACCATATGTGTACAAGTAGGTCAAAGCGGCTCCTTCTTTTTTTTTTCCCAATGTCCCTCCCACAAAGACCACCTCCCACCCCCCCCCCCCCTTTTTCTTCAATTCGCAGACGTCTTTTTTCTTTTTGTTTTTTTTTTTGCTTCTCCTGTTTACTTCTTTGCTCTTGATATATATACATTTATTTTTATCCACTTTTCATGTTGAACATTAGCTCGTATCTATTATTTGTGAACACGTGAAAACCTTTAACTGGTGTATGTTATAATTATTGTTTTCCTATGCATTTTATTCATTTGTATGTACTGTTGGTTTTCCATTGTAATAAAAAAAAAATAAATAAATAAAAATAAATAAAAACAAACTGACAGCCATATTGAAACGAACATGGGCATTTAAAAACATAATTTTGGTGAAAAAAATTAAATTTACCATGTTGGATAATAAAACAATAGTATTCCAAGTCGTAGCGTCCCGTTTTGTAGTTCATATTATTTGAGGTTATTTAAAATTTGACAGATAATAACTACAGAAAAAGTAAAATATGTCTATAATTGAAGATTTAGTAACTGACATGTCATATTGCACTGTAATACGGAAATGGATTCAATCTCCCCTTAACATTAATCTTGAGTTTAACAAACTCAATGAGTTGAGGGCCGACTGTAATACCGGGCCTTTGTGTACACCACCAAAATTATAACTTTTATTCGATTGAATAAAAATTCCTCTACATGTTACGGGAACAAAGTTCGCCCTGATCGATGAAAACAAGGAAAGAGCATCCTTTAGCAGCCACCGTGGCTCACAACCATTACGGAAGGTGGCCCTTATTTTCTGGTGGCCACTCTTTGTTCCAAATTATTGATGAACTTGCCTTTCAAACAAACACATTTATTTGTTTGCTCACGTACTGCTCAATCTTGAAAATGTTTTCATCTGAGAAGACGATGTTACGCTAATAATATCCACTCGGGCGCAAGTCTTTCAACGTCCAACCTTTTTTGAGCCTCACTTTCTTCTGCTCTGGCAATTCTGATTTAGAACATTCTGGATTTGGTAGAGCTTAAGTTGTAGATCAATTATTAATATACGTCAAAAGCTCCAGCTCAACTATTTTAGATCTTTTACCAATTTGATCAAAATTTACTTATTCTGCATCTTTAGCTTCTGAATAATTTCCGGGAAGTAACCTTGCGTTGTGGTCCACCATTATTGAATTTTGACATGAATATTGTTGTAAGGTTTGAACACAATGAAACACAATCTCACCAAAAATCAGTGTGCTCTAACAAACAGATTGACTACCAGGCACTCATGACGTTAGTAATACTTAACTCCTCGAACTGTATATAATGGTAAGAAAAATTTAACAAAAAAAGATATTAATCACATCTTTTTGTTTGGTTTTAGGGTTACAGCATACAAATATCACCGCTTGGTTGTCCAGTAGATGAAAAGCTTTCAGAGTCGGCTTTGTATAATTACGATACCGTAAACCAGCGCCTTGTAGTAACTGTTTGTTTTACGCAGCATGGAATTTATCGTGCCTTATTAAATTTCAATGGAATTACTCTTCATAATGGAGAATTCGATTGTATTGTTCTTACAGGTAAGAATTTAATTATATGCATATATTTGAATTATTATCTTTTTTTATCATTTCTCACTGAGCTGTTTTAAATATAAAATTAAATTATTAATAATATATTCTATATGGATTGACTCGTAATATGTCCTATTCTGATTCATATAAATTTATCTGTCTGAATTTTAGTATATGAGAAATATCAAAAAGTTCACTGCATTTACACGGGACTCATTTTACAGACGTTTTCATACTCTGAAACAAATCAGAATAGGGCATATTATGTTGTAAACATATAATATCATCTTTTTACAAATCTTTACACCTTCATATTTTATATAAGTTGTCAACTGATGTTATAATATTAAAGTTAGTGCATCAAAAAGTATATAACAAAAAAGTAAAATTAGGGTTTTATAAAAACTACAATATCAAGTGGCAGAAAAATAGTTTGCTGGGTTCAAAGCCGATTCAAACTCAGATGAATTGTATGAAAATTCATATACTTAATATCCATATGTACTTATTCAAACACATAGTCAAGAAATTGTATATTTTCGATAACTGTACACAATATTACTTTTTTTATCATGTTCATATAAATTTTTAGAGAAAAGAAGTACATTTTTCAATAGAGATTCCCTATAATCAGAGAAAATGTTTGCCATTTGTAAATATAAAATTAGTTGTACAAATATTTATTTTTTATTTTTTTAGCTAGTGATGCTGCAATAGTTCAAAAGAATGTATCATCAAAAAGTCATAATATTTGTTATGAGGCGCGTTTATTGTCTTCTCTCCACGGTAATACGTCGGAGAAACCTCCTAAGCCTAGAAAAGTATTGTGCCATGTTAGCCCTAAGCAATTGACACTCAAAGAAATGATCCTCAAATTTATTCCAAAACGACTGGCTACATTTAGATTATGCCCATCAACAAAAGTAAGCACCATTTTTGAACTATAGTCCTTTAAATTCTTTTTTTCATTGTATTTGATTTCATGTTGCTTTATTTTATATACAAAATAAAATATTCTCATTTATCATTTTAATTTAAAATGAATCAATAGTAATTAAGATTCAATTGTAAATAAATAAAATGTAGTCAATAAGATGTCTCCTATGTATATTTTGCATATGTCGATAATATATTCATATCTAAAATCTTTAATTCATCAGGCGATGGAAAAATATAACTTCTAATACAATGTAAACAAAATCACAATAAAAATATAATAATAATAAACAAAAAATGATAAACTCAAAAATATATTTACAAATCGACAAATATTCACTTCTGGAAGTTTCTATCAGATAAGTGGTATCTGGATTTTGTCAAGAAGGAAAGCTCTTAAACTGACACAAGTTAATTTTCAGCTAATATTTTGCTCTGGGAGTGGTGTAGCTGGTCCCAGTGGAGTATTTTTGGTAGACGATGGTACTCAACCACCTATTGAACTTTCTTCACCAGATAGAGATGTCATCGCTGCAACGTTTACTCAGTTTTTGCTGAAAAACATTGGTGGTTCAGAAACATTTAAGGTTAATAATTTTAGCTATTTTTTTTCTATTCAAACTACCTATAATGATCATACCTTTTTCAAATAATTTTTGTTCTATTCAAACTACATAATATAATAATCATACCTTATTCAAGTAATTTTTGTTATGATTTTTTTATGGAACGATTACTGTTTTTTTTTTATAATAATTTTATATAATTTTTTTATTTAAACTCAAAGCTTGTACCATAAATTATTTTGTACATATATCAAAATGTTTTTTTTTTTTTATTTCTTTTTTATATGTTATTATTTCAATTTAGTTTTTAGTTTTTAAGTAAATTTATTTAATTCTATCAATAGAAATTGGCTTTTTGATTGGATAATATATCCAGATATTCTTCATATAAATGTATTAATGCAATGAATATTAATTGGTTGGAAAAGATTGCTTCAAAGAAGTATACCTGCTTTTGTGCACTTGCTGTTCATAAATAAATAAAATAAATGTATATTAATGAAACTATTTTTTCAGGATAAGCAAGATTTCTTTTACTGTGAAGTTCGAAAGTTCCATAGTCGACATCAACATGAAAAATTGTCAATGAGAGTTAGTAGAGAAAATTTAGTGCAGAGTAGCTTGAAGGCAACAAAACATTTTAGTGTAGCTGATTGGTGTCGCAACTTTGATATTACATTTCAAGGGGAACAAGGTATGTGTTTTATATTTAACATTTTATATTATAGTAACTAGATATTAACTTGTGTTCAAGTATGATATATTAATCCAAAAGCAAATAGAATTGAACAGTCCATTAATATCAGTTTAACGGTTTTCTTATCAAATATTTGTATTACAAAAATCTTTTCATTTTCTGTTTGATTTACATATGTTTTATTATTGTAACAATATTTCATATTCTTATTTATTTTCAGCTGTGGACTGGGGTGGAGTCAGAAGAGAATGGTTTTCTTTATTATGTGGAAAGCTATTTGATTCACAGTTTGGTTTATTCTCTTCATTACATGATTCTCCTACGGGACTTGTACATCCTAATCCATTTAGATCTCCTCATTTGAAGGTAATTTTATGTTGAATATATTTGTGCACTTCTATAAGGATTGTCTCCATAAAATATAATTGAAAAAAAAAATACATAGTATTAATACATATGCTTATACGAAGACAGTTGGTTTGAAGAAAATTCCATACGGTAATCTCAACTAAAATATCCGCTCCAGAAATGCATTGACTATGGATTTATTTTTTTATAAAACCTTCAATGTGTGTGTTCACACCATATTCAATACTGTGCATGTCGCTGACTTCATCACAGGATGAATGAAATTATCAGAAGAATCACTTTCTTCCAAATTTGCGTATTCAAATACATCCGAATTTTCAATATCACATTGTAGTGGCAATAAAAATGATTTTATAAAAAAAATTATGAAAAAATAATAATAATAATTAACACTTCCTTGCACCCTGTGCAAGTCGCGAGTTTATTGTCATATGACAATTTCTTCCAACTAACCAGTGTTTCCAGCCCAGAGAAGCAATATTAGCGTGAGAAATGAATTTAAATAAAATTCTCCTCTGCTGGGGATCGAACCCAGGATGCCTGCACAGAAACCAAACGGCTTACAAACTGTGCCACGGTGGCGGTTGGGTGTCTATATTAGATATAATCTTATTGTCTAAATTTCTATGTTGGGCGTCTATATTAGATATAATCTTATTGTCTAAATTTCTATGTTGGGTGTCTATATTAGATATAATCTTATTGTTTAAATTTCTATGTTGGGTGTCTATATTAGATATAATCTTACTGTCTAAATTTCTATTTTGGGTGTCTATATTAGATATAATCTTATTGTCTAAATTTATATGTTGGGTGTCTATATTAGATATAATCTTATTGTCTAAATTTCTATTTTGGGTGTCTATATTAGATATAATCTTATTGTCTAAATTTCTATGTTGGGTGTCTATATTAGATATAATCTTATTGTTTAAATTTCTATGTTGGGTGTCTATATTAGATATAATCTTATTGTCTAAATTTCTATTTTGGGTGTCTATATTAGATATAATCTTATTGTCTAAATTTCTATGTTGGGTGTCTATATTAGATATAATCTTATTGTCTAAATTTCTATTTTGGGTGTCTTTATTAGATATAATCTTATTGTCTAAATTTCTATGTTGGGTGTCTATATTAGATATAATCTTATTGTGTAAATTTCTATGTTGGGTGTCTATAGCAATCAAATAAATAAATCTGTATAAAACATAAATTTATACAAAAAAAAATATAAAAGATACAAAAGAGAAAGATCGTGGTTTCACTGTATTCACAAATCCAGACCCACGAGTACAGGCGACCAGAGTACCAGTCAGAATAGGCAAGCCACGTGGGCTTGTGACCATGTATGCGGACTTAATGGGCCCCTTTATGACTCGTCATGCTCACCACTTACCCACCAACCTCCGACCGAAACTCCAGTCCCCTGCGCAACCAAATCCAATAGGACGCGGACAATGCTGCTTTCGACACCCTATCCTGAAGTTCTTTTATTTTACCCATAGGGAGACCTAGGTCCTTAGTAGGAATATAAAGACTTTGCGGGCAGGCCTCTCGCCCCCACCTCTAAAGCATATACATATAGGTATTTGTAATCTGGTTGGAAGAAATTGCCTAATGGCAATAAGCCTGCCAGTGTGAAATATATTTGTTTATATTATGTACAGAAAGATTAATAAACAAATTTGTGCTTTAGCCATTTTGAACTGATTTATCTACCAGTTTTTTGTAATTGTTTACTTATAGGTTGAATTAAGTATTTGATTCTGGAACGCGAGCGATCCGATGCGGTTACACGCGAATACCCTACGTGCGTTTGGTAACGTAGGACACTTCTATAGTAACCGATTGTTTGTTATTTTCGCGCCGCTTCGAGTTCGCGTTCAGATCACCTACGTAAGACGTCGCGTAAAAATACTAATGTCCATAGTGCGCAACGCACATAGAAATCAATGTTATCACATTCTAAAATGTGTAATACTGACTCAATATACCAAGGAATGTCATGGAAATCTGTGAGGGGGGTATTAATTCACTCCCAAACACCAAAAATCATTATTATTTTCATCCGAAATAACTCGGATTTGGACTTTTCTGCAAGTTAAGCTTGCCTGAGTGTACTCAAGTATGGAATTTTTTGCAGGTATGTATTTTTCGAGTATGTTCGGGTGTGGCTCTTAACTCGTCGACTGCTACGAACCCCGATCGGGGTTATTCGGCTAGTATAACGAACCGCCACGAACCCCGATTGGGGTTTTGTTTCGATACACTTTGTATTCAGCAGTATTCGTCCGGCGTTTGAAGTGGATTGTCGTTTTTTTCGTGGCGTGATACTATACACTTATTTTTTTTATTTTCACTTTGATAACTGATGTGATTTATTAATCAAAATACTACCTCAATAAACATATTTTATGTGTTGGCTACTCGGGTACAAATATCCAAAATATAAAGGTAGTTAACTAGTTAAGTGATTAAGCCAATAATTTTACAAGAAAATTTCACTAATTATAAATCAATCGATATTGTATGGTAAACAATAAAGGTGTTAAAAGGATTAATTTTCTCTAGCTTTCTCCACTTTTCTTTATTGTTTTTTAACCTTTTTTTCTACATTCATATGTTGGAATACATACACCCAAATTACCTTAACTATATGGTTGGTTGGAAGATTTTTTTTTTCTTTTAAAAAAATGAATATGTCCTTGTTAAACAAGTACATATACATTTTCCTACGTTCCCTAAAATAAGCAAATAAATGCTTGTGCTATAGGTGAACGAAATCGGTTGAGGCAGGATTCGAACTCGCGACCACTGGATTACTAGCCCAGTGCGCTAACCGCTCTGCCATCGACCCATCTAAATATTGTGGACTATTGTATGATTGTTTACTGTTTGAAAGTTCAAAATAAATAAATTATATGATTTTTTAATTCAATAGATAAAGTTTTCAAATTGGAATATTCTTTCTTTTTCTACAGCTTACTGCAGCGATCTTAGAGTTGATAAATGGTTGAATAGTGCAGATTTCATGTAAATACATATATTTATTTTGTTGAATAATATTTTTTCTTTGCAGTTAAAGCATTTTGAATTGGCTGGTAAAGTTGTTGGTAAATGTCTTTATGAAAGTGCTCTCGGTGGAACTTATCGTCAACTTGTCAGAGCTAGATTTACAAGAAGTTTTCTTGCGCAGATTATTGGCCTTAGAGTTCATTATAAGGTATTTTCTTCTTTCATTACCAAATATTTTACAAATAATGCTTCACATTATGAAATAATTACATGAATCTATTTGGTTACAGTATTTTGAACAAGATGATCCTGAGTTATATCTGTCTAAAGTAAAATACATCTTGGACAATGATTTGGATCAACAGTCATGTGGAGCAGAATTATATTTTGTTGAAGAAGAGTATGACAAAACTGGTCATTTAGTATGTAGTGTGGATCTCATACCAAATGGCAATCATATTAAGGTACAACATATTAATTACATAATATAATATTTTAACAGATTTTTTAATTATCTCAATAGAGACGAAGTTGGAATATTTATTGTAGGAGAACCGGAAAATCAAGGCACCTACAGGGCTTACGACCTGTCATCGGCTGGTTTACGTGATCACTTTATGCGCTTGCGCAATAGTTCACCAATTATGCCTTTTTAATGAGATCCCTATCAATTCAATTTTGAAAGTTCTATATATTGTAATACTGAAATTCTTTTCGCTTAAAAATAAGGAATTTTTACTACAGCCATCTATGGGTGAAATTATGAATAACAATCTTATTATTTTTTATTTATTTTGTTGTAACGCCATCTATTGAGAGAATTGTTTTTTTTTTGTAAATAATGAAAACTACAATTCTTATATCTGAGGTGACAATGCATTTTTCGCATAGAAGTCACCCCTGAATTGCGCCAGACTTATTAGGTCATTTTTGTCTTATTTACCTACTTGTACCAATGTGTAAGTAATCGAATATTTTTATTCTATTGAGTCAATTAAATAATCTGTTAAAAAATATCTTTGACTCCCGACAGGGAAAAAAATCCAATGTTTGCGCATATGCAATATTAAAAATATTCGATTACATAATATAATATTTTATTAAGATTTGATCTTTTATTTGTTGATATCTTTCGAGGAAAAATCTAATACTATTTTGTGTTTTAAATAAGCAATCTATTTTTGACAGAACTATTTATTATTCTTGTACTCATGTCAAAAATAATTTAAAGTAGGTCAATTTATAGCACTTATATTATTTTTATTTTAATTGCAGGTTTGTAATAGCACAAAACACCGGTACTTGGATGCTTTAGCACAGTATAAACTTGCAACGAGGTGTAAAGAAGAGGTTGATTCTTTTCTTAGAGGACTTAATCAGCTTATTCCCGATAATCTTCTTAGCATTTTTGATGAAAATGAATTGGAAGTAAGTAAAAAATAAATCTTTGTATTAACAAATAGCCAGCGTACATATTTTTAATATGAATTTAGTTAATATAATTAATATGTCTAGACTGTATCAGTGTTGACAACCAGAATTTTTATTTTTCAGTTGCTCGTTTGTGGTACTGGAGAAGTTTCAGTGTCAGATTGGAAGTCCCATGCGATCATCAACGGAAGTGGAAGAGATTTTGAGAGAGTATTGGGTTGGTTCTGGGCAGCAGTCACAAATTTCTCTACTGAAGAACGAGCTCGTCTTCTTCAATTCACTACCGGCTGCTCACAGTTGCCTCCGGGAGGATTCCAAGTAAGTTAAAAATCAATATTGACAAGTTTAAAAAAATACTTTTAGATTTTTATGATCAATTTGTCAATGAATCCGATTATGTTACAAAGAAAGAAATATCGAAAGGTCGACCTTCGTAGGTCAGTTGATTGGATATCTGACAACTGAGCTAAAGATTCCGGGTTTGATTCTCGATAGAGACACAGTTTTAATTGTGTTTTCAGTCTGAATCTGTAAAACTATAAACATTGCAAGTCTCCAGAATGTAACAAGTTGTTATTGAGTATGTGTTAAATTAATATTTGACATAGTAACTGTTAGTTAGTTATAAATATTATTACTATATAAGGTTCGTGTTATATTTATCACTTAGTTGTGTTGTCAATTTTTCTGATTTCTCCATTCTTACTTTTTCATGAGTATCATAAATACATACATTGTTGGAACTCATAAGAATTTACCAAATAATGTAATAAATTATAACTTGGATGTTACTTTTTGTTTGTCATTGCAGAATTTTACTTACACATTCTTATTTTTTAGCGCCTTTTGAGTCATCTTATATTACTAAACGACATATTACGACAAACGACATTTTCATGTTTATATCATCATGAAATGAAAATAATTTAATTTTTATCTTTGTTTTTATTTGTCAAATATATTATTGTTCTATTCAGGCGTTCATATTTTCAAAACATAAATGGTTTAATGATTATTTTTAAGGAATTAAGTCCACGTTTCCAACTCACAGCTGCTCACACTTTTGGAGCCCTTCCTACAGCACATACATGTTTTAATCAACTTTGCCTACCCGACTATGACTGTTACGAACAATTTGTAAATGCACTACTTTGGGCTATCAACGAGGGAAGTGAAGGATTTGGCATGATATAAGTTTACTCTTTTATAATTGAGATTTTTTTTATATTGACATAATGATAAACTGTGATGTATATTCTCCTATATTTTCTACTTATTGCTGTCTTTTAGAATAAAATATAAATAAGAGTATGTAATACTTTAATATATACAAATCAAAGCTTTTTGAACTCATTCATAGCTTTATAGGATATTTCATTAACACATATGTTTTATCGTATTACTTTTACATTACAATATTGTTTTAGCTGTAATGACTTAACTTTGTTAAAGTTAATTGACTCTTTTTTATAAGTATTTAATATATTTTTAATTACTTTGTAGACCAAAATAATAAATTTCTTTACTAATTCATGATCCTATTTTTACAGTCAATAGGTAATATTGAATTTTTTAATGTAAACCATGAAGGTATGATACTATATAAACATTGGTTGCAACAGGTTTCAATATATAGCCCTAAATAAATATATTTGATATTATTACTTTAACACCAACTTATTATTAATACACAACATATTTTACTAAATTAGGTGTAATACTTTTGAACTTAAGCTTTATTTTTTTTTCATTACAAAATGTATCTTGAATGTATTAACATATCTCGTACTATGGTGGATAACACAGATCATTAATAATTCACTTTGATCAAGTGCAGATCACTAAGCAATTTAACACTGATCTTAATTTGTGTTGATAATTTTGGTTGTAATGTAAAAATGTAGATATAATTTAACAAAAAACAAATATGGGTATAAACACTACCTTTAGTACGTATATGGTGTAAAACAAAATATACTATTAAAATAATGGGTAGCTAATAAGTACATATTATGGTATGGCAATATTCATACAATTTTGTGTACGAAGATATTATGAAAAACTTATAAAGATGAAATAAAAAGCAGCTTTAAATATTTATTTGTGTAAATATGTTACAAGTTATTTATTTTTGTTATTTATCAATACTAATATGTGTACTTTTTAACCAAAAATCTTTAGAATACTCGTTGATTTTTTTTTTGTAAATATTATATAAAATCAAATAATAATTATAAAAAACATGAAAACATATTATTCTACAAAGTATTCATTTTGTCTACCGGCGATCTTTCCAACCATTTTTTACTATTTTGTCGGTAGACAAAATAAATGCTTTGTGGAATAATATATGTTCATATTTATTAATTCTACAAACTAGCCGTCTCAATCGACAGATTGAAAACTGCTGATAATCAAATAACTCTAGTGTCATTTTATTTTATACATATCATGTAAAATTGTTGTAACTTTGTGACTGTCCAGTGATAAAATTAATAGAAGTATGTTTTTAAATAATATAAATTGAATGCAGTTCTTTCTAAAACAACAATATTTCATTATTTCCTAAAAAAAAATTATATCTATGCATGATTATTTTTGGTGATTCAAAATAACTTTACAAATACATTTGTTACAATAACTCAAATTTCTATTCAAGTTATGGTTGTAATAAAATTCTAGCAATAATTTATATACCACTATGTAAATAATAAATAGTGATTATTTATTATTATATATTATCGCTGTGTTAACTTATGATATTATTGAAATTTAATATTCAATTAATTTAGATTTTTAAGGATATTACATTCATCACATTTTAATTTATCCTATTAGAATTTTTTTTAGTCTCAGTTGTAATAGAGAGACTGAAATATTTGCAATATTCTCTTTAATAAAGTGAATTAAATATAAATGGATTACATGAAAATTCTTCGAAACACAATTGTTCGAATGCGCAATTGTACGAATAACATTTTTTCGATAATCAGTTATCAGAATGACAATTGTCCGAAAGCAAATTATTCGAACTAACATTTGTTGGAAAACCAATTGACGAATTTAATATATTTTTGTGTCATTATGTTGCCTCCTTTGACATATTTGTTGCCAGTAAAATATATTCGATGAAGATTATTATTACTTGTTGTATTACTGTGGGGTACGTATGTTTGCACATTTTTAATAACTGATGTTTGACAGCGCGGGATAGCCTAGTTTGTACACCAGTTTATGTTTATCTAGTATTCACACCAATTTAGTTATTTTATTTTAATATTATACTTACTTTTTTTAATATATAATGCAACTGGCTCACGCCAGTCGCAATTATAACTACAAATAAACCTAACCAACCTATTTTTACCAAAGTTTTGTAGGTTTAGGTTTAAAAAATAGATGTACATCCTAGGATATCTGACAGCGCAGTGCGTCGCCATGTTGTTTATTCCATAGAATTTTATTATACATAATATACTATGTAGATGTAGTACTCCGTGCAAAAAGTGAGTCATTTGTTTTAGATTCATACAAAATTTGCTAATTACGACATCTAGTATATTATAATAAAAATCTATGGTTTATTCCTCTCACAATACTACCAACATGACGTCATAAAAATTCGAACAATTGTAAATTCTGATAATTGTGTGTTCGGAAAATTGTTTTTCGAAAAAATGTGATTCAAATAATTGCCATTCGTAAAATTGATTTTCGTAAAATTGAGCATTCGAATAATTGTTTTTCGAATAATTTTCCTGTCACCATATAAATGTACCCATTAACACCACAAAGTTAACCAGTTCCAAAGAAATATTATGTATTGTAGGTTTACTACAATTTAATATTTCTGCATAAATGGGTTACAAAATTATTCAAAATTCAAATACTTATTTTTATGTCTGTATGATTATCATACATCATTTTTATAAATTAAATGCGTATTATAGTAGTAAAATCTTTAAAATATCAAGTGTGAATTATGCCCAACCAAAATACCACTACTGGGAAATTTTTGTTTAATCCGTCATTTTTAAAATTATATGAATGAAAAATATGCTCATCTTCAAAATACTCATTTTGTCTTTTAGAAGCTATGTTACATTAATACAAAGAAATACTTGATGGTAAAAATATTCTTTTTATAGGAATTCATAATTGATATTCCACTTCAATTCACAAAGCAATATTCATAATTTGTGACTGAAGATTTTTGTAATAGTTAAGATGTAGTCAAATATATTAAATTTCACACTCAACGTTGACAAATGTTCACGTGTAATAATTATCCGCTTTTAAATCTGTTATAATCCATCCATTAATATTATGTATATATTTTAGATTAAATCGCTATGCATTAGGTATTTTTTGTCATTTTTAAAAGTTTATCGCATAGATTATAAAAAAAAATAACTTGTAAAAGGGAACAAATTAAACAATATGTGTAATGTTAAATGATAAATATTTAGTTTATTGAATGTCACATAAATATTGCACTATTGTAGCTGTTCTTAACACTGTTCATGCTTTTTCATACTTGATTGTATTGTCAATTCAAAGTAGATTCCATTATTTAGTTATGTATATTATATTTCATTTTCATATCAATGGTATTATTTATTTTTATTGTAATAATTACTAATAAGAATAATATCTTTGTCAAAGTTTAAATAATTTTGTTCCCTACTTAAAATCTCTTTGTTTAAAAAATATATCCAATTCATGTTAATATTAATTTGTAAAGGAATTGTAAATAAATGATTGTTTATTACCGCAGACATAGTGACTAGTTTTTACTCCATCAACCATGTATGTAACAAATTTCTTTTTATACCAATCTCAGTTTCAATTCTTTTGTAATACATAGAATCAAATAATAATGATTTTTAGTTTTTTTGCTGCCGTATAAAATATATTAAAGTAATGTTTTATATTCTATGGAAAATTTTGTTAGTCCTAAGTGAACAGTTTAGACTTGTGTACACAAAAAATTTGTATATATTTGGTACTATTTGTAAGTTAACCGTTCCATGTGTGTATGAACTTTTCATGTATATATATTATGTATGTATATACCTAATTTATGTGTTTGAGTAAATAGAATTTTCGTTTTTGGTATAAATGTAATATTTCATACTTTTATTTATTTCTTAAGAGTAATTCAGGAAGTCATAATATTATTAGTCACTAGTTAGAGGCTCCGCAATTTATCATCATCAGAAATATGAACGAAATTAAATAGAGATATTTTTATTTGTATCGTTTTTTACGCATTTTGTTTTGGATAAAATGTTATAACTTGATATTTGTTTTGTGCGGGCTTCTAATGCTAGTTCAATAGTTTCTGGTATGAAAAATGAAATCTGTAAGAATTATATAAACTTTTAGCCAATTGGGATGATATCTACTGGATTCCAATTTTTATCTTACAATGAATCTGGCCTTACACAGAATTATCTTTACATACTTTGGCCTTAATATTACTCTGTGATCAACACATAAGATTATATAAATGGATTTATATTAGAACTTAAATATTGTATTTCACTAATAAATCCATGTTAAAATATTAGAACCAGTACTACTATATTATCATATTATATAATAATAAATTCATTCATTCATTTACTTTATGTAAAGGAAGAGCTACGGACATAAAATTTGTTTGATTTATTTTTGATTACATTTTTCTCTGCAATATGCAACTTTATTTTTCATTTAATTCTGTCTTTTGATTATTGAGTAATATATGTCATATGTGGATCAAATCTGTAGCAATATTAGAAAATATTGAACCCATTGTATATTGGGTTAACAGTAGGTTATATGTATTTTTTTAATATCTGAATAAATAAAAATGTAATTGGATTTAGATTATTAGTTAATTTTATTCGCTTATAAACAATATCACAAATTTTATAAAGAATTATGGATTATTATAAATTGGCTATTAATTATAATATTTGTACTAAAATATATATAGGTTATATTTACTGAATAATTTATTTTATAAATTTTTCTATTACTTATGTTTACATAAAATTTACACATTATAAAATATACTTACATTCTATTTACTATTGACAAAATAAGTTATTAATAATTCATTCTCAGGTTCCACAATTTATAATATTTCTGCAGTTTATGTATTATCCTCCGTAAATTGAGTAGATACATAGGTTTACCCTAATATTTGCTTACTTTGTGTTTTTCACAACAATGATCAGTAAAACCCTTCAATTACCATTTTCTAGAATAGTATTTACAATCAAATGTAAAATACGACAAAATTTTATGTCACATTGAACAGGATTTCCTAAATTGCAGTATTTATTAGCAAATCTTTTTTATGTGTATCATAAAATTATGTCTCTTCTTTGATGTACTCTCGGATAAGAAATGTGAAAATGAATCCAGCAAAATAATAATTACTTTTTCGTTTTTCTCTCATATATTATTTATGTTTACAAAATAAATATAAGAACCAATGTGAACATATTGAATTAAAATAAAATATACTTACCCTTGATAGCCTCCTCTCAAGTCGCTTGGAGGATGAGCTCATTTTTTTAATGTCTTGTAATGTCAGGAAATAAAATGTCGACACACGACCTCGCCAAACGAGACAAATTAAAACTCGATGATAACTGAAACCGTGGTTTGACCATACATAAATATATGTCAGATGTCAGATGGCACGGTTATATCACAAGATAAAATGATAAACTTTGTCAGATAAAATAAAAATTGGAATAGAAATAAATTAAGACGTCACAAATTAAAATGAATAGAGTCAATATTGGATGTCACAAATTAAAATGAATAGAGTCAATATTGGATGTCACAAATTAAAATGAATAGAGTCAATATTGGATGTCACAAATTAAAATGAATAGAGTCAATATTGGATGTCACAAATTAAAATGAATAGAGTCAATATTGGATGTCACAAATTAAAATGAATAGAGTCAATATTGGATGTCACAAATTAAAATGAATAGAGTCAATATTGGATGTCACAAATTAAAATGAATAGAGTCAATATTGGATGTCACAAATTAAAATGAATAGTCAATATTGGATGTCACAAATTAAAATGAATAGAGTCAATATTGGATGTCACAAATTAAAATAAATAAATAAAAACACACAGCCGAAATATTGTCTCAAGGAAAAAAAATGTCACAAATATTGTTCGGCTCTGGGGCACACATAGTCTTTCAATGCCGGAATGGACCGTCGTCGAGGGCAGGCAGGGGGCAGGCTATCAGCGAAAGAATCCTCGGATCCCAGACACCGGCAGATGCTGGTCGAGTAACTGCGTCAGAAGCGAACGATGGCGGCGCTAATCTCAAGGAGATGCAGGCCATTGCTTCAGGGTCCAGTGCTCCAAATTCAACATTGAGGGATGCTGAGTTTGGAGCACTTTCCAAACTCAACATCCGCCACGGTCCAGGAAGGTTCTCTCGCCGAATGGTGCTGCGATGATCCATTTCGGCACTCCCGGTGCTAAGTCCACGCCCGTCGCTGTGAAGTTGGCCCGACCGATATGTTCCGGAAACGAGGAATGCTTCCTGTCCAAACGCGACGCGTGTCTCCTTTCGAATATTACTCGTACTGTCACATTTACGAGATTATGTGTTGTCAAAAAAATATCTTTTTTTCTGACATTTTTATACTGTCCATTTTTTTAATCTTTGGTTGCTTGTGGTGTGCTGGTTTGGCGCCGAATTCAAACAAACTAAAATGCGAACAAGAGATGTCATGTCACCCTCATATTATTAATTTATTGAATAGCCTACATTCAATTGAGATTAATTTGCTATAGTTTTGTGACATTAGTCATATTTTTTTGTGATCTTTTAAGTTTTTAAAATTAACACATTGACGGTTATGACGGCTATAGTAGTCAAAATCGAATCTCTTGTTCAGGTAATGACGGGTATAGCCGTCATGACGGCTATACCCGTCATATCTCTGTTAAGTAATATTTCTTCATTAAATTTATTTTTTCTGGAAAACACTATTTTCTGCATATTTACTTCTAACCTTCCAATCTTTACTTTTAATCAATTCAATCGAAAATGAAATATTCCAAAAAATAACAAGTTTATGGTATGTGTCTATACAAGTGGATCCTTCATGAAATATGTATCCGCGAATGTGTTAAGGTTGTAATTATTTTTTTTTATCTTCATACGTAGCTATGACTTTGTGGCACATTTTAAAAGATTTCTAATAAAAAACTTTTGGTACAAATTAATTTTGTTTTAACCACTTTGAGTAACTTATAGTCTAACTAGTTTTCAGAGCTGACCGCTCCCTCTTCAGGACAGACTTGTACTAAATTAATCGCGTGTGTTATTACAGAATGTTGGAGGTGGTAACACGGAATGTAGGGGGTGGTAACACGGGGTTGAGGGGTGGGACTAAGGTTTATTGTTATGGCGAGAGAGTGGAAAAATGTTCAGCAATGGTGAATTATTTAAAAGGACCTGATTATTTATGATGTTATCTTTTCTATTAAGTGTCTTTTCTATTAAGTAAAGAGGGAGCGGTCAGCTCTGAAAATTAGTTAGACTATAAGTTACTCAAAGTGGTTAAAACAAAATTAATTTGTACCAAAAGTTTTTTATTAGAATTTTTTTTAAACTAATTTATTCATCATACAATAAGTGTTAAAGTACAAAAAAATAGCAAATAATTTTTGCTTTAGTCAAGTGTTTTTTTTAATATATTTTAGTTAATTTATTATTAAAATAGGATATCAATCCTTTTTGTAGTGTGCAATCATAAAGCAAGTAAGTATTAATGTTTTGTTATAAGTCATGAAGTGTGCAAAGAATTTTTTTATTTATTTATCTATGAGTATTTTACAAGCTTACAAATTACCTATTGTTATACATATCCTTAAGTTTCATTGTACTAAACATAATAGAAACTTAAATATTATGTAATTAACTCACTACTAAATATAGCAATTTGGAAGAAAGTGTTTTTTACTCTCCACACTATGGAATAGTGGAGAGTCATGATTTCACAATTTTTAAGCATATTTTTTACATCAATTTCTTAACGGGTATCATGTAGAGAGTGCACACTATGAGTTTCGTTGTGATGTGTTTGTATGTATAGCGTTCACCGTACACCATACGGATTATCCTTTTTGTGTCCTCTCTACAGCCCAAACTATAAGTCCGATTGACTTCATATTGATATCATATATGTAAAGTCCATAAACTTAAAGCTGATTAGTTTTCCATAGATATCCGTTAATTTCTTTATGATTTCATCTGTCCAAATCTTCAAAATGCTCTCACGTTCTGGAAAATCGAGGTATTTTTATACTGTTTAAAATTTTGATACAATAAAAATACACTCATCAAAAATGCATTCAAGGATTGTCAAAAATTAAAGAAAAAAATCTATGGTCTGCCATATCAATGTGAAATAAATTTCATATTTTTTTTTTTTTATAAAAAATGAATATGTCCTTGCTAAACAAGTACATATACATCTTCCTACGTTCCCTAAAATAAGCAAATAAATGCTTGTGCTATAGGTGAACAAAAATCGGTTGAGGCAGGATTCGAACTCGCGACCACTGGATTACTAGCCCAGCGCGCTAACCTCTCTGCCATCAACCCAATATTTACAGAAATAAAATAGCTTCTGTAGGGGAGTGATTAACTTCATATTTTTACTCTCCACTTCTACCTTCCTCAAGGGGTAGGCAGTGAGAACCGAACACCGCATTCTTCTATCTTGACACATTCATATACATCACCTCATCAACATTGATACACTGTTTTATACATGCTCATCTTGCTAGTAATGCAATTTTACTTCAAATTTCTCAACAGGTATCATGTAGAAAATACATACTATGAGTTTAAACAATTCACGAAATTATAAAAAGACCTTCATCTTTTTTATGTGTCTTATCGGGTCCCCCCGACGTTGACGATTACTTTGGAAAAACTCTCCCTGTCCTGTGCGGTGCGGAACAGGTCCTCAACTCGTCTCATTTAGGTCCATTCCTGAATGTTTCGGAGCAAGACTTCAACATATTTCACCATGTCGGTCTAGAATATCCTTAGCATTCTACTGTGAATTCACATTTCAAACGCCTCCAGGCTGTTTATGGTACCAATACTACCCAGGTATTTAAATTGTATCACCTTTTCAATGTGAACTCCGCCTAAAAATCATCAGTCTGGTATTGTCTATATCCATATTAAAACCAAAGCGTTCACTGGTGGAGTGGATTTTATTTATTATTTGGAGGTCCTCTGCATATAAAAGATACAGCGTGTTTTTCAATTTTATTTTCAAATCTAACAAGAGGGTGTGATATAATTTTTTTTATTACAGGCATGTAGGTATTGATTTCCACTGTAAATTTTGAATTATTAAACTTTAACACAGTTTTTAGTTTTTGTAACAAGCAAAAAAAAAAAGTTATTACTGTCTACTCAGGAGATATTTTCAAATAATTAAAATTTTAATACACAATTATTATTTATTACAATGGAAACAAAATAATGCGTAAAATGTTGCCAAATTTAGTTTTACATGTTGCCAGAACTTGAAGTGTAAAAATTTATCATGATATCCTTTTTTAGGGTAAAAC
Organism: Molanna angustata; assembly: GCA_963576475.1. NCBI lineage: Eukaryota > Metazoa > Arthropoda > Insecta > Trichoptera > Molannidae > Molanna > Molanna angustata. Next base: position 24,799,189 of record OY754971.1, read on the forward strand.
TTTACAACTTCGTTAAATTAGTACCGTAATAGTGTCTAGTCGTATTGGTTGTTATTATTTCATTCTTAGCCAATTCAATTTTCTAGTGCTTTTTCCTGCATAATTACTTTAAATAGCACCAATTTATTTATGGTAGCAAGCTAAAACAATACTTATATACTTACATAAGTATCTAATATTTACTATTATTGTATTTTCTTTCCTTTTGAAATATTTATTGATAGAATACACATTTAATATTTTTTTAACTAATACCTAAATATCAAACAAATGAATAAAATTCACAGCCTTTAAAATATTTCAATTCTGAATAAAAATATCTTATCTCATTCATCATACACATTAATTAATTATATAGTATTTGTGAAATAAATATATGTGAACATGTACTAACACAATTTGTTTATGCAATAAATCCATGGTAATGGTTTTCATTATGTTGTTCGAATTTATTTTTTACAGTTGTTAAAGATAATAATAATTAAAACTTAATTTTTACATTAAATTTACATGCTGCTATGTAGTGTGTAATGTATACATGATCATTTGTAAAATTATATTTGATATACTGTGTTTCACTTAAACGTGCACATTATGGTACTGTTGGTATGACTGACAATCAGTCAAATAAGCTGAATAATGTTGCCATACCAACAAAGATTTAAAACTTCACAATAAGAATTGTAAAATAAAACAATCTTTTTATAGAGTTGTATATGAAAGAATAAAACTAGTTTTCTATAATTATTTTAAACGTAACACTTATTTTTCCTTTTGTGTAGATTTATCAATTCAAATAACTTTTTCAAAAAAGAAAAAAAAATCCTAATCAGGAAATATACCTGTTTTTAATCTATAACAACATCAAATACAATCATGCCAACATAACTACAAAGTGCACTTTTAAATTAAATGTATTCTAGATGTTTAAATATAATATTGAATTGTATTAGTATGTATGTGAAAGTGGAAAGAAAAAAAACAATATTAAATTACTTAGTTACAAATTGAGTTCTTTTTATTTCACTATCATAAATTATTTTTTACTTTGTTTAATTTTTATGTACCCCTATTTACCCTTTGAATTTAATCCAACCAACCAATGTAGTTAGTGCAAGTAAAGTAATCACTCATTTATAATTAATTTTATATCAATACGGATGGAGTATGAATTCATTTTTAGCATATCAATGAATAAGAACTAAAAAAAAAATTGTTTGAAAAAATCCTAAAGGGTTTGGGATCTTGTGTTTTAATTAGGAATACAAAATTAAAAAATCATTTGAACCATTTATTATAGTATAATATTATGATTATTAATTACAATGTTATAAAATTAATGCAGTTCAATCATAATTCAACCTACCTATAAATGCAAATACAGTCAAGTTTTCATGAAAATATAAAGACCAATATTCCCTCCAAATAAATAAATCATTAACATTGATGTAGGTATATGAAAAAAAATTAAATTGAATTATTCAAAGATAACACAAGGGTTTACATACAAATCTACTTTATTGAAATTAGTCATGAGTTTGGTGTGATGGTTGCCAACCTCCATTAAGAGCAGCACAAGAAGAAGAAGAAATTAAGTGTCATTGAAATAATATATTTGCTGCCTTTGGAACCAGTAAGATTGATTGATTTTTAATTGATCTACTTCCTTAAAATTTAACAAATTCAGCATATATTCTCTTTCAATCCAACATCATCTTATTCTGTTTAAATTGTACTACATCAGAGGAATATAAAACAAATTAACTGATTCAAAAAAAGTATTAAATAAGTAAAAGCAAAATTACATTAGATAATCAGCAAATTACTTTTATGCACATTGATTGGCTGCAATTGAGCATGTCCAGTTGGAAGTATGCACTTGATTATTACGTCCGCCACATCACATTGATAGATGAAAAGGTAATAATTGCATGTCAGCCCCCCTAGACAATGTGTCATTTAGCTCAAGAAAAGATAACTCAATGTATGGAAGTGACAGTTGCCAGTCACGTGACAACTGCCACTTCCATACATTGAGTTATTTTTTCTTGAGCTAAATGACACCTTGTCTAGGGGGGCAGGTTAGTTAATTCTGTTGTTTAAAATTTAATAAATAATTGCTTATTCAGCTATAGTTTAAGTATCAATGATTCTCACAAGTTTGGTTCCAAACGGAACTATAATAATGAAAAAATGTTGTTTCAGACAACAAACCTAGTGAATATGTTAATATTTAGTAAGAAAAGTATTGTAAAACATTGTGATTCATTATTAACATTAAATAAAGATTATCTAAATGAATGACTTACAAATACCTAACGATTAGCAAAGACAAACGATACTCTCAAAAATCTTTGATAAATATTTGTTGAAATGTTACTCCACCAACTGGTGACATTTCCAGGAAAAATACTTCGATAATGTAATGGCCACCCTGGTGTTAAATAAAATGGCCATTTGTTTAGTTTATCTTGAAATGCTATTAGTTGATTTTTCAACTTATTTATTTGATCATCTAATTCTTCCGTTTTCAACATCTCACTGTGCAATTCATTGTCTTTTGCTTTTAGTTCTATATCCTGTTGATTTATATATCTGAAAATTTTAAAATTTAATAATCAATTAAAAGTATTTTTCTATTTTCCAATAGGTTTATAATTTAATTCAATATAGATTCTTCTTCTTCTGTCTCCTGCTGCAGTCCCTCCAATCTGCCACTAAGTATTTATGCTAATGGACAAAATATTTAATATTTGAATTTCTCTCAAATTTCTTGCCACCCAGTAGAAATGTATACCATTCAACCAGAAAAATTTAATTAAAAATTAAAATAACTTACTTTTTAAGTTTTCGTATTTCTGATTCCATAGATGAAATATTTTCTTCTTTTGATTGCAATACTGCTTTAAGACTAGTGATTTCTTCTCTAGCTTCGTGTAAGTTATTTTTCAACTTTTCAATTGATTTATCTTGCTCTGAAACCTATGAACAAATAGAATGATATTAATTTATTTTTACAATACATGAAAAAATCAATTATGTACCTTATTTTTAACTTTTAAAAATAAGGTACATATTTCTATACCTATGTGCATATAACTATATGTACATGAATATGTTAATAATTTTCAAGTGAATATTATTGTGGTATAGGTAAATAAAATAGACTGGGTTTCTTAGTTTATAACTCATTCATTGAAAAAATATTTAAAATTATTTATATTGATTTAACTATCTTGAAGACACTATAGTTTTACTTCCACTCAATAAATTAACTTTTATAAATTAATTATTGGAACGTTTTTGGACTTTCGTCCATCATCTGCAACGTCGTTACTTAAACTTAAGTTTAAACTTTACCTTCTTTCCCCTTAGCGCTATTGTCCCGTTTCTATCGGGGTACGCTTTGACCATGATCCTGGATTTTTAATTATCTCAATAGAGACGAAGTTGGAATATTTATTGTAGGAGAACCGGGAAATCAAGGCACCTACAGGGCTTACGACCTGTCGTAAGCCCTGTAGGTGCCTTGATTTCCCGGTTCTCCTACAATAAATATTCCAACTTCGTCTCTATTGAGATAATTAAAAATCTGTTAAAAAATATCTTTGACTCCCGACAGGGAAAAAAATCCAATGTTTGCGCATATGCAATAATAAAAATATTCGATGATCCTGGAATTGGCGAGTCTGGTAATTACATTTAAGCGACTGCCATCTGACCTTCGCAACCCTTAGAAAGAGGAACCAGACAAATTGGATCATGGCTACACATAGCTAGTGATATAAATCCGCACATAGATTTTTTAAAAATCCAGAGTTGCGTGCCCCGCCCGGATTCGAACCGTCAACCTCACTCATGTGATGCGACAACATTACCGCTGGGCTATCACCGCTTAAAGTTCTCTTTCTTTACCTACTACAGAGACAGTTTTTAGTCTGGATCTGTGAGACGATTAATATCCTTAGTCTTCAGAATGTGGCAACTTGTTATTGGGTGCGCGTTAAATAAACATTTGACATAGAACCTGTTAGTTGCCGGAGAAGTAATATAGAATAAAATAAATAAAATTTACTACTAAAATAACATTTTTTCAGTATAGAGCACATTTATAGAAAGACAATTACAATTTTAAATAATCTCATTTAGATAGATTACTATCATTTTTCTTATTTGGTTTATACCATTGTGTAATGTAAATAATGAAAATTCCAAGTTGGGGGGGCATAATTACCCTTGCTCTAGTAAACTAGTTAACTACTTTTCAGAATATTTATTTGAAATATATTACCTTTTAAAACCCTTATGTATGGCTTGCAATTTTTGGCAGGCAATAAATATAACCCATGGAAAAATATGTTCCATCTAAATTACAAACTTGTCATGATATTCCCCTATTTCCCAGTATTCTTAAGTTCCCCTATTTACCCTATTCTAACTGTCACGCAGAGAACATAAAGGTACGATTCCATAATCTGACAATATGTAACACAAAGCTATAGGTATAATTAGGTATGTGTTGTATTATATTACATATACTTACTACTGGTACTAGTTGGCTACACCCTACTTGATATTCTATTTATTTAGTTTCAATAGTTTCGAAGTTTTTGTTTAAATAAAGCGAAAATAAATTTCTAATTTATTAATATTGAGCAGCTGAGATTTAACTAAGTAGGTTTTCATTATTATATATATATATATATATATATATATATATATATATATATATATATATATATATATATATATATATATATATATATATATATATATATATATATATATATATATATATATATATATATATATATATATATATATATATATATATATATATATATATATATATATATATATATATATATATATATATATATATATATATATATATATATATGAAAGCGAATGCAACAGACAGAAGTATGTACTCATAGGTATCTTTGAAGAGATCTCAAGCAGAGATAGAGGGATGGAGAGAGATTTGAATATGAAGACAAGGAAGACCACAAGACATTCCTACAGGGCTTACGACCTGTCATCGGCTGGCTTAAGTGATCACTTTGCGCCATGGCAACATTCACCAATTAAATGTCTTATACATAGTGGTTTCCTTGTGACAATCGAAAAGTTGAAAGTTGTATATATTTTTTTCGAAAAATATTATAACATAATATATATATATATATATATATATATATATATATATATATATATATAATATATATATATATATATATATATATATATATATATATATATATATATATATATATATATATATATATATATATATATATATATATATATATATATATATATATATATATTATATATATATATATATATATATATATATATATATATTATATATATATATATATATATATATATATATATATATATATATATAATATTATATATATATATATATATATATATATATATATATATATATATATATATATATATATATATATATATATATATATATATATATATATATGTATATATATATATATATATATATATATATATATATATATATATATATATATATATATATATATATATATATGTATATATATATATATATATATATATATATATATATATATATATATATATATATATATATATATATATATATATATATATATATATATATATATATATATATATATATATATATATATATATATATATATATATATATATATATATATATATATATATATATATATATATATATATATATATATATATATATATATATATATATATATATATATATATATATATATATATATATATATATATATATATATATAATATATATATATATATATATTATGTTATAATATTTTTATCTCGGTTTTCCCGTGTCAGTAGGTCTTGACTAAGACCATTTGTCTTCCGACGTTTCGCCTGAATATCACCAGGCATTTTCAAGGAATACTTCTGGTCTTAGTCAAGACCTACTGACACGGGAAAACCGAGATAAAAATATTATAACATATTTCACCCGTGAAAACATCAAATATAACATATATATATATATATATATATATATATATATATATATTATATATATATATATATATATATATATATATATATATATATATATATATATATATATATATATATATATATATATATATATATATATATATATATATATATATATATATATATATATATATATATATATATATATATATATAATATATATATATATATATATATATATATATATATATATATATATATATATATATATATGAATAGCTATTTTTCCGGGCTATCCGCTTGTTTTCGTCCTGAAAAGGACGGTTTTGCCGACGTTTCAACCGAATATCATCGGTCATTATCGAGGCTGGTCGGTTCGCAAACGCAGACACGGAGCGACTAACACCGTGTTGTATTTCGCGTTCCTATTTGTATGTTGTGTTCGTGTATTGGCGTGTCGATTGGCGTGTGATGCGGCGTGTGGTGGGGGGGGTGGCGGTGTGAGCATGGGTGACTGGCGGTTCGCTGTATGACGTTATGACGGTGTGTATGCGTGTCGATCGCCGTAAAGCAGTGTGCGGGGGGTCTGAGGGGGGTAGAGCAGTGGTGGTTGTATGGTCGGGCAGCGGTTCGTTTGTTGGTACGCGGTCGCTTGAATATGAATCGAGGACTGGTTTCCATGCTAGCGGCAGGCGGCGGGAATCATCTCTTGTGTTCATGGCATGAGGCCGTTTTTCGATTTCGATTGCCTCTCTGTATATTCTGTTTATTTCATTATTAAGTTGGACTAATATTTTTGCTGCATCGAAATTTATATTATGACCTTCTGTCATCACGTGGTTCGCTAATGTTGATGTAGATTTATTTTGTTTAACATCTAATCGGTGTTCGGCCACGCGTGCTGACACTTTTCTGTTTGTGCGGCCGACATATGTTTTTTCGCATGTGCCGCAGGGGATCTCGTATACGCCGTGTGCTTCTAGTGGTATGCTGTCTTTATTTGGTCGTAAAAAAGATGAAATTTTTCGGTCGGTTTTGAAGACTGTTTTTATATTGTGTTTTTTCAGTAAGCGACATATTTTGTCTGTAGATCCACTGACGTATGGTAGTATTGCCATCCCGCGTATCTCTTCTTTGTCCTTTTCCTTATTATTTTTTACTGATTCTATTTTAATGGCTTTATTAATCGTATTCTGGTGGTATCCATTAGCACGGAGAGCTTCACTGAGGCTTCTTATTTCTAGGTCAATATTTTCCGCGTCCGATATTCTTTTTGACCGGGTGACCAGTGTATTGACCAATCCTGCTAACTGGGCTGGGTGGTGGTGTGAATCTGCATGTAAATATCTGTCTGTGTGTGTTGGTTTTCGATAAACGGTAAAACTTAATGAGCCATCAGTTTTCTTTTTGACCATCACATCGAGGAATGCTAGTTGATTGTTTGACCATCACATCATTCCTCGATGTGATGGTCAAAAAGAAAACTGATGGCTCATTAAGTTTTACCGTTTATCGAAAACCAACACACACAGACAGATATTTACATGCAGATTCACACCACCACCCAGCCCAGTTAGCAGGATTGGTCAATACACTGGTCACCCGGTCAAAAAGAATATCGGACGCGGAAAATATTGACCTAGAAAAATGGAAGCCTCAGTGAAGCTCTCCGTGCTAATGAATACCACCAGAATACGATTAATAAAGCCATTAAAATAGAATCAGTAAAAAATAATAAGGAAAAGGACAAAGAAGAGATACGCGGGATGGCAATACTACCATACGTCAGTGGATCTACAGACAAAATATGTCGCTTACTGAAAAAACACAATATAAAAACAGTCTTCAAAACCGACCGAAAAATTTCATCTTTTTTACGACCAAATAAAGACAGCATACCACTAGAAGCACACGGCGTATACGAGATCCCCTGCGGCACATGCGAAAAAACATATGTCGGCCGCACAAACAGAAAAGTGTCAGCACGCGTGGCCGAACACCGATTAGATGTTAAACAAAATAAATCTACATCAACATTAGCGAACCACGTGATGACAGAAGGTCATAATATAAATTTCGATGCAGCAAAAATATTAGTCCAACTTAATAATGAAATAAACAGAATATACAGAGAGGCAATCGAAATCGAAAAACGGCCTCATGCCATGAACACAAGAGATGATTCCCGCCGCCTGCCGCTAGCATGGAAACCAGTCCTCGATTCATATTCAAGCGACCGCGTACCAACAAACGAACCGCTGCCCGACCATACAACCACCACTGCTCTACCCCCCTCAGACCCCCCGCACACTGCTTTACGGCGATCGACACGCATACACACCGTCATAACGTCATACAGCGAACCGCCAGTCACCCATGCTCACACCGCCACCCCCCCCACCACACGCCGCATCACACGCCAATCGACACGCCAATACACGAACACAACATACAAATAGGAACGCGAAATACAACACGGTGTTAGTCGCTCCGTGTCTGCGTTTGCGAACCGACCAGCCTCGATAATGACCGATGATATTCGGTTGAAACGTCGGCAAAACCGTCCTTTTCAGGACGAAAACAAGCGGATAGCCCGGAAAAATAGCTATTCATATATCTCTACAATCCGCGAAAATTTAAATTTAAACATATATATATATATATATATATGTTATATTTGATGTTTTCACGGGTGAAATATGTTATAATATTTTTATCTCGGTTTTCCCGTGTCAGTAGGTCTTGACTAAGACCATTTGTCTTCCGACGTTTCGCCTGAATATCACCAGGCATTTTCAAGGACTTAACGAAAAGCACGCGCGCGACACACGTCTACTCACACTGAAAGCTCACCGTCAAGTGACTAGCGACGGGGAAAAATGAGTGATCCGTATTATTTGACCGGATCATTAAATTGAATCGGTGACTCACGGTTCACGTTGCCACAACGATCCGCTCATGAACCAGACATCACTCTCACACTTTCTATCTCATATAAAATATATCGTTAGAATGCGATACACAGACCGACTCATCGATTCCGGATCATGTGTTCTCTTGCTCTAATCCACGTAAAGTATATAGTTAGAATGCGATACACAGACCGACTCATGGCAATCTTCGATTCACAACTAATTCATTATGGTTCATGAAATCTAATTCATTGTGGTTCTTGAATATGTTAAGCAATTTTGACCGCAACACACTTTGAAAAACAAATACGTAACGTCTATAATTGTATATACTATTTTGAAGGCGATCTGTTATAATTCTTTTAAGATAAAGACTGATGGCAATCTTCGATTCACGACTAATTCATTATGGTTCATAAAATATTTAAGCAATATTTACCATTAAGTACATTGAAATGCAAACATTTTAACGCCTACATTTGCATATCATATTTTGAATCGGTTTTGTTTTCTCTGTCATATTACGTACTTGTTTTGTACGATAGATAAGGATAGCCATATTTGAATCATATTGAATCGAAGAGCGAATTGATGATCCGCATAAATTTCATGAATCGATTTGAAAAGACAGGATCTTAAAATAATATCGAACTTTGCACCACTACAAGTGACTCGTAGCGTACAAGATGGCCGCTTATGTCAAATATTGTTAGCGCGACGTGATTGGCTCCTTGTGACACGCCCACCTGCTGTCGTGTTCGTTGGTAATAATATTTTATCATTATTTTTGTGTTGTGATTTATTGTTAATTTTAGACTAAATTAAAATTAACAATAAATCACAACACAAAAATAATGATAAAATATTATTACCAACGAACACGACAGCAGGTGGGCGTGTCACAAGGAGCCAATCACGTCGCGCTAACAATATTTGACATAAGCGGCCATCTTGTACGCTACGAGTCACTTGACGGTGAGCTTTCAGTGTGAGTAGACGTGTGTCGCGCGCGTGCTTTTCGTTAAGTCCTTGAAAATGCCTGGTGATATTCAGGCGAAACGTCGGAAGACAAATGGTCTTAGTCAAGACCTACTGACACGGGAAAACCGAGATAAAAATATTATAACATATATATATATATATATATATATATATATATATATATATATATATATATATATATATATATATATATATATATATATATATATATATATATATATATATATATATATATATATATATATATATATATATATATATATATATATATATATATATATATATATATATATATATATATATATATATATATATATATATATATATATATATATATATATATATATATATATATATATATATATATATATATATATATATATATATATATATATATATATATATATATATATATATATATATATATATATATATATATATATATATATATATATATATATATATATATATATATATATATATATATATATATATATATATATATATATATATATATATATATATATATATATATATATATATATATTTCTTTTATGTAATTTTCTTGTAAATGTACTTGTTAATAATTTTTTTTTTTAATATATATTTTTTTAATTAAACCTTTAAAAATATTAAGTACCTATTAGAGAATAATTATGTTCAATAAAACATTATTCAATTGTTTTATTGACAACTTAAAATTATGTCATGTATAAAAAAATACACTTGCAAACTTAGATTATATATGATACAGATACCTAGTCAGCGCAATGAATGTATGCCAACTAAAACTACGCTGAAACAGACGAATTTCTAGTATACGTACACCTACCGATACGCACACCTACATAATACGTAGACCAACCAGTCTACCGCCTCACACACTGTACACACACATGTAAAAAAAAAACTTGGCATACATTTGAATTCGAAATTTGTACTACACGCGGCTTCTGTACATTATAATTCTATGCTTGCAAAATACTTTTCCTTCAAAAATGACATTAAAAATGGCGGTAAGTATATGCTAAATTTTCGTTTCCTGTCAGAGGGTTATTTTTATTTTCCATATTTTTTTTTTACTTTCGATAGGTAGGTATCTATTATTTTTATTTTGATACTGCCTAACTAATGGTTTATGGATCGTAGGCTTTAGTTAGGTTGTGTGATTCCCCCTGGCGGCAAAAGGGCGCCAAGGCCGTCATTGGCCGTCCTCGTCAGACAGGGCGGGAAACTTACCGGCGGCGGCAACTTGGCGCCAAAACGCTCGTACGATATGAATCAACAATGAAAAGTTTAAATTTACGAATGAACCAGTTAATATACAACCCTATGTACACTCAATACTTTGAGAATAAAATTGAAACATTAATTTATACAAACGAAAAACAACTCTCGGTAAGAATTTTCATCATCTCTATAATAAAAACTTTGTTACTTGCAATGCTATATTTTCAACATAGCTTTGGAAGGGTCCAAGTCTATGTTTATGTTGGAAACCGCGTACATAAAGCGATTTTAATAGATGCAACCTTGATTATTTAACTAATGGATAAACTAAAGATGTTACACATTTCGGTATAAGATAAACAAGTAGGTATAAACTAAAAAAAACTACTTGAAAATGTGCTTAGCACGAAACCGGTTGTAGGTTGTAGTCTTAATAAATAGTGGAATTGATTTTATACACGTTTTTTATTTTTATTTATTAAAAAAAATAAGAAATTTAACACAAACTGATACCACTTCGTGTTTTAAATTTATTACAAAATAAAAAAGTTTTATCAATCATAAGATGGAGCTTTTAAAGATTTAAGATTTCTTCGGATATTTTCTTATTGTATGAAATTAGTCGAACAGTCCCGTGACCGAAATAAGATGTATGACATGACTTTAAATGTATATAATATTAGGTATCATCATAATGTGACTATTGACAAAATACACAGCATATCGTGTGGTACCTACTTCCAATGGTCCCAAAATTACTAATATAAAAATTGAGCTTTTATACCTACTGAACATCTTAGTACGAGTACATAATGTACAATGATTTTTTTACTCTCATCGCTAATTCTATAGGTATGTACTATGTGAAAGTATGTAGTTAATATTCTCTTGTTCTCTAACAATAATAGATTTGTAATGAATTACTTACAATAAAAAATACCAAAACAAAATACTTAGGTATGAAAATTGTGCGGTCATAGTAACTCTACAAGCTTGCATGTTTTTTATACAACTCCGAAGTTGGAGAATATTGGAAGCGTGGATATGGATAATATGAATGTGTGTATATACCTAAAATATAGGGAATTTATACTCTGGAATGTACAAAAACAAAGGGGATACAAGTAGGCTATAAATATTGCATAACAATACAAGTACCTACCTAGTTATAATTGTGTATACCTAAAAACATTCATTTTATCGACCCCCTTGGTTGTTTGACAAAATATTATTAAAAAAAGTGTTTTGTTCTATGGCCCACGTAAGCATACAACCTAATCCAAAAAATATTTGCAAAAATATTTTCAAACATAAAAAAGATCTTTTGAAACAAGGACGAACCAACAACTAAAAATGAAGAAGCTAATACCAAATTGTACTGTGTAAAATAAAAATATTACTGTGACCGAACGCAATCCCGAATCCATTTAAAAACGAACCAACACTAAAATACATATATATGTAGGTACCAAATAAAAAATAAGAAACAAATATCAGATTGACAGTAGGTACTGAGACCGAACGTAATCCCGAATCCATTTATTAACCAACGAACACTAAAATACATAGGTTGGTTGGTAATAAAAAATAAGAAACGAATAAAATTATCGCTAAATAACTTGAACTTTTAGCCTAGAAGGGGGGCGATTTGCACGTAAACCAACGAAGCAAAAATACACAAATTTGCGCTCTGCGCTATCGGAAGCTCGTTCAAGATGTTTGGCGAAAATTATACAGTACTGAGACCGAACGTTCTCTTTGCCTACCCCATTTCAAAAGGCACGGTGCGATATTAGATTTATAATTTATTAGTAATTTTCAATATTTTCACTTACTAAACTTCGTGATTTATAAAATACGTATTGTATACATAATGCTGTCATTTCAATTTAGCGGTTGTACCTATTATTAGTAGGTACCTACTTATAAATTTATATTAAGTGCACTATATAATATGTAGATTTCAATTCACATTTTTATACGTTTTGAATAGTTTACTTTATATAATATCATTTATAAGTACTATATACCTACATAAATATAAAAGTAGCGCGTAAAGATTCATGAATCTGCGTTAACAATTAACTCTAGTTGAAACTAAACATAAGTACTTTTTACTACTTAATATAATATTTTTTTACTATTATATCAATGTGATTGAACTATTTATATTTTATACTAAAATATACATCACGATTAAAAATATCACCTCCTTTGTACGCGAGAATGTCTAAACATGGAATGAAATTTCTCCCGAAAGTTCTCGGAAAAAGATGAGACACAGCCGGAGAGTAAGAGAAAGAGAGGGTACAAGATGCGTAACGCAAGATGAGATCGATATCATTGCGGAAGAAAACATAAATGGCATCTAGCTAGAGATATGGGGATGAGAAATATCTTTTCCCGCGTAGTGAGTCAGCTGATTCCAGGAATAAGGCCTCCCTAAATGCATGACTCACCGTGGCGGGCCACAAGCCCACTGTGAGACATCGCCACACCCTCCCTCCCACCGCCAATGTTTACAACAAATTTTCCTACGTGAATTTTCAATTTCCCGACCGACTCATATTATAATACGCAACAAAAAGAGCCTATTGACAAAACACTACGATTTTACTTAAAATAATCTTCGTTCCTAATGAGGGGAAAAAACGATATTTTTAGAACTAGGTCCCTTGACTGGCGCCAATGAACGCCCCCATATAAAAATAACATCGGTCTAGGGTACTCTCATTTACTATTTAGCTATAGTAGAATAATAACATTACGTCTATGTATGATTGTCAAAACTAGTGTATTTTCATGATTCATGAGACATAGCAGACGCTAAATGCAACTAAAATTTAGAAAAATACTTCATTTACTTGGTCAACTAGTTCTTCCTTTCTATTTATAACTGAATAAACGCATACAAAATCATTCAATCCGATCATGCTTTTAAAATGCATCTATCGCTAATTAGAAAATATTTACTATTAAAATATCTGACTGCTGATCCAAAGGTCCCTGGTCCGATTCCCGGTGGAGACAGTTTTTAATTGTGCTTTCAGTCTGGATCTGTGAGACGATTGATATCGTAAGTCTCCAGAATGTGGCAACTTGGGTGCGTGTTAAATTGATATTTGACACAGTACATATTAGTTGCCTGAGAAGTAAAATAAAATGATCGGTCTCACAATACCTATTTCGACTATAGCAGTGGACTTTTATTACAGTTCATACGTTTCGTATGGGTGATAATCGATGAAAAGTTGGTAAATCACTGACCTTGTCCAATAATTCTACGTTCTGTTCTTTTCCAAGTCTTGCCTTGGCTCTCTCAGTCGATAGAGCGGCATGGGCTTGTGCGGCATTGAGTCTCGCTGCAACCAGATCTGCCTTACAACTCCTCCATAACTCTTGCAATCCACTCGCACGCTGCTCCGCCAAGCTCGCTGTCCTCTGCAACGCGCTCTTTTCCTGAAATACAAGCAATAGGTACATAAGAATATGAGTTTGGAACGATTCGTATTAACAAAAATCATATTGGGTAATTAATACCAAAGAAACAAAAGTTGTAACATCACTTGGCCATATTTCCTCTATATAGGGTACCTATTTTATTGGGAGATATGTGAACCAATACAACAATCCATTGAACATTCCTGTTTTTATACCACATACTCACAATAAATTATGCATTTCACATTATCTGCCGCATCACAATGCTATCACAATAAAAATGATACTTTAATCGATAACCTGATCACAAATGAGAAAGCTGTGCTTGACTGGTAGCTTGTCGCCAACATTCTAGACGGAAAAAGATCCATAAAATAACGTAGTAACTAGTATTATAGCTTCATGGTTGTAACCCATATGAAGTGCCTTGTAGATATTGTTTTCAATTTTGGTTATTAATGTATATTTTTAAATATATATTTTATCATTACGTCTGAAATTTGTTTTACATAACCTCGTTCCGTGTAATGGGTACACAGTGAAAATATTTTATTGCTAAAACATACACAGTTTCACAGTTTCTATTTTATTTCGATTTTGAAAATTATAAATAAAAGTTTTCGTTCTATTAAATCTGATTGATTATCAACGCGTTTCGTGCAAGGCACGTCGTCAGGATAATCATTATTCTGACGATGTGCTTTGCACGAAACGCGTCGATAATCATTGAAATTCAATAGATCGAAAACCAAATATTGTTTTATTTTATATTTATAATATAATCTTCATACAATGGAGTTCTATCAACTATTGTCGATCGACAAACTAAACTTGTATATATTTCATAAGAAATTATAGGTATTACCTAGGTACCTATATTAAATCAATGTCAACAGTATCTGTCAACTATGTACAACTACACAAACTACACGAGACTGATAATAAACAATAAATATACCTAACATAAAAATGATCTTGAAACAAGTACGCAAATCTAAGGAAAATGTTTCAATTTAAAGTATAATTTTCCTGGTTCAATCGCTGCATTAAAAGTCATACCTACATATGTAGTTCATAGTAAATCTGACCAGACCAGGAGTACCTACCTTAGTACTGAGTATTCTGTTACATAAACGCGGATAACTATTTTGGTTACGAGCGCTTTGGAGGCCAGACTATGAAGTGAATCAGTTCCAGTCCGTCATAATATTATGTCTAGTCATTTCAACCACAATATGTCCAATTTTTAACATTGAATATCTATTTATGCCTACATAATAATGACTTAAGTGTGAAGGTAACATCAGATGGAAGTTATAAATTAATGTATTGGTCGAAATCTTATTCTTCCACACAATGATAGAATATTGTGAAGAGATGTTACGATCAGACATCTATAGATATCTATAGCTCTACAACTCTGTCTTGCATGCGGCTGACGAACTCACCATAAATAAAGTTACAAAAATAAACCAATAGAAAAGACGATTGTGTCAGGAAGTTAAGGAAACTCCTAATAAATAATATTGCCGTTATACTTTTATTTTCTCCCAACTGGTACGATTTAGATCAAGAAAAATAACAAATGAAACCACAAAATAAATATTCGTAAATCTTTTTTAAACCAATAAGTATCTCCCTATTCTTTTTTCATTAAAACATTATTATTCAGTTCATTTCAAATAACATTTTTGTCTCAACCTATAAATATTTCCCTATGGGTGAAAATGCATGTTTAGTGAGAATTTAGATACTTATAACTATGTATAAATTAATGATGAAAATAGTCACGTCATCAGCGTACGGAAACTGGCAAGGGACATTGATAGTTCGACCGCGTGGTCGAAAAACAAAAAAAATTCATTCACAAAATACATTCTAGTAACAACAACAAAAAAAACAACTTTTTTATACACCTGTCAAGAAATCAAAATGAATTAAATCGGACAATGGTATCTTAACCACGTAGAAATACATTCATACTTCTACAAATATGAATGTCTTACTAATGTCCAAGAAATATAATTACACAGATTTGTTCAACCCGAACTACAAAATGTCACTTATTGATAAACACAAATCTATTATTCAACACCATTTTGCAATTAATGCAGATCATGGGTTCTTGTTTAAAACAGGCACCAGATAATTTGAAAAAAAAAACGATTGTTCAATGTAGAGTCACACATTAAGAAAACAGCACTAATCTTTTTTCACAACACTTAACTTACTTTCATAATGTTTTCATATTTAACTTACTTTCCTGTAATATTAATCGGTTTACATTAAAAAATATTAACTTTTGATCTAAGATGTTCAGTAAATATTCAATGAAAATAAAGTGCTTGGTACATTACACTTTCTAAAGCCTTCTTTTCATCAAGACTTCCTTCGAGGTCCTTAAATCTTTTGATATTCGCCATATCATCGGCAGGGTTCGACGCGCCCCCCTCGGCTCCTAGAAGTGTCCTCAAAGAAGCCACCTGTCTTCGAAGTTGCTTCTCGCTGGACGTGCGTAGAGCCAGGGATTCCCGAAGCGACTTCACTTCCTCCCTCTTCTGTCGCCATGAGTTCACGACGATGGCTAGTGTAATATTTTTAGCAGCCTGCTTTTTGCTCTTATTATGGTCTATTTTCAAATCTGTGTTATTGGACGCTCCAGAGTGCAGTTGCATAACGCCACTGGAATTATAGATGTCACATTTATAAGTAAAATAAAACTTATAACCTACCCACTTATTACATAGTGAGATACTAAATTATTTTATTTTTATTTACAAGGGAAAACCAAAAGTTTCTATACTACAACAAAAATTATACATACCTATTATATAAAGATAAGGGTATGATAGAGAAGCCAATAAGTGGATTCCACGAAATTATCATAAGGTATCATAGAAAAATAAACATTAAAACAATAACACGTTAAAACTAGTGGGTTGTGGCCAACGCTAAACTCCTCACTAACAAGTTATTCTATAAAGTATTCAAATTTTGTATAGAAAATATTCAGCATTTTCATGAAATGAGTTTGTTAAATTATTTTTTATTCAAATATTTTATTATGAAAACTTGATAACCCTTCAATGCCATTTTGTGAAAGTAGTATGCCTTTTTACCAATATGAAAATAAAAATTTCAAATATTAAGTTTCCTGAGCTTGGGGTCACTTTGAATTATTTGATAGTTAAAAAAATTGAGAAGCACTATTCAGATATCCTTCAAAATCTAATGGGGTCTAAGTGAGTATTAGATATACATATTTGCAAAATTTGAAAAGAATCGAATGAGTACTTTAATCTATAATTGATAAAGTAAAATGAACACGCCGTACATAGCACACACACACACATATACACTGTGATGAAACTTTCAGAATACAATCTCAGCATGATACTAGTTGATAATCTGCAAAAAAAAAATAGCCTTAAAATTTCGAAATCATAACTCCCCACTATATCCCCTTGGGTTAGTGAGGAGTAATAATTCACACTCGTTGTATGTATATGTTGATTCTAATAAGCGGTGAGTTCATTTTTATGTCCGATAAGTGAATGGTTTGTTTTGAATCAGTTTTTACACTTTTGATTCGATAACGCGGCTAAATTTAAAATAACCAAGTGATAAAATCATGTAAGCTTCTGTTGTAGTGGAATAAAGTAATATATACTAGCAGATACTATTACTGTTATAGCTATTACTGTTATAGCTAATATATACTAGCAGATACTATTACTGTTATAGCTATTACTGTTATAGCTAATATATACTAGCAGATACTATTACTGTTATAGCTATCACCAATATGGTGTAGTGGAATAAAGTAATATATACTAGCAGATACTATTACTGTTATAGCTATTACTGTTATAGCTAATATATACTAGCAGATACTATTACTGTTATAGCTATCACCAATATGGTGTAGTGGAATAAAGTAATATATACTAGCAGATACTATTACTGTTATAGCTATTACTGTTATAGCTAATATATACTAGCAGATACTATTACTGTTATAGCTATCACCAAGAATCTAGAAAAATCACGTGGGTGCGCAGAAGACAAATGTTTTTTTTTTGCTTAGATGGTTTGATCACGTGTATGCGCAAACCGTCCCCCTCCATGCCGAAAAAATGCCGAGATGTTTTAGGAAAACTGTACCTATATGAAAAAAATACTATGCAATTACAAGATATTTAGATATTTTAAGGTTAATACATAGATACTTCAATGTTGAATGTGTTGGAACTGGATATATCAGAACATCCGTATTGTCGATAGGTATCATCTTATTGGTCAACTTATCATATCCTAATATTTTATAATACTTACCTCATATTTAATAAATTAATACAACGTAAACCAATCAATATTACGAATATAATATGTTAGCTAGCTTTAATCGAGTGTCAGCTTGAGTATTTAATGTTTTTATTATGAGTTAAAAAACATAATTTCAAATTGAAATATATTTTATTTGTTTGGTCTAAGCATGTTCTAAACGGTGACTGCCTATACCAGTTGGAAGTTTATTTATAGGGTAAGTACCACAGTGAAAATAAATTAATTTAATTATTTAAATTAGTGGAAAAACGCAAAAGGTAATCCAAACTGCATTTCAATCATTGAGTTGCGATGGTATTTAACTCAGTGATTTCAATAGCACATCACTATACTTTCACCAAGTTTTCGAATAAAAGCACAAACAATCGAACGTCATTAAATTTGTTGTTTATTTTAATGTAAACTTGACTCTGGCCAACGTTCCTCCATTTGAGGTTACAAGAGCCATTTAAGTAATAAATAAATCTAAAGTAATAAAGCAATCAATATGTTAGTGTATGTGTGTGTGTGTGTGTTTGTCTCACGCCTTTTGAAAAACTAAGAGCATCTAAAAATCTAATTTATGTGCGAACGTGTACCAGTATACCTGATGCAGTGTCACGCTAAAAATAATGCGATAAAAATGCTGAATTTTAAAAATATTTCAATAATTATTTTTTTCATACAAAATTTTCCAAGTCGTATCTGTCAAAAAAGTGTACATTTTGCACGCAAATATCTGTTAGTTTAAAAGTTAGAAGTACGTATTTACACGAAAAAAATATATTTACAAGTATAACTTAGCGTTTAAGTGAAAAACATGGTGAATATTTTGTATAATTATAATGTATAACTTATTTTTAAAGTAAGCGTTTTGTACATAAACGCCGCCATTTTAATATCTTTTCATACAATATTTCATTTTCCTACCGAATGAATATGTTCTTGAAAATAATAAACCTTTGAAATAAATGTAATTATGAAATAAGAAAATAAAACACAAGACATTACAGCAAGTTTTAAGACATATATTGTAAAAATGTGCTTATTATTAGTAAAGATATAGGGATAATAAAATTGCATAATTTGTAAATAATATTTGATTTTTCTGACAATTTTCATTTTTATGGCATCGAACAAATCAATGTAGGTACCTACATATTCAAAAAAAGTCTCAAACCATTTGATATTTTTAACGTATTGGAATGGTTACTATGGTAACGGAAATATTCTGATATTCAAATAAAATTTGTTGTGAATAGAATTTATTTAGAATATTGTTGTAGGTAGGTACCTACCTATTACTATTTACTTACAAATCAACAATATACTGATTTCCTATCGGGAAATTGCATGCGATATGCTCCTAAACCGTTTGTCCGATTACAATGAAACTTTGGTGAATTGTCGAGCGTGTGCCCGGGATGGTTTCTGGATTTAAACTTTTTTCTTATTCTTCTTCGTGTATTTGGTCATTTTACCTATGAAGGGGTAGTATCCTGGGAAAAGAAGGTCCGACTGTCCTTCCATCTCTTCGCAGGTCTTCCAGGACGGTTTGTGGATTTTAACCTTTTTCTTCTTCTTCTTCATCGTGTATTTGGTTATTTTACCTATGAAGGTGGACTATCCTGGGAGAAGAAGGTCCCACTTTCCGACCATCTCTTCACAGGTTTCTGGGTTTAAACTTTTTTCTTTTTTTTCTTCATCGTGTATTTGGTCATATTACCTATGAAGATGAACTATCCTGGGAGATGAAGGTCCAATTTTCCTTCCATCTCTTCGCAAGTTTCTGGATTTAAACTATTTTCTTCTTCTTCTTCATCGTCTATTTAGTCATTTTACCTATGAAGGTGGACTAACCTGGGAGAAGAAGGTCCAATTTTCCTTCCATCTCTTCACTGGTTTCTGGATTTAAATTTTTTTTTTCTTCTTCTTCTTCATCGTGCATTTGGTCATTTTACCTATGAAGGTGGACTATCCTGGGAGAAGAAGGTCCAATTTTCCTTCATTATCTTCGCAGGTATCTGGATTTGAACTTTTTTCTTCTTCTTTCGTCCTTTCATCTCTTCGCGTTTCTTCCAGGATGGTTTCTGGATTTAAACTTTTCTTAACCGACTTAAGGGACGGGATGTAATGAAGGGAAGGGACGTAATGAGGGATTGAAGGGACTGGAGGTACTGAAGGGCCTGAAGGGACGGGAGGTACTGAAGGGTCTGAAGCGACGGGAGGTACTGAAGGGTCTGAAGCGACGGGTCTTCTTCTTTTTCTTCTTAATTTTATGTAGACCTTTAGGACAGTTTTTATAAAAACTATTTCCTTTTGTCTTTTTCTTCGTTTTCTTATTTTATATAGAACTTGGGTGAATTTTATACAAACTATTTCCTATAGATTAATCTTCTTCTTCTTTTATGAAGACCTTTTGGTTTGTTTTCATACAATCTATTTCCAATAGTCTTATTCTTCTATTTTATGTATTTTAACTTATTTTACGTAGACCATTGGGATAGTTTTTTATACAAACTATTTCGTATAGTCTTATACTTATCCTTCTCTTTTTTATTTAGACTTTTGGGTTAGTTTTAAGTCTAATAGTCTATTGTGCAGAAATATTTTTAACGATATGCATACTTGATGAAAATACATATGTAAAAACGAATGGATTGTGGGATGTGACGATGTAACCTGCACTAGAATCTTTTCAATACTTTTGTTTAATCAAATTTAAACCATTTATATCATCCTATTTTGAATAATTTTCAACACCTACACATTTGATTTAGTTGACAATATTTAAAGAATGGGGGTTGTGGCCATTACTGAACTCTTCACAACGTTTATATTCAAATTAAAAACTATTTACCATAGTTTAAGTCTTCTTCTTCTTCGTTAATGTAGACTTTTGTGTCAATTTTAAGTCTATTAGTCTAATTGTGCAAAAATATAATGCACACTCGATGCAAAAATATAAAAACGAATATTATGATGTGACCAACACTAGATCTTTTCAGTACATTTGTTTAATCAAATTTTAACCACATCCCAACATCCAAAATTACTAAATTTTCAATAGGTACATATTAAAATTTATTTCGATGATAATATTTGAAAATGGGGGTTGTGGCCAAACCAATCTCTTTACAACGTTGATAAACAGTCATATTTAAAACCATTTCGCATAGTCCATGCGTGCAGAAATTTTGTATATTATACTTCATTCACACTTTATAAAAAATAATGGGTTGTGGCCATCACTTGAACATTTTACAATCAAATTCAATCATATTTCAAACCACTTTTCATAGTCCGATTTTGCAAAATAATTGGGTGACAATATTATAAAAACGATTGCTTTTTCCTTCACAATATTACATTCTTGGCCAACGGCGGGACATAAAAGCTAGTCTAAAGTAATAAAGCAATCAAAATGTTAGTGTCTGTGTGTGTGTGTGTGTGTTTGTCTCACGCCTTCTGAAAAACCAAGAGCATCTAAAAATCTAATTTAAGTGCGAACATGTACCAGTATACCTGATGCAGTGTCACGCTAAAAAGAATGCGATAAAAATGCTGAATTTTAAAAATATTTAAATAATTATTTTTTTCATACAAAATTTTCCAAGTCATATCTGTCAAAAAAGTGTACATTTTGCACGCAAATATCTGTTAGTTTAAAAGTTAGAAGTACGTATTTACACAAAAAAAATATATTTTGAAGTATAACTTAGCGTTTAAGTGAAAAACATGGTGAATATTTGGTATAATTATAATGTTTAACTTATTTTTAAAGTAAGCCTTTTGTACATAAACGCCGCCATTTTAATATCTTTTCATACAATATTTCATTTTCCCACCGAATGAATATGTTCTTGAAAATAATAAACCTTTGAAATAAATGTAATTATGAAATAATAAAATGAAACACAAGACATTACGGCAAGTTTTAAGACATATATTGTAAAAATGTGTTATTTATTAGTAAAGATATAGGCATAATAAAATTGCATAATTTGTAAATAATATTTGATTTTTCTGACAATTTTCATTTTTATGGCATCGAACAAACCAATGTAGGTACCTACATATTCAAAAAATGTATCCGAACCATTCGATATTACTTACGTGTTCGAATCGTTTCCATGGCTACAGAAAGAATGTGATATTCAAATAAAATTTGTTAGGAATCGAATTTATTTAGAAGGTTGTTGTAGGTAGGTACCTACCTAATAATATTTACTTACAAATCAACAATAATATACCTATACTGAATTCCTATAGGAAAATTATTTTATTTATTTATTTATCAACCGTTTGTCCGATTATAATGAAACTTTGGTGAATTGTCGAGCGTATGCCCAGGATGGTTTTTGGATTTAAACTTTTTTCTTATTCTTCTTCTTCTTCGTGTATTTGGTCGTTTTACCTATGAAGGGGGAGTATCCTGGGAAAAGAAGGTCCGACTGTCCCTCCATCTCTTCACAGGTCTTCCAGGACGGGTTCTGCATATAAACTTTTTTCTTCTTTTTCTTCAACGTGTACTTGGTCATCTTACCTATGAAGATGAACTATCCTGGGAGATGAAGGTCCAATTTTCCTTCCATCTCTTCGCAGGTTTCTGGATTTAAACTTTTTTCTTCTTCTTCTTCATCGTCTATTTGGTCATTTTACCTTTGAAGGTGGACTAACCTGGGAGAAGAATGTCCAATTTTCCTTCCATCTCTTCGCAGGTATCTGGATTTGAACTTATTTCTTCTTCTTCTTCTTCATCGTGTATTTTTGGTCATTTTACCTATGAAGTTGGAGAATCCTGGGAGAAGAAGGTCCAACTGTCCTTCCATCTCTTCGCAGGTATCTGGGTTTAAACTTTTTTCTTCTTCTTCGTGTATTTAGTCATTTTACCTATTAAGTAGAGCATCCTGGGAAAAGAAGGTTCTTTCATCTCTTCGCGGTTCTTCCAGGATGGTTTCTGGATTTAAACTTTTCTTAACCGACTGATGGGACGGGATGTAATGAAGGGAAGGGAGGCACTAAAGGGCCTGAAGGGACGGGAGGTATAAAACTGCCTGAAGGGACGGAAGGTACTGAAGGGCCTGATGGGAAGGGACGTAATGAGGGATTAAAGGGACGGGAGGTACTGAAGGGCCTGAAGCGGCGGGTCCTGGAGTCTAATTCTTTTTCTTCTTAATTTTATGTAGACCTTTAGGGCAGTTTTTATACAAACTATTTCCTATTGTCTAATTCATCTTCTTCTTCTTTTATGTATACATTTGGGTCATTTTTTTATAAAAATTATTTCCTTTAGTCTAATTATTATTCTTCTTCATTTAAGTACGTAGACTTTTGGGAGAGTTTTAATACAAACTATTTCCAATAGTCTTATTCATTTTCTTTTATGTAGACCTTTTGGTCAGTATTTATACAAACTATTTCCAATAGTCTAAATATTCTTCTTCTTCTTTTTTGTAGACCTTTGGGTGAGCTTTTATACAATCTATTTCCAATAGTCTAATTCTTCTATTAGGTATATGTATTTTTACTTATTTTATGTAGACCATTGGAATAGTTTTTTATACAAACTATTTCTTATAGTCTTATACTTATTTTTCTCTTTTTTATTTAGTCTTTTGGGTTAGTTTTAAGTCTAATAGTCTATTGTGCAGAAATATTATTAACGATATGCACACTTGATGAAAATACATATGAAATGAATGGGATATGGGATGTGACGATATAACCTGCACTAGAATCTTTTCAATACTTTTGTTTAATTAAATTTAAACCATTTATATCATCCTATTTTGAATAATTTTCAACACCTAATATTTAAAGAATGGGGGTTGTGGCCATTATTGAACTCTTCACAACATTTATATTCAAATTAAAAACTATTTACTATAGTTCAAGTCTTCTTCTTCTTCGTTAATGAAGACTTTCAGTCAAATTGAGCAAAAATATAATGCAAACTTGATGAAAAAATATAAAAACGAAAGGGATGTGACCAATACTAGATCTTTTCAGTACCTACGTTTGTTTAATCAAATTTTAACCACATCCCAACATCCAAAATTACTAAATTTTCAATAGGTACACATTACAATTTGTTTTCGATGATAATATTTAAAAATGGGGGTTGTGGCCAAACCAATCTCTTTACAACGTTGATAAACAGTCATATTTAAAACCATTACGCATAGTCCATGCAAGCAGAAATAGTATAAATATTATACTTCATTCACACTTTATAGCAATATATAAAAAAGAATGGGTTGTGGCCATCACTTGAACATTTTACAATACTTAAACTCAATCAAATTTCAAACCACTTTTCATAGTCTGATATTGCAAAATAATTGGGTGACAATATTATGAAAACGATTGCTTTTTCTTTCACAATTTTACATTCTTGGCCAACGGCGGGACATAAAAGCTAGTAAATAATAAATCGAACATCATACTTTCCTTTCTTGAATAGGTAGGTACCTACACACATTTTAAATAATATCTTCTTCTTCTTCTTCTTGTGTCATATCAGGTCTCCCCGACGTTGACGACCACCATAGAGAAAGCCTCCCTGTCCTGTGCAGTGTGAAACAGCTCCTCCACAGTTCTTATACTGGTCTATTCGCGGATGTTACCCCTCTATGACCCTCAATCTTCCCCTTCATGACGAGCTGAAGGATGGCATTCTTTATAAATAATATAATATTTGATAATTAATTACCTATATAAAAAAAATTAACACATCTTGCACCCTGGGCAAGTGGCGAGTTTATTGCCATATGGCAATTTCTTACAACTAACCATTGTTCCAGCCTAGAGAAGCAATATTAGCGTGAGAAATTAATTTGAATAATTTCTCATCTGCTGGGAATCGAACCCAGGACGCCCGCACACAAATCAAACGGCTTACCAACTGTGCCACGGCGGTCAGCATAAAAAATTAAAGTCAGTCAATATAAAATTATAATAATTTGTACTAATTATATTTGATTTAATTGATATTGACGCGTTTCGTGCAAGGCACATCGTCAGAAATAAAATTGAGAATTGAATCAAGAATTATTGTCAATCAATAAACTAAATTTAGTCAATAGGTATACTTAATAGGTTTAATTCTGAGAACACACTAAAATTTTAATGAAATGTCATATTAATTCATTTATATGTTATTCTGAAAATTGAATAAAATTAAGGAAGTTTAATAAGATTAAAATGACAAAAAAAGATTACTATGTGTATTATTACAAAATTATAAAAACAAGAGTTAAGATATAGGTACTGATAAATATCTCGACAATTTTCATCATATTGGTGAAAGGTTTGCGCACATTCCAATCAGGGCCGGATAAATTATAGAACAATCAGGAACAAGAAATCAGGGCGGTTAAAATTCTAAAATGTTAATCATATAAATCAAAAATTCGCAGGTATGGCGCTCGGTTCTCTTTGCGTACCCGGATAGAGGCTCGGCATGATGGTGTGTATGAAAAAAATCCCGCTTAGTGCTAATATTTTGCTCGCCTACTTTTAACATGTTATTTGGGCATTGTATCTGGTGTTGTCAAACAAAACAAAATTGACTCAAATAATGTAATACCACATTGTAAATATTAGGTATGTAATATTATTTTGAATCTCCAATTGTTGCGACTATTTTTTTATCTAAAGTAATAAAGCAATCAATATGTTAGTGTGTGTGTGTGTGTGTGTGTGTGTGTTTGTCTCACGCCTTTTGAAAAACCAAGAGCATCTAAAAATCTAATTTATGTGCGAACGTGTACCAGTATACCTGATGCAGTGTCACGCTAAAAATAATGCGATTAAAATGCTGAATTTTAAAGATATTTCAATAATTATTTTTTTCATACAAAATTTTCCAAGTCATATCTGTCAAAAAAGTGTACATTTTGCACGCAAATATCTGTTAGTTTAAAAGTTACAAGTACGTATTTACACGAAAAAAATATATTTTCAAGTATAACTTAGCTTTTAAGTGAAAAACATGGTGAATATTTTGTCTAATTATAATGTTTAACTTATTTTTAAAGTAAGCGTTTTGTACAAATGTACATATAACCCCGCCATTTTAATATCTTTTCATACGATATTTAATTTTCCTACCGAATGAATATGTTCTTTAAAATAATATACCTTTGAAATAAATGTGATTATGAAATAATAAAATGAAACACAAGACATTACAGCAAGTTTTAAGACATATATTGTAAAAGTCTGTTAATTATTAGTAAAGATATAGGCGTAATAAAATTGCATAATTTGTTTAAAATATTTGATTTTTCTGACAATTTTCATTTTTATGGCATCGAACAAACCAATGTAGGTACCTACATATTCAAAAAATGTCTCCATAACATTTGATATTTTTCACATGTTGGAACATGGTTACTATGGTAACGGACACATTCTGATATTCAAATAAAATTTGTTATAAATCGAATTCGAATTAATTTAGAACATCATTGTAGGTAGGTACCTACATACCTAATACTTACTACTTAAAAACCAAGAATATACTGATTTTGTATAGGAAAATTATTAAACTATTTTAGGTTAACTACAATACACATTCAATATACCTACAAACTATTTCCTATAGTGAAATTCTTCTTTTTTCTATGTAGACCTTTGGGTGATTTTTTCTACAAACTATTTCTTGGGGTTTAAATCTTCTTCTTCTTCTTTTATGAAGACATTTTGGTCAGTTTTTTATATAATACATTTCCTAATGTGTAATTCTTCTATTTCATCTTCTATGTAGACCATTGGGTCAGTTTTTATTACAAACTATTTGTTATAGTTTTATACTTCTACTTCTTTTTTTATTTAGTCTTTTGGATTAGTTTTATGTCTAATAGTCTATTGTAACGAAATATTATAAACAACATGCATACTTGATGAAAATACATAAAAACGAATGGGATGTGACCAACACTAGAATCTTCTCATTACTTTTGTTCAATCAAGTTTACACCATTTATTATATCATCATATATTGCTTAATTTTCAATAACTACACATTTCATTTTGATGACAATATATAAAAAAATCGGGGTTGTGGCCATTGCTGGATCTTCACAACGTTTATATTCATATTAAAAACTATTTAACATAGCTTAAGTCTTCTTCTTCTGTAATGTAGACTTATGTGTCAGTTTTAAGTCTATCAGTTTTATTGTGCAAAACTATAAAAAACTATATGCACACTTGACGAAAAATATAAAAACGAATGGGATAGGACCAACACTAGAATATTTTCAGTACTTTTGATTAATCAATTTTTAAACCATTTCCCATCATCCAAAATTACTAAATATTTAAAACACATTATTTGCGTTCGATGACAATATATAAAAATAGGGGTTGTGGCCAAATCCAAACTCTTTACGACGTTGTCTTTTTATAATAAGTCATATTTAAAACCATTTCCCATAGTCCATGCGTGCAGAAATTGTATGTGCTTATATATAAAAGCAAATGGATTGTGGCCATCACTTTAAGATTTTACACCGCTTAAACTCAATTAAATTTCAAACTACTTTTCATACTACGGTTAAAAAAAATTATGTGTGACAATATTATGTAGGTATATACCTAAACGATTGCTTATTCCTTCACTAATTTACATTCTTGGCCAACGGCGGGACATAAAAGCTAGTAAATAATAATAAACAACTATGTATATATTGTAGATTTAGGTAATATCAACAAACTGATTCGTCATTTTAGACCCGATGTAATTTTACATAATTTTAAATTGTTCTACATTTATAATTCAAAAAAAAAGGAGGGAGGGGGGGGCGGATTCAAATATATCGCTACGGGCGCAAAAACACGTTTATCCGGGCCCCAGCAAAACCCAAAAATTTGTGTTCTGCGAAACAACGTCATTATTTAAAATGTTTGCCGGTTACTTTATACCTAATGGTAGCTAGATAATACGCAAATGCAACTTTTTAATAATTGTTGGTGCAGTCGCATAGAATAAATATATTTTCTATGTGGAGTTGACGGTCAAAATACATTGCACCATCGAAACTCAATTCAAATCCGATGCTCCCATTAAATCTTTTCTCTATAACACTTCTACTTATTGATAAATTTGGATACTTTATGAATCTACTTGATTGGAAAACGATTTATTCTATCCTTTTACAAAATCGTCGGCCTGCATTGCTCAGTTAGTTAGATATCTGACTGCTGAGCCAAAGGTCCCGGGTTCGATTCCCGGTGGAGACACAGTTTTCAATTGTGTTTTCAGTCTGGATCTGTGAGACGATACATATCGTAAGTCTCCAGAATGCGGCAACTTGTTATTGAGTGCGTGTTAAATTAATATTTGACATAGTACCTGTTAGTTGCCCGAGAAGCAATAAAATAAATATTTCTTCACAAAACAAATAAATTTGTCCTGTTCGCAGGTAATTCTATATTATCACGATCCTCAGTACTGAGGAAACGAAGGAGACAGACAAAAGAAAAAACATATTTACTTATTAGGTAAATACATGGGTACTTTATATCGAACCTGTTCATGATCTGCTACATTTAAATGAATTTATATTATACAGTCAATGTATTCAACTATCGAGGGAATACATAATAATAATTAAGTAAGTGTGATTAATCAAGATAAACAGAGTAAAATACATCGGTAAATAAGTAGGTATATAATATAGCGTACGACCAAATAATACCTACACAGGTATTATAAACAAGTATGAGTGTTTTGTATACAAAATAATTGCGATATTTTCTGAATTAAAAGTACATATTTGAAAAATATTAAATACGTAAAGATTCTTTATAGTTTATAATATGCAATAGCAGTGCGTTATTAGAATTGTATATTAGTTATTAGCTTTGGCTTCCAGATAAATGCGAATAATTATTATCAACTTATACTACCCGCTGCCCACACAAAACGAATGAGACATGCTACTCCCGCATGCGCAACAACGTTAGATACGTCACCTTACCCATGTGACTTGTCTGGCCAATAGTAAGTAGGTAACATTACGTACTAGAATCATATCGCTCGAAAGTTGTGGTCACCGTTCCTAAAATAATTGAGTACACATCGCTCCTACGGGCTACTGCTCCGGGACGTGCACATTATTTCATATTGTTTATTTATTTTTTAACGTTAAAATAAAACTTTATTCAAAGTTCATGTCATAATATTAAAGTATCGAGAGTTTCGAAATATTGTTTTCTAACCGACCGACGCGCGTACATTCTTGTAGTGATTGAGACAAGACCTTGATAACTTGTTTCTTCGAACGAGTGAATTACGACTGTGTTATAGGATCATGTTTATAGAGGTATGTGTATGGGTTAAGTCCATTAAATGTGTCGTCTTTTAGTCGAAATGTTAGTTACAAAGTTATTTAATTGTATTGAAAAGTGTAGTGTATGTGATCACTGTGAAAACTATTCATTCATTTCAGCTTAAATAAATTTTAAAAATACTTGTTAACTTTTAAACTTTTGTTAAGGATCGTCGGCTATAAACGGAACGTCAGATCGGCTCGCGACTGAATAAAAATCCTGTAGATGGCTATGGAAAACGGTAGCATAGGTGTGTAAACAAAAAGTTAAAAACATTGCATGTCACTTTACAAGTAGTGAAAAGAGTTTCGCACATTAATAGTTGCATGATTTTTTATTAATGTCCAATTACTTTTAGTTAGTTTTGATTTTGCATGATAAACAGTTTTGTTTTCCCACCGTAGTTAGCTCCTCCAAGTAATTTAGAACTTTCCAACTAAGTATGTACATACTAAGATATAATTGAACGCATCTTGCGAATTATGTATGTTGAAAACAAGTAAAATATGAACTACCATATCATTTTCTTAAACCTTAAAATACATCACTAACTCATTTCTAAAAATACACTCTAATACAGAACAAACATTTTATTTAGTCAAAATACGTATGTATGCAATTATTTCATAATATATTTTATTACATTTTAGTTTATTCTTCAATTGATCGACGATTTATAAATAAAATTGGAAGTTGTGTGTTTAGCTCCATGGAATTATCTTTAATTTTCTTTATTTCCATTACAATTTATTTACTTTTTCGAACTATGAATATTTATTATTTCTGTTTTTGAAGAATATTATTACTTTAATTAACTTGATGTTACCTTATGTGAATCCAATTGGATTCCAGTTCGAATCGTAAAAAATAACCTATGGGGAAATTTATTGGACCTTTATAAACTTATAATAATATATCTGTCATTTTCATGTTGGATTATAGTGTATATGTTGGATTATAGTGTATATGTTGGATTATAGTGTATATGATAAATATATCATGTTGGATTATAGTGTATATGATAAATATATCTCAATTTATTATACAAAGGCAACTTTATCTTCATTTAATTGTGAAGAAAAGTTAAATAATAATAATAATAATGAACACTTTCTTGCACCCTGCGCAAGTGGCGAGTTTATTGCCGTATGGCAATTTCTTCCTACTAAACAGTGTTTCCAGCCCAGAGAATAATATCTACGTGAGAAATAAATTTAAGTAAATTTCTCTTCTGCTGGGAATCGAACCCAGGATGCCCGCACAGAAACCAAACGGCTTACCAACTGCTGTTATAGTGCTGTTTTCGTGAAACTCTCACCTCAAATTAATAAATTTGTATCATTTTGGCTCAGGTAATAGTGTGTTTTGAAATATTTTCTAAAAGAAGTAATATTTTGGTTTTGTCTTGAGGGTGTAGGATGAGGTGACAGGAAAATTATTCGAAAAACAATTATTCGAATGCTCAATTATACGAAAATCAATTTTACGAATGGCAATTATTCGAATCACATTTTTTCGAAAAACAATTTTCCGAACACAATTATCAGAAATTACAATTGTTCGAATTTTTATGACGTCATGTTGGTAGTATTGTGAGAGGAAGAAACCATAGATTTTTGTTATAATATACTAGATGTCGTAGTTAGCAAATTTTGTATGAATCGAAGTGAGGCATTTTTCCGGGGTATTTTTGACGTTTTCGTACATCGTTTTTCCATAGAGAATAACGACTAATGTGAATTGTTTTCGGATTTTATTTGTCGTAAAAAACACTTTGTTAATTTAGATTTAGAGAAAAGTTATTTGGGATTTATTGAAATGTAAGGAAAACTAAAATATGTTGCCAACCAAAACGTAATAGGTACGCGCGTTATTCCATGACTCACTTTTTGCACGGAGTACCTACTACATCTACATAGTAGGTATATTATGTATAATAAAAATCTATGGAATAAACAACATGGCGACGCACCGCGCTGTCGGATATCCTAGGATGTACACCGATTTTTTAAACTTAATCTACAAAACTTTGGTATTAATAGGTTGGTTAGGTTTGCTTGTAGTTATAATTGCGACTGACGTGAGCCAGTTGCATTATATATTATAAAAAGTAACTATAATATTAAAATGAAATAACTAAATTGGTGTGAATACTAGATAAACTGTCTGTACATGATGTGCCAAAATCAAAAACTCGTGTACAAACTAGGCTATCCCGCGCTGTCAAAGATTAGTTATTAAAAATGTGCAAACATACGTACCTACCCAACAATAATACAACAAGTAATAATAGTCTTCATCGAATATATTTTACTGGCAACAAAATAAATATGTCAAAGGAGGCAACATAATGACAAAAAAATATATTAAATTCGGTCAATTGGTATTCCAACAAATGTTAGTTCGAATAATTTGCTTTCGGACAATTGTCATTCTGATAACTGATTTTCGATTAATTGTTATTCGTACAATTGCGCATTCGAACAATTGTGTTTCGAAGAATTTTCATGTAATCGAAGGATGAGGGGTTTTGCCTATTCCATGAATTTGGTCCTGCTGCAGCAAACACTCAATCGCCGAAATTAGTTATGATTTTATTTCAAATATATCCTTTGCATCTTTCGGGGGCTTTAACCCCCGCTTTCCTAAGGTTCCTAAGCGCAAAGATCTACTTTTGATGCGTAAAATTTCATTTCACCAAACAATCTTACCACCATTAAGTGACGCAGGTGCTTCAACTCTTAAGTGACGGTCTATTATGTATCAAACCATTCATCAACGTATTTTACAACTAAAATTATGACATTTTTGCACAATATCGTCTTCTTGTTAGTTGTTTTGTGTTATAATTTTTATTAAATTTGATTTATCATGAAAGACTCTGTTTGTGAAATAGTTGAATATGCCAATGAAATAGACATATGCGAGTTATATACCTACCCCAGGGCGAAATTACCTTAGGAATGTATTCATGATGTCAAAACATTACTTTTTGTAATTGTAAAATAAAATTGAAGTTACTTAATAATCGACAAAGTTTTTATTTTGTAGAATTCCATTATAAATGATGTCTATAATCAAAAGTAAACCACTTTTTAGAAATAGACCTAACAAGGCGAAATAGGCCTTTAATAATATTTAATTGATATTTTAATAAAAGATACACAATAATTTGTGTTCTTGATTTTTAAGTATTTTCGTATTCCTATTCATGGGAAATTGAAGGAAAGTTCAGCCTAGGAATGAGAATTTTTTTAGCTGGTGAAATGAATGTTGGTGAGAATGTTGATTTTTAGTTGGTGAAATGAATGTTGGTTTTTAGTTGGTGATAATGTTGGTTTTTATTTGGTGAGAATGTTGGTTTTTATTTGGTGTAATAAAATTCATTGAGTGATGCACTCAAGGATTTGAGCTCCAAGCAGGTAGTTAGTTGATGTTCCTTGGTGAACATGGCCGTAAGTTAATGCAGATGGTGTGAGTTGTAAAAACTGACTGAATTTTATTAGTTCTTTTTTTGGTAAATATGCATTTATATCATACATCAGCAAATAATCATACAAAAAATAATTAGCAGCTTTTCTGAACGTTTATATAAAGTTTGGTGGTATTACTTTTAATTCTTCCAAATGACAAGTGACAACATAACAATATTTTTCTTACAATAACAACCTCACTTAATGTAGAGAACTATGTTTCATATCAAATACAAATTTTAAAATGCATTTACAGTAGCTATCATAAAATTATTCATATGTAAACACTCCATGTGAATAAGATACCTTATACCATAGTATTATACTAATTTGAAAATTATTAGACACA
Source organism: Molanna angustata (assembly GCA_963576475.1). Lineage (NCBI taxonomy): Eukaryota > Metazoa > Arthropoda > Insecta > Trichoptera > Molannidae > Molanna > Molanna angustata. The sequence continues at coordinate 24,833,277 of OY754971.1, forward strand.
AAAAAGTGAATCCATTGTGCTCTAATATACCTAGATGGGTCAGTGGCAGAGCGGCTAGTTGCTGGAACAGTGAATGAAGATTCGAAGACCGATTTTGCTTTGTTTTTGTACTATCATTTATGTTTAGTTTAGGGAGCATATTATCGCTCGGCGTTCAATACCGGGAATGCGACAATTTTGGTAAAATTATGTTTTTTGTTGAAATTGGTAGAGAATGTTCAAATATGCGATTGTGTATAGAAAATGTTTGCACAAAATCATTAATACTGCAAAAGTGTCGAATAGAACAATACCACCAAAGTACATTTGTGCGTTTTTTGACCTCTTCTTGTTATTTCTACCTATGTACATAACACCGAGTAACAATATGGAGGTTGTATTATGACCTTGTTAAAAGAACTAGTGGACATTTCCTTATTATTGTAACAAAGGTAAAATACAGTATGAATATTAGTTAAGTTATAATGTTGAATAAAATGTCATAAAATAAATAAAACTTATATGGGTTGTAGCAGAGCAGTTAGCACTCTGGGTTAGTAATATAGTGGTCGTGAGTTCGAATCCTGCCACAACTGATTTCGTTCACCTATATCACAAGCATATGCTTAATCGTCGGCCTTCTTGGCTAAGTTGGTTGGGAATCTGACTGCTGATCCAAGGGTTCCGGGTTCGATTCCCAGTGGAGACACAGTTTTTAATTGTGTTTTCAGTCTGGATCTGTGAGACGAATTCTCCAAAATGTGGCAACTTGTTATTGGGTGCGTGTTAAATAAATATTTGACATAGTACCTGTTAGTTGCCCGAGAAGTAATAATAAATAAATAAATTTAGGGAATCTATGAGGATGCATATATATGTACTTGTTGCAAACAAGGACATATTCATTGTTTAAAAAAAATACTTTCATAATTAAATTTATAATATATATGTTCTTATCTTTCCAACATCAGCGGTATGAGGATTGGTCATTGTTTAATAGCCAAACATCTCTATAAGATTAATATCAAAGATAGTCCAGTTTGCTCGTGTGGAGAGAAAGTGGAAACACTCGACCACCTTTTCTTCCCACACACCATAAATATGACCTATACGCAAATTTGAACGTCCAACTACCTGCCAATATTTGACACCTCCTTTCATTAAATTCTCCGTCCATAAACATGAAAATTTCAAAATTCATTTTCATCAATGATATTAATTTATAACATTCAAAATTTATTTCTATTAATGATATTAATTTGTATTGTAAAACGATTGATTGTTTATAAATAATACATTGTTTTTGCTTTGGCACAAATCATACTCACTATAGGGTGAGTTGCCTAAAATAAAATAGAATAGAATAGAATGTTCTTATCTACACACTTCCAAAATTAACTTTTATCCTACATTTGTCTTCTGTAAAACTTATACTATTCCTTTGTTTTTATTTTTGTTTCTTCTAATAAAGGTTTTTTTTTTATTTTGATGGTTATTATTCTATAATCTTATCTAAATAATTACATACCATATTTTTCCTTGTTAATAAATATGGTTGTATTTCTTATATATTTATAGAATCTCGGTTCGACTGATTTCTTTCAACCATAGGGAAAGCATTTATGCTTAATTTAGGGAATTAGGGTCCATAATTGCATTAATTACTTCTACATAAATCATATATTACTTTTACACAAATCATATATTGTGTATGTTGATAACATTGTCAGTAATAAATGAAATGCACTATTCATAATACCTACCTTAAAAGCCTTGCTTCATTTTGTTGCATGAACAACCGGAGACGGCCATTTACCACACAGCGGTAAAAAGTTGGCTGAAAGTCCTATTTAATAAAGAATGAATATGTCCTTGAAATATATACATACCATCAACTATGCAAATATACTATCGGTGAATTGAAATCAGTTTCAAAGTTTTGAAGGATGATTCAAACCCGTGTTTAGTGGAGTACACTAGCTGTTCTGCCACCAACCCATCTTAAATGTTTATTATAGATAAGAATTTTTATTTTTATATATTTGATAACAAAATCATTGATAATAATTTTGATCTTATACAGATTTTATTCTGTACAAATTCGGAGTTTTTTATAAAATAGGAATACATTTAAACGGGAAAAAAGTTCTGATCATACCTCTTCAATCAAGTTAATGTTTTATGTCCGCACAATTATTTTCATCTCCCGCACAGTCTGCACATGAAAATGCAAAATAAAGTTTCTTTTGCCTTATTTTAGTTTTGCTTGAATACACGAAACAATCACATGCTCAATTATTCTTCAAATCAATTCTTCAAATTCAATTCTTCAAATCATTTATCCAAAAAAATATTGTCATACAGTGTTATTGGCATATAAAATTACTGAAATAAATAGTATGAATTTCAATTAAATTTCTGTGTGTGTGTATGGAAGGGGCGTGGGGGCTCACACCAACCCTAGTTATGCCACTACTCAGATGCGTTGATGATCCGCTCTGTTAAGATTTAATTTAAAAAATAGGTACCTATACCTATTTTTAAAAAAGCAAATTCTCATATTCTTAAAAATTAATACACGGTACACATATTTGTATACATGTACAGTCTCTCTAATAAAAATCGACTGCACTCCCGTTGACCAGTGTTTGAGTAACACACACTGTGTAAAACCCGTGCAGCAATTATTTAAAAATCTTACTCTGTATAATGACTGGGTAGTTGCAACAGACTTATAACAGAAATTAATCCGACAATGTTGAAATTTGGCGCCATTCTTATTTTGAGGTTTGTCGTGGTTAATATTTTCATGTTTTTCACATTTTAAAATAGGAATAAGGAAAATATAATGAATAATTCAATCTTACAAATACCCATGCGAACACCATTGTAGATATTATAAAGGAACTAATTTTTAGACTATTTTTCGCTCCTAAAATGCACAACTATCGCGAATAAAATAATTTATAAAAAGTTTTCTTCATATTATTCCAAGATATAACAATATAAGCATGCAGATAAATGAAATCAAATTTGATTCATGATAGATGACAGTTGTCTAAAAGCACCGCTAAACTACCTTGGACAGGCGTGCAAGCGTTGTGAAAAATTTGTATGAGAGATACATAGTCATTAACTAAGTGATATGCTACACAGTGTTTATTAGTTAACGTTTTTGCCTACATGGGTGTCAAATGGTTATCATATAGAAATAAGAATGAGAATTTTTTTGTTATAAAAATTATGTTCATTTTTATCTCCACAAGTAACTTCCTACAAGCAAGAAGTTTTCTTTCACAAATAAAATTTCTTAGGACGAATTGTGTATTATGATTTTTCCAAATAAGGTATAATTTTCAATACCTGTGTATGTTTGAATAACATGGTAAATATTAAAATTTAAGATTTACTAACTTGTATGGAAAAGTAAAAGTTGATCAAGTCAGCTTGTTCACAACAGAACCAATATGCATTTTTCAATCTATGTAATTTAAAATTTTGACTAAACATTCCATCATATCCTATTACTTTACAATTAAACACATTTTTTCCAAAACTGAGATATTATGAAATGAAAAAACTCAAGAAATATTATCCTTGTATGTCTTGTCTAAACATCTTATGTTGTAGTGATCTTGAATTTGAGTATTTTTAATAAATATTTTATTTTTTAAAAAGTACATCAATAAAATATACAGTTGCAAGTGTTGAGAGAATAAAGAAAATAGTCTATTGCATATAAATAATTGTAAATATTGACATTTTCACGAGTCCATGCGTATATATCAAAAGAGAAGATAAAAAATAGTAAAGTTACACTAAAAATACAAGCTTTGAGCATTATAAAAATACCATCTTTGTGTAGAACTAGAGTATTGATACATAATAATTTGTCAATTGTTTGGAAATTTACTTTGATTTCTATTGAGTATTTACTGAAGTAAAACCATTCATAAAAAGAATAATATAAGTATGTAGCATGTAAGTGAAAGAGTTACAAAGGCTGTAGTGTCTGTTATAGTCAACATTGCTGGAACATCGTAATATAAATTAACAAATCCCTCTTTCATTAAAATGTATGATAAATATGCAATAAGAGATATGATTGCAGTTTAATGAAAATGTTTCATCCATTTAGGTTTGGAAGGACTATGTTTTAAAGCAAAAACATTAAGTATTATTAGTAATGGTCTTATTGCTGAATTAACATTGTAGTACTTGTGGGATTTTCTTAAAAATAATATTTATAACACGTTTATTTTTAAGACTGATAATGTGGCCGGATGAAAAGATTTTATTTGATGAATATTCAGACAATCCATAAACAATGATATATTTATTTAATTAATATCCACAGATATTTACATAAAGATACAATGAGATCCATCAAACGTGAACTTATGTAAGTAATGAAACATATAGAAGTATGTACATAGGTATATTTTTGGAACATCTTTATAGATGTTCCAAAAATATACTTAAGTACATACTTCTATATGTTTCATTACTTCCATAATATACCGAGCATTGGTTTAATGCGAAAAAACTTCCATAAAATTGTGAACTTATATCATTTATTCAGAATATTGTGCCCAACTCTTGTGAGTGATTATTTTGTAATATTGTTTTTGTGTATTTTTCTTTTTTAAAACTTTGATTATAAGTATTAGTCTGTTATTTACTCATTTCACATAATATATTTTTATGTTAAGTGTAAAAAATTGTCTTGGAAAAGTCTGTATATCTAAGTTTCATCATAGATTTTCATATAATATACTAAATGGAGTACTCCGTGCAATGAGTGAGTCATGGTGTATCGTGCGTTTGACAACATATTGCAGTTTTCCATACATTTCAACACTTTCTAAATAACTGTTCTCTAAATCTTACTGAACAAACTGTTTTTTTCGACAAATAAATCCGAAAACAATTCACATTAGTTATTATTCTCTATAGAAAAACGATGCGGTCTGCCCACCTTGTTATCAAAAGTCCCGCGGAAAAAAGCCTCACTTCAATGCATACAAAATTTGCTAACTGCGACATCTAGTATATTATATGAAAATCTATGAGTTTCATTTACACACAGACGTTATTGTAAGTTGAATTAGTAAAAATTAAGTTGTGAAGCTGATTATTCATTATCTCAATTACCTCTTTCTTATCATATCAGTGCTTTTTATCCTTATTATTTAATTTAAACATTTTTTAACAAAATACTTTTTGCGTGTAGTGATAATAATAATACTGTTTTATCAATTGAATTAATTTTTGCTGTTTGTTTTTTTTTTTTACTGTAACTACATGTTGAACCTAACATTATGATGTTGTGTTAAAAAGCTTTAGTTTTTACAACGGTCGAATAAATGTACTCCACAAATCACCCTCCTCCTTAGTGGGTTGCCTTGATAAAAAATACCTTTACTAGAGTCTGATCTAATATCATAATTTATAAAACCTAATTTAAAAAATAAGTTAACCCCATTAACGGCCTTATACTTAAAAGTCACAGCTTGTCTCTTCAATCTGCTGAATGTACCACACCTAAAATTCCCATTTACTCTACTGAAGTTGAACACTTCTTATCAAGTACAATCAGCTAGTCTATGGAACAACTCAAGTGATCATTTTACCTCTTCTCAATCAGTAAGAAAATTCTGAAGTGAAATTATATTTATCTTGTAATTCTCAAATGATGTTTCTTCTGTGTTTTAGATTTCCGGCTTACTTTCCTCATTGCTGTGATTTGTTTTTTTTATTTTGGTCATATTTTATTGATGTCTAGCCATTTTGAAAAATATTATTATTATTTCACATTTACATATGTAATATAGTCGACAACTATTGAATATTCTTTTAGGATGTTTATGAAAGAAAATTAAATTGCAATATAAAATTACAAATAATTTTTATACATTCTTAATTGCTATACAGTGAAACTTCTATCTATCGTTTTTGAAGGTACCTAATGAAAAAAACTATGAATGCAGGAAAACAATGAATGCGGGAATACAAAATATATAAAAAAAAAACACATTAATGTCTAAATATTTAATATGTACTGTACACATTACAACATATTATATTAAATAATTTGTCATTGTCATTTGTTTTTTTATTGCCATAAGAAATCAACATTCTTTCGGTGTTACAAATAAAAATTCTTTCGGCATCAGTTATCGATGTGCATAAAAAACATTTTTAATCCTTCAGACATTGTGTACGCTTCCAAATATAAAGAGACAGGCAACGGATCCAATCTTTCGGATTTCAATCTTTCTTGAAGAGTACAAACGGACGTTTTTTTATGGCTCAAAAACTAAGGCAACTGCACGCGCACACCACTATGTTTGAATCTTTCGCTCTTCTATGTTATTTAAATTTGCTACGTAATTTAAACGATTAATGCGGGAAAGTGATTAACGGAGAACGATCAATGCAGTCAATTTTTGTATGAAATTAATTGGGACCTACAGAAATATGCGATATATTTGGAAAAAACGATTGTTTGGGGAACGATAGATAGAGGTTTCACTGTACTTATATTGGAGTAATGTTTTGTTGACCTTAGGATTTGGTAAACTATTCTTCAAAAATGAAAACAGTGCAAAGTTCTTAATTATTCCATATTCATTGAAGTAATATGGGTTAATGGTTCAATGTTAATCACAAACTATATTGTAAGTATATTTTACTACTTAAAACACCTGAGTGCTTAATGCGCATCTTTATAAACCATTCAGTCTGACATTACATATACCTATGTAGTTTATCTGTTTCATTCAACATGTACATTGATTACCATGGATTTTTTATTAATGCAAAAATTCTACACATAAAAGTCCTCACATGTCTTTTCTTTTGATTTCTATTTATATGGCTGTACCAGTCTTTCCTTCTGCTTCCCTAATCTTACATTCCTTCTGTAGGTATATAATACATATTTTTTCACTAAATTTATAATTCATCATTGACATTTTCTTTTGATTAGATGTCCATCATTAACTTTGGTTCTCTCATTATCTCTCCACATTCCTTACTGTAGATGTTAAAATCTAAAAACTCTAAATATGATACTGTAATAATTGCTTTTCAGTTTTTAAGTTTTTATTGTAAAACTTTTATTATTTTACTTTTTAATCTTGTTTTATTATTCTTTAATATTTGATAATTAAATCTCTATTCTATAACCAACCACACTTTTGTCAGGTCAACTGTCAAAACATTCCTAATTTTAGTTCACACCTAATTGGACATGCACTAGTTATTTTGACATTACTCCAGAATATTTTAGACAAGTTTTAGGCAGGCATCCATTTTCAGGAAAAAACTAAAAATGGATGCCTGTCTTTGTGGCCCTTTTAGCTGACATTTTAATACATGTTCGACAATAACAATCACAGAACATCAAGAAACCACGGAATGTCACATGACGACACGGCATAAATAAATATGGCTGAGCAGTACCATAGATTTTTATTATAATATACTAGATGTAGTACTCCGTGAGTCATGGAATATCGCACATTTGACGTATTGGTGGGCAACATATTTCAGTTTTCCTTACATTTCAATACATCCTAGATAACTGTTCTCTACATCTTAATAAACAAAGTGTTTTTTTCGACAAATAAATCTGAAAACAATTCACATTAGACGTTATTCTCTATAGAAAAACGATGTGGTCTGCCAACCAAGATGTCAAAAATCCCCCGGAAAAATGCCTCACTTCGATTCATACAAAATTCGCTAACTACGACATCTAGTATATTATAATAAAAATATATGAGCAGTACGGATGCATGGTCTGCACCATAGACAATTTGAGTTCATATTATAATCTATGGTGAACTAATTTTTGTTTTAGGTACATCAGTTACAGAATACGAAATTTAGTTCACACGACCTTAGTTTTAAAAATTTAGAACATTCATATTTTAGTTAGAAAAGTTACAGAATTGAATGTGTATGACATGGACATGTAATTTGAGCATTCTTCCATTTTTCTAATTTCCGTAGAATTATGCACTTCCCGTTTCTGATCTATAGATGAAAATGTTTCCATTTTATCATCATTTTTTCTGATTAGATCTTTCTTCATCGAAGAAGTATTTCTACTCTGATGAATAAAGAAATTGATTAAAATTGTAATATTGTTGTATAACATAATTTAACTATACATATTTCAGACGGTGATTTGTCCAGTTGTGACATAGACCATGAGGAAGGTAGTCAACAATCAAACATCAATATCAGTGATGTCAGTAAGTACCTACCTATCCAGACTGTTTATTTATAATTATCTATAACATTTTTGATTGCTTCAAATAATTCATACAGTTTAAATAGCTACCAATTACTAACTTGAAGTTTAAAAAATAGTATTACACTATGGATGATGTGACGATTATTGGTGTATTTTATGTTTAGTCATGTAAAATATTGATTAAAATCTCTTGAATCAATGTAATTATAAAAAATATTACTAATATTTGAGTAGGATAGTATCACACATGGAACTGTACATAAAAATCATTGCGCATTTTATTTTACAAATATTTATTTTTTAAAGCATTATACGTTTATTTTAGATGATATAAACAGTATATATTTTCATATTCATTTAGGTAATATTCGGTAAACAATAAAATATTGAAACAATTTATGTTAATTGTTTGGCCTTCGTGGATGATATAGATTAAACTTATGGGGAACGTTACTAGAGGTTCCTTTCAGGCTGTTATATTACATGTAATTTTTTTAACATGTATCCACTATTTCTTTTGAAAATGTGGATCAATCGTGTTGAATTTATGTGCATAGTGTGTTGTTTTAATTGCCTGTATAAAATTCTACCAAAATTAATAAAACAAAAAATGACAACAAACAACTATAGTAGATACTAAGATTCAAATGAATAGCAAAATTGTTTATTTGTATTGCAGTTGAAGTCATCCAGACAACAGATCCAACTTTTGAAGCAGCAGTACAACAGTGTGAACCGGAAATGTTCAGCGGTGGAGGCCCTGTACCGGGGCCGGCTGCAGTTCCCCAAACCCAAATGTCTCCTACTTCCTCAGCTCCTGGATCTTTACATCCCAGAAGAAGAAATGCTTCAGTCAAGATCGTTGAACAACCTGCATCAAAGGCCCTTAGGTATGTGACTCACATTTTTTTCTTTCTTATGGAGCATTTTCAATCGGATTTCAAAGAATCTATTGCATTTGGTTCACATAATGCTGTGAACAATAACACTTTAAATAAGGAATGACCCATACACCATCTTAGCAATTATGGTATAGATAGATTCTGTTTTGTAAGACATAATAATAATAATTCTTCGAATTTTTCGTGAGAAACTTTGTAGAAGTTCATTTTAAATAAAAATAAAATAAAACAAATAACTTTGTTTACTTCTACTACTGTAAACACCTTTTATTTTAAGAAAGGGGTTATAACGTTTTCGAGCGTGTGCTCATCCTCAGTAACCACTTATTACTAACTTAAAACTATAAAAATATTAACCACACCCACTATCAACCCCCCTCCACCACCCCCCTCTTCCTTCGTCCGCCCGCCAACATAGTTAAGTAGTCTGTCATTAGTTTTAAGTTAGTAATAAGTGGTTACTGAGGATGAGCCCACGCTCGAAAATGTTATAACCCCTTTCTTAAAATAAAAGGTGTTTACAGTAGTAGAAATAAACAAAGTTATTTGTTTTATTTTATTTTTATTTATAATAATAATAATAAACACTTCCTTGCACCCTGCGCAACCAGTGTTTCCATCCCAGAGAAGTAATATTACCATGAGAAATTAAATTAAATAAATTTCTCCTCTGCTGGGGATCGAACCCAGGACACACGCACAGATACCGAACGGCTTACCAACTGTGCCATAGCGGTAAACATGACAATATTATGTTAATTTATCGGTATGTGCTAGTTTTTATAAAAAAACTATTTAAGTATAAATGTTGAGTTTATGTTTTATATGACGATTGAAATTTGTTTTCAGGTTTCGTTATGAATGCGAGGGCAGATCGGCAGGTTCCATTCCTGGTGCTCACAGTTCACCAGAGAATAAGACGTACCCTACCATTGAAATAGTTGGTTATCGAGGCAGAGCTGTGGTGGTTGTATCATGTGTTACAAAGGATGCTCCATATAGGTGTGTTTATGTAATTGTATATGTAATTCAAAATCCTTCAATTGTTAATTATTGAAAGGATCTAAACAGATATCTTTTATAATTAACAATATTCTTTTCTTCCGACACAAGGCTTTCCTTGTGGGATTGTTTTACAATATGCAATCATATTGTAGACCATAGTAAAAATGTCATAAATACAATAAAAGTGATTAATTAATCAACAATATAAAATACATAATTTCAAAGTTTTTGTTAACACACTATAAATTGCAACTCTGAGGATGCTAGCTGAGACTAGCGAAAGCGCTTAGGTCCGAATGCAGAGTCCTACCTTAATACTAACCATGTTTTCATTGCACAGTTGCTCACTTAAGTTAGGAGATCACGTGGCTTCCTAACTGGAGGATGCTACGACGTTTTTCTACGAGAATTGTATTGCAGAGACATATCTAAATACTTAGCGCATGCGCATCGGCGTAAACTAACATTTTTGTCAAAAAGTAAGGTTGATAACGAGGAACCTTACGAGTGGTTTAATACTAAAATATGAGATTTTTTCGGTGGATGATGATTTTATCGGCTTCGTTGAATATGTATTTAGTAATTTTGTCAAATCAAATACCAAACAGAGTATTCAGCGATCCATATGAGATGCCGAAAATTTGGTTGAATTTCAAAAAAATCGTGACATTGAGCTATCAGTGTGAAGTTGGTTACATATGTTTGTGTTGTTATAGCAAAAAACATTTTAAACGCCAGACGTCAGAAAAGAGATAGAAAGCTATCTATATATATATATCTATAATGTGAAATTCTACGCCAACTACCTTAAGTTTGGCGTAGTATTTAGTAAGTATTTAGTTAGTAATGTCTCTGCAACGCAATTGCTAACGAATACTAAATACTTAAGTGAGGTTAAGAGTTAGTATTGAGGTACCTAGGACTGTGCATTCGGGTCTTAGTCTATTAAATTTCATACGTGTTATGGAATGAAACTGTTTGTTTTATTTTTATAAATAAAACTAATTTAATTTATAAATATTTTATGTTGAATTTCAGACCTCATCCTCACAATCTGGTGGGAAAAGATGGATGCAAGAAAGGTGTCTGTACTGTAGAAATAAACTCCGACAGCATGTGTGTATCATTTAGTAATTTAGGTATACAATGTGTAAAAAAAAAAGATATTGAAGAAGCTTTGAGGATACGTGAAGAAATTCGAGTAGATCCATTTAAGAGTAAGTTTACTTTTTTTATTTAACAAATTAATGAATTACTTTAGTATTATTCATTTGCCATCACTATGCAGTTCCTTGTATCTATTAAAATTTCACACAAACACCAAAAAATTATTAAAAATAATTTCAATATCACTTTAATAATGATAAATTGTAAATACATTCAGATTTTTGATGGTAATATCTATTATCAAAACTGTCACAAACTGAAGATTAGCATAAGAATGAAGTAGTTACTGGCATTTAAAACCTCACCTGTTGCAATTATGAGACATTAGATCTAATAACATTGCTTGTATTTATGTATATTATTGTGCAATGTATTCATATTATGCATTCATTGAATAAACCAAATTATTTAGAATTGACATAATTATGTCATATTATTTGTATTTTGTATTTTTTTTTGTGTATACGAGTTTATGCCAATGTTGGTGTCTTTATTAAATAGATAAATAAGTAAATGTGCAAAATTGTATTGTTTATATTGATGCCAGAAACTGAATTTTATGTAGATATGAGATAGGTACTGCATTGTGGGCTACAAATAAGCTTATTTCAACCAAATTGTAGCCATAAGTCGATATTTGATTTTTGTCTACATCCTGGCAAAGGTTATTTAAAAAAGTAAGATATAAAGATACGTTTTATATAAAAACACATTTTTCATGAAAATGAAAAATGTGTTTTTGATACTGTGTAATTGTCCTCATACAAAACAAGATCTGATTACATATTAAAATAATCCATTTGAAAATATATAAGAGCTTCAATATTACGATTATTTTAGTCTTAATTTATCTCTCCCTCCTCAACTATCTCTCAATTTCTGGATGTAGAGCTCTTCCATGCTTTTCCATATACTTCTGTTTTATGCTTTTTCAATCCAGTTTTTCCCGGCAATTGGTATTATGTCCTCTTACCATCTTTTTATAGTTTGCCCAAATTTCTTTCCATATCCTGAGGTCCCCATTTGAAGATTTTGGGTGTCACCACTTCAGTTTCGCAACACAATCCATGATATCTGTAACTTTTGTTTGGTGTCTGATATGTTCATTTCTTTCTTTATCTCTAACATTTGCCTTTGAACCATGGATCGCTGTGAACATTTCAATTTGTAGCTCAATTGTTTTGAAACACATTTATTATAATGTTAATACCCATATTCGCAGACAAATCTTGAGGAAGCCTCAGGCCTTCGAGGTACCTTGAAGGGCTTTTCGTTATTCAGAGTGAATGTGACGTCACATACCAAGGAAATAATTTATTTTAATTTTCTGTCAAAATTACCCAGGAATGATAAAACAATATTAACTGGCCGATTAATTCAACACAAAAGACCAGACATATTACATGCTAGAATAAAATAACATACATTTGATATGTGACTATTCCAAATTCAAATAATATTATAAAATCATTTTGTGAAAAAAAAAATAGAAAATACACCATTATAGGATATGAGATTAATAGACTTTTGCATTTTCGTAAAATAATAATATTACACTTTATTTTATCAGCCATCTAACAAAATCATAAACAGATCTCACATACACACCACTTAAATTAAACAATAACAAATTTAATCTAAAAACACAACACAAGATGCAAAAATTGCATAAAACAAAACAGTTTTGTAAAATGTTTGATGCACAGATAATATAGAAGTAAACTTCAGATGTGTCACTCAATACATAGAAGCTGTAACCGGATAATCATAAGGTTTTGTGTATCCCCGCTATTGGGGCAATGAATACGCGACTGGTCCACGGCCAATTTAAATTTCCATTTTAAAATGTTTCCAGCTTTGAGGAATGGATTCAAGGATAACTTAAATAAAAAATAACCATTTTTCAATCATTATTTATTAAAAAAAAAAACTTGCAAAAAAATTACAAAATACACATATGAAGGATTTTATTTGCAATATTTCAAAAATCATGCCAAATAATTCATAAAATACATGATTCTAAATAAAATGTGCATTGTAGATTATTAGGTTTTTTTAATTTATTTTCCACAAAGAAAGATTTATTACTGATTTTCGGAAAACTATATAACTTCACTTCGTCGTATTTCACTTGCCAATTTATTCAAAACAAAACCTATCAGCCATCTTACGAAGATAATCGAAAAATACAAAAAGCTGGCAATAGATTAACACCATCACCATCACATGACGTGATGGTATGTACTAACACCGAAAACAACAAGAATTTTACAAAATCACACGTGTCACAACAAACAAAACACAACTGAAGTATGCTGAAGTTCGGAAAATTTTACATTACATTTTCAAAAATACCAACATAAAAAAAAATTAAATAGCACCACCTTTGGAGATGCAAGCGTAAAGTAAAACCAATGCTACCAATAGAGTGCCACCGGCGTGATTTGAAGGTTAGGTTCTTAATGTTGGCTAACTTTTGTTTGTTAGTTTCTCTATGTTGGTATTTTGATTGGAACCCTTCCCAAACAAAATTTTGTTGTATGGAAGTTGCACCCCACTGGTAGTAGACTTTACTTGAAGGCTCCTCAATACTCATATTTGACTCTGAATATGGGTATTAATCTGTTATTTTTATGAAACCAGCTGTTGTAGCGGTTTATCAGAATTATAAAAAAATTACTTCTAATGTTGTCACCCTGTAAATTAGAATAAAATTATGTGATTCGAGTTAGGTATTATTTTATTATCTTAAGTAAATTTAATATTTATATTCCATAGCTGGATTTTCCCATCGTTCTCAACCTGCTAGTATTGATCTAAACGCTGTACGACTCTGCTTTCAAGTATTTCTTGAAGGCACTGAAAGAGGAAGGTTCACAATGCCCTTAAATCCAGTTGTATCAGATACAATATATGATAAGAAGGCCATGAGTGATCTTGTAATATGTAAAATGAGCCATTGTTCTGCGTCTGTTGCTGGTGGACAGGAAGTTATTTTGTTATGTGAAAAGGTAAAACATTAAATTTATTTTATAAACACTGGAATGGTTAAATGACTAAGGCTGGGTTATTTCAACAAAAGTATCAGTAATGGTATAGTTAAAATACTTTAATTTCATAAAATTGTTCAAAATTGTGTCGTTTGATGGCATTAGATTTCAACAATTGTTGGAAAAAAGATTTAATGACAGTTATACCAAAACGCAGCGATAGACCGAGTACAGATCCAAAGGCGCACAGGCCTATTACCCTCTTACCTATACTTGGCAAAATCTTAGAACATTTTATCTGCCGGAGAATAGAATTCCACCTTTCGCACACACGTCCCTTGTCCCTCCGTCAATTCAGGTTTCGTCCAGGACTCTCAACCACTGATGCTATAAATGCAATCACTGATTTTGTAAGTGTCTCCAAAGAAAAATATGTAATTGCCATCTGTCTTGACATTACAGAAGCTTTTGATAATGCATGGTGGCCCTTAATTCTCTGGAAGCTTAAAAATCGTCAAATTCCGAATAACATCTATTCCATTGTTAAAAGCTACTTTTCAAATCGATGTGTAGTCACGCCTGGTGGACAACAGCTACATGAGCGGTCTGTGAGTATAGGGTGTCCGCAGGGTTCGGTTCTTGGTCCTCTGTTATGGAATATACTCTTTGACGACTTCCTCGACTTACCCCTTCCTGAAAATTGTGAAATATATGCGTATGCTGACAATGCCACTATCCTTATTCGTGGAAACTCACGTCGGGCCATTGAGCGCTCAGCGGATCTTGCTCTGTCTTTTCTGATTGGGGTGAACAACAACCAAAAAACTCTCGTTTGCTCCAACAAAGACATTTGGTATTGTGCTAAAAGGTGCCTTAAAAAGGCAACCTACTATTCAGTTCTTGGGAACTAATATTATGTTCAAGAGTCATATTACATGTCTTGGAGTTACTCTGGAGAGGGGGCTGACTTTTAATCAGCATGTCAGCAGTACTGTTGATAAGGCAAAAACTGCTTTCTACAAAGTTACCCATATATCTCGGGTCAATTGGGGTCTGAAATTCCCCACAGCACGGGTATTTTACAATGCAGTCTTTCTTGGCATTGCATGTTATGCTTCGGGTTGTTGGTCACAATCTTGTAGTCTTCAATACATTCGCAGGAAATTGCTCTCTGGCCAAAGGTTCGCACTCTTGGCCCTATCCAAAGCCAACATGTGCGACGGATTCTCTCCCTATTCTTACGGGACTGGCTTCGTTGGACTTGGAAACTCAGAGACGAGGTACTTCTTACCATTTGATGAAACAACAGTCTTCTGAAATTGGTAAGATTCGGCTTCATCCCCCCGAAGGCCCTATTTCCTCCAGAAACATTAACTGCATCACCATGGAAGCCTTGCTGGACTCTTGGCAGGCTTAATGGAGCTCGTGCCCCGTGGGACGAACAACATTCTTGTTTTTCCCTGATGTGAGGACTAGATATCGTCAATCTTGGGCCGTCCCAGATTTCTGGACATCTCAGTTTATTACAGGACACGGTGATACCGGGGGGTAGAATTCAAGGTAGAAGTCGCCTTCCAGATTTGACTCTCTCGCAAGCGGAGAGTACAAGATCCTGACGCTTCCACCTTCTCACCGTGCCGTATCGTAATGACAAGGGCTCACTCCAGTAATAAAAGAAATTTTAAGTTATTTCTCTCGTTTCTGTTTAATTATAGTTTTTAAATCAAAATTCAAATTTAAATAATATAGACGTACAAAAAAAATAATACAAAAAAGGAACATACAAAATACAGTAAATATACAGATGTGATCCCAATCGCAGAATACAAGAAAAAAAAAAACAAATAATACCTATAATAGTTCGCAGTCATGGCCATGACGCTACAAAAGGAACATACATGGGTTACACTTACGATTATATAGTTTTTTCACTTGAAGTTCTATTCGTATTTCACTTTAACTAAAGTTCACAGTACCTTGTCTGCAGGGGTCGAAGTTAAGTTCGCGGTGCGACTGTTATTGTCTAGGCGCCCGCAACGTTTCGCGGTTCGCGATAACGCTGGGCGCTCGCTCTGCACAATCCTGGAAGATCGCGTTGGCTCGTTCCGTGTTCTTCGGTGCGTGATGTCCACTTTGTAATCGTTCGGCGCTGGATATATTTTTGAATTACTTCTAATTCATTCTTAATTAAATTAATATCCTTATCGATTAGGCTCGTAAGCCCTAAATACGTCCCCACACTGCCATTTGGTCAGATGGATGGGTGACTATATTTAGTCTTTTCTTATTCCCACACTGCCTCCTGGGTCAGATGAATGGTGAATAGAATTTTCGAAATCGACGAAGTCAACTTGGTCTTGCCAAGACCCGTAGGCGAGACTGGTTATTTATTTAACTTGAACTCTTTTTTTCTATAAAATTTAAACTCGACTTAAGCTACCGAACGATAATTACGTAGATTCGACTCACGGATTCTTTTTTTAAAAAATGTTAATGTTCTTTTAAAAATAACTTTGTTCTTAAACTCAAACTTTGGAGGCGGCGGTCAGGGCGTAAGCCCTGACCGCCTCACACGGCCCTCAGGCCCACTAAAGACTTCGACTGTGTTTCAACTAGACTTGCTACTGACTCGACTATATAATGCTCACTGATTGATTACACTCTACTAACCCTTACTAACTAACTATCCAGGTAGTAGGATTCTACCTTATATAATAAAGGTACCCCTGTCTCGAAGAGAGGGGGTGTACAGGGGTATAAAATATTCAAAATGTTTGCACGCAAATCATTTTTGCATATATAACTAAAAAATATTTTAAATTAACAATTACATATTTTGCATTCTGCGTGGGATCGAGACTAACATAAATACATTTACTCTAATTAAGTTAATTAACCCTGGCCACGTAATATTTTAGCTGGTACTATCGGTGACAGTGTTTTCAGTGTTTAAACCGTTTATTTTGAAGTGAAATTATATTGAGAAGTATCACACGCGCAATTCCGTCAAAAGTCACACTCGCGAGGGCTGTATGAAAGCACTATTGCGCGATGTGTGACATTTATCGGAAGTGACGCGCGAGATACAACCAACATGGAAAAAATAATGTTTTTCGTTACTGTCTTGAAGTAATTTACAATGACGAGCGTCAGACACGGATTTATCAAAACTCATACTCGCGAGAGCTGTATTAAGGCCCCTAACGCGCGATATATGACGTTTATCAAAAGTCACGTGTCCGGCGCGTACATTGTAAACATTTTCATTGAAAGTAAAATTGCCTAACGCGAATATATCCTTTCGCGAATTACACGTTTGTTTCTTTCGGCAACCAGATCCACCCCGGGAATTATGAGCAATACGGCATCAGTGAATTCGTCGGTGGCTAGACCTGGATTGCGCAAAATCAACCTCTGTGTATCTCGCTAGAGGACAATACGACGTTAGAGTAACAATTGAGAAAAGAAACAAAAAAAAACGGAAATGTTAAACTGAAACTATTTATTTTGAATATTTGAAACCGGATTTAAAACATCTAAAAGCACCGTCGGCTGGGATTTACATAACGATCGATGAAGGTAAAAAGGGTTCGATTTTTTTCAGGTAGCCTGAATCTATATTTGAATAGTAAACATTGAAATATTTAAGTGCGGAAAATCCAAATCTCTGAGACAATTAGTTGCTGACCATGTTTTATTGCAGAACCCAAATAAATGGTCTTTGCGCGGTATTGAAAACAGGTTATTTTATATGATGGTGATGTATTGTGTTTTCGAACTGGGTACAGATTAAAAGAATACAATTATGAAAGTTAAAACCGAAAATACCTGAACCAACAACAGAATTAATATGTTTTTAAATATTTACGAAAGCCAAGGTTAATAACAATAAAAAATGTTTAAAATTATATTCGGGGCTATTGTTAGGGAAGACAATTGATGTCACCAGGGTACCACCAAATGTTATACCTGCATCAACGGCAGCTTTAATAGCTACCTTCATAGATTCCGCCTTGTAAACTCGTCCTCATGTCAGTTATGCCATGTCAGTTATGCCATCCTGACCAAACTTCAGAGCACATCCTCTGAGAATGCTCTCACCCAAATGTGTCCTACAACAGAACGGAACTCCTCGCTGCAGTCCGTGGGCCTCTTCTAGGTCCCATTGGGCATGTGGATTTAGTGGTCTGTAAGAAGAACTTTACAGCCTTCAAATTGTTTTGCCATGGCTATAGTGCCCTTCTATCTGCTGAATAAAAAAAATGAAATTCCAGAGTGTCCTTGGTCAACTCTCTGATGCCCAGTTTTACAGTCACAGGCTTGAAGCACTCTCGCGACAATCCATGTCTGTGAATATTATCTTCACTGATGTTGATTGTTATTTTTTGCACAATTGTGCCGAGACCACGAGTCTAGAGGAGCTTCTAGAGCTACTCTTCGTGCCATGCATTCTTTGTCATTCTTACTAGCGTTCTGCGAAGGGGCCTTTTCTGACCCCATATGCGGAGCGGGTGGAGGTGGGCGTAGCATTAGATTTCAATGAAACAACCAAAAGTATTGAAAAATTTTATGAAATCAAAGTATTTCAACTATACTTTTACTTTAATCTTTGCTCGAGAAACACAGCCTAAGAGACCTTGGGGACAAGTCTGGTCAACAGGCGGAATCAAAACCATCCATATTTACCCATATCATGGATATGATTATCTTATGGAGTTCTCTAACATCTTACCAATATCATGGATATAATTATCTTATGGAGTTCTCTAACATCTTAAGATATTATAGAACTCCATAAGATAATTATATCCATGATATGGGTAAACATGGATGGTTTTGATTCCGCCTGTTGACCAGACTTGCCCCCTGGTTTTCAGTCAAAAGTGATATTTTGATATTTAGAAAAAGCACTTCAGTGATAATTTTAAGAAATCAGGATGGTGATTTCAGCGCTAAAAATTGTTGTATAACTTTCAAATTTTCTCAAATAAATACACATTTTATGTTTTGACCTATATGTTGCACAGTTTTCAATTAGACATCGGTTACTACTTTAAGTCTTGAGATTGTGGAAACTTATTATTGGGTGTGTGCTAAATGAATATTCAACATAATACTAGTCAGTTGCCTGGGAAGCAATACAACAAAAATAATAAGTGATTTTTGATGCACAATTATTAGACGTGACTACTAATACTTTAATTTTATTATGTTCAACTCAATTGTTTTTTTTTACAATTATTTTAACATGGATAAACATTATAAATAATAATTTTATTTTAGAAATGAAAAATAACCCACTAATTAGTCATATCCTGAAAAATTGGATATTGTTTATTTTTGTAATTTGAGTTAATGTTCATTTTATTAAATTTCCAGGTTGCCAAAGAAGATATAAGTATAAGGTTTTATGAAGAAGTTGATGGAAATGTTGTATGGGAAGGATTTGGTGATTTTCAACATGCTAATGTTCACAAACAAGTTGCTATCGCGTTTAGAACACCTCGATATGATTCCTTAAATATTGAAAATCCTGTCAAGGTATGTATTGTTGTTTTTTATGATCTATAACTGACTGATGAATCTTTTTTTAAAAGAATGAAGTTGTCCTTGTAACAAGTACATATACATCCTCATACATTCACCAAACTAAGCATAAATGTTTGTGCTATAGGTGAACGAAATCGGTCGTGGCAGAATTCAAACTAGCATCCACTAGAATTTATCTTTAATTTTTGATATAAATTTGTACCTACTTGTATTAACCTCTCGTGTGCTCACGGTACGGATCCGTACCAAGGAAATTATACCCCGTCGTGTGCTTACGGTACGGATCCGTACCAAGAGGTATTGTGTTTATTTTTTTCAATTTTAAATATTATGCAAGCAGTAAATAAGTTTTAGATTCGCTTGAATCTAATCCTAATGAATTATTTTACCATAAACAAAAAACATCCGGTCAAAAGTGTTCATTCAATATAATCATCTTAGATTTATTCTTACATTTCACCTATTCTTCCAGGATGCTAGAAGTGTTTTTACTTTAGTATTTTTCTTAATCATTTACAGTCATATGTGTACTAAGTTGGGTTGAAATTATTTTTAACATTATAATTTTTGACTAATGCAAAACTTTTAGTTTTGTTTTTCATTTTTATTCTATCAGATAATTGCAAATAATGCAACTGAGGAAAGACTAACCTTATTGACTATTCAAACTTAATTATTTCAAAATAAGTATGATATCCGTATACAGTGTGAATATTCAACACATTTTCAAAAATATTATATGAATATAATTACATCCATTATGGCGATATAATTTCACCGCTGTACCATCTTTTAATTACTGATGTAGTAATTTGGGTGAGGTAGTAGACAAAAAGGAAAATGTCTTAAAAATACTCACAGATACTCAAGACTTTCTTTTGCTACAATTCCATGAAAACTTAATTTAAAATGAACTTTTATTATTGAAAGCAGTCGCATGCCCTTTTGTAAAATCTCCACTGTAGCATTTTAATGTATAGTATGTATATGGGTATTTTTTTTAATGTTAGTGCATCAAT
The DNA here is from genome assembly GCA_963576475.1 of Molanna angustata. NCBI lineage: Eukaryota > Metazoa > Arthropoda > Insecta > Trichoptera > Molannidae > Molanna > Molanna angustata. The sequence continues at coordinate 24,854,155 of OY754971.1, forward strand.
CATAAACTAGAAAATTTAAAAGGTAGACTACATCTACATACCACCATTGGTTTTTACTGTGTTATTTTTCGTTTTTTTCCCAAATTGTTTCAGCAAATATGAAATGTCAAAAAAATCCATTTTTTAGTGAGAAATTAACTTAAAAACCAGTAGTATGTAATAAATTATATTTTCAAGTATAACGTAGCGTTTGAGTGAAAATCGTGGTGATTATTTTGTTAAATATAATGTTTTTCCTGTTTTCTGCGTAAATGCCGCCATTTTGCAAGATTTCATACTAAAATGTTTGAATAAAAACCCTTTGAAATAAATGAAATTATGATCAACACAAACATGCATAAGACATGGAGAAATTATTTAATAATATGTATTGTAAAAGACCAATCTTACTGAAAAACAAGTAGGTTGCTGCCAACACCAAACCCTTGACTATGCAATCAAATTTAATCAAATTTTGAACCACTTCACATCGTCCAATCTTACTAAAATTTTGAATACATACTTGCTACCGATGACAGTATATAAAAAAAAGGAGTAGGTTGCTGCCAACACCAAACCCTTGACTATGCAATCAAATTTTGAACCACTTCACATCGTCCAATCTTACTAAAATTTTGAATACATACTTGCTACCGATGACAGTATATAAAAAAAAGCAGTAGGTTGCTGCCAACACCAAACCCTTGACTATGCAATCAAATTTAATCAAATTTTGAACCACTTCATATCGTCCAATCTTACTAAAATTTTGAATACATACTTGCTACCGATGACAGTATATAAAAAAAGCAGTAGGTTGCTGCCAACACCAAACCCTTGACTATGCAATCAAATTTAATCAAATTTTGAACCACTTCACATCGTCCAATCTTACTAAAATTTTGAATACATACTTGCTACCGATGACAGTATATAAAAAAAAGCAGTAGGTTGCTGCCAACACCAAACCCTTGACTATGCAATCAAATTTAATCAAATTTTGAACCACTTCACATCGTCCAATCTTACTAAAATTTTGAATACATACTTGCTACCGATGACAGTATATAAAAAAAAGCAGTAGGTTGCTGCCAACACCAAACCCTTGACTATGCAATCAAATTTAATCAAATTTTGAACCACTTCACATCGTCCAATCTTACTAAAATTTTGAATACATACTTGCTACCGATGACAGTATATAAAAAAAAGGAGTAGGTTGCTGCCAACACCAAACCCTTGACTATGCAATCAAATTTAATCAAATTTTGAACCACTTCACATCGTCCAATCTTACTAAAATTTTGAATACATACTTGCTACCGATGACAGTATATAAAAAAAAGCAGTATGTTGCTGCCAACACCAAACCCTTGACTATGCAATCAAATTTAATCAAATTTTGAACCACTTCACATCGTCCAATCTTACTAAAATTTTGAATACATACTTGCTACCGATGACAGCATATAAAAAAAAGCAGTAGGTTGCTGCCAACACCAAACCCTTGACTATGCAATCAAATTTAATCAAATTTTGAACCACTTCACATCGTCCAATCTTACTAAAATTTTGAATACATACTTGCTACCGATGACAGTATATAAAAAAAGCAGTAGGTTGCTGCCAACACCAAACCCTTGACTATGCAATCAAATTTAATCAAATTTTAAACCACTTCCCATAGACATTCAATCTTGCAGAAATTTTATATACACTATACAGATACACACTTGATGACAATTATTAAAACGAGTAAGATGTGGCCAGCACTAAACTCTTTCCAATACTTATTCAATTACATTTTAAACCTTTTCCCATAGTCCAACCTAGCTAAAATGTTGTTAACACACTTTATGAAAATATATAAGAACGAATGGAATGTAGCCAACACTACACTCTTTGCTATGCTCATACTCAATCGAAATTCAAACCACTTTCCATAGTCCAAGGGACGGATTTTTGAAAAGCTTACTTATGTTTATTAATTTTTATTTATTGTGTTTTCACACTTTCTGATAACAAATAAAAGGTTCCTTCATATTTACCTTCTTGAGCAGAGCCGGGTATAAAAACTAGCATTAAATAATATTGAGTAAGGTATACCTAGGAATGTATGTGTTTATTCTTAGGAAGTTTCTTCGGGATTATTGTGTTTGTAAAAATATATTTTTTTTATTTCAGGTATGCATCCAACTTCGAAGACCATCAGATGGAGCTATTAGTGAACCATTACCTTTTACATTATTTCCACTTAATTCAGGTAGGACAGGTATTCTATCAAGACATAGAAAAACAGACTTTAGTCTTCTAAACCAAATAATGGCATCAGATATACATAATAAAATTAAACAAATTCCTCAAAATAGCATTGACTCTGATTCTTTGGCAATATCCATTGATGGTAATAATAATATGAATCTTCAAAATCCAACTTTTGATTCACCAATTACTTCTATACCATCTTCTCGTGTGAATTGTGGAAATGAAACTACTGTTGATTTGACAACTCCCGATGAAGTACCAAAAGTTGAGACTTCTCAATTTAATATACAAGAAAATGGTATGGACTCTACCCATTCAACAGAAAATCCCGATAAAAATTTAAACGAATTGTTAGACCAAGTTGCTGAATTAGATGAAATATATTCAGAAAACCAAACAAGACTTAGTAATATGGCTGCCATTGAAAACTTTAATTCCCATGCAGTGAGCATGGATTTAGATGATTTTGATGATAGGAAAACCTACAGTAGTCTGCAATTGGCTTTTAAAAATCCCGTTTCCATAACTGAAACTGACATGGGTTATGAAGATGTGATTACCCACAAAGGTCCTATTATTGATCTAACACCATTAAAACGAGATACTGATGAAAAACTTCCCCCCTTGCCACCAAAACGTATACGCAAAACTCCTTCTATGGAAGCTCTGCGTCCTCGGGCTCAGACTGTATCGGCTAACTGTGCCGAACAAATAATCAAACCTGGTCAACAAATTCCTCTGTCTCATTCCCCATCTCAATCACAACAGCTACTTCATAAACCGAGTCAAAAATCTGTAACTAGATCTGCTGATTGCTTACCCCTTGATTTACCTTCTATCCCTCCTAAAAAACAGTCCTTTTTGTCTCGTATATTTAATAGAAAACGCAAAGATAAATCGCCATCTCGATCTGAGACTAAATCTGGTAAACCGGTAGTCCGAAGTGTTAGTAGTGTATCTGGACAACGTCCTTCTAAATACAAACAAGACGTTACCCATACTTCTCTCAAGGGATCCTCTGGAAATTTATCTTTGGGCACATCACTTCGTTATACTGATAGTATAACACACATTTCCCTACACGGAGACAATAATGAGTCATCCCCCTCTCTCAATAATAGTTTACGTGCACATTTGCCTCCTACTGATGGAGATACTATACTCGTAGCAGAAAATGTTTTAGCTATTGATGCATCAGCTCTTAAAAAAATTCAAGATAATCTTGATCTTACTGAAGCTGAGCATTATGCACTCTATATGGCATTAGCACCTCATGCTACTGTTTCTGAATTTGATGAATTAAGCTGTTATTATTCTCCAGTGGAAGGTGGAAAATTGACTTTGACATCACCGTATAACCAAGAAACTAAAAACTAATTGATTTATCATAATAAAATATTGTTTATCATTTCAGCTGTTGTTAATTTTATTTTTATTTCAATATATATTTATTCATTTACGACTGTTAGTGTTGTTCTAGTTATTATCAAAATTTTACTACATGTTATATTAATTTAAACAATCTTGTGTTATAGACCCTTTAAATGCTAATAAAAGAAAAAGGAAGGACCCAGGAGAACTAAATGTAAATCTTAGGCATTTACAAGCTCCTATTCCAGATATTGCTAGTAAGTGTTTTCATTTTAACTGTTTTTTTTTTATCTTTCAGTATTGGATATAATTAATTACCTAAATTAACTATTTTGATTTTAAGGGAGATGATTTTATAATCTATGGTGAAATCTCTATCTATTGTTCCCTGAACTATCACTCTGCCGCATGTGTTGTTTTTTCTACAGGTCCGAATTAATTTCATATATAAAAATACATCACATTAATCGTTCAATGTTCATAATTTTCCCGCATTAATTGTTTAAATTACTTAGAAAATTTCAATAACTTGAAGAGTGAAAGAGAATGTTTTGTTGCTTCTTTCGGCTGCCGAGTGAACGAGAACAGTTTGTGCTAAACAAAATGGTTTATGTGTACGGTTGTCTTTTTACTTCCTAGTTTTTGAGACATAAAATGAACTGGCCATTGAATAAAGTGCGTAATCTTCAAGAAAGATTAAAAATTGTCATAGAATTTGAAAAAATCCCACTGAAAAACGCTTCGATGTGGCTAAGTATGTATTTAGGAATCTCAGTAGCTACGTTGAACTCGATTTTTATTTATTAAAATCAATATTTTGTGTTTTTTCTATACATTTTGTATTCCCACATCCATGTTTTTTTTATTAGGTCCCTTCAATAACAATAGATAGAGATTTCACTGTATTTACTACATTTATGATGGTAAACTGTTTATACAAATTGATAGATAATTATTTTACTTTGTTTTTAAGTAAAAAGTGAGTACATTTTTTTTGGACTACAATTATTCTTAAATTTAAAAGAAGTACTTAATTTTTTATTGCATTAATGAAAAGATAGTGGAAAATATCACGACTTATTATATTTTTATTGTATTTAAGTTTTCTTTGTTTAAAAAGTTTTATCTTGTAAGAAATTAATATTTAGATAGTCATATTTTTCTTTTCCTGTGTTTTTAAATTTACGAGTTTATAACAGTTAAGAAAATATTAATTTTTTAAATATGTTATTTTGTTTCCTAATTTAATAAATTATGTAACTATTTTGAACATAATTTTTATGATTGAAATGTATATTATTACAGCAAAGAAACGTAATATGTTCTTATTGGATGGGAAATATTGCATCAAATTTTAGTATTCAATTTATATAAAAATGTTATTATTAATTATTTTGTGGTATTTTATAACACCTAAAATAGATGTGAATTCTAAGGATTTTTTTCTTGTATAATTTTATAAGTACATAAGTACTTAATACTTGTTATGTGAAATTGCTATAATTTCATAATAATTATACATTTTACCTAAGTAATTCCCTTTGTAATCTTATTTGATTGTTTCAATTTTATACTATTCATTTGATTTACTTAAGAATCTCTGTTTTACTTAGATATTAATAAATATATATTGTTAGAAAAGTATAAAAATATTTATAAATAACTTTTATATTTTATTGAAATTAATGTGTATTACTCATTATTTTTATTTATAACAGTACCTAATTAAGAAATGCATTTTTGTTTCTAATGATTAATGTAATTTATTAATTTTATACATATCAATGTTATATAAATATTATATGTGTACATAAATATATATGAAATTCTTTATGAACATGTTTGATCTTCTAAATCATGTTCTGCAATAATATGTGAAATATTTGTATAGAAGTTGTACAGCTTTTTTTCAGTATTAGTTTATTGATTCCTGGGCGCTAAAAATAATATTCACAGGAGAAAATATCTAAATATATTAATTCAATTATTAAGAAGTATTAAAATTTTCATTGTTATTTATCATTATTATATTGTATGCATAACATGAATTTTTATATATCTCGTTAAATACGAAGAGTTTTTTTTTTACATAAAAGAAAAGTATTACTTATACTTTATTATATTCAAAGTGAATAAAATGTTCACATTTTCATTTTATAAATTATCAATAGTGTATTCTCATATCAATATTATCGATCTCTATTGAGATACAATGTTAACGTCATTGATGAAATTCTAAGAACCCTCAATATATTATACCTATAGATATGTTAATTTTATATATTTGCATTTTTAGTGCAATATTTTTGGTGCTGATACATTTTTGTATGTTTTTATCTAAAAGTAGTTATAAATTATTCAATAATATATTAATCTAGTCAAATAAGAACTAGTCATGTTACTTTTATATGATAAAATGTCATTTTGATAGTGTCATTTGTATGTATTGTATTTTGTTTGGTATATTTGAGAGCATTTTCATCTGCATTTTAGTGGAAATTGCTTGCGTGAAATAAATCATAAAAATATAAGAATTTTTCTTTACATCGTTTCTCCTTAACCTTTTACAAAATATAGGTATATATATATGCAATTTTTAAAAGGTATGATAAGTTTATATTATGAAGCATGTTTTTTCTGATATTTTGCATGTAACATTTTAATTTGTAGATTTGGATGTGATATTTTATTAGAAGAAAGTACTACTTTTTTGTAATGTGATTTCATGCTTTTATACATTTATACTATACTCAATAATGTACTTGTTGATAATATTGCTTTTATTATTTTTGCTTTCCAATATACAATTTTAATTATCTCAGTTTTTATCCACAATTAATTTACTGTGAGATTGACTATCCACATTGAAATGTTTGAATTTAAATCTTTATTTTCATACTTCAAAGATTTCTTATTTGATAAAATCATTATTACACTATTTAATATTATTTCTCATTCGAAATTGTATACTTTTTATTAATATTGTCAAGATTTCACTAATTTTGTGACTATCTGCAAATTATAATTAACAATTATAATTTGCATTACAATTATAGTTTACATAATATTTTTAAAATTCTCGTCTCTTAGTACCAGATTTCCATATTTTGCAAAATTACGATTATTTCTACAAATTTTGTATGTTCGGTATTTTTTTAATGATTTTTTCTATGTTTTTTTAAATGTCTTCTACAAACTCAATTTGTGACTTGGTCAATTAATAAACATTGATGACATAAAAATAAAAAAAGATGTATTTTTTTCATAATTACATATTTTTGCGGCAAATTTATTTTACAGCTGGAAGAATCAAAATACATTAAAACTTGCATCTTATCAATAGTGTTAAAAAATACTTTTATCTTAAGAACGTAGAGACAAACAAATATCAACCTACATAAAATTTTCTATTTATAATTGATTTAATAATAATTAATTGTTAAAATTGAGGGTAATAATTAATTGTTAATTGTTATTGTAGATAAGTTCTAATGATAATTGTATTTTGTATGCTTTTTTGTGTTAGTGTGCAATAACAATATTATTATAATGTTTTTTTTTTATTTTGTTAACATTTTAATTTTAGATAACTTATAATTTGTGGTGTGCCTTATATATATTATGTATTATTAAGTAAATAGTACCTACACATAATAAATATAAGTAATAAATAGTTACTGTGAAATTTATGTTGACATTGCTTTTAATTGCAAATAAAAAAGGCTTATTTTCATGAATTTATATTTCAAAATCATTTGATGCGTATGGCAATAATCTTATTTGTAGATCAAATGAAAGACTACAATTTCAATAAAGAAATGATAAAGAATAATAATTTATATAATCAAAAAATACTACATGCAAGTTAATTTACTAGTATGTTTATACATTTTTAAATACACTATGGCTGTGTTTCTCAAACAAAAGTATCAGTAATATTATAGTTAAAATACTTTGATTTCATAAAATTGTACAATACTTTTGACGGTTTCATTGAAATCTAATGTCATCAAAAGACACAATTTTGAACAATTTTATGAAATCAAAGTATTTTAATTATACTATTACTGATACCTAGCCTATGTTTATATTGTATATCTTTAAAATCTTAATTTTGCAATGCATTTAAAGTTTCCCGTAAATCCAAATATTTTATAAATGATATTTGTTGTAAATTTAGATGAAAATTAATGATCTTCCATATGAATTTGGATTTTCGACAAGAATTAACACTGTTTCTTTAATAACAAAAACAATTGATTCAAATATTTTATTACTATTTAAAATTATCATATTTATGATTTATAATAATATAAAAATATACTTTAAATAAGAAAGTCACGTAGTTCTCATGCACTCACATATTTAAATACAATAATGTAGCTAAAATGTTTTGAAAATTGCACGCTTATGATTTTTTGCAAGAATAACATTACATAGTTTTATTTTAAAATTCAATATGTATACATTATTGATTTGCAGGTTTGGATCCATTAGCGCAGCTACCACCAGTTTACAATGTTTATCAAGACCAGGCTATCAAAATGGAACCAAGAGGTAAGCCTTTATTTATTGACTATCATAGCATGTTGTTTGACGTCTATACCAATGTCCTAGATTAGTTTCCTAACAGATCATGAAGTATCCAGAACTGACGTGGCATTATGTAAAACCGACTATCATGGAAGCAAACTCTACAAGAGGCCAAGACCCAACCTAAGTTGTATAGCAGCGGATGATGATGATGTGTAAATGTATTGTTCGTGCCAAATTTTCTAACAAACAAAATCATAAGTGATTTATAATTTTGCTATTTTCTTTTGACTTCAAATTCTCAACATGTGCCATGTGCATTAAATTTTGTCTCAGATGTTTTTTTATCCCTTATCCTATGTTTACCCAACTAAAACAATTATTGACATATGTGTACATTGGGTTCTATTCTGAAAATGGAAATAAATTTTAATTAAATGTCAAATTTATTCAGAGTATGTATTTTTTGCTATTCTGAAGATTGGATAAAATAAAGGTTCAATAAGATTAACGTAACAAAAGAACATCACTAGTGTGTTATAAAATGGATATAGTCTGAGGTATAAAGTGACAGATTTGATGAACAAAATTTTATTTTTAATGACATTAATTTTTCATTTATTTAAAGACTTTTCACCCAACATTGAATGTTACATGATAATGACATTTTTTCATTCAAATTTTAATTTGTATCCGATCCTAATTTCAAATTTTCGTTTAGAACTTACCTACCTGTCATCTATCTGCGTACCTATATTAAAAAAACTATCTAAAACTTCGGTCAAAACATACCTACCATACGCCAGGGGTGATCCTAGGGAAATTACATTCTTTAAATTTTTTTTAGCCAGTGACAACGCATATTATATAAAAAACCTTTTACATGTGATTCTATATAATAACACGAGCGAAAAAATGTTTTCTTTTAATATCATTTGCGAATAAAATGAACCACTAAAAATATAATATGATTTTAATTTATTTATACATAGGTACATATATTTAAGAGTACTTTTTATATTGAGTAGAATGTATTATTTATAGTTTAATCAATAAAATTGGATATATTGTCTTTCACATTTGCGAAATGCAACGAAACAGTAAAAAGACAAGCTTTTTTTTAGAGAAAAAATGAAAATGAAATGAATCGTTGTTTACCAAAAGAATGAAATGAATCTAAAGAACTCAAATGATTTTTAGTACCTAGTCTTTGGTGACGTTTTATAGAATTTGATAAAAACCTTGAACAATTATAAATGTTTTGTTCATTAGAAAAAAAATATGCAATTCCAGCAAATAAGTTTTGTGAGTAGGAACAACCCATTTGGATTTTATAAACCGATCTATTAAAATAACGTTTTTGAGACCTATTAATTCCTTTTTTCATGAAATGATAGTTTTTCTAACCTGTGATATGAAATTGTTTCCAGTAGACATTTCAATGATTTATCACAACACTTTCAGATTTATTCACAGTAAAAACAAAAAAAAAACAAAGTATAATCCATACCAAAAATTAATTATAATTATATTCACAATATAATGAGAAATAAACACATGCTAAGTAAAAAACCAACAGTTTTTAAAAGTCAAACTTTTTTAGATGGGTGGTGGCAGAGTGGTTAGCACAGTGGGTTTGTAATCCAGTTGTTGCGATTTCAAATCCTTCCACAACTGATTTCGTTCACCTATAGCACAAACATTTATGCTTAATTTAGGGAATGTATTTAGGTGTATATGTACTTGTTACAAGGACATATTTTTTATTTTAAAAAATGATAATTAAAAAAAAAAAACATAAAAAAGGTAGTTTTATATAAAAAAAACATATACTAACAAAATTTTTCAAGGTAGTTAGTTATATTGTTAACTATAGTTACAATAAAAAATTTCCAGGAATGCGCACATTTTAACATCTGTACCTATCTTGTTCAAAACTAAGCTGGGTTGCTTTGCTCAGTGCTTAACCCAATGAAGACAAGTAGGAAAAAGTACCTACAGACTGACAGTTTTTTCGCGAAGTACAGAGTATTTTTTTAATCTTGTTTAATTGAATATAATAACGGTTAAAAAAAATCTAAACAAGATTAAAGATAAATCACATATAGTCAAAAAAATTCATAATATAAACATACGATAATGAAGAAAGATGTTACTGTGGTTATCTCCGCACAAAAAAAGTACATGGCGGCATCAATATGCCACGTGATCCTTCCGGCATTTGATATAGATAAGGAATATGCGCCGATGTGTATTGGTAAAGATCAAATTCAAAACAGAATATTTGGCACAATAAAAAAAAATGAATCAGCGCAGTATCCCTCTTTCCTATGCGCATGCGTATTAGATCCTTACAAAAGGCCGGAGAGTTTAAATTTGGCCGATGATTTTCGATGAATTACAATGGTTAGAGTTCTTAATTTTTAAAATAATTTAACAATTGTTTTGCTAATACACAGACAGATGTCTTGAAGTAAAATATATGGGAGTAATATTCATACAATTTTTGTCTCAATCAAGTACGAATTTACTAAGATATGAAGGTTTGAATTTAGGTATAGCATTAGGGCATGTATAGACGACACTCGGCCTATATGCAAGCGGCCGGCAGGCATCTATACATGACACTCATCTTAAAAAGGTTAATAGACATTTGTTATTTGAAGCCGAAAACATGTAATAGAGAGAGATACTAAATTCCCATAAAGAAATACTATTTGTGTGAAATAGAAAGGAACTCTATTATAACCCATTTAGTAAGCCTGCTCACGTCTGGGAACAGGTAGCTTCAAATGGTTTAAAATAATGGCAGGAATATGGTATTCAACAGGCGCACAATATTTCTGTTATATTGTAATTTTTACCTGATTTATTTATTTTTATGTACCTATTTCCAGGGCCGGATAAATCATAGAACAATCCGGAACAAGAAGTCAGGGCGCTTGTCTAAAAAGGGCGCTTAAAATCCTAAAATGTTAATTATATAAATCAAAAATTCCCCAGGTATGGCACTCGGTTCTCTCTGCCTTCCCCGAAAGGGACACGGCGTGATGGTGTGTATGTTAAAATTCTGCCGTGTTAATATCTTGTCCGTCTATTACCGTGTTATTCGTAAATCGTAAACATATACCTACCAAATACTAACAACACGTTTATGCTGCTCGGCAGTCGATTCACACACATACACATAATCATTGTAATAATTTACTTGCTTAAGTGTAAAAATTATCTACATAATGAAGCCAGCGCCCCCCTATCTGAAATCGCCCGGGCGGTTCATAATGAATTTCATATGAGATGATAGCGGCGTGTTTGAAAACATTCCAGATGCTACACACCATAGTAACTTTAATTATACATTATACTAAGAACTCTTATTGCTTGTTAATGAAACTACATAAGACGTTTAAATATCCGGAACCTGTATACAACCAATAGCAAGGTTTTCTAAAAAAGGGAAACAATGTTCTTTAGAAATGTTATGATAATTTCAGTGAAGTTTTACCTTTCGACTTTAGCGACATACTTACTTATTTCCTTGATCTCGGTCGCCGACTCGTCACCTGACTCTTTCAATTATTCATATATTATTGTTTCTATCTCTCTCTTCTGTCTGATGTCAAGTGTTAACATGTGTCAATATTTTTACGAGTCTAGTATAGACCATAGATTTTAATATATACCTATAACTAGATGGAATACTAGTCGGCAAAGTATATCGAAATCAATGGAAGTTTTCGTGTGCTGTTTTGTGTAAAATTCATTGGCATACCTCGTTTTATTAATATTAATTTATGTAGGTATTTATAATACCAAGAACTTATTTAGTGTTTTGTGTTAATTAGAATCGCGATTTGTTTTTTTTTTAATTTAAGTTTGGTGTAATTTTAAATTTTTACTGGCATTTGATAGTTATATTGAGTTTTTTTAATTAAAAATAGTTTTTATGATATTTTTAGTGTTAACATTAGTTATTAAGCTTAGTTTATTTACATAATACTTGAGATAGTTAAAAGGACTTTTAAATTATATTTTACTTTAAAACGGTTTATGTGATGATCCAATACTTTAAAAATTGTAAGACCTAATGTTTTAGTTTAAAATGCCTACTTCTCAGGATACGGTACATACATGAATAGGAATAGGTAGAATTATAATTTATTTGTGTTCTTTGGATTATATTAATATATTGATTTTTACTGTATAATATTGAATTATACTGCATAATATAATATTGAAATTCCAAACATTTGGGAAGGAGGGGGGCGGTTTGAAATATATTGCTCTGGGCGCAAAAACACGTTTATCCGGCCCTGCCTATTTCTTTACTATATTTGTACAGGAATGCCTGGCTTTTTGGGTTCTACATTAAATTTGCTACTGCCTAACGCATAATTCCCATTAAACAGGTAGGTTCTTAGTGAAAAATTTGAAATTGGGATCAGATTTGAAGTCGAGTAAGGCCACATATTTTTCTATAGACGGATTATCTATGATTTCATATATCAAAAGTTTCAGAATGTATAAAATGGAAAAATCAAGTAACTAACTAATAACAATAACTAATTTTTTATTAAATTTTAGATCAAACTCCTTCACCGTATGGTGTACAAGGTGGTGTTCCGCAATATGGCTCTGTATACAGAACTTTACAAAGCAGTCCATCTCCACAGCACCTCCCCACTCCATCTCCTCCAGAATATGGAGCAATAGGTGGATGGGCACCACCAGCTGCCTTGGCTTCTCTCTCCACCGCCCCAATAGCCATTCCTGGACCCTCACATCAACTTGTTCATCCTCCACCGGACACACTCAGTGGCCTTCTAGTAGACTTGGACAGTCAACAACTCACCGAGTTTTCTGGAATTTCATCCCTCTTAGAGGGCACTTATCAACCTAATACTTACAATCCATCAAATAGACAAGATAGTAGAATGAACATTGAACAAGAAATGACAGATAGTTTTACAAGATTAACAACAAATGCCTTAAATGAACTCACTGCTGCTAATGATATTACGGACAATCATTATGGCAGGCCAAATTGATTTGACATTTTTGTAGTGATGCATATTATGTATCTGTGTTATGTGAAGTTTTGACTCTAAATCATTGTTAAAGATGTGTACATATATTTTTACAAATTTACTATGTAAATAATAATTGTTTTCAAGTAAGTTTAAATATTTTTTTTATATCAAACTGTAAAGAAGATTGTTGACTATTTATATATATGCACAATAACTATGTAATACAAAAACAATGTATTTTTAGATCAATTAATTTACAATTAATTCAACACTAGACCAACAGAATATTTATTTACATATTGTGTATCAAACATACAATAAAATGCTAATTTAAATATTAGTCCCATCAAAATTTTCCTCAGTGAAAATCCAGTGGATTAATGAAATCACTTTGCTTGGTTCTAAGCTAAGTGATATGAAACACGTATAGTGTGGCGCGAAACATGCTGTGTGGCCATTGCAATAGCATAGTGAGCGCCAGTTTATCAAGATGTCACCTAGAGGGTATCGTAGAGCTAAACACCAAGGAAGGCAACGTAACTATCTACATATATGGCCTTGCATAACTAAAATTACAATTTCTTTTGGTGATCAACTTGACACAGTTGCATACATCCATCCTTTTGCTGAATATTTAAAACTAAGGATTGATAACTAACTACTAAAGGTGATATCAGACGGTTCATTCGAGTGAACGTTCACTCGAGTGAATGGTTCATTTTTCTTTCATTCCATGTTCACACGTCTATGCGGAATGACAAAGAAATGAACGTTCACTCGTTTTTTTCAACATATCATCGAATGAAGTCGTGCGTCTCGGAATAGGTTTAATTTGTGATAATTTAATCAAAGAGTTAGCAAAAAAGAAGCAAAGAAAACGTAGACGGTGGTGGGCGCGATCATGGATTGCAAGAAGTTTATTTCTCCAAAAACAGCACAGTGTTTTGGTCATTCCACTTAAACACCATTTTGACGCGTGAAATAATACAACACAAACAAAAATACCAATGACGCGTCCGTCGGCTAGAGGAGTCGAGACGAAATGACTGAACTCGAGTGAACGTTCATTCCTGTGTTCAGACAGTTCATTCGGAGTGCGAGTGAAAGATGCCTGTTGACAAAAATGAACCGATCCTCCAACATTGTCGGATTGGTTCACTAGTGAATTCATTCGGCACTTGTTTCATTTTGTGTTCAGACGTGTCATTTCGAGTGAACAATGAATAGTGAAAGATGCGAATGAACAAAAAATGAACCGTCTGATTATCACCTTTAGTATTTTTTAATATTGTAACAAACTTAGATAAATTATACAACTATGCTTGCTTTTAAATCTTCTGTTGAGCTACAGTGTGATTTACTATTCTCTACACTCACAGAACAGTTTTCAGTTATGATCAAGAACATGTGAGCAACCTATCTCAGAAATAATTGAGGGTAAGTAACAACTTATTTAACTTACGTTTCTAATCAACTTGGACAGATGAAGATTTTCTGCTGAAGTTTCCCCCCAAACTCAGAGGGCCTTACTTACTATTTAAAATACGAGTTTAATCCAATGCTAAGTCAGTTTCGGCCATACAAAAAACAGGGTAAGTATCAGCTTAAACACAAATTGCAAATAGTTAAGGCCCTTATTGTCTAAGCTAGATTACTATGATGGTGTTTATGCTAGTTTGCCCGAGTATCGATCTGATGGATTAATAAGATGTAACATAGCTCTGAAGCCGATCTCTATTAAAATGTTAAACGATCTCCACTAGTTGAAATTTCTAAAAAAGATGAAAAATCTGCTTGACCCCACACTGAATTTAAAGATATCCATAAATTTATAGCATTCAGATTAGAAATTTAAATAATTATTTATTTATTTAATAATTTACGACAAATTGACTTTTACACATTTTTTACATAAAAAACAACACATATTGATAAAAAATCACAGAAAAGAAAACAATAATAAACTCTGTAAAAAGGGAAAACCTACAATTAAAAAAATATGTGCAAAGCAAACGCAAAAAAAATATAAAAATTAAATAAAAAAAATCTTTAAATACAAAGATATTCATCAAAAGAAGACACAGCTTACATTGAGATCATCTGAATCAGAGTACCAACTCTTTAAAAAAATTGGAGTCAATAAGGCAGCTTACTGTGATCGCAGTTTCAGTGTGAATGGGCTCTTAAAGTGGAATAAATTCCCCTTTGGCATACATGGAACTCAAGAGTATTGACACCTTCGGTTGACTATTAAGATAGCCTTGTTTCGTACCTAGTCAAAAAATAAGCTATAGTGATCTTATATCACTAAACAGTGTTTTATAAATCATTAATGTCACCCAAATTAAACAGATTATCCACAATATTTCAATGGCTATTCACCCTGAAAGGATATTATTTGCCCTACAAAGTAAATCATTCTAACTTTGTGTATTGTAGTATGTGAAGAATTTATTTATTCACTAATGAAGCTAGAATTGGCTAGAAAACATGCTCATGGAATAATCTTCTATCATCGGCCTTGTTTACATCGGTTTAGTCAAGTAGGTAAGTACAGTAGTGTAAACACGTGTCCGGACAATTGGCCGTACGCCCTTTTTACCGTATGGACAATTTATCGTGAGGACAATTGGCCGTGGGGACAGTTGGCCGTGAGGACAGTTGGATTCATACTAATAAGAAGGTGTAGATTTCGAAACAATTTAAACTTCTTTGTTTTCTTTTGAAATGATGAGAAACCAATATGTTGGCCGTGATTTAAGGGTGAGTTTTCAAAGTGAATGATTATGTTGGGTTTATCGAGTTTTAATTTGCTACATTTTGAGATTTAAGAAGACGTCTGTTCTTAAACTTCTTGTTTGTTTTTTATTTTTCGATTTTCTCTTTTTAAAAATATGTCCTTGTTAAACAAGTACATATACATCTTCCTACCTTCCATAAAATAAGCAAATAAATGCTTGTGCTATAGGCGAACGAAATCGGTCGAGGCAGGATTCGAACTCGCGACCACTGGATTACTAGCCCAGCGCGCTAACCGTACTGCCATCGACCCATCTAAATATTCATTATATTCGAACGCACTTAAGGTATTTAAAATTATTTTAAAAACGTCAAATTAAATCTGAAAATGAAGCAATTCATTTTGAAAAACTACCTTTAAATCGTGGTCGCCATATTTTTTTCTCATAATTTCAAAATAAAACAAAGAAGTTTAAATTATTTCGAAATCTCCACCTTTTAATTAGTATGAATCGATATCCATCTTGAAAAATCAAAAAAAGAACAAGAAGAAGTTTAAGAACAGACGTCTTCTTAAATCTCAAAATGTAGCAAATTAAAACTCTATAAACCCAACATGATTCACTTTGAAAACTCATCCTTAAATCACGGCCGCCATATTGGTTTCTCATTATTTCAAAAGAAAACAAAGAAGTTTAAATTGTTTCGAAATCTACACCTTCTTATTAGTATGAATCGATATCCATCTCGAAAAATGAAAAAAAAACAAGAAGTCTAAAAACAGACGTCTTCTTATATCTCAAAATATAGCAAATTAGAACTACATAAATACCGCTTATTTTGTAAAATTTCGTTTTAATCACTGTCGACATATTGGATTTCTCCTATTATCTTGAAATAAAAAAATAAGGCAATCGGTTCGTCGCCATAAACGAACATTTTTTTATTCACGCAATTTATTTAACTCAAACGAAAAAAGAAAGAAAAAATTTTCTGATGCTAAAAATAGTTTCCGCACGGTGAATTGTCCATACGATAAATTGTCCTCACGGTCAATTGTCCGTACGATCAACTGTCCCCACGGTCAATTGTCCTCACGATAAATTGTCCATACGGTAAAAAGGGCGTACGGCCAATTGTCCACGGCCAATCGGCTACGGCCAATTGTCCGGGAGTCAGTGTAAACAGTTTGGAGTCAAGTAGGTAAGTACAGTAGTGTATCCAGTTGCGAGTCAACTTGGATTTTTTTTTTAATAAAAAACATGATAGTACAAAAAGAAAAAAAAGCAATCTGCCTTGCTAATTAAACGAAATCGAATCGCTTTATATTTTTTTCGGAAAGTAACGTCCATCGCTCACCTGCTCATCCTTCCGAGCGGCACATGATTCGCTACTCGGCGAAACAAGTGCAGCTAATTAAAACGCTTAACATTCAATTTAGTACAATGAATAAGTAGAGGAACGAGTGCGCGGCGCTATTTATTTTGTCAACATTTTTATGCAGATGTATTAATATGTAAAAAAAATCATTTATAAATTTCCACAGTATTGCAAATCAAAGATATGCTATTTTGTCGGGCGTACTACTTTCCAAAAAATAACAAATTTAATATTTCGTTCAACTTGCAAGCCAAGTTGACTCGCTATTGTCCGGGCTACTCGACTACACACAACTGGTGTAAATGTAAATAAAGCATGAACCAAGGCATTTGAATTTGTATCACCGCCCTGTTTTTCAAAACATTCACCCATATGTGCATCCTTGTCTATCGCTAATCGCAATTGAACTAGAGAGAGATGCGCAAACGTTAAACGTACGTAACAAAATGAGATAACGATAACTGATAAAATAACGATTCTTTTTAGCCGAGTCTAGTAAAACAAGGTCAAATAAACCTATATAATTATAATATACACATATCTACTTTGTCTGAAACAAACTTATAAAATTTCCTTTAGAAATATTAAAGGGTAATAATAATATATGGATTAATTAATAAATAATTATAGTAGCTGATACACTAAGACTTACGATTTTTCCTATCATATCAATGGACGCCATTATAACGATTGAGATATTCATTTAAATATTGAAGTTATAAAAGTGAACCTTTCAATTAGTCGTTTGGAAAGGTGATTATGTACAGAATAGGGCACTCACGGCAACATTAGGAAGTATAGTATACGTTCAGTTTCCAATTTTTGTGACTATCTTCGCGTGACACCCTATTTTATGAAATAAGGTATGAGGAAATATCGTCTGTGATCGGTTAAGGACTGTGGCGAAACTCGCGATAAAATAAAACAAATCGACGAAATTAAATAAATTTATTTAACATGATTCCGATAAACGGGTGCATAGTCCTAATCATGACTTACAATAAAATTAGAGATCTACAATCACGAATATTCTACCTAGTTTATTTACAAACCTTTACACACTCCCATGTCCATGATTCAGGCGTCCATTCAATGCATGTATCTGATTTTTAAACGTCGACGATATCCGTTACTAATCAATTGCAGATTTGATAACATTTGTTTAATTCACACAAGTGTCCCATTTTTCCATTATGTAGGTATAGTTACCGGTAAACTTTAGAATTTCCGCCGTGAAGGTGTCGGTTTATAAAAGCAAAATTTGATTTCTCAAGTCATTTGTCGACAATCATACATTATTCGTTTGATTCAAGCTACTTTATGGAAATGAAATTACTGTTAAAATGTTGTAAAGACCCATGAAGGTATTTATGACCACAATTAATCAATGGTTAGTTACCTAAAACCCATCCGATCAACAGAAAAGTATATTTTTCAATGTTTATCGCGATAAGATATAATACTCGATACCTATTTTTATTTATTTAGATAAGTAAGGAGCAATTTATGAAAATCGGAAATTATCAACGAGCTTGATAACCTTATTCGTTCTAAAATACAGAAGGTCCACAACAGAATATTTTACAAAACTTCGCAAGTATTAACAAAAAGATAAAATTATTCAATGATTTATCATAAAAAAGTGTTATTATCAAAAATAACCATGTACTGATGTATAAACTAAATATAGTATATGTATGAATGACTGTCGCTTGCTACCGACGCGAGGCGAGTATAGTACATTCTAGAAAGGCCGCCAGCAGTATTGAGACGCCGAGCTAGGTGAAGCGGCGCGTTGCTGGCTGACATTGGGTGGCGTGGGGCCGCGCGCGCACCGCGTCATACGCTCGCTTTCCCGCGCGTCACTTGCCATAGCAATGTTGATTGGATGGAGGAAAGGTGGGAAAGGAATATCGATAACAAAAACTGCATCTCGGCATTTCATTATCTCCCTCTTTCGAAGAAAATATTTTTATATTTGTTACGTTCATCGTTGAAAGGTACAGTTATAACTACAATTTCCTATATTGATTTGATTCTTATGTAAAAATATGCGCCAATTTCGGTCGAGCTGGAATGAGATTTCAACATAAGCCGCGTGTCGTCCACTCTGACAATTTTACAATATGGACAAATATTTTTGTTACTATTATTACAATGTCAATGACCATACATACAGTGACACACGACATCTCTAACTTTTCTCTTACATTCTAAAAAATTAACTTAAAAATCTTACATTACCAAACCCAGACTAATATTATCAAGATTCCGATGATTTAATTATTGCAGGTGGTACCAAAGTAAAATAAAAATTAGTATGTCTGGATAATCAAAGTTAACTTTACAACAAAACATTTGATTCAATAAAAATATATATAATCAATCAATAATTTAATGACTGGATATTAAGAAAAAAATGTATATGTCAATTTGATTTGATTTGTAGTATATTTTATACTTGTAGATAGAAATTTATCAATTGCAGACAATACAAAATATTCCTTGTCTGTAGAATTTATCAGTTAATTATTAATTTAAAATAATTTGTACATAATAGATAAATGGCAAAAGCCAGAGTTACAATACATGGTATCTCACAATATAATGTATTAATTAACAATAATTCCAGATGGACAGGTAAAGATACATTGATGATCATCCCAAGTTAACGAACGACAAAAGAACATAAACCACTGAAACAAATCTTGGTTGGTTAATATTATAAATATTTTGTAATCGCTGAATCTTCATGCTCACTGCCTAAGTAATAAAATTACAAATAGCGATAGAAACACTTTTGTCATTTAAATAATATATAAAAAGTTTGAAACCCACACACATCCTTCTAATTTAACATTCACAACAGTCGAGTTTACAAAACCAAACTAAATATATATATGTATATTCATTTACAAAATGAATAATTCAAATTGTATGGACTTGTCTGCTCGAGATATTTCAATATGGACAGTTAACATTAATCTAGAAAATGTAAATATACAAAGATGAGAAAAGAAAACTTGAGTGTAAGCTGTTTGAAAACAAATTAAAGAAACAATAAGTCCAATAATGGTTAAAGTTCAGGTGTTAAAATCATCTGGAGGAGCAAGTCAAGACAATATGAAAAACAGGATCGCTGGCTTGTAACACTCAACAGTTGTAAACCATGTTATCGAGGATACTGTGTGCGGGAAAATCACCATTATCTTCACAAATGTCACAACACACTGTGAAAAAGAGTCTGATATTTCTCAACTGTTTTTCCTAAATACTATTACGCGTCTTCATCATCTTCTTCTACCACTTCCTCTTCGTCTTCCTCGTCTGAAACAATCATACAACAAAATAATTAGTTTTATTGAATTCAAGAATAACTAATATTGTCCCTATTATTTTGGTTAGTGTCCAGACTGGATTTCATGTTTTTATACTAATTCAGGAGTTTTGTGGCAAAATAATTTTTAAACAAAATAGTATTAATTAAAATCTACTACAGTCCTTTCAACAAATGT
Source organism: Molanna angustata (assembly GCA_963576475.1). Lineage (NCBI taxonomy): Eukaryota > Metazoa > Arthropoda > Insecta > Trichoptera > Molannidae > Molanna > Molanna angustata. The sequence continues at coordinate 24,874,967 of OY754971.1, forward strand.
AGGTATTTATGGAATATGAAGATTAACGAAAATGACAGGTCTTGTAAACAATAATAAAGATTACAAAATAAACTTACCATCTCCATCTAATTCATCCTCTTCTCCTTCTCCTATATCATCCTCTTCGTCTTCTTCTTCTCCCTCCGCTTCCTCCTCATCCTCTTCTCCTAATTCTTCCTCCTCTCCTTCTGGTTCTGCGCCACCACCGTTTTCTTCTTTCCGTGATTTCTTCACTTCCGCTGTTTTGTCCTGAAAATACCATCATTGTTACTTTACTTTAAAAAAAATCATCGAAATTTTCCGCATCATGGGTAGGTGATGAAAATGCATCTATATTGAAAGTGTGAAAAAATGTTTGTGGCGATATATGATCCCGCCTCTTCTACCGGTGAAAAGAACAAAACGGCGACCGGTGTGTATACAATGAAAGACCACGTGTTTGCGACGCCGGGTGAGCGTACGTGACGTGCTTTACACTATGAGGTAACAATGACCCTAGCAAATTGTTAAATCTAACAATCTCCCATTTTTAATTCAAAACTACTAATAAACTTGTTTGCAGAAAGCCTAACACGACAGTTAGTCATGTTAGCATTTATGAGTGACGCGTATATGTTTTACATTGTCAAAACATTCACACCGCCACTATATTATTTCCCACAAAAGAAACTGATGAAAATGTTATTTCAAGCGATAAAGGAGAATCTCACCGCGAACGAGACAGAGACAACAACATACGAACAGTACGTATTACGTACGACGGGTGTACAGCGCAACGAGGAAAGAGAGAGAGACAACCCTATGTCTGAAATTATACGCTTCGCATCTGCTGTCAAGGGAAAGGGAACAGACTAAAATAGTAAATAATTTCCCAGTAATAACGGAAATTGTATGGCGACTAGAAGACAATATTTATTGCATTTTAATTTATAGAAAAGTTGATGATTAAACGTCCAAACGTGACTTTATCGCTAATGGTATTATATCAACAGAGATAAGTGTAGCAACGCGCGTGGGTTAGGAGCTGAGGCGGCCCAATACACCATGACACAACCTCAATATCAATAGCCTAGTCGGCCCCTTGACAAAAATATAATAAAAATAATTACTAGGAAATAATATAACAAAACGACATAATCATGGAGAATCAAAGCTTATATTATAACAAACTTGATAATATTACAGTAAAAAAAGGTTACTTTAAACTGTAGCGAGCCCATTCGCCATCTTTCTTATCTTCGCAAAAATTGTTAATATGAAAAAATCAGGCGGCAAAACGTACATAACCATAACTATGAGAATTTTATCAAATAAATCGAATGCTTATGGCGTTGTAACCTCTGTTAATGAATTATCGATTTAGAATATTTCTATTCCCGCCATGTTTTATACTACCAAGGTCATCAAATACAAAACCCATGAAGTAAACAAAGCTTTGACATGGAATTGTACATAAATCCTGGAAAATAGGATGATCAGAACAATTTCGTAATACAGAGAAATGTTAGTATAGCTATTTGGTTACAACGGGCAAAGAATCAGGGCACGCCATAATAAATACCGACAAGCGTGCATCACATGGCAACCGAATCACGTTACGAATACAAAAAACACCTAAAATTTTAAAAAATAATACCTCACAAATCTATATATCTAGATGTCTTAGCACACAAAGTGATTTAGGAAAATAATTACAGTGTACAACAGTAAAAATGGCGCGATATTTTTTACTAAGTAATTCTAATAACAAATCCTTACCTCTGCTGCTCTCTTTGTGCCTTTAATATCACACTTGGCGTCTCCTGCACCTTTCTCATCTCCAGCCTTTTCAACGGCTACTTCACTGTTATTTTCCTTGGTGCTCATGTTTTTATATTTGATTTAGCTCCTGCAAATCCTCAAGTTAACTTGACAAAATCCAACGCGCGACTGGCCGGCAACTCCGTACTTCAGTTCAAAAACGAAGATGGCGCGGGCTTCTAAATGTCTGCGATGTGATTGGTCTAAATACCGGCTTTCCATAATATAATTTTTATATGATGATTTTCTCAATTAGTGTATTTATTTGATAAGAAAATATTATTTAATGATAAATTTCTTAGTAATTCTAACGAAAATGAGTTTTCTTACCATTTCTCAATTAGTAAAAGAGGGGTTTGAGAGTATACTTGACCTTAGTTATTGGGGGTTTGAGGCTAAAAATGTACCGAAACGCTCAATGGGCAGATGGCGATAGTGAACCATACTTTCGCGGTCATTTTAAAATGAATAACGTTCAACAAGGAGATATTTACTTTGATTTTAAATATTATTCAATACATGGCGCTACAATATTTATAAACTCTTAAATGTTTTTAGTTTTCTAATGTTATAAAAATGTTGAGCTGGTTTTATTTAAATATAGCTAATAATTAGTAAAACATCTTTATTTATTTATATATCTTAGGAACACAGAAAAAAATAAAACCACTCTTATTTACATACCATTTTATTTTAATTTCAAAATTATATAAGCTACATAGTAACATCACCTAAGAGCGAGTTTATATTTGACTTTAAATTTAAGACATAATCGTTAACATACATATATCTACAATAATATTGCTTACCTGGAAAAAAAGAAAGAAACGAAGGAAAAATTCAGAAATAAGGAGACTCCTAGGAGAAAAATCCAAATTATTGAAAGAAAAATGGACAAATTAGACTCGGATATAAAAGTTTTTACAAGAAATTTTTTAAAGAAAGTTTTTAAAAGAAATGTCTGAAGCAATAAATTTTTGTATGGGTATAATCACATGAGTTTTTAATTCATTTAAAAAAATAACCAATCATTTTTGACAAATGTTTTTTTTCTGTCCCGTTAAACAAATAATTGTCTGTATCAATTTTTGATTATTAAAAGTTATTATATCTAGGGAAAATATAATTTTGCTCTTACTTTATTATCACAAGAAAAAACGAGTGGGTTGTGGCCAACACTAAACTCTCCACACCATAGTAAGCATTCATTTTTTCTTCTTGAAATGTTGACAATCTATTAAATGTATTTTTATGAAGTACATTTCTATTAGATTCTTAAACAAATATAAGATTCCCAGATGACAAAAGTTTTCACAATACACCATACACACAAAAACATTTCTACATGATACCTGTTGAGAAATTTTAAGTAAAATTACATTACTAGCAAGATGAGCATGTATGAGACAGTGTATCAATGTTGATGAGGCGATGTATGTGTCAAGATAGAAGAATGCGGTATTCGGTTTTCAATGCCTACCCCTTGAGGCAGATAGAAGTGGAGAGTAAAAAATACACTTGTCTTTAGAGACATATACAATATCAATATGAAGTTGATCACTCAATTTTCCCTTACAGAAACAATTTTACTTCTGTTGTATACATCGAATATATATTTTTTTTAATTGCATATACGTTAATAAAAATATCTGTTTTATACATTTTTCTTACAAATATGAAATTTATTTCACATTGATATGGCTGGATGGGTCGGTGGCAGAGCGGTTAGCACGCTGGACTAGTAATCCAGTGGTTACGAGTTCTAATCCTGCCTCGACCGATTTCGTTCACCTATAGCACAAGCATTTATTTGCTTATTTTAGGGAACGTAGGAAGATGTATATGTACTTGTTTAACAAGGACATATTCATTTTTTATAAAAAAAAAAAAAATAAAAATGGCAAACCATAGATTTTTTTCTTTAAATTTTGACAATCCTTGAATGCATTTTTGATGAGTGTATTTTTGTTGTATTGAAATTTCAAACAGTATACAAAATACTCGATTTTCCAGACCATGAGAGCATTTTGAAAATTTGGACAGATTAAATCATAGAGAAGAAATTAACGGATATCTATGGAAAACTAATCAGCTCTAAGTCTATGCACTTTACACATATGATGTTAATATGAAGTCAATCGGACTTTATACATATTTTACTGGCTTTCCTGCTATTAGCTGGTTAAGCAAACATAAAAATAACCACATGGTATATCCCATAATGTGGGGTAACCAGCGACAGGTGTGAATTACCTTATAAAAGGAAGCACGATACATGCGTTTATACCCACATATATTATCAGTCACATATATTATACCCACATATATTATCTAATAATAAAGACTAATTTGTGTATATGAACTGTGCCTAAATATAAGTAGTGTTTTGTTTGTTATTATAGTATAGTATAGGATAGTCAGTAAGGTCTTAGTTAAGTATAGAAATTTTTATTTATTTTACTTATATGTTTTACAATATCGCCAAGAGTGCTGCTAAGGGAAGAATGAATGTTTGAAGTATGATAAGTTAAACCAAGGACACTGCCACAGCATCGATGAGGTCCGCCACCCGTCATGCTTGTGTCCAAAGGGTAGGCGACAAGAAGAGAACGGAGTGCAGAGTTGGAGTGTGGAATGTGAGAGGAGGTATGGAAAAAAAGATGAATGAGCTGTGTGAAATTGTTAATCAAAAAGAAATTGATGTGCTATGCCTGAGTGAGACTAAAAGAAAGGGGACCGGAATGCATGAGAGGCATGATGGTATGATAGAATTATGGTCAGGTGTAAAAGAAGACGAGCATGCTTCAAAGGGTGTAGGTATGATACTAGCTAAGCGAATGGTGGAATGCATGAAAGAATTTAAGTGTGAAAGTCCAAGGCTTATGTGGATCAGACTCAAAGTAGGAATCACACCGGTGTTTCTCTTAACAGGGTATGCACCTGTGAATTCAGACCAAGAGAGCGAAAAACAAGAGTTCTGGGAAAGTGTGACAGAAGCATTGAATAAAAGGAAAGGAAATGAAAAGATTATTCTGGCAGGAGATCTGAATGGATGGGTTGGGGTACAAAGAAAAGACTTTGAATCTGCCCTCGGGCCTCACGGTGATAGCAGAGTGAACGATAATGGAAAAAGACTGTTGAATGTATGTGTGGAATGGGATCTTTTTGTGGCTAATACTATTTTTTGCCATAAAAAGATCCACCAGTACACGTGGGAAAGAGGCTGTGAAAGATCAATTATAGATTTTGTATGTGTGGACTCCACTTTGAGGAAGGCAACGATGGACACTAGGGTATATAGGGGCGCAGAGCTGGAGACAGATCACTATTTGCTTGTTACTAAACTGCATCTGTTCATCGGCTGGCGCTCTAAAACAATCAAAAGTGCACCACCAATGCGCGTCAAAGTGGAAAAATTACAAGAAGAGGAAGTAAGACATGAATATGAAAGGAATGTTGAGTATGAACTAAATTCTCAAACACATAGTGAAAGAAGTGTAGATGAAGTATGGAAAGACTTGAAAAGTGTTGTGTGCAAAGCTGCCAAGAATGCGTGCGGTGAAAGTAAAAGAGGAATGCAGAAAGGTGATGCTTGGTGGAATGAATCGGTAAAAAATGCAGTTGATGCGAAAAAGGAAGCATGGAAGTTTTGGATATCTGTAAAAGGTACTGACAAAGAAAATAGAGCAAAAGAAGAGTACAAAGAATGCAAGAGGATAGTAAAAGCTACAGTGAAAAATGAAAAAGATTGTATAAAAGAAAAAGAAAGCCAGAAAATAGTGAACGACTTTACGGGTAACATGAAAATGTTCTGGAAAGGCATAGCTAAGCGAAAGCAAGGGGAAGCAAAAGGTTCAAAGTGTATAAATGATAAAGATGGAAATATGCTGATAGATAACGAAAGTGTGAAAGAGAGATGGTGTGAATATTTAAAAGAATTGTATGAAAGCGCACAAGGTGACACAGTAAGACAGAGGACATGGATTATTGATGAGAATGAGAGAGATGAAATAACGGAAGAAGAGGTAAAAGAAGCGGTTAATAACGCGAAAACGGGTAAAGCCGCTGGTGTGGATTGTGTGGCAGCCGAATTTATCAAGTATGGCAGTAAAATATCTACGGAGTGGTGTCTATCGCTTTTCAATAAATGTTGGGAAGCTGGGTACACTCCGTCGGATTGGAGAAATGCAGTTGTAGTTCCTCTTTTCAAAGGGAAGGTATCAAAACTCGACTGCAAAAACTGTAGAGCTATCAGCTTGTTAAGTTCGGTTGGCAAGATGTATGCAAGAATTATTGATAAGAGAATACGCAAGATTACGGATGTATCGATCAAATTTTCTCTTTACGTATGGCTACAGAAAAGGTTCTGCATAAAAACCAGAAACTTTTCTGTGCGTTCATAGACCTAGAGAAGGCATATGATAAAGTGGATAGAGAAAAATTGTGGGATATCCTATCAATATATGGAGTGAAGAGCAAACTAATATGTGCCGTTGCGTCTCTGTATGAAAATAGTGGAGCCTGTGTCCGTGTCACGATGCGTTGACAACATGGTTCCCTATTAATAAAGGGGTGAAGCAAGGCTGCGTATTATCTCCATGGCTGTTCAATCTGTATATTGATCACTGCGTTAGGACATTGAAGAATGAAAATAAAGGTCTGAAACTAAGTACTGTAAACGTACGTGATTTGATGTATGCAGATGACAAAGTGGTGATTGCTGAATGTGCGGATGAGCTGCAGTATTTAGTGAATAAAGTGTATGAAGGATGCCTGCAAAATGGACTGAGAATGAATGTTAGTAAATCTAAGATATTGATATTTGAAAAGACTGAAAGTATAACTGCATGTATGATAAAAGTAGAGAACGAATGGCTAGAACAAGTTGAGGAATATTTATATTTGGGGAGTATGTTTGAACGGAATGGAAGACCCGATAAAGATATTGAAAGAAGAGTTATGGCAGGGAATAGAATAAACGGAGCACTTAGACCAGTAATGTCCGACCCAAGCATCTCAAAGGAAGCCAAAATTGCAATACACAATGCAATTGTGGTGCCTACTTTGACGTATGCAAGTGAAACATGGACCTGGCAAAGAACACATGAAAGTAGAATAAATGCTGTAGAAATGAGATCACTAAGAAGAGTATGTAATAGAACGATATATGATAGAAAAAAAAATGAGGACATAAGGAGAGAATGCAAGTTAAAGAAGGATATTATATGTAAAATGAAAGTGAATGCTTTAAGGTGGTTTGGACATATAGAAAGAATGAACAATGAACGACTGACCAAAAAAATATACATGGGTGCTAGAGATGGAGTGAATAGCAGAGGTCGCCCCAGAAAGGGATGGCATGATCATGTGAATGATATTTTGAAAGAAGGAAACATAAAAAGTTTGAACAATCGACGAGCATGTATGAGACGATGCATGGATGTAAAGGAAGCTAGAAATGTGTGCAAAAATAGAGAAGTATGGCGCTCGGTTCTCTCTGCTTTCCCCGTAAGGGACATGGCGTGATGGTATGTATGTATGTATTATCAGTCTCAAATTACCTAAAAAAAGAATATTCAGAATGGGTCATGAACTATGTAAGATGTTATTTGGCCTGTTGTATTTTCGATTACCTGGCTCTTAGACACCAGAAAATGATAATGGAAAAATATTCATTAAAATCGGTCTAGCCATTTATGACTTTAGTAACATACATACGTACAGAAGAATTATATTAATAAAACTCTGGTTTCGTATTTTATTGTATATCTCAAAAGTTATACTGTTTGCATAACACAGGCATACATCATTTTTTACATGTTTTTAATATTTATTATTTCCACTGTTACAATTTTTTATTTTAATTGTGAATTTAAACCATCCAGGGACCCAATCAAACACACACAAAAATAAATATAAAAATGTGTCCAGCGGTTTAGGAATAGTTCAGTGACATACACATATACAGAAGAATTAAATATATAAAGAATAATTTAATGTTATAAATAAATTATATGGTTTTGTCTTTTAGTCGCACCTATCAAATAATAAAAATAAACACTTCCTTGCACCCTGCGCGCAAGTGGCGAGTTTATTGCCGTATGGCATTTTCTTCCAAATAACCAGTGTTTCCAGCCCAGAGAAGCAATATTTGCGTGAGAAATGAATTTAAATAAATTTCTCCTCTGCTGGGAATCGAACCCAGGACGCCCGCACAGAAACCGAACGGCTTACCAACTGTGCCAATAATCATCAGTGGAGTCAAAAAGCTAAGCAACGGGCTACCCCATGGTTCAATATTGGCACCGCTTTTCTTCAGCCTACCGGTAACAATTTCTCGCAAGTTTGGTTATGCAGATGACTGGACTCTAGCATGCCTGAACCGTAGAACTGAAATAGGAGAGTCTACTTTAACGTCAGATCTACAAATACTAGGCCAATACTTACGAATTCGGAGGCTCCTTCCAAACGCAAGCAAAATGGAAGTCACTTGCGTTCATCTCAATAAGAAGAGAAGGAAACAGAATACTTTAAGTGACATTTGAGTGCTCCTAAAGCGTAGTGGGCTACCCAAATATCTGGGGGTAACCTTTGACCCAACATTCACTTTTAAAGAACACCTGATTGAACACTGTCAAGAACACTGTCGGTGAAAATATAAATCCAGAACAATGTCGGTGAAAATATAAATCTACAACAATGTTGGTGAAAATATAAATCCAGAACAATGTCATTCACAAACTGGGTGGGACAAACTAGGGATCCACAGCTGAGACGCTTCACATATCTGCACTCAGTCTTGTCAACAGTGGCTAAACAGCTCCCACACGGGTATGATTGACGTTCAACTAAATAACACCATGCACATTATCTCGGTAGCGCTAAGATCTACACTGTTGCACTGACTACCTATACAGAGCCATATCCCTCCCCATGGTCTCTGAAGATAAGGTGCCCTAGCCAGAGAATACAAAAGATTGGTTAAGAACGCGGCGTTGCTATCCAGCCCCGACCTTGAATATCTCCTAACAGGTAGTAGACTCAGAATTATTTACATTTAAAACCTTTTACCACCATTTACTACTCCTCAAATCATACTGAATTTATATTTTTCAATGCCTGACGCACTAAATTCAAAGTTTTCCCTTCCATTGAATATCATATTCTATTACATATATTTGGTGCCCCAGATTTACTAACGTCTTACGCAAATGCACCATTTAGACAAATCTAGCACATGAATCAGCATGTTTTTTTTTACAGAATATTTCTTTGTTCATAACAAGTACATAATACATCCTCATACATTCTCTAAACTAAGCATAAATGTTTGTGCTATAGGTGAATGAAATCCATTATTTCCATTAACTTTTTAGAATACCTCTGCTTCAAGGTTTATTTGAAATATTGACAGAGACAGAAAATATGCTGATAGAATTTTAGAAACGTCATTTCAATAAGTTGCGTTGGTGTGAGATTAATCAATATGAAATAGCATTAAGCTAATTTGTTAAGCTACTATCAAAACAAAGAATTCCATCTGAATAAATTTAAGTTCACTTCTCGACTATAGTTATTCCCAAGCAATTTAGAATTATTCAGTCTGGAGGGGGGCAGTTTGCACACACAAGTGATCAAACCAACCAAGGAAAAATCCCAAATTGTTTCTGCACACCCGTGTGATTTTTCTAGATGTTTAGTGATAGCAATATTATTCTTAACAACAGTAATTTATTTTCTACTCTATGTACAGTAAAAAAATAGGTAGAGGTATATAACTGATTTTCAAAATATAATTGTTTCCACTAGAAAAAACACCGTTTCTATTTTTGTTCAATGAACGTTAACCAGGTTCTTGAAATAGATGAATATTACTATAGAGGTTCCATAGTATATTAATTTGAAATAATTTCATATACTATATTCATAAAAATAAAAAAGGACTCAAAAATACAAGCAGTATTTGTGAGAAAAAAAAGTCCATAAATGATTATTTCATGTCGCAGCACTAATATATTGAATAAGAAATTTTTATTGATAAAATATTGTTTTTTGGGTATAACCTGTTTAAAATTATGATCTTCAGAAGAACCATTCTTCAAGGATGTTCTATTAAGATGGTATCAACCATCTTAAGCGTGAAATTTTGCTTTGAATATTTCCAACAAGTCTATTCATGTCTTTACCACCAAGTGATAAACCTAATTTTTCTATGGCTCCTACAAACTTATTCCCTTTCTTATGTCACAAGTTACATAATATGTTGATAACTCATGCTTGTGATGAAAATTCATTAAAATATATATATATATATATATATATGTTGTTCTTCAGGCTTTCGCGGAGAGGAGTAAATGATGCGTCGATTTCTCGGGTACTCCGCGTCGTAGTTTTATGGTTCCAGGAGGAACCATAAAACTACGACGCGGAGTACCCGAGAAATCGACGCATCATATATATATATATATATATATATATATATATATATATATATATATATATATATATATATATATATATATATATATATATATATATATATATATATATATATATATATATATATATATATATATATATATATATATATATATATATATATATATATATATATATATATATATATATATATAATATAAATATATATAATATATATATATATAAATATATATATATATATATATATATATATATATATATATATATATATATATATATATATATATATATATATATATATATATATATATATATATATATATATATATATATATATATATATATATATATATATATATATATATATATATATATATATATATATATATATATATATATATATATATATATATATATATATATATATATATATATATATATATATATATATATATATGTTAAATCTAAGGTTTTCGCGAGTACAAAATATGTTATTATTAAGTATTTTGGGGATAACCCGCGTCAAATTATGATTCCCGAGAGAATCAGTCGTCTGCCGACGTTTCGTCCGAATCACATCAGACATTTTCTAAAGGCGCCTTGTTAATAAATTTTCGTCTCGAGGGATAGTGCACGCACGTCCGTTCGAGTCGAAAGCTTACTACCAAGTGAAAGTTTGAAAGGAAGCCGCGTCAAGTGTTAGTGGAGGGGTGGGTTTCCCCAATGACGTCATTATTGCGTTTTGTTTGGCTTCTAGTGACTCTAGTACTTAACGGTATATTGTTTACAGGTGGATTATCAGTTTTCGGCTTACTAAGAATTTTACTAATGTTTTTAATGTGACTATTGTTTGAAATATCGGTAGTTTGATTACTATGGTTTTTAAAAATGTTGTTTTCAAGTACACTTGTCCATGCGGTCGGGATTCGAATGCTATCGTCCCTGTTATTCATTATACTGTTGCTTCTTTTATATATTTCGATTGCTTCCCTGTAAATTCTAAATGTTTCATTGTTAATATTCGCGACTACTTTTGAATTTTCAAAGTCTATGGAGTGATTTTCGGTCAATGAGTGATTTACAAGAGATGAAGTTAGTTTCCGGTTTTTAACATCTACGCGATGTTCAGAGACGCGCGCCGAGATTCTGCGATTTGTCCTGCCTATGTAAGTTTTTGAGCAATCACATACCACATACCAACAGATATCTCCACGCATCGTCGAACCATCATCCAGCACAAATCGCCTCTGTAGCAAACACCTTGGTAACACGATCATTAAGGATAGCCGACTCCGAAAACATTCAAAACGAATTAGAGTATCTTAAAAACGCGCTACGAAATAACGGTTTTTCTAATTTTACGATAAATAATGCAGTAAAAAATCAAACTAATAAAAATTTTAATAAAAAAGATACGTCAACTAAAGTAAAGCCACTCTCCATTGCATTTTTGCCTTACATAAAAGGCACTACAGACAAAATCAGTCACCTACTTTATAAACATAATATTCGCACCATTTTTAGAACAGACAACAAAATTTCATCCTTTTTAAAAAGTCCGAAAGATAAAATACCATTAGAGTCACACGGTATTTACGAAATCCCATGCGGTGATTGCTCAAAAACTTACATAGGCAGGACAAATCGCAGAATCTCGGCGCGCGTCTCTGAACATCGCGTAGATGTTAAAAACCGGAAACTAACTTCATCTCTTGTAAATCACTCATTGACCGAAAATCACTCCATAGACTTTGAAAATTCAAAAGTAGTCGCGAATATTAACAATGAAACATTTAGAATTTACAGGGAAGCAATCGAAATATATAAAAGAAGCAACAGTATAATGAATAACAGGGACGATAGCATTCGAATCCCGACCGCATGGACAAGTGTACTTGAAAACAACATTTTTAAAAACCATAGTAATCAAACTACCGATATTTCAAACAATAGTCACATTAAAAACATTAGTAAAATTCTTAGTAAGCCGAAAACTGATAATCCACCTGTAAACAATATACCGTTAAGTACTAGAGTCACTAGAAGCCAAACAAAACGCAATAATGACGTCATTGGGGAAACCCACCCCTCCACTAACACTTGACGCGGCTTCCTTTCAAACTTTCACTTGGTAGTAAGCTTTCGACTCGAACGGACGTGCGTGCACTATCCCTCGAGACGAAAATTTATTAACAAGGCGCCTTTAGAAAATGTCTGATGTGATTCGGACGAAACGTCGGCAGACGACTGATTCTCTCGGGAATCATAATTTGACGCGGGTTATCCCCAAAATACTTAATAATAACATATATATATATATATATATATATATATATATATATATATATATATATATATATATATATATATATATATATATATATATATATATATATATATATATATATATATATATATATATATATATATATATATATATATATATATATATATATATATATATATATATATATATATATATATATATATATATATATATATATATATATATATATATATATATATATATATATATATATATATATATATATATATATATATATATATATATATATATATATATATATATATATATATATATATAAACTGTGGTATCATTTATGATATAAGAAAGGGTGAGACTGCAGATATTATTTTAACTTCTATTGCGTAACTTTGTGCAACATCTTTTGCTTATGGTTATATCACTCGCAAAAAAGTGGCAACTTGTTATTGGGTGCGTGTCAAATTAATATTTGACATAGTACCTACCTGTTGGTTGCCCGAGAAGTAATAAATAAATAAATGATCATGGCCCATGAAGATGAAGAAGACACCACATATTTGCACAAATTCAGGATTCAGGAAACAGGATTCAAACTCACGACCACTGGATTAATAACCAAGCACACTAAGCGCTCTGCCACCACCCATCTAAATTATATCTATAAATTAAATAATGAAAATATTCATGAATTATCGAAGCGTTTCGTGCAAGGCACATCTTCATTATTCCTTGCACGAAACACCGTCATTATTCTGACAATGTGCCTAGCACGAAACATCAACATTATTCTGACAATGTGCCTCGCATGAAACATTAATATTATTCTGACAATGTGCCTTGCGTGAAACATCAACATTATTCTAACAATGTGCTTTGCACGAAACATGAACATTATTATGACAATGTGCCTTGCACAAAACATTAACATTATTCTGACAATGTGCCTTGAACATCAACATTATTCTGACAACAATGTACCTTGTAATGTACATCAACATTATTCTGACAATGTGCCTTACACGAAACATCAACATTATTCTGACAATGTACCTTGCACGTAACATTAACATTATTCTGACACTGTTCCTTGCACGAAACATCAACATTATTCTGATAATGTGCCTTGTACAAAACATGTTGATAATCCATTGAATAAAATAGAACAAATATCAATAATTTTAGTTTATAAATATATCTACACACTATGGACTTCTATCTTACTTATTCAACGTGTCCGGACATACATATTGGGCCTTTCCACTCCAATGGAGTTCTATCAAGAATTGTCGATCAACAAACTGAACTCAAAAGTTTATGTAAAATAAGGCTGCAATAAAATTGACAACTGTACTCTACAACTGCATTTTTTGTTCATGATGTTTTCCATTAATATAAAGTTAAACATGTTTATATTGAGATCACGGTTATAACAGGAAAATATTCAGTATTGCGTTGGTTTAGGTCTGTTTTCATACAAATGTTGACTTTTATAAGGAGCACCATTCGCTGATATAACATACAAAAATAGTGAATAAAAACAAGTGAACAAAATACACATTACAATATATAATTTAACCAAAATCTAAAAAAGGGTTGGCAGACAATTATTTTTTATGACTTTTTCTAATACTTTTTGTCAAAAAGAGGTCCCCATTACATGTTTGTCTTATATTGCGTATTGCTTAAATGAGTCATCTGACACACTGTGTGTATTATTATTAGTTAAGGGTGGCACAAGATAGAGTGGCGTGGAAGGATATGGAGGAAGCCTTCGTCAGCCACTGCGACCCTAAGGATCTTTTGCGCTCTCCCTATTTGCTTACCGGGCTTCCTGTTACAGTATCCCGTCAAATCTCAGGCCTCTTAAGAAGTTCATGACCCACAGGGGATTTAATGAGGGTATAGAGTTGATATCTATTTGGGACACTGTATATAAAAATACTTCTCATTTTAATTTTAGATAGAATTTGTGCTTTGTTAGCTTGCCACCTTTTCATTTTAAGTACTTGCGCAATGTTCGCCAATAACAACTTTTATTGGCGCATTGGTTGGTTGGAGTTGGAAAATAGAAATAATATTTCTGGCACAATTCAGGGGTCACATATGTGCGAGACACCGTCATCTCATTTATAAGGACTGTTGCTTTCATTGTTTACAAATAAACTAATTTCTCAATAGATGGCGTTACAAAAAAAGCCTTTCCGTTACTTCATAGATGGCAATAATATAGTTCCTTATTTTCAGGTGAATTGTTACACACTATTCAAATATATAGAACTTTCAAAAATTACATTGATAAGGGAACTCAATAAGAAGGCATAATCGGTGAACGTTGCGCAAGCACATAAAGTGATCACGTAAAGGCCTCTGCATACGGGACGGGGCGACAACGTAGAGGGGACGGGAATAGCCTATTGGAATCAGTTGCATACTCTGAGGTTCTGGGTATCGCTTTCATGCAAGCTTGCTTCTGAAATTTGCCTTTTAATTTTATAAGCATTTTTGGACACATAGAATTCCAGACACTGATCTGAATTTCATCTATCCTACACCCATTTTATGGTCAACATCTGCTGCACATGTCCCGTCTTTGTGTATTACAGAGCCCAAGTATTTGAATGAATCACCGATTGTCAGTGGTTCTTCATCTAACTGCAATGGGTTTTTGAATGGAAGATACAGATATTGTTTTTTTCTGCTATTTTTTAAGCTATTATCCTCTAAGTTCCTTCTCCATTTTTTCAGGCTGTTCTGTAGGTCATTAGCGATATCTGATATCAGTACCACATCTTGTCTTGATACGATTCATGTCTTGTTGTGTTAAGTAATTTATGACCACTATAATGAGAGATTTTATTTATATCACTGAATTTAATCTGGACGACACTCTTCCAGTTATCTCAGAACTTTCTGAAGAGTGTAATATCAGGATTTTTACTTAAAATTTACTTTTCAACACTAATTCTACACATGATAATTTCAATCAGAGTTGGAAAATGTAATCAGAAAATAACGCATTTTCAAATGGCTCATAGGTAGCCGACCACAGTGGCACTGTTGCTAAGCTGTTTGGCTTCTGTGTGGGCGTCCTGGGTTCGATCCCCAGCAGAGGAGAAATTTATTTCTCACGTGATTCTTGCTTCTCTGGGCTGGAAACACTGGTTAGTTGAAAGAAATTGCCATAAATATCCTAAAATAAACTCATCACTTGCGCTGGGTGCAAGGACGTGTTATTACTATTATAAGATGGTGTAGGATTTGCTGTGGAAAAATACGTAGTGCAGTTCTGAGGTGCGTCCTACCCTCTTTATTAGCAAGTTGATTTTCCACTCCAGCATAGTTTCTAAGTCAACCAGGCTCTTTCTGTCACTATAAGAACATTGTCTTCATTTGTTTTAATTGTATAGGTGTGTGCAATGTACTAGCAAGTACTGAAATTAAATTCAAGATAAGTCGGCACAGTATGTCGAAGTCGTAGGTTTATGAAATTTTATTTATAATTGTTTTGACATAATGCACAAAAATTAAGAGGGTATGAGTTAAACAAAAACCACATTGATTTTTTGGGACACCCTAATGCACAATAAATAAGCCTTTCACTGTAAGGCAGAGAAATCAGCTTGCCCTTCTAGATTTATTCTTTCATATGAGACCTCAAAACTAGCACTTTTAATATTTTAAACAATTCACCCTATAATAGTGGTTTAACAACACAAACACTTTTTAAGGTTTTGATACTTCACTTATAAGCAATATTACACAGTGGAAAATTTTGGATGAATTAAAGTGTTTGTGTAAATTAATGTTTCACTCCGAAATACATAAATAATTAATTGACTTATAATAGGGATGTGCCGACTATAACTTTGGCCGACTAGCCGATTAGTCAGTTGTAAAGAGGCCGACTAGTCGGCCGACTATTCGGCCAAGCCGATCACAGTTTTGGGGATATTTGGCAATTTAAGTGACGCTTCGTTTACATCTGACTCACGCACAAATCGCAATCGCCGCTTGTGTGCGTATTGGAACATATTTGCACTGTTTTAGTTAGTTCTTCTACTTGGATTTGCGACTGTGAGAAATCGTTTGTGGTCGAACATCTAATCACAGAACCTATCTGAGATAACAGGGTTGGATGTCGATATTTAATATGATTGTTCATACTCATAGTATTTTCTGTTTTTCCCTGCCCACCACGATAAATTATCATTTGGCACTGTTCACAAAGTCAAAAAAAAAAGTTAAAGTCAAAGTTAACTCAAGTCTTGACTTAACGGGAATCATTGTCCAATTGGTCAAAAAAAACAACATGAGACATTCTTTTTGACATGATTAAATTTTAATAATAAGATATTATGTTGTTTTATTAGTTGATTACCAAAGGAAAGGTTTCTTTACATTTCAAAATGTGTAAGATTTATTCTAAAATAAAAATGTTCAGAAAATCAAGATTTATATAAAATGTTATTCTTCCTATATACCTACATTTTATGCAGAAATACATACAGAATAAAAAGCCGGATAGTCGGCGCTCTTTGCCGAATAGTGCCGACTAGTCGCCGACTACGAAAGTGGCCGGATAGTCGGCTTTACCGACTAGTCGGAACATCACTAATTTATAATATTCAATAAACTTTGTTTATAACACTCACATGAGCACAAACTTCTACCGGTTTCAAAAACAATGTTTTTGAAACCGGTAGAAATTTGTGCTCATGCGAGTGGTGTAAACAAAGTTTATTGAATATTATAAATTATTTATAATGTCGCCACAAAGTTATCTTCCAAACATTAAAGAAATAATTAATTGAATTGAAAAAATAATGAAAAACAATTTTTATAAAATATTCAACAATGTTTTATTTGCAGTTTAGTTTATTTTGTACATCTGATAAAGTTTGTAAATAGACAATGAATATAATCATATAAATAGTAATACTAAAATAAACATTGTTATATTTCAAACATAGAATTATAAGGTTTCAAAATAAACATAAAAATTAATAAAAACTGGAAAAATCATAACTCTCCATTATAACATTATTATAACATTGTTTTGTGTAGGTAGAAATAAGCATATTTATTTACAAAGATAAATATAGTATTGATGAACATACATAAAAAAGACATATTACATTTGTAACAAAAAAAAATAACATCACATTGATTTAAAAAAAAATCCGTTGAGTGGCATTCTGCAACATTTTAGGATAAGAACTAGGATTTTTCAACAACTTTAGTAAACAAAAATGAACTTTAATTAGGTATTACAATCAAGAAATTATACATATTTAAATGTTTTTTTTACTATAATGGGAACTCATAATATAACACTATAACGTAAATAAAATGACGATTATAACAAAATAAAATAGTAATACATAAAAAATATAGAAAGCAAATGCATACTTTTTATATTGAATTTAAGCATTTATTTGAGTATTGTAAAAATTATTAGCATGACTAATTTATGCACTTGGTATATAAAAAAATTATAAAGGTATATAAAAAGTAACATACAATACATATATGGTTCAATTTCATCATTAAAAAAACTCACTCACTTCGTGGATACATCATATTAAAACTAAAAGAAGAGCGTACAACTCGAAAAATAAATATATATTTTATTATAATTCGGAAAAAATATAATATTAATAACTCAACAAATGTCAAAAATATCAGTCATTATAGCCATCGTTGCCATCATAGAATACACTAGTTCCTAGTTGCCATATAAATGATATAATTTCTCCATAACTATTTTATTCAACATAAAATTGAGATAAATTAAATTAATTAGAATAATAAGTATAAACTTTTGATCCACAAAGGAATATGAATTTAAAGGGTCTGCGCTTTCGCCAAACATAGCCGGCATCCTCAGAGGCAAAAATCAAACTAAATATATATAAAATTACTTAAAAAATAAGTAACAACACGATTTTTTAACTTTATTCCACTAATTTAAAATGTTGACCACTGACGCGTTTCGCTCAAAGAGCATCCCATTCAGTAGATGCTCTTTGAGCGAAAAGCGTCAGTGGTCAACATTTTAAATTAGTGGAATAACGTTAAAAATTTGTGTTGTTACTTATTTTTTTAAGTAATTTTATAATATTGATAGTGGAATTCCATCACATATTAGCAGTCGAAAAATTAGAAAGAATAAAAAATAGTATAATATTGTGCGGAAAGGGTGAATAGGAGGGGTGCGGACGTGCGGTGTACCCCGGTCGCTCTTCGCCATTTATTACTGCGTAGATGGATGGATTACCGTGCTGTCGGAGAAAAGACACCACACTGGTGGACTCGAAAAATTTGTCAGCCTGGGATCAGTAGTCGTAGCCACCAAGTGCAAAACGACAGCAAACTTGTGTATAGGATGATATATTTTTCTGGATTAACGACGTCGAGCAGTTAATCCACGGGGGCCACGTGCGTTATTTTTGTATCCACGAATTTTTTAAAGAATGAATAATGTCCTTTTGACAAGATATATATGTACATAGTAATTAAATATATCCTCAATATGTATCTTGACTTGAACAATAGTATTATTATTCCACATATAAACCACTGCTCAAGTG
Organism: Molanna angustata; assembly: GCA_963576475.1. Classification (NCBI taxonomy): domain Eukaryota; kingdom Metazoa; phylum Arthropoda; class Insecta; order Trichoptera; family Molannidae; genus Molanna; species Molanna angustata. The sequence continues at coordinate 24,894,083 of OY754971.1, forward strand.
TACTGTTTATGAGCAATCCAACAAATGCAACAGATTCACCCGAATTACATTTATAAGTGAGCAGTTGAAGTTGTTGACAAAAAAACAGCAGATAATTTTATCCTCAGCCTCAGAATAACCTGGCAGGTAAACAAAATAATGTGTATTACAAAGGTTTTTAATTGTATAATGATTTGCCAGAATGTGTAAAGGAAGCATCTAGTCTTGCTTTTTGACGCCTGGGTATTGAATACATAAAGAAAAAAACTTTTAAGATATGTGCTTCCTTTATTTTCTGTATTTGGATATTAGAATAATTTCTTGTTTGTTGTTTTTTTTTAATAGTCATACTATGTAAATTTGTTTTTTTTTTCAACATTGTTTATATTTTTTTTTAAGTGTAACAAACTGTACTTATTTTTTACATCTAAATAAAATATACATACATAATACAATATAAATGTACATAAAAAAATAAATAAAACGACATTGTTAAAATATTGTTTTAATTTTCAATATTTTCACTCATAGCAACACCATAAAATCTGTAAATTTCTTTTCTTTGGAAACGGTGATTTGACGGGTCTAAACATGGTATTTATCAAAAAATTGGTTGAATAATCTATAATCATCTATTGATTCTCTATATTACATATTTCGTATATATTTTATTTTGTATGTTTATTAATGGATGAAACGTAGGGAGGCTGTATTTTTTAAAATATATGTGTTCTTATTTTAGGTTAACGTTCCGAAACAACGTAGAACCTTTTGCAAAAAGTGTAAGGTTCACAAGAATCACAAAGTTTCTCAGTATAAGAAATCGAAAGAAAGGCAGGTTTCTCAGGGAAGAAGGCGTTACGACAGGAAACAACAAGGGTATGGCGGTCAGACAAAGCCTATTTTCAGGAAAAAGGTTTGTTTTTAATTAGTTTACAATGACACTTGTCATTAGTATCGTCTTTTTAATAAAATTTTCGGTATTCATCTAAAGACGTATTAGAAATACCCATAATTATTGTAAATTTTCCACTTGACATTCGCAAATAATACCTATTTTTTTTACAATTTCTTTTTTACTCTTTAATACAATTTATGCAGCATGCTTTTGGGTGTTAGTTAAAACTGCATATGCTTAAAATAAAGTATTTAATGTACCTACTGGAAAATGTATTTAACTAGACCTTAGAATACACCATAGTTCTCACTACCAAGCTCGCATGAGCCGTCAAAGTTGACATTAAACATGCAAATAATAAAGTGTAACGAATTTTAACATAAAAATAATATATTTTGAGATGTGTAATTTATTTAAAAAATCTGACCAAATACATAATAAACTTATTCCTAACCTCAAATGACAAAGGTGTTCATAACATTAGGTTAGGTTTAGTTAGGCTTTAATAATAATAGGGGTTTGCGTGAGCGAGTTGCTTTATAAATTGAATGGAAATTGTTAACACCTTTGTCATTTGAAGTTAGGAATAATTTTATTATGTATTCGCATTTGATCACATTTTTCTAATGAATTATAATTTTCAACATTATATACATAGTTGTATGATTATTAATACTACTTATATTATTTTATGTTGGAAATTTAAGCATTTAATGTCAACTTTGACAGCTCATCTCATCATAAAGTGAGCTGTGGTGTATTCTATTGGATATTTATTATAATGTTGTTCTTGTAATTATTTTGTGTAACAAAAAATTTATCCTTGAAACTTCTAAATCACCAACATCATTTCAACGTTAGATTTTGTTCTTGAAAATATTTATTTTAAAAGAATGTCATGTCATATAATATTTATCTAAATAAGTTGTTTGTGTCACATTCTTCTCATAGATATCAATTACAGTTGTAGTTCTTGAATTTATATGATCAATTTGTCGGCCTTCGTAGTTCAGTTGGTTAGGTATCTGATTGCTGATCCAAAGGTCCCGGGTTCGATTCCCGCTGGAGACACAGTTTTTTTTTGTGTTTTCAGTCTGGATCTGTGAGACGATTAATATCGTAAGTCTCCAGAATGTGGCAACTTGCTATTGGATCCGTGTTAAATTAATATTTGACATAGTACCTGTTAGTTGCCCGAGAAGCAATATTAAATAAATAACCAATCATCTATCTTATATCTGAAATTCAATAGTACAATTGCTGAATGAGTAATCAAGTTTTAAAACATATGAGTCAAAAACAGGTAATTGTCAACCTCCATAGGACAAAACTTCTGCACATCTTCATTTCCGCCATTAACAAACCACAATGATTCTATTGCTGACTCTGCTACCGACAAAGATAATTTTCTCGGTATATTATTCACAGACAATTCAACTCTCGATGACGGAGGAAAGGCTCCTCAACCAGTTCCACGTTGTGAAGTCAATACGAAAAAAGTAAGAACATTTCCGAGGTCTTGCTCTCCATCTGAGAGTTGGAAGTTAACAAAGCTAATGGACCCGATGGAATGCCCAATGTCATTTTAAAAAAAATGCTTCACCAAACCCTCCTTTAAAACGGTTATTGTCCCCTCTGACTGGACAATAATCAAGTGGTCATTCACCCAGTTAAAAGGTGATCATTCCAATCCATCCGACCCATCGCAATTACCTCTGTACTCTCCTAATTAATGGAAAAGTACCTTACACCAAGTTGATCACTTACCTCAAAGCAAACAAAATTATAAGTGACCACCAATATGGATTTAGTGGAAACTGATCCTGTGGCGAGCTGCTCACATATGTAACATCCGTTTGGAGAAGCTCAAACTGCCGCCCTTGATATCTCTAAAACCTACGATTGGGTTTGGCACCGAGGTGTATTAATTAAACTTCCCTCTTATGGACTTTCCACATTTCTGTATAAATGGATCAATAACTTTCTGAAAGAGTGTGAAGTCGTTACTGTAGTGGACGGATGCTCTTCATCTCCCCATTCCATCAATGCAGGAGTCCCTGAAGGGTCCATTCTGTCTACGACCCTATTCCTCCTACAGATGAATGACTTGTATTCATGCGGACCTATCTATTGTTATGCTGATGACAATTCAGTCCATGACAGTTTTTTCTTTTGACAAGCCTCCTAAATAGAGTGATATATCATAAGCTCGGAAAGACCTACATCTTAAATTAAAAAAAAATTACCTCCACTCCATTAATACTTCGGGGGAAAGAATTCTGGTCTCCTTTAACGTATCAAAAACCCAAGTCTGCCTAATTTCTGCAAAAAGAAACCCTAACGAATTGCTTAAAACTCAAATTTTTGTTCTTTACAAAGTGCAAATATGCCCAATTATTGAATATGGTAGTCGCCTTTGGAATGGCGCCCCCCCAATACCTACCGAATACCCTCGATACTGTACAAAGGCTTGCTCTACGTCTGATTGACGACCCATCATTGACCGATAGATTGAAATCACTAGACCACAAACGCAAGGTTGGTATTCTATGTCTATTCTATAAATACTACCTCGGGAAAAGCTCGGGAGAATTTGCATCCCTGGTCCCTCTTCCACCCATTCAAAATAGTCGCTTGTTTTACTGAATCTCAGCACCCATTCACAGTAAACCTTTAATTTACACGAACCAGTCGCTTCTCAAAACTCTTATTAACACAGCAGCCTGGTGTGGAATGATGTTCCGAATCCTGTGTTTCCACTTACAACCCAGGTCCTTTTAAAACCTGAAATAATATTTTCCTGAGCAGATTGCAAACCCTCCCCAGTGCTATGTATTGCAATTCTTCGGAGAAGTATAATGGACCCAAATCCTAATAGCTGGTGTCCCCAACGTAGCCATGTTATATGCATTTTGAGTAGTGAAAATTTACATTACATTCAAGGTGTTCGCAACTAGGCACATTAGATGTTCTTTAATATTTGAGATTAATCCATCTTTTTGGCAGATGAAAAATGATCAATAACCTTGTTGTAAAAAAACTTCTTTTCTATACTTGATTCACAGTATTATTTTGTCAATTTTCTTGGATAAAATTTATAAATCAGAAATTAGATAGGCCAGTGACTGCTAGTGCACTGGATTATGTAGGTACTGGATGTGGGTTAAAATCCTGCCTCAGTCAATTTTACTCACCTATTTATAGCACAAGGATTTTTTTAATTTGATTTTAAAGCGAATTCGATTTTTGGAATCCTCACTTTCAATTATTTATTTATTTATATTTACGGCTTGAAAGCCTATTTACAGTACATAACACCATATTATTAACAGTACATAACACCAGTTATAAATACAACAATAACATAAGTACCTACAACACATTTAGTTCAGCAATACATTATATCAGTTAAGAAACATCAATAAAGATAACAATAACATATTGTAAATCAGAAAGAAATCAAATTTAAAATTCGGCGATACATAATATCTGTTATGAAATATAATGTTAAAAATTGAACAGTACACAACACAGTTATAAATACAATAATAACATAAGTATAACACATTAAGTTCAGCAATACATTATATCAGTTAAGAAACATCAATAAAGATAACAATAACATATTGTAAATCAGAAAGAAATCAAATTTAAAATTCGGCGATACATAATATCTGTTATGAAATATAATGTTAAAAATTGAACAGTACACAACACAGTTATAAATACAATAATAACATAAGTATAACACGTTAAGTTCAGCAATACATTATATCAGTTAAGAAACATCAATAAAGACAAAATACAAAAACAAAATAAAAACCCAAACATAACGATTACTATGATAAGTCATGAGTTAAGAGAAAGAAAATGTACTATTTTTGATTTGAAAGTAGAAAAATCGTCGGCAAAAACATCGGAGTGACTCCCCACAATGTTACCAAGTCTGTGTAGCCTTGGTATTGGGGAGTGGTAGACATAATTATTCAGAGAATGGCTCTCACAAAACATATCCTATTGATGCTAATTCATGAGGATTATCTGCATTTTTTTATTTTGTCAACACAATATCGGTTTTTGTATACCGTTTTATTATAATTGTAAATATTTTTTTCTTTATGCACTATCCAACAATATTGTATACAACAGTACCCAACATATTAAAATCCAACAAATTATTAATATGCACAGTAGGCTGGGCCGTACATTTTTTTTTCGAATCCACATATGAAAGGGGTCTTATAAGTTGCTTATTTGGATACTGTTAATTTAAAAAATAATTAAAGAAATATTCATTACTACTTTTGGTCCTCTACCAGAAGTCAAAATATTCAAAAAAATAGTATTTTTTTTTTTCTTCAAGTTAAATTATATAAAAATAATTATTTATGTTCGTTGCAATACGTAGAATGCAGTAGTTATAATAAATATGTCATTTTAAGTGCATTAGTACGTGTTCTAGTGTGTCACGCACCAACCGTTGATTTGAGAGGGAGTAAATGCTGGTTAATTTCGAAGGATCTGTCAGCCGCGCTGTCATAGTCAATTTGATTGGATGTATGTTGTTATAAAATTCTCTACCCGCAATAAAACAAATATTATTTAGTTTGGAAAAATAAAGAAATTTGAAACATCCAAAATAATTTATATTTTCTAAAAACTTTCTACAAGCCCCAGCTTTAAGTATCAGTAGAGGGCCAAAAGTAGGTACTATTGAATCGGAAAATTAAAAATGCATTTACAATCTATATATTCATGCGCAACTTTTGAAACCCCTTTCACTAAGATGTGTCAAAAAATTAAATTTTTCATACATGGATGGTTCAGCCTAATGCACAGGGTCCCTGAGTCAAATTGAAAACATTATTCATTATCGCCAAGCGCTATTTATTTTGCATGGGATTCGACGTTTGTTGTAGAAATTTTTTCCACAACAAGAAAAATTAGCTGTTCGTTATAGCCGGCTATAACGAACAGCGTTTTCAATTTGACTCGGGGGCAGAGTCAGTCCGCATAAAATTGTAAAAAAAAATAGGACATGCACTTCGCAGATATTTATATTTTTTTTTTTGTAAAATTTGTTCTTCCTATAAAAACTAAGAAAAAAGCAAATTTACAGATTTTTTGTCATTCAGTTATTTTAGATATTAATTTTCAAAAATCCGATAATTGCACAAATTTGGCCTCATCTTGAAGTCTTAAAATGGCTCTTGTTTGGAAACTATTAGACATAGAAGGCAGAAACTTTTAGTTTTATTATGCATATTAGGGGTTTTCATTTGGTATACAATATGGCCATATTAATCTATAATATAAATTTGAATATTTGTATCTATGTATGTATGTGTTGAATGCGCTCCTAAACCGTTCATCCGATTGCGATGAAATTTTGGTGAATTGTCGAGAGTATACCAGGGATGGTTTCTGGATCAAAAATATTGTTCTTCTTCTTAATCGGGTATTAGGTCATTTTACCTATGAAGGTATTATCCTGGGAACCATTCGTCCGATTGCAAAGAAACTTTGGTGAATTGTCGAGCATATGCCCAGGATGGTTTCTGGATTAAAAAGATTTTCTTCTTCATCGGGTACTAGGTCATTTTACCTATGAAGGACCTGATAGGTAAAATGACCTAATACTCTGGGAGAAGAAGCTCCAACTGTCCTTCCATCTCTTCGCAGGTCTTCCAGAACAGTTTCTGGATATAAACTTTTTTATTCTTCTTCATCGTGTATTTGGTCATTTTACCTGTGAAGGTGGAGTATTCTGGGAGAATAAGGTCCAACTGTCCTACCATCTCTTCGCAGGTCTTCCAGGTCGGTTTCTGGATTCAAACTTTTTTCTTCTTCTTCTTCATCGTGTATTAAATTAATTTGACCTATGAAGTTCAAATCCAACTGTCCTTTCATCTCTTCGCAGGTCTTCCCAGTATTGTTTCGGGAATTAAACTTTTTCTTACCTACTGAAGGGACGGGTGGTACTGAAGGCACTGAAGGGACGGGAGGTACTAAAAGGACGGGAGGTACTGAAGAGACGGGAGGTTCTGAAGGGACGGGGGTACTGAAGGGCCTGAAGGGACGGGAGGTACTGAAGGGACGTGAGGTACTGAAGGGACGGGGGATACTGAAGGGACGGAAGGTACTGGAAGGCCTGAAGGGACGGGAGGTAGTGAAGGGCGGGAGGTACTGAAGGGCCAGAAAAGACGGAAGGTACTGAAGGGACGGGAGGTACTGAAGGGCCTGAAGAGATAGAAGGGACGGGAGGTACTGAACGACCTGAAGTGACGGGAGTTACTGAACGGCCTGAAGTAACGGGTTGGACTAAAGGGACGTGAGGTGCTGAAGGGACGGGAATTACTGAAGGGACGGGAGGAACTGAAGTACTGAAGGACTGGGAGGTATTGAAGGGCCTGAAGGGATGGGAGGTGCTGAAGGGACGGGAGGTGCTGAAGGGACGGGAGGTACTGAAGAGATGGGAGGTACTGAAGGGACTGGAGGTACTGAAGGGGCGGGTGGTACTAAAGGGACGGGAAATACTGAAGGGGACGGGATGTTCTGAAGGGATGGGAGGTAATGAAGGGTCTGAAGCGACGGGTGGTAATGATGGGCCATTTTTATTTATACAGGCAATACGAAGTTTGCCGGGGGTTCACTAGTGACATACATAAATGTTCATTGATACGGCCATCGTTCCATGGCTTTACATTTTCTTCATTAGGTATTCTTCATTTTTATTCTGTTTACTGTGTTCTAGATTTTTGTATAGTCTAGAAATTTGAGTTACAATTTTCTTTAAGATAAATTGCACTCTAAATATGAGTGAAGGCAGTTTTTTTAAGTAACTTATCCTTGTTTATCAAAAGTTACATTGATCTATTTTCTCAATATATTTTCGCTCCAAATATTACATGTTATTGCAATGATCCCTGCATATTTAAAATATATATTTGTTTGTTACAGGCTAAGACTACAAAGAAGATTGTACTGAGATTGGAATGTACAGATTGCAAATTCCGTTCTCAGGTTGCTTTGAAACGATGCAAACACTTTGAATTGGGAGGAGATAAGAAGAGGAAGGGACAGATGATTCAATTCTAATTGAAAACTTTTAAATATATAATAATAAAAAGGGTGTTGTAATCCAATAAGTGTTTTATTTCAAAGCTCAAAATGTCTTCAATATAAGAAGTCTCCCAAAAACTGAGTCGATTTTGCTACATAGCACAATTGCACTAATGTGGGCAAAAGAATGCCGGATTAGCCGAAAAGTTTGTATCACTGAAATGTAGATAAAAAATTGTATATAAATACTAGAGCATCAATTAAAATGTCTGCCTTTGTGAACCAGTTGGTTAGATATCTAACTGCTGAGTGAAGGGTCCTAGGTTCGATTCCTGGTAGACACATTTTTTAATTGTGTTTTCAGTGGTTTTGTGAGATGATTAATATTGCAAGTCTCTAGAATGTGGCAATTATTTATTGGGTGTGTTAATATGGCATAGTTGTTGTTAGTTGCCCAAGAAGCAAAATTAAATCAATGTTTATTGAAAAAATCTGGACTGCCAGATTAGTGAGATTATACTAATTGCATCACTGTTATGCTAGGTTTCAATGAAACAAATATTTCCAAAAAACATTTATGTTCTCAAAAGACTATTGCCTGGAGATCAGAAAATATGTATTTTTGAGATTTATTCAGTGAATGTGCGTTGTTATACAATTTTATAATTCAGCATAAGTACCCCTAAAAAAATTACTCCATAACTATTATCGTAGAGAAATGAATCTTTATATGCATAAAAATCAAAGTATATAAACGATAAAGTTATTTCAAATCAACAAAATTTGGGACTCTAAATAACTTCATAGTGTATTAGGCAGTTTTAAAATATTGTAACAAAAGGTGTAAGTCAATGTTGGCAATTTTACAGCAGAGCTGAAAAAACATTCTAATATTCTTATATTACATTTGAAAAAATATAAATTTGCGTGAGCTTACATGTTTTTTCTATTATTTTCAATAGAAAGTGTATTTAAACGTCATATAATAAGAATTTTAGAAAGTTTTTTGCTTTTTTTTTTTTTTTAACATGTCTACGTAGGGGACGCCAGCTATTAGGCTTTGGGTCCATTTTACTCTTCCGAAGAAGCGCACTACGTAGCGTTGGGAGGGGTTTGCAATCTAGAAAAGAGTTTATTAATTCGGATTTTAAAAAGACCTGGGTTGTACGAAGGTGGAAACACAGAATTCGGAAGATCGTTCCACAGTCGGGCTGCTGTGTTAATTTGCTGTAAAGTTACCGATACTCACATACGCGCTGTTAGACTTTATGCGACAATATCATGTTTCCAGTCACTAGATTTAGCGTTATATGCACTTTTAATCAAGGTCAATTTTTGTTTAACTAGCATTCTATTAGAAATATAAGACAATCTCACTTAAAACTTTACTTACAATAGGTTTTATTATTTTCATTTAGAAAAGATCATAAAATGCACCTTTTTGCAAATTTATCAGAACCAAAGTTTTCAGGGCCCTTGAGGTAAGACATTCACAAAAAGTGCACTGTATAAACTATCCAAATTTATTACAGTGGACCCCAGGTAATCTAGTGCTACCCGTTATCTATTGTACCGTTTAATTTACTAAATTCCACATCATATATTTTGTAGTATATGTAGAATCTTACGATTAATTATCTTGGATTACAAGGTTTTTTTTATAAAAAGTTCCGGACTATGGGGGGTCAGTGGCAGTACTCTACAATCTAATACCTTGCAAAAGTTTGTTAATTTACCGTGGGTCGACTGTATTTTGTTTAATTTTAATGGCAAACTAATACGTGCTGTTGCGTCTCTGTATGAAATAGTGGAGCTTGTGTCCGTGTCAATGATACGCTGACAACATGGTTCCCTATTCATAAGGGGGTGAAGCAAGGCTGCGTATTATCCCCATGGCTGTTCAATATTTATATTGATCACTGTGTAAGAGCACTAAAGAATGAAAATATAGGCCTGACACTAAATACTATAAATGTACGTGATATGTGCGGATGAGTTACAGTATTTAGTGAATAAAGTGTATGAAGGATGCTTGCAGAACGAACTGAGAATTAATGTGAGTAAATCTAAGATATTGGTATTCGAAAAAACTGAAAGTATAACTCTGTGTAGAATAAAAGTAGAGAACGAATGGCTACAACAAGTAGAGGAATATTTATACTTGGGGAGTATGTTTGAACGGAATGGAAGACCGGATAAAGACATTGAAAGAAGAGTTATGGCAGGTAACAGAATAAACGGAGCTCTCAGACCAGTAATGTCCCATCCAAGCATCTCAAAGGAAGCCAAAATTGCCGTACGTAATGCAATTGTAGTGCCCACTTTGGTGTATGCTGCCAGTGAAACATGGACGTGGCAAAAGACGCATGAAAGTAGAATAAATGCTGTGGAAATGAGATCACTAAGAAGAGTATGTAATAGAACGATATATGATAGAATAAAAAATGAGGACATAAGGAGGGAATGCAAGATGAAGAAGAGTATTATAAATAAAATGAAAGTGGATTCCTTGAGGTGGTTTGGACATATTGAAAGAATGAATGATGAACGACTGACCAAAAAAATATACATGGGTGTAAGAGATGGAGTGAATAGTAGGGGCTGCCCCAGAAAGGGATGGCATGACCATGTGAATGATATTTTGAAAGAAGGAAACATAAGAAGCTTGAATAATCGACGAGCATGTATGAGACGATGCATGGATGAATGCAAAGAAGCTAGGAATGTATGCAAAAATAGAGGAGTATGGCGCTCAGTTCTCTCTGCTTACCCCGTAAGGGATATGGCGTGATGGTATGTATGTATGTATTAATGGCATTGTATTCACCCCATTATTAGTTGAAACTATGCAACTGTTTTCGTAACCAACAGCTTCCTCATCAGGCTAATTTGCAACTTACAGCAGATAATGTGGTGAATACAAAGTCTAAAAGTATAGTAAAAATTTGTTATAATGTACCACAAACTTAATAATTCGATATTTGAAAATATCTAATTATTAAGTTTGAGGTCGGGGACGCCCAAGAAAGAAATGGTACGACCATCTGAACGATATTCTGAAAGACGGGAATGTTAGAAGTGTGAGCAACAGACGAACATGTATGAGACGATGCATGAATGTGGAAGAGGCGAGGGATGTGTGCTAGGATAGATAAATGTGGCGTTTGGTTCTCTCTGCCTACCCTGTGAGGGACATGGTGTGATGGTATGTATGTATGTATGAAAAATATAATTTTGTACCTAAAGCAAAATTTCACAATGTGGGGGGCAATTTGAAAATGGATTTGTCCCATAGTTAAAATAACTGGGGACTCAGTATTGAATGATGTGTATATTAAAATGAGACAAGATATTAGAAATGCTTGGATAGTACATGGCACTTAAAAAGTGAGGGAACACTGGGTCTAATGCAAATGTCTTGTCCTGGATCTGCAGTAGGTAAAAAACATGTAATTGTTTTAATACGACTTCTTCAGCTTATAACAGATGCATCCAATCCTTCTTGAATTATTTTTAATTTCACACCCTCGATTGGTACACCGACTTGGATCATTTTAATGGATCGTGCTTTGGCATCTGTTCTTCTGTGGAGGTCGCTTCAACTTCAATAATTTCAGTTGTCTCTCGATTTGTACTTTCATTTGTGTGATCGATTGGTTCTAGAGGGGGTTTATTTCCTATGGATTCTTTGATATCAGGTATTGATGATAGCTGCAAGAAAGAAAGATATAAATTAAGTGTATTACTTATATGCATATTTTTTACGCTATCTGCCTGTGCCTGTTTCAAAGTACCTAATATATTTTTTTTGATGTTTAGGTAATTAACTGAGATCAATTTATGAAATTGATAAGTAGCTCTAAGTAAGTTTTTCCTAAATGCTCAGAACAATATTGGAACATGTGTACCCTCACTAGAAGAAATCCTAAATCAGATAAATTGTCCCGGTTCTTCAATATTTTTTTTCTGTGTCTATATATAAAAGAAAACTGAATTTTTACCATGTCAAGAGATTTCAATTCAGCAAGATTTTTCCGGATTTCCTAAAAATTGAAGGATCCAGCAAAATTTAGATTTTTAATGAAAACATTCTCATAAATATAAGACAGCTTAGCTGTATTATATTTTAATATGAATAATTCATATTATATCAAATTGATTGTTGTTCTTTTGTCTTGTATTACATTGATTAAAAGTTTGGTATATTAACATTTTTCTATGATAATGTTTTTTTTTCAATATTGGTAAAATTCCAAATCTAGTAGAAAAATAAATGTTCGTTATCATAAGATATAAAGTTTGGTCATTATAAGATATGTAATCTGGGTATTGGGAACCTGGCGAAACAGCTCCAGAGTTGTTACAATTTTACATGGAATCAATGTTTTATTAAAAAAATGTAGACCATTGCGGCATTATTTTGAAAAATAATTACTTGCAGATCCGCAACGCAGAATCCAGCAAGCAAAAAAAAACATTAAATATTGTAAAACTTACTTTCGTTTCTAGAATTTTCAATGAAGCTTCTACTTTCTGCATCCTTAATTCCACATTCAATAATTTCTCTTCACACTGGCAAGCAAAGTTGTTTAAAAATTGAACACTCTTCACAATGAAATGGTTTATGAAAGCTAATGTCCGTTTCTGATGAAGTGCCATTGTCTACAAATTGAAAAAAAAAACAGATTACACCTATGCAAAGTGAAAATAAGGTTAAAAAACCAAGATGAAATTAAATAGTTTTGAGATTGTGTTGTGTAAATAGTAATGGAAGGCATACAGGTGTAAATAGCTTATGTGTCTCCAATGAAGTTAAAAAAATATTTTATAATATTTGCAAATTAGTACCTACTTAGATATTTTTCATGTGATATAAATTATTAAATTTATCATACCATTTCATGGCAAATAATTATAGAAAGGTAAGTTCACATAAATATGTGGTTGACTGGTAGAAATTGCCTACGGGCAATAAGTCCGCCATATTGTGTATTTTTTGTGTACTTACATAATAAAATAATTTTATTATTAATAGTTTAGTGATGTATTTCTTTGTTTTTGCAATGCTTCTCGGACAACTAACAGGTGATAATAATAAACACTTCCTTGCACAATTACTATGTTTGGAGACAGAATGAAAACATAATTAAAAAATGTGTCAACTGGAAATCAATCCAGGACCTTTGGCTCAGCAGACATCAAAAAAACTAAAGCCATGAAGGATTTAGAAGGAAAAGTGAACATTTAACAAATATATAGTTTAATAATAATTACTTAATGATTGTATATACATTTAGAGAACAATTATGATAATACACCACATCACGATAATATTTGAATACCATTCGTTTTAATATTCTATATCTATCCATAAAAACAGTAATAAATTTTAAATTAAATTACTAACGTTGATATTTAAATTATTTCTACGAGGAATAAAAAGTCTCAATTTTCTTTTTCAATATCGAAGTTTGTATATTGACTGATATTGACAGTGACAGCTAGTTGACTGACATATACATATGATGTTGTCATATAAAAAAAAATATTGTCAGCAACAAAATATTATAAAATCACTTAAAAAAAAATAAGTAAAAACACAATGTTTAAATTGGAGGTATTGAACATCCATTCAATTGGAGGTAGTATTCCATTAAGTTAGAATTATGAGACTTCCATTTAGTTGGAGGTAACGGACTTCCATTAAATTAGAGGTAGAATTCCATTAAATTGAAATTATGAGACTTCCATTTAATTGGAGGTAACAGACTTCCGTTAAATTAGAGGTAGGATTCCATTAAATTGAAATTGTGAGAGTTCCATTAAATTGGAGGTATTGGACTTCCATTCAATTGGAGGTAGAATTCCATTAAATTGGAATTATGAGACATCCATTAAATTGGAGGCATTGGACTTCCATTCAATTGGAGGTAGAGTTCCATTAAATTGGAGGTATTGGGCATCCATTCAATAGGAGGTAGTATTCCATTAAGTTAGAATTATGAGACTTCCATTTAATTTGAGGTAACGGACTTCCATTAAATTAGAGGTAGATATCCATTAAATTGAAATTATGAGACTTCCATTTAATTGGAGGTAACGGACTTCCATTAAATTAGAGGTAGAATTCCATTAAATTGAAATTGTGAGAGTTCCATTAAATTGGAGGTATTGGACTTCCATTCAATTGGAGGTAGAATTCCATTAAATTGGAATTATAAGACATCCATTAAATTGGAGGTATTGGACTTCCATTAAATTGGAAATAGTATTCCATTAAATTGAGAAAATTGGCCTTCCATTAAATTGGAGTTCTTGAATTTTCATGAAATTTGAGATAGATTCACATAATATTTGAGGGATTGGCCTTCCATTAAAATGGAGGCAGATTTACATTAAAATTGCAGGAATTGGACTTTTATTCAATTTGATGTAGACTCCTATTAAATTGGAGATATTCTATTCAGACATCCAAAAGAAATCAAAATGTCAAGCTTATTACAGTCACACAATAAATTTGATCTTGAAAATTGTCACATAGTAAAGCATTAAAATAAATAATGTCAATAAATTAGGATGTCATAAATTATAAATGTAAAATTTGGACGTCACTTGTTAAAATTTGTAAACAAAATAAGTAAAGAATCGCCAATCTGCTGAACGAATGTCACTATCCATCCTTGTGCATAACACGGATTTTTTTTACAATCAGCAAGACTATGGAATAGCCTAAGTCCGGATATTGCGTCGTATAACTCACTTTGTATTTTCAAGAAAAAACTAAAAAGGAATATCTATCCCTTAACACCTTATCCCAATTTCCCCTCCTTGTTCTTTCCCAATCCATTTTTTTGCTGTTTTTTTTGTCTATCTTAGTGTAATGTAAATTTTATTTGTTTTTTTTTCGCTTTCATTCTTTTGTTAATGTGCACATACAATTTTGTCATACTTTGTAATCTGGTTGGTCGAAAAAAATTGCCCAATTACAATAAGCCTGCCAGTGTGCATTACATTTGTTTATATTATGTACAAGAAGATAAGTAAATAAAAAAAAAAACACAGCCAAAATTACCACAAAGAATATTATTGTCTTTTTTTTAAGGGCGAAATCCAATGCGTGATGGATGTCATCGATGTATGATGGGGACAAGTAGCCACAGACACTGGATGAGTGGCAGAGAGCGGCGGCGGCGATGCAGGTCTTCAAGGTTGCTGGGAACGAGAAGCTGCTGGCGGGCTCCAGAATGAGCGCAGCTCAATGGCATTGGAACCCTTTCCGACTCAGAGTCCACCTCCTCAGGTACGTGACAGCATGCCCACTGAATGTGGTACGACGATCACCATGGTATCCGGTGGGTCCTCCAGCTCCTGACTGATGTCTTGATCCAGACATGGTGTTCTGGTGCAAGGAACGCCAACTCGTGTTCAACAAGCGTGGCTCATGACTGTCCAATTTTTATAAGTAGTTGTCAAAATTGTAAGAATATTTCTTTTTTGATATTTAATATACTTACCTGTAAATATATTATTTTCTTGTTGTTGGTTGCTTGTGGTGTGCTGGTTTGGCGTTGAATTAAAAATAGAACATGCGAAGGTCACGTCAGTGGGAGAGAGCATATTCATCATAGAAAGCACCTTTACACTCAACATTTTAATGATGCTTATTTGTCATCTTCATCTTTTCATGCTGTCTTAGAGCAGAGAGCATCGCTGTAGTTTGTAAGATTTTTTTTTTCATAGACTTTTTCTTTCTTTAGGTACTTCAAAAAATTCACTCGATACCTTGACTCATAAATTGTCCAGGTTCTAAATAACTTGTAGTTTATAGATACAATAACAGGAAACTTAGTGATTTACCAAGTTCAGGAATTACATTAACTTTGTGTCATATAAATACCCAACAATGTTTTTAAATATTTGAAATTCATAATTCATATTTTTAATGATTTGTGATTCATCATACTCCATACATAAATGTTTTTAATGATTTAGAAATGTTATAAACTAGTATAGTTGGATGTCACATTACAAAATATACACATACTTATACTGATACTTACCCAGTTTTTTGTATGGCCGAAACTGACATCGGATTAAACTCATATTTTAAATAGTAAGTAAGGCCCGTACAGCCCTATGTCGTGATGTGTTTGTATCAGTTTGTATGTACGGCGTACATACAAACACATCACAAAGAAACTCATAGTGTGCACTCTCTATATGATACCCGTTGAGAAATTGATGTAAAAAAATATGCATGTGATATAATCTCCACTATTCCATAGCGTGGAGAGTAAAAATAAGTTTGAGATATTGTATTTGTCTATATTTGTACAAATTTTCAGAGTTCTATCTTTTATGGTTTTTAAGATATATAGAAAAATGAAATGAAATTTCCAATGTTGATAACCTAACAAATGTTGATAATTGCGGACACAACTCTCATTTAGATTTGCTGACAATTTTCCATAGAAAATTCAAATAATGTTTTTTTTGGATTGGTAATCACATGCTCGGCTTGGGATATCCCTCGGCTTGAACATGATTTTATTCAATAAAAATAAGAATGAATGTAAAAAATATACAACACATAACCTTTTCTAAGATATACATTTCTTATTTTCATTTCAGCCATTTTTGCGTGATTGAGTAACAAACATCCAAACATTCAAATTTATAATATTACTAGTGAAACCCCGGCAAACTTCGTATTCGCCTGTATAAATAAAAATGGCCCTTCATTACCACCCGTCGCTTCAGACCCTTCAGTACCTCCCATTCCTTCAGAACTTCCCGTCCCTTCAGTATTTCCCGTCCCTTTAGTACCACCCGTCCCTTCAGCACCTCCTGTCCCTTCAGCACCTTCAGTACTTCCTGTCCCTCCAGGCCCTTCAGTACCCCCCGTCCCTTCAGTATCCCAGTCCCTTCAGGCCATTCAGTACCTCCCGTCCCTTCAGTACTTTCCGTCTTTTCAGGCCCTCCAGTACCTCCCTTCCCTTCATTACCTCCCGTCCTTTCAGTAGGTTAAGAAAAAGTTTAATTTCCGAAACAATACTGGGAAGAGATGAAAGGGCAGTTGGACCTTCTTTTTCCAGGATCCTCCAACTTCATAGGTAAAATGAACAAATACACGATAAGGAAGAAGAAAAAAGTTTGAATCCAGAAACCGTCCTGGAAGACCTGCGAAGAGATGGAAGGACAGTTGGATCTTATTCTCCCAGGATACTCCACCTTCATAGGTAAAATGACCTAATACTCGATGAAGAAGATTTTTTTTTTTAATCCAGAAACCATCCAGGGCATACGTTCGACAATTCACCAAAGTTTCATTGCAATCGGATGAACGGTTCCCAGGATAGTCCACCTACATAGGTAAAATGACCTTATACTTGATGAAGAAGAATTTTTTTAAATCCAGAAACCATCCAGGGCATACGCTCGACAATTCACCAAAGTTTCATTGCAATTGGATGAACGGTTCCCAGGATAGTCCACCTTCATAGGTAAAATGACCTAATACCCGATGAAGAAGAAGATTTTTTTTAATCCAGAAACCATCCCTGGTATACTCTCGACAGTTCACCAAAGTTTCATCGCAATCGGATGAGCGGCTTAGGAGCGCATTCAACACATACATACATACCCCATCAACTGTTGCTGAACGGGAAAACAAAACAAAAAACGAGAACAGAAAAAATCATACGTAATATAGAGTCAGAAAACAATTAAATTGAATCACCATTCTCCCACTCTGAACTAAAAGATGCAGTCGCCTGCCTAAAAACCAACAAAGCAGCTCGATGATATAATGAATAATTGTGTGACCAGTCTAAAAATACCAAAAATGTGGAGAAAAGCCCGAATCACAGCACTTCTCAAACCGGGCAAGGAGCCCAACGAACCAAAAAACTATAAACCTGTATCTCTGCTGTGCCACCTCAGTAAAGTTTTTATAGAGGGTGCCTTCGACAACACCTCACACAAGGCAGTTGAGGACGCTCTAGCTAGAAAAGAAGTGGACAGCACACTGTCCAGATGGATTAACAATATGCTAACAACAAGAACAGTGGCGGCAAACACTAGTGGAAAAACCATCCAGGTTAGCACCACAAGGGGATGCCCACAGGGAGGAGTACTGTCACCACTGATCTGGAGTCTGGTCGTTGACGAGCTGTTGAGGCGGCTGACCGAGTGTGGATATCACGTAAACGGTTATGCTGACGACATCGTCATCCTAATCAGAGGTAAATTTGAGGAAACACTGTGTCTCCTAATGCAGGATGCCCTCAAAATCACCAAAGAATGGTGTTTATCTGTGGGCCTGAATCTAAATTCAGGGAAAACCACACTAATACCATTTACCAACAAAAGAAATCTCCACAATATAAAGAATATCCAGATAAATGGAGAAGATATTGAATGGAGAGACCACACAAAATATCTAGGAGTGATACTAGATAGAAAGTTGCTGTGGAACAAGCATGTTGAAGAAAAAATCAGCAAAGCGAAATCAGCTATAATGATATGTAGAAGAATTGCAGGAAAAATATGGGGATGTCACCCAAAGATCCTACTATGGATGTACACTGCAATAGTAAGACCTATCATCACCTATGGTGCAATAGTATGGTCAAGCAGAACCAAGCTTGAAACAACGAGGAAATCACTCGAGAAGTTGCAAAGGCTAGCCTGCTTATGTATAACAGGCGGTATGAGGACATGTCCGAGTGCGGCAATGGAGGTCATCCTAGACCTCACTCCACTCCACATAGTAGTGGAGGAAGTCGCAACAAAGGCCTACCTCAGACTGTACAAAGAAGGGTCAATAAAGGGTGGGCATGCTGAGCTAGCTTTGCCTAATTGCACACACCTAATCGACCTACCAGGAGACAAAATGGTCAAGAAGTTCAGTCTCGAAAAGAACTTTGATATCAAGCTGAACACGAGAAATGATTGGAACAACCACACCATCCAATCACTCAGGGAAAATACTATTAAATGGTATACCGATGGATCCAAAACAGAAGAGGGAACTGGAGCAGGAGTATATGGACCAAGGACAGAATATTCTGAAGCAATGGGCAAACTCCCTAGTGTCTTTCAAGCGGAAGTTCACGCAATTGAGAGATGCGCTCAGTTCAACCTCGACAGAAGATACAATAGGCAGGATATTGCTATTCTATCTGACAGTCAAGCAGCCATCATGGCATTGAATTCCCCAAACATTGACTCAAAAATGGTTTGGGAATGCTTAACAAAACTTAATGAACTAGGCAAGAATAATAAAGTCTCCCTGCTCTGGGTACCAGGGCATATGGGCGTCGAAGGAAATGAGCGAGCTGATAGACTCGCCAGGAAGGGTGCGAGAGAGCATCTGATAGGTCCAGAGCCATTCTGCGGCCTAGGAAATTCATATTTTCAGGCAGAAGTAAAGAGAATTACAGAGAAAGTGAGATCTAGCTACTGGATTGAACTCCCGGGGCTCAGGCAGGCCAAGGACCTGCTCGGTAATTATGACCGAAAAAGGTCCAGAACATGTTTGAGCCTCGGCAGGAAAGCCCTAAAAAGTCTGACAGGGTTCCTCACAGGCCATTGTAGACTTGGGGAACATCTGCGGATAATAGGACTAGAAGAAGACGGAACATGCAGATTCTGTAGGGAGGGGGCGGAAACGCCACACCACCTTCTCATGCAGTGACACAAGTTAGAATGAGGACCTTGGGCAGGCCCCAAATGGACATTGGATCCATACGCTCATTGAATCCCCTGCGAGTCCTAAACTTCCTAAGAGGGCTAGGACTCGAGGGGATGCTGTAACAGGAAACCAGGTAAGCAAGTAGGGGGGAGCGCAAAAGATCCTAAGGGTCGCAGTGCATAAGAACACCCTCTAATAATAATAATAATAAAGTTTTTGAAAGGCTGATCTTAAACAGAGTGGTCACACTCTGGACCCACACCTGATAAACGAACAAGCAGGGTTTAGGCCTGGGAAATCATGTACGGGACAAATCCTTAACTTGACACAGCACATCAAGGATGGTTTCGAGGAAGGCAAAATTACAGGAGTAACGTTCATTGACCTAACTGCTGCCTATGATACAGTCAACCATAGGAAATTGCTACACAAAGTATACGGGATCTCGAGAGACTTCAAACTCACCTCAGTAATTGGAATTTTGTTGAGCAATAGACGGTTCTATGTCACGCTGCAGGGGAAGGACAGCCGCTGGAGGACGCAGAAGAATGGACTTCCTCAGGGTAGTGTCTTGGCGCCTCTACTGTTTAACATATATACAAATGATCAACCAAGACCAAACAGAACACGACAATTCATATATGCCGATGACACCGCCGTGGCAGCACAGGGGAAATCATTTCATGAGGTAGAGCAGCGGTTCCCAATTTTATTTGGCCATGGAACCCTAAATGATCATTCTTTTTTTGGCGGAACCCTAGATCTGGCTATTTTGATAACTACATAAAGTGTTTGCCTTGTATGTACATAGTTTGAATATTTTCATGTTAGACTGTATCAATAAATCAAAATCAAAACTCCTGCGCAGCGAAAAATTTTTAAGCTTTTAATGTTTGCACCAGTAAACCAAAAAAGAAAAATGCCGCGTAGCGAGAAAATTTCACTCCTGTTGTGTTTGTATCAATAAATCAAAACGAAAATTTCCGCACAGCGAGAAAATTTTTATTTTATCGTGTTAATGAAACTTTCTCACTGCGCGGCAATTTTCGATATGATTTGTTGAGTCAGTCTTGTTGTTTGTATAAATAAATCAGATGAGTCATGAGTGTGCTGTGCAATGCACCGCTCGTCTCCACGTCCCGCACCGCCCGCACTTTTTATCGGGTAGACGCGACGGCGCGCGATAACGAGTCTTCCACGAACTTTTTATGTTTTATTTTGATATTATTGTAAGCTTTTAATAGATTGATGTATGGATTGGATATTTTTTGTAATGTAAGTTTTATCTGTATCAATACTTAATTCATGTATTGTTAGCTTCAATTCGAATAAATAAAAAATAAAATTTCTCTTGGAAAGACCGCGGAACCCCTGTGATCCTTCCACGGAACCCCAGGGTTCCGCGGACCACCATTTAGGAAACGCTGAGGTAGAGGATAGACTTATGTCAACACTCACTAAATTGGGTGAATACTAAGATGCAAACCACCTAAAACCCAACCCCAAAAAAACACAACTATGCGCCTTCCACTTGAAAAATAAAGAGGCGGGTTGAGGGTTGCGAGTCAACTGGAGAAATGAGGAACTCGAAAACTGCCACGCACCAAATTATCTGGGAGATCATTTGGTGATCTCCCAGATAATTGTCTAGTGTCGATCACTAGATAATGATCGATCTAGTGATCGACACTAGATCGATCTCTGACTTACAAGCAGCACTGCCTAAACACGAAACAGAAGGTCTCTGCCAGAAATAATATCTTTAGAAAGCTTGTCGGATCAACTTGGGGAGCATGCCCTGAGCTCTTGCGCACTTCTGCTCTGGGACTGTACCTCTCTGCCGCCGAATATGCTTGCCCTGTATGGTTTGGATCAGCTCATGCCAACCAAGTGGATGTTGCAGTTAATGAAATGGCACAAATTATATCAGGATGTCTTAGACCCACAGCCATAAACAAATTGTATCCCATAACATCAGAAGAAGAGTGGCAGCAGATGCGGAGAGGCATAAGCAGATACACGACCCAAGACACCCACTCTATGAACACAAAACACCAAACCCTCGCCTCAAGTCAAGGAATAGCTTCCTAAAGTCCACAGCCGACCTGCAGACCTCCCAGAAGCAACGCCGAGAGGAGTTGTGGATGGACAACCCAATCTCTGCATGGATGGACACAAGCGAGAAGGCGAATAGGGCGCACTGCCTGCCATTCCCAATATGGAGGACACTGAACAGGCTGAGGGTGAGTGTGAGTGGCTGCAAGAGCAACCTGCACAGGTGGGGCTTCTCGACGAAGGATGATACCTTCTGTGATTGTGGGGCAGTGCAGGATGACGACCATCTGCTGTCCTGCCCAGAATTGGACGAGGGTTGCCACATGGACGACCTGATTAAACTAACCGACAGGGCGATTTCCGCCGCCACACATTGGAGTGGCAAAATCTGAGTTCCGGACTCGATAAGTAAGTAAGTATACATACATAGATACAAACTTTCAAATTTATAATATAGATTGAGATACTATCTAACTACGTAAAAATGATGAAAATGTTGAAAATTTGCCTGAGGAGGGAACGGTTAGTTCCAAAACCGGTTGCAATTTCAATAACGTGGTTTATACAAAGAAATGAAATACAGTTCACAAAAAAATTTAAATGATAATTTTCCATAAAAAAAGCAATGACATTACGATAGAAAATGCACATACGAAAAATTACATATCCGATCGGATTTTTGCCTCTCCTAGCAACAGGGTTGGCATTCTGACAATCCGGTAAGTGCGCTCAACAAGAATATAAAAAAATCTTGCATTATACATAGATAGGTGCTTTAATGGAAGGAAAAAAAAGAGAGAAAACTATTTTCAAAGTAATAAAAAGAAGCAGAGGTTTTATACAATACGAACATAATACAATTTTTAAGGATCCAGGTTCTTTTTATGTTGGACATGTAGTTCCAGCATCTGACACTGCAATAAATATTGAAAAGGTCATTCACAGTTTTTTAAAGACTGTGAATATATCTTTGGACATGGATGGCCCCACTGCAGGACCTAGATCATTTACAGGTAAAATAAGAACGGCATTAGAGACATTTGTGATATTAGTAGGTTCAATTTTCGAGAATAGAGGATGGTTATAAATGACTCCTGGATTAAATACACACAATCCCAGATTAGCCTTATCATGCTAAGTGGTTAACTAAAGGAAACATTATATATTATGTTTGTATTCTTTGGAAAAACCACATTGAATCTCGTGAACTTGACATTTGTCGTAAAAAAATATGCTCTAGTATGGTTTGCCATAAAATTACATAAGTCTTGTGAAGATCGTTCTAGACATCAATAGAAGCTTATTTCAGCACCAGATATTTACTTGACGAGTTGCTTAAGATTGTAGACCCTGTCATAATTCATATCAATTACTTTGCTCGTTCAGATTTTTTTTTTGCTGAGTATGGTAACAGATTCACGAAAAAAAATCAAAAAACTCACCTTAAGATACATTTTAAAGGCTTGTTTAGTGAATGAAAATACTTTTACATGGAAATTTAAAGTGCTGAAAATAAACTTAAAAGCATGTTCATACTTTGATGTGATTTAATGACAGCAAAATTTTTATGAGTCCTCAATATTGAAAAACAATTCTGTTCACCAAATAAAAATGAAAAAGAGGCTGTTTTAAAGTTCGCAACATTGCCTTCTGGCAGTGGAACAGTCAAAATAGTTATCGAAGCTGTCCAGTGCATGCTGCGGAACCATAAAAACAAGAAAAATATTCATAAAGTATAAATTAGTATCACGAAAGGTAATGTCAAAGTTTGGGTCAAAATGGATTTTTGGGTTATGAAGTGATTGAAGAGTATTTTTTTTCTTGATTATTATTTTTTTTAATAAATACTACTTAAATCAAATTTGCCTAAATGATTTGCAACATTACAGGAAGTCAAATTATTGTCAGAATAGTATATAATTACAAAGGATATACTCATTATACACGTTCTAGAAGCATTGGGAAATTTCTGAGAAATGTGTCACCAACTTGACATTGTGAAACTCCAGCAGTTTCTAATACACTAGACCTGACATTCCTGTCTCGGCGTTAGCCACAGACAATCACATCATCTGGCTGCCTATATCGGGGTAATGCACCTACTTTTATCTTAGTATTCTTCCAGACAAACCAGCCACATCTTTCATACCGCCTATATTCTTTGGTTTCAGCTAATCATACATTTTTAATTCAATGTCCATTTCTTTACAGTTGAAAATGAAAGAGTACTCTGTTAAGTAACATTTATCAGCTTTGGATACATTTTTATGGGCAATAATCAGTTCTAAAGAAAGAATCACAGATCTGACATTTTTTAGGAATTCACTATAGAATTTTTTCAATATGCAAATAAAATAACTTTTGATTAAAATATCTATTTTGAAAGCTGTTAGAGATTTGAAAACATTGCCATAAAATGGAGCATAAATCCTGAATAATTTTATGGCACTTACTCCTACATGGGTGTAAAAACAAATGAGTAATCTTTAAAAACAACGGGGAAGCCGGTAGGATAAGCACATTTCTGGTAAAAAAATTACATTTTTATTCAACAACACAGAATACAATATTTTCTGTAATGATAATGAATAAATTTAATCATGTTTTTTATGATTTGAATGCAAAAAATAATGGCTTAATATTTTGAGATAGTGTACATTTGTAACTTGAAATTAGCCGTAAATAATTACTCGATTAAGTATTAAACATTTTCTTACTGGATATGCTTTTAGTTTTAAAAAAAAACTGTCATCTGACAATTTTTCAAACGTAAATTTTCAATTACACACATCGGATTTTCTTACAACAAAAAATATAGTTATCCTTAAAATGGAATATTGCAAAGTATGGGTTTTAAATGAGTTATCCACAAAAAAAATATATGGTTAAATGTTTTTGTGTATTAAACTAGGAAATCTTAATTTAATTGAAAACTATGTACTAATATATACATGACATTTACAAATAAAATTAGTGATAAAGTCTTGTAAAATCCTTTAGAGCTATGGTGATTTGTCTTGTTGATTTTGCACTGAAAAAAATAAAACAGAATATCAAAATAGGATACAATTTTTGAATTAATTATAATCATACTAATATATTTTTGTAAAATTTGTAGGTATGACAATGTTTATGATATTTGTACTCTTTGAAGTCTTTGTAAATGGAGAGAATATCATATAATACAGCCCATGAAAGTACATACAAACCATAACGGCATATCAACAATGTGAGGTAACCAGTGACAGGTGTGTGGGTGTGCATTACCTTAAAATAAGGAAGCACAGCAAATGAGTGTATCTCCACACACCAGCCTCATCTCATCTAAAAAGGCAACATTCAGAATGGGTGGTGAACCTCATTGCTGAACTTTGTGAGATGTTACCCAAAAACGATTATAATAGAAAAGAGTGGAAACACTTAGCACTAAGTTGGTACTTCAAAGCAAAGGATCTATGTAACTGGGGAGAATATCATATAATACAGTCCACAAATGTAAATGATTCTAAACGTCAACGAGGATATAAATTATGTTAATAGTTGTTCTAGCATTGTAGGAGAAAAATTATTATTTATACAAAATTTGCCAAGCAGGAACGAAGATTATTTTGCTAATATATTATAAATATATAGGTACAACTTGTAACAAGTCACTAAATATCAATATTGTTTTACTTACCCACAAACAGTATCATGAAAAGTTTTCAACTGGTTATGTGTTGCGCAGGCCCCATTTTGTGGTATTTTTTTTAAAGCTTCTTCCAACCAGTTGCTGGTTAAATCTTTATTCCAAATAAAAAGTTGTAACAAAACATCAGCAACATCTGATAGCATGTAAGAATGAATACAAAAAATACTAGCATGGATGAGATTATTAATAAGATCTTCTCCGTGATTCATGAGCAAAATAGCAACAGGAGCAATACAATCTTGATTTGTAGACTTTTGTTGGCCAACACGTACTAAATCATAGAAAAATTTCATTACAGATGAATTTGCATCTCTGTGATCTAAGGAGCATGCTAATAATCCACATTGTATAATTGCATTCATTGCTGTACTATTGACAAATTCAAAGGGTATTCTTTGTAAAAATCGTAAACATAGGCGGAACAAATCATCCACCGTATCAGGGTTTTGATTGAGGCCAGAGGGTCTTTGAAGAAGTTCAAAAGATGGTTCGATGAGAGCTTGGAGCATTTCCATAAGTCCAGGAATACATCCAATATCACTTGCTAATTCATCGACTAATATACTTGCTAAATAAAGAAAGCAACTGTGTCTGTGGGCTAGATATGTAAGAACCAATTGTTTTGATAAAGGCTCTAAAAGAACAGATCCTTGATGACCCAGTGAACGAAGAGCAAATCTAAGACATCTACAAAGCCTTTCCATAGTGCGAAGATCACTGCTATACCTGTAAAGAAAAAAAACATACAACTGATTTTTATGAGTAATCTGCATATAAATAAAGTAGATCTCGTAAGACTGTCGTTCTGGATTGGCTTGAACCTTTCCCTACATTGATTTACTACAACAAGTATATTTACCATGTTTAGAGAATTTATATGAAATTGTACCACAGATTCTATAAAAAAAATATTAATTTTAAGAGTAAAACCTAGAATATTTTACTATAAATTCTTAAAATGTAAATAATATATTTTTCAAAATAGCAAATCAGAACCATTCCTGACGTACAACAGTCTGAGACAGGGCGATGCACTGGCACGTCTGTTGTTCAATATTGCCCTAGAAAAATCCATTAGATTCAGGAGTAGAAACAACAGGAAGTATCTTTAGAAAATCTACCCAGATACTAGCCTATGCAGATGACCTGGATCTTGTGTCTAGAACTCTTCCTCAATTGAAACAAGATCTCCTAAAACTAGAGACTGCTGCAAATGACATGGGACTCAGGATAAATGCATCCAAAACCAAATACATGCTGGCAAGCAAGTCACAGGCAAACCACATACATCCACCATTAGACATAAAATCACACCCAGTGGCGGCTGGTGACCTTAAATCTTAGAAGGGCTCAATATAATTATACCTAGAAGAGAAATTAACTTACTACAGGAATCAAAAAGCATATATGTTAAACAATATTATTTTCGTATATTAAAATTATCAGTGTTTCCCATAGTTCTTTTGTTTATCAGAAATTAAAACTTGAACCTGATCATTTATGCTGTATTTTGTTGGGTTGGTAACAGCCGCAAGACTGCTTCCTGATTTTACACATTTTATGTCTAATATCATTTTTGTTTGCAATATTATGGTATCAATTAATTAAATAATAATACTAATATATTTCGGATGATTTATAGTTTAAACTATGTAATATCAATTAATGTTAGCCTCAAGGAATTGCAAATGCTTACCTAACGTTCAACCATCGCAATGTACAACAAAATATAAATGAATGAAAATATACTGTGATCCTTCGCGGGCACGGCCCCGTTTTGCTCGAAATCAGCATACATTCGGCTAATCAGCATAGCGGTCGCGTGAATTGTATGGGATCTCCGGGCACAAGTCGACTGTGCCCGAGGAATAAAATATTTCATAGAATCTTGCTTGCTTTACAAAGCAGGTAGGTTTAAATACTTTCGCTACATATACTACAGGCGTAAGACGGCAAAGATTAATTAGAAAAATAATGTGTTCTCAAGATTTAATTACATACATTTTTTGGAATCTTTTGAACAAAGTGTTTGGGAGGGCTGAGCCCGAGAGCCCTGTAGGAAGAGCCGCCACTGGTCACACCACATAGAAAGCGTCAACTCCTTCAAATACTTGGGTACTGAAATTACCCACGATAATAACTATGTACAGGACCGAAATTAGAGCACGGCTATCAGCAGCAAACAGATGCTATTGTGGATTGTATAAGCATCTGAGGTCCAAATTGCTCGGTAGAAAAACCAAAACAACCTTTTATAAAACACTCCTCCATCCAGTCATTGCATATGGCGCCGAATGTTGGGTAATGACCAAGAGAGATGAAAACACACTTCTGATATTTGAAAGGAAAGTCCTCAGAAAGATATTTGGTCCTGTCAACGAAAATGGAGTGTGGAGGAGACGATTCAATCACGATGTGGAGGCTGATGTACGAGCGCTGGGCCTTACCAACTGGAAGAGAGCCGCAGAGTGCAGGGAGGAATGACGACGGATTCTGAAGGAAGCCAAGGCCCACAACGGGCTGTAGGGCCAATGATAATGATGATGATGATATTTTTCAAATAAAATATTGAATTACAATACCTTTCCATTGTAGCTGATAGCACAGGCCAAGCATCACTCAAAACTGGCAAGCATGGGTGAGTTTGTCCATTTTCAATATTCAATTTACAATAGCGGAATAAGGCCGCTAACCTATCCAACCATAAAGTGGGATCAGATGTAGTTTCTTTGTTGATAGTAACATTGTGAGTAGTGAGTGTAGCTAAAGCACTCAATTGAACAGCGCATGCTTCTCGCATCGCAATAGTCACCTAAAAAAACAAACATATCAATAATTATAACTTGTATATATTTGGTCCCTCTTTCTATGGTATGAGGGACTAAAGAAAGAAAAATAGAAAGAAAGAGAAATAAAAAAAAGAAAAATGTAGAAAGAGTAGAAAATTGTACACATATGTAGGTACATAATACTATTACGCCATTGATGCATTGAAGTTGATTGCTCTGTGGATGCTTGATATAAATTTATAAATACTATAATTAATTCTGATGTGCAATATGCATAATTTATTAATTTACTGTAGGATCACGCACACAAAGTTCCAAGATAGACGCAACGTTGGTAGACCCAAACTCTGATGACTGGATGGTGTGCAGCAGGATGTTGAATCTGTTGGTGTAAGGGACTGGAGGAACATGTGCCAGGATAGAGGAAGATGGCGAGGAATGCTGGAGGAGGCCAAAGCTCGCAACGGGCTGTGGAACCACTGATGATGAATTTTTATATATAATGTTTAAAAAATCAAACACAATCTGATTTTTTACCTGTTCATGAGGCAATCTACCAATTATAGCCGCAACTCCTCTCAAAAGGTCAATAGAAGCGTCAGTCGAGAGACAGAGGGTATCTAAACTTTGTACAATTTGTAGCAATCCTGATAAGTGTATACTCATATGTTCTCTGCAAGCGCTGCAGATACCCTAAAAACATTTATTATTTATACAAAATAATTTTATGTAGTGTTTTGTGTTGAAATGGATAAGTATTAAATGCAAGTATGTGAAAATATTAAAATTTTGAGTAAACAGGGATGCAGATATCGATATATGCCATAAGCTGTCGGCCTTTATGATTCCATGGACTCCTGACTGAAAGGTCTCAGGTCCTAATTTCAAATTTTCGTTTAGAACATACATACCTGTCGCCGGCGTACACATTCAAATTATCTATTATTAATTTCATGTTACACATGAAATCTGTTAAGAGAAATAAATTCTCTTGAACAAATTGACAGTTGGAATACGATTAAAACATACCTTCCTACTACATCAAGACAATCAAAAAACCCCAAAAGAGTTTATTAAAAGCTGAATTTCAGAAACAAAATACATTTGGAACACTATTAAAAAGCATTAGCTTACAACACTATAAACTGTTATCGTTCGAGTATCGTATCGAGTCTAGAAGACTTGTGGCTAACTTATGATACTTGCACAGGATAGTTATATGTAGGTTCAAAGTTTTTTTTTAATAAATTCAAACCTAATATTTACAATACCTTAACAGAAATTTGTAATTGGCATTATGAATCAATGTAAATATTATATTATGTTTAATAATAATTAAAGCTGAGAAGTTCAGTAAAATAAAAACATACATGCCTACAGAATTATTCTCCGTTACAAAGGTAGGTTCTAAGTAAAAAAATTGAAATTGGGATTGTATTTGCAGTAAAGGCAACAGATAAGGCACTAACTAGACACATACTACATATATCTTGTAAAGCATACTGCAATAGAAAAAAAATACGCTTTTGTTTGGATAAAAGCCTTCATGGTTCAGTTGGATAGATATCAGACACCTGAACCAAAGGTCCTGGGTTCGATTCCCGGTGGAGACACAGTTTTTAATTGTATTGTCAGTCTGGATCTGCGAGAAGAAAAATATCTGAAGTCTACAGAATGTGGCAACTTGTTATTGGGTGCGTATCAAATTAATAATTTACAAAGTATTTATTAGTTGCCAGAGAAGCAATAAAAAATAATGTCCTAATTTGAAACACATGTAATGATTTACTTGAAGAGCATGTGCTGCTGCAGATGCCAAAGCAATGTGCTGTAAAGCTCGAAGAAGACATTCCAATGTTGCTTGTAGACATTCAGGATGTTGTTGAATCCATTCGCACAGTTCCCCTAGTAAAAGAATGGACGTATACCGAACTGCAACATGAGCTTCATCTGGCATGCTAAGTATAGCTTCTACTACTTTGGGAACAACTTCATATTCTTCACTAGAAAAATTGAGAAATGGGTATTTGGAAAATATTTTATTTATTTATTTATTTCAATTTACGGTTTAACAACCTTTTACACATACAAGTAAATATATGATATATTAAAAAAACAGAATTAAAAATCAGAAAAAACAAATAACAACAAACGAATATAAAAAATGAATAACAATGTAAAAAATATGTAAAAACATGTTGTGGCTAACACTAAACTCTCCACACCATAGTAAGCGTTCATTTTTTCTTCTTGAAATGTTGACAATCTCAATATGGTAAAATATGCTTATAATATGTTATATGAAATATATTATTGATTCTAAATTTTACTACCAGAAATATAAATTTTCTAACGATAGTATATTTTTATGTTAAGATAGACAAACTATTAATGCAGTATGGTGAATAATGCTTATGTTGTATGAAATATTTTAATAAAAGCAGATAAATTTTGTTTTAAAGAGCGTTAGAGCATTTTGAAAATTTTGACACGTGATATCATATGAAGAAATTTTATCTATGAAAAGCTAATCAATTCTAAGTTCAAGCTATTAATATTCTTATATCAATATGAAATCAAAGAACTGAACATTGCCAAACATAAAAAAATTCTCTAGTTACATATAAGTTTCATACAAAAATCCATTAAATAAAATGTAATTTTTCAAACTGTTGAATATTTTTCTTTTAACATTGACCAACTTTGAATACAATTTTATGAAGATTCTTGGTGTTGTATAAACTGTTAAAACCAAATTAAAATATCTCTAATTTCTAGATCGTGAGAGCATTTTTTCAGTTTTAATAGATGAAATCATAAAGAAACATTGAGAAAAAATGAACCGTTGTCTATGGAAAACTAAACAGCTTTAAGTTTATGGACTTAACACATATGATATCAATCGGACTAATAGTTTGGGCTGCAGAGAGGACACAAAAAAAAAAAACAACGTAAATGATGAATTCATAGATAAGAAATCAAAAGTTGTCTATGGAAAACTAATCAGCTCTAGGTCTATGCACTTTACACATATGATGTTAATATGAAGTCGATCGGACTTGTTTGGGCTGTAGAGAGGACACAAAAAGGATTTTCCGTACGCCGTACGCCATACATACAAACACATCATGACCAAACTCACAGTGTGCACTCTCTACATGATACCCGTTGAGAAATTGATGTAAAAAAAATATGCTTAAAAATTGTGAAATCATGACTCTCCCCTATTCCATAGTGTGGAGAGTAAAAATATGCAAAAAAAAAAATAAACAAAATAATGATAAACCTTTAAAATAAAAAAAAAAAACAGTTCATTACATATATTATCTAAGGTTCATTAACTGTCATTTGAATTTTTCTAATAGGTATATTTGATTTTAAAATATCACATGGGTTTGAATTTATTTTATACTAAGTAAGTTTATTGGTAAATAATGACAATAATATTTTTTTATTAAAATTAGCAGGTTTTGACCAACACCAACTCTCCACTACATAGTAAGTAAAAAAGATGAAAAATTACATAGCAAGAGTGAAACAAAATCGAAAGAAAAATGCAAAAATGTGTAAAAACCGTTGTAAACAAGTTAAAAATATTCCAAAATGTAAGTAATAATTTATTTAAATTTATTATCAAATATCGTATTTTTAACTTTGTGGTACATTTTAACAAAAATTAACTAAATTTTTAACTTTGTTTACACCACGTGAGAATTGAATTAGCAATCGGTTTCGGAACTAACCGTTCCCTCCTCAGGCAGAATTTCAACTAAACGCAGAATGTGACTGTGTGCTTAAAAGAAAACTATGTATTTGGATATTGGTGGGAGGTCATTAGGGGCGGGTCTTGTGTAGAATGGTTTTGATTGGTACGATTGATGGAAAGGGGAAACATGTTTAAAAGCGGGCTGTAAGTTAAATTTACTTGATTATTTATTATATTGACAACAACCTTGGAAAACAATTAATCAACAGTAAAGACAAAAGCAAAAAATGGATAACTCCGGGGTATATGAATTGACTTGTGAGGACTGTTCCGCGATATATATCGGAAAAACGGGCCGTAAATTCGAGACTAGAATAAAAGAGCATATCAGATGTTTAAAAAATGATAACTTTTCGGAATTCGCGGAACATTTAATACTAAATGACCACCAATTTAATATTCAATCAGGTACAAAAATTTTACACATTAATAAAGTAGGTTTACGCTTAGATAATTTAGAGTCACTTGAAATAAAAAAAGCAATTAATTCAAACAGAAATATAATAAATAATCAAGTAAATTTAACTTACAGCCCGCTTTTAAACATGTTTCCCCTTTCCATCAATCGTACCAATCAAAACCATTCTACACAAGACCTGCCCCTAATGACCTCCCACCAATATCCAAATACATAGTTTTCTTTTAAGCACACAGTCACATTCTGCGTTTAGTTGAAATTCTGCCTGAGGAGGGAACGGTTAGTTCCGAAACCGGTCGCTAATTCAATTCTCACGTGGTGTAAACAAAGTTAAAAATTTAGTTA
This sequence comes from Molanna angustata, assembly GCA_963576475.1. Lineage (NCBI taxonomy): Eukaryota > Metazoa > Arthropoda > Insecta > Trichoptera > Molannidae > Molanna > Molanna angustata. The sequence continues at coordinate 24,926,781 of OY754971.1, forward strand.
ATTTTTATTAAAATTTAAATTAATTTCTGCACTCACTCTGGTCAGAATCCTCAGATAGTCTGCTGACCTTTGTCCACCATTTGAACACATAGAGGATCTTAAAATGAGCTTGGTCTCGTAAATCTATTTGCCCTGAACCACATCAAACTGATTTGTCTTTAATGGATGAAATGCTATAATACTCAATTGTCTAATATTTATAACATTCAAATGTGTTAATAATTCTTCAGTAGGGTATTTTTTTCATAATGTTGAATGACTTTTAAGATACATATTATAATTTAAACATAGGAAAAATAAAATTTAATTTACTCACGGTAAAATATTCTTGGCAATTGCCTGCATTATAAATAAAACAGCTTCAGTCTGTTCCCAGCTTATATTGGGAACTTGAAGTGAAATAAACATTTGTCGAAAACAATGACTTGATCCAATTACAAAAACTATATCTTTTGTCAATTCCAAAACTTTTCGTCTAAAATCCTGTAACATATAAATAAATATATTTTTTTCGTAGGATTTAAAATATTACCTAAATGAAAATTAAAATATTACTGCCATAGTGGTGAATTGAGTCAAACCATAATTAAGGTCAAAACGAACAGAGCACGTCGATCATAAAAGTCTAAAATGCATAGTGATGAAGAAGTCTATGATGAAAAAAACAGGTGATTCTTCAATAATTATGAAAGATAAATAATTTTTCTTAATTCTATTAATTGTCGAGCTCTAACATGAAATCAAAGGTGGGATTATTAAGTTACAACACTAATATCACTTACATTTATTGCTAGTTGCATGTAACACATGAGATCCAACTGTCGATGGCGATAGTATGTATAATTGAAGAATACATACCATACTATTAACACAAACACAAATCAATAAATATTATAAGATATTTTGTTTTCTATATAAAACATGTAGGTATGTATGTCAAGATAGGATAGTATGGAGGTCAGTCTGTTTTTCCTACCCAGAATATGAAAACAGCATGATGGTATGTATGTATGTTTGGAGATTAAGTATCAAAATATTAAGTCTTTTAAGATATAATGTATAGGCCACTGCCACACAAATTGTATGAAGCGATGTCGTCACTAAATTCAATTTTTATAAGTTGTGAAAAATAAAGTAAAAATTCAAAAGTTGATAAACCCGGACTGAAACAAATATTCAGATTCTGAGTATGAAAGTTTTGTAGGCCTATAACTATCTATATATTTTGAAATTTTGGGCTCTGTAAATTGAGCGGATCAAAAGTTATAAGGGACAGACGGACAATAGACACACTAAATGTTCTACTCCGAATTCTGAGTAAATCCGTATAAAGAACATATATGCTGCGAAGCCTCTTAGTTGGTGTTTTTTGACTTCAAATTTAAAAAAATCTGTGAAAAATATAGACCCTGCATACAAATCTCGCGTATCTTGGCTTGATACTTTTTCGATATGTTAAGAGAACAAAGTTCTCTTGATCAAATCGACAGTTGGATAATATTGATAAAATTTTATTTGTACGTTGCAAAATTTTCAAGACAGAGCATTTTGAAAATTTTGACAGATAAAACCATGGTTTACTTTCATTTAAAAAAATTTATAAATTATATTTTATTACTTAGTAATTGCAAGCGGTTTCGGAACTAACCGTTCCTTCCTGAGGCAGATGTTCAACATTTTCATCATGTATACATAGTTAGAAAAATAATATTAGGTATAAATAAGTAATAACCTAAGTACCTCAATAATATTATAAATTCGAATGCTTGGATTTTTGTTACTCAATCACACGAAAATGGCAGAAAGATTTTGGATGAAATTTGGCATTAAGATACGTATGTATATCCTAGAAAAGGCTATGGGCTACATATTTTTTAAATTCATCTTTATTTTCATTAAATATTTTCATTGAATAAAATCATGTACTTATTAAAACAAAGGTTTCGAATAGGGCATTTGCTTAATTAGAAAAGTTACAACGTCAGTACAATCTGTTTTCTTTTATAATAGCGTCTCATGTATATCACTAGTACTCCCACCGCTTTTGGTGTTACCAACGTTAAAATATAAGTGATTGCAATTTAACTTAATTGTACTAGCCGAGCATGCGATTACCAAGAGAAAAAAATCATTTTTGTATTTGCATTTTGTATGGAAAATTGTCAACAAATCCAAATGACAGTTGTGTCTACAATCTGTGGACGCACTGACACAAACAAATCCATTTGATGCGCTCCGTTCGCTGCGCCTGTATAGACGCTAGCCATAAAGATTGGTGAAAAAATTATATCTAATAGTATGTTATTGTAATTTTATGAATCAATATAGAATTACTTATAACACGCTAATTCAGAATTATGAGTCAGTGTTAAATCAAGATAGTTATAAACAAAATAGCGTGCCATTACCTCAGAACATAGGTTTGTGGCTTGACTCAGTTCACTACTATGATCACAATAAGCAAGCAAAAAAATAAAATACACTTACATAAAATTCGTCATCTTTATCAAGAAGTCCTTGATGATCAGGTTCCATTTGACAATGTCTGCTAAGGGCACTCACCAAGCGTTCAGCATATGGTTTAAATATGTTTGTTAAAACTTCATCTTCTTTCTTGTATAGTTCTTCAGACAATCTATACCATAGATTGAAAGATATTTCAGCTACTTCATAATCGTGGTGACCAATACATACTAAAACTAAATCTAATGACTTAATTGAAAAATGACTGGTTTTATTTTGCACACACTGATTGATGAGTTTATCTAAGAATGATTCTGCCAATTCTGTGAATACTCTACTGTAGTTTACAGCCTTCTCTTGGTCTTCATGAGCGACTGCTAAGTGATAACTTTGTTCCAAAGCAACAACACTGTTAAATATGATTAATTCTATTTCTTCATTATCGTTATTCTTTTCTATATATTTTAGTAAAACACATATACAATCGGTAGCAGCTTCATGAAGTCCTGAAAATGTATTATGGTCCCCTAAAACTTGAAAACAATGTGCAATCACAGAATTTGTACTAATTTCATTGATATTTATTGCTTTAATAGATATCCATGATGTTAAACATTTGATCACTTTCATAGAAACTTGTGTATTTTGACCAGAATTGTTCAAAGTTTGCATTAGAAATTCATTAACAATAGTAGAGTTACATATAAGATATTGTTTGATTTCATTTCTTCTGTTAGCTCCTAATCTTAATGATCTTGATACAACTTCTTCAGGAATGACAGTTACAATTTCTAACAAGGCCCAAACATTTGTGGATGAAAAACTTTCAATGAGATCAGTCACTGGAGACTTCCACGAAACCATTTGTAACGCGAGATCAGCAAGGGCCACACATAACTGAGTTATTATAACAGTGTTTGTCGCGGGAGTTATTTGACTAATATGTTCCAAAAGTGAATCTTTAAGGGAAATGTGAGCTTCTTCCGGTAATTCATGAAATGAATTCTGAATTTTCGTCCTCATAGTTTGAGCGCCAAAGTAACATGACTCCAAATTTCTTTTTTGATGTAACAGCTCATCAGAAATTTTCCAGGAATAAATCTAAAACAAATCACAAGAGTATTAATTGAGGTTTTTTGTACTCGATTATTTTTTTATTGGTATTTAATGAATGAAAGATTGAATAGATTATGCAAAATATTTTTGACTACATACTGATTTTTGTAGTTTGCCTAACCACGCCGAAGCCTTTTCTTTTTCCTGTGGATTAGGATCATTATATAAAGTACTGATGGCTTGGAACACTTCATCAATTGGAGGAGGCTCCATGATAAAAATGAATCCAGTTCAACGTATTTGAATATAAAAAAATAACTATAACATTAGCCGCATGCATTCAACAAACCAACCGTAAACGAGCTGTCAAAAGTCAAAAGCAAAAGCTGGCATTTACTTAAGCAAATTATCTTTTTCTGTGGAGAAAGTTGACACGACCATAGATTTTCATATAATATACTAGATGAAGCAGTTAGCAAATTTTGTATGAATCGAACATGGAATCGAAGTGAGGATTTTTTCCGCGGGACATTTGACAAGGTGGGCAGAAAACATCGTTTTTCTATAGAGAATAACGACTAATGTGAATTGTTTTCGGATTTATTTGTCGTAAAAGACACTTCGTTCATTACGATTTAGAGAACAGGTTATCTAGGAAGTTGTTATTTACACGAGTATTGTGATCGACATATTGCCATGCAATAAGATAGCAAAGAAACCCAATACCTGTTGTGTAATCTATGGAAAATTATTATTGTTGGATTCGATGTGTTAAAATATTTAAATGTGGAACATTTATCATTGTTTTATTTCTATAATTTTTATATTGTTTTTGGCTGCTATGGTTTTAAAATAATAAAAGATGAAGGTTACTTTTTCAACCTAAACTGACTGTCACACAATGTGTTTTAATTTATTATAATATTTAAATCATGGTGTCAGGTGTGTTAACAGTGTTAAATATATAAAAAAGGAAAAAAAAGTGATAATATTAATTATTATACGGTGTCATAATTATGAACTTAATGGAGCAGATAAATATAAAAACATTCCAATTCGGCTCAGATGACCGGGCAGAAAAATGGCCGCTTTGGAAACAAAGATTTTATATATATATGAAGGCATCTGGTAAAGAAAAATTAAAGGAAGAGGAGTTAAAAATTGCAATATTATTATATGCAGTAGATGATAAAGGATTGGACATATACAATAACCTAGAAACAAAGTTCAAAGACAATTTAGAACACGTGCTGGACGCGTTTGAAAAATATTGCCGACCAAAGGCAAATGTTTCATTAGAAACATTCAAATTAAATAATATTGTGAAAAAACAGGGACAAACGTATAAAGATTTTGTTACGGAAATAAAGAAGCAAGTAAAAATGTGTGAATTTCAATGCAGCAAATGCAGTTGCAGCTACGAAGAAAGGATTGTTAAGGATAAAATTGTTATGGGTATTTCCGATAAAAATATGATTACACAGCTATTAAAAAATCCAAATGATACCCTGGAGATGATGGAAGAACGACTATATATCCAAGAAGAATCAGAATGTAGTACGGACAAGCTCGTAAAACAAGAACAAAACGAAGTTTATGCAACAAACAAATATTTAAAAACCCAAGAAGTCAAACAAGGAAGAAAATTTAAATGTAAAAAATGCGGTACAATGCACTGTTATGGGAAGTGTCCTGCTTATGGAAAAAAATGTAACATTTGCAAAAAATTAAACCACTTCAGTTACGGATGTCTTAATAAGAAAAATGTGAATAAAATGGAGATGGAGAATGAGGATGATGAGGTTAATTTCTTGCAAATAGACTCTGTAAATAATCTTAATGAATTAAAAAGGTCTTGGGTATGTAAACTTTGTATAAATAATGTATGTATAAATTTTAAAATTGACACAGGCGCAGATATTAATGTTTTACCATTGTATATTTATAAAAAGTTAAAATTAAGTACTAATCTAATTAGTTCAAAGAAAAACATAATGGTCGTATCGTATGGCGGTCATAAAATAATAACAAAAGGGTATGTAAAGCTAAACTGTTTTAATGAAATAGATTCAAGTAATCATGAAATAGAATTTGTTGTGGCTGACGTGACCTCGTGCCCCATTTTAGGGTTAAATACTTGTATTACATTAAATTTAATTAAAAGAGTTCAATTAATAGAGAAAAATATTAATAATGAACAACGAAAATTCATAAATACAAATGTAGATATTTTTACTGGATTGGGAAAATTGCCATTTAAATACAAAATTCAGTTAAGAGAAAACTTTGTTCCTGTAGTTAAACCTGTTCGTAGAGTACCCTTGGTACTAAATAGTAGATTGAAGGAAAAACTTAATCAATTAGAATCTAATGGTATAATATCCAAGGTGAATATTCCTACAGATTGGGTTCATGACATAGTAATAATTGAAAAACCTAATAAATCCTTGAGAATTTGTATTAATCCAATACCACTCAATAAATTTATAAAACGAGAGCACTATATGATTCCAACACAAGAAGAATTAATGACAAACTTAACAGGAAAGAAAATTTTCACAGTAATTGATATGACAGATGGGTTCCATCAGATAGAATTGGATGAAGAGTCTTCATATCTTTGTACATTTAACACCCCCTTTGGAAGATATAAGTTCAACCGTGTACCTTTTGGTCTTTCTAGCATCCCTGAAATTTTCCAAAGAGAAAATACCAGAATATTTGGAGACATTGACGGAGTGTCAGTGTACTTTGATGACATAATAATTGCAGCAAATAATGATGAAGAACATGATCAAATTATTAACAAGGTTATGGAAAGAGCTAAAATAAATAATGTTAAATTTAATGCCGACAAACTTCAATACAAACAAAACGAAGTAAAATTTTTTGGTATGATTTTTACAGAGGACGGTGTCAAACCTGATCCAAACAAAATTAAGGCAATTAATGCAATTAATGAGCCTAAAAATGTTAAACAATTGCAAAGATTCCTCGGAATGGTAAATTTTTTAAATAAATTCATTCCATCTCTCTCTGGAGAAACAACAAATTTAAGAAAATTGTTAAAGAAGGGTTGTCAATGGCAATGGAACATAGACCAACAAACTGCCTTTAAAAATTTAAAATGTAAACTTGTATCAGCTCCGACATTAAAGATTTTTGATATTAATAAGGAAATAGTAATTCAATGCGATTCAAGTAAAAACGGATTAGGTTGTTGTTTAATGCAGGAAAATCAACCGATTGCATTTGCTTCAAGAAGCTTAACATCTGCAGAGCAGAATTATTCCATGGTGGAAAAAGAAATGCTAGCGATTGTTTTTAGTGTAAACAAATTTCATCAATATATTTATGGCCATAAAGTAACAATTAATACTGATCACAAACCACTAATTACTATAGTTAATAAGGATATTCATAAAAATACTAACAGACTACAAAGATTACAGTTGAAATTATTAAAATACGACTTAGATGTAAAATATTTACGAGGGTCGGAAAATTACATTGCGGATTTATTATCTAGAGATTGTTCATTACAAGATGACTATCAAGAATTAAATATGTCAGACATAGTGCATTCGCTTTCACTAAACGATTATTTGCCAATTAATAAAGCAATAATTAAATTAATTCAAGATTCAACTGCGAAAGATAGTACATTATCGGAAATTATAACTTTTTTAAAAGAAGGTTGGCCCAAAAATGTAAAAAATAATAATAACAATAATATTCAAAAATATTTTAAGATTAAAGATGATATTCATGATAAAGAAGGAATTCTATTTTTCTCTGATAAAATCATTATCCCATTTAATTTAAAAAATATGATGTTAAAAATATTGCATGGAGATGCACATCTGGGAATTGGGAAAACTAAAACCAGAGCAAGGTCTACATTATACTGGCCTGGTATGTCAAGTGACATCGAAAAATTTATTCAAACCTGTAAAACGTGTCAAACATTTCAAAATAATAATATAAAAGATTCTTTGATACAAACTCCAACACCATTGTTACCTTTTCAATGTATAGCAATGGACATAGGAGAATATCAAGGAAAAAATTATTTAATAATTGAGGATTATTATTCAAAATTTTTAGATATAATTTACATAAAAACTAAATCCTCCAGTGAAATAATTAAAAAACTAAAATGTGTATTTTGTAATCATGGTATTCCTTTAGAAATAAGATGTGATAATAACCCATTTAACAGTTTAGAATTTAAGAAATTTTCAGAGGAATGGGGATTTGCTATTAGTACATCAAGTCCTCATTACCCCAGATCCAACGGCCTTTCAGAAAAAGGTGTTGGTATTGCCAAAAATATATTAAAAAAGGTTCATTTTGAGAATGGGGATCTTCATAAAGCATTGCTGGAATATAGAACAACTCCACTAGCCAATTTAGAGTATTCCCCTAGTCAACTCCTTATGAGTCGAATCTTGAGGAGCACTCTACCTATGTCGAAAGAGATCTTAAAACCAAAAGTTATCGAATTTGAAATAGTTAAAAAAGATTTTGACAAGATTAAAAAGAACACTGAGGATCACTATAATATAACAAGGAATAGGAAAATAGTTGAATTTGAGCCGGGAGAAAAAGTATTAATGAAAAATACAATTAAAGACATTTGGGAAGAAGCAGTCATAGTTAAAAAACATCAGTCCCCTAGATCTTATATAGTTAAACATAATAATGGATGTCTTTTTAGAAGAAACCAATTTTTCTTAAGAAAAAAGGTGGATAGGGAAGGTAGTAAAGATACTATTAATGTCAATATAAACGATAATAATAATGATACAAAGTATGTTTCATTTCCAACTATCAACAATGATGAAAATCATGAAATTGTCAAAACCTCTAGATATGGGAGAGTTATTAAGAAACCAAATAGATTTATGTGATTAGTGCACTAGGAATAAGATTGTTTAAAAATGCTAGTTTATAAGACTTTAATTTAAATATAATATAATAAAATTGGATATATAAATGTAAGTTAATATTAATAATACTTGTTTATAAAAATGCTAGGACATAAGAATCATATTTGGAAGAGACTAAAGGAAGGAGTGTTGTGTAATCTATGGAAAATTATTATTGTTGGATTCGATGTGTTAAAATATTTAAATGTGGAACATTTATCATTGTTTTATTTCTATAATTTTTATATTGTTTTTGGCTGCTATGGTTTTAAAATAATAAAAGATGAAGGTTACTTTTTCAACCTAAACTGACTGTCACACAATGTGTTTTAATTTATTATAATATTTAAATCAATACCTACCCATTATTTTACTTTGGCTTATGTATTTATTTTATTAATACTAGGAACGGCTTATATCGGCCCCCCAAAGCCTTGTTCATATATCTAAATGTATTAAAAATAAATTTAAAATGTAAAATGCAGAAGATTTAAAATGTATAAGCAGATTCCTGGAACCTTGGTTTTCACCCGGCGATGCAGGTTGGTTCTTCAGTTTAACCCCCCCCCCCCTCCTACTTCATGTTCCACGGGCGCTGGGTCGCCCTGTTATGATCAGTCAGTTGTTATTCGGTAGTAGTAGTGAGTAGTTGTAGCGAGCCGCGTGCGAGAGTTCAGCCATGAATACGTATCTAGTCTAATCGAATTCAGTATATTTTCCGTGAAAGGGGTTGTAGCATTCAAAATATGATTGGCTGGGCTGTCGGATGGCCTTAGCCTTTTAATTGTGTAAATTATTGATTAAGTTCTTTTCATATTCTCTACCTATCATCGAGGGGTGATTATAAGCATTAATAAAAAAAATCTTTCAGATACCATTACCAACGAGGGGTGATAGTTTTTAAGTTATAAAAAAAGTAATTAAGTGTTAAAGTGTTTCATCGCAGTCCTGGTTGGAGAGCAGTTTGGGAAGACCTTTCCAGTTTTATATTATTTTTGCCATGCCTGTATTTTAATGTATAAGTCTTTTCAGGCACATGACAGCCGATTATGCTTTACAAGATTTTTATTTTCAGAGACAGCGTTTAATGTTTATTTTTGTATTTTACTTTTCAGAAGGAGCTAATATGTTTAATTTGTTCTTTTCAGCAATTATTTATTATTCGGAACGTCTATATACCATTTTTAACAATTTGGCGTTATCCACTGCGAGGCCTTCAAAGCAGGAGGTTTTAATTTTGACAATATTTTTTTTCATTTTTATAACAATTTGGCATTCCAACGTGGTGCCCTTGTCACATTTTTTGTAACAATTTGGTTCCCCCGCGATATTAATTTGGTGTGTTTCAACGTGGAGCCATTGTTTTAGTCTCACGACGAGTTATCATACTAAAAGACAGTCTTCTATTAGGTATTGATATGAGGCGAAACAATGCAACCTCTACACCTCCCGTTTGTTGGTAAGCTACATCAAAGACGACATGGTAGAAAAATATTTTTTTTTTTTTGTCGAAATGTTGCCGAAAAACAATGATATTTTTTTTCCACGGTAATATTCCTGGAAAGCTATTATAGTGCGTAGGTGTGTAAGTAACGAGACTTGCCGATGACGCGCTCTCTCTCTTCGACGCTTGAGGTGGAAGGAGCTCTCGGCATTCAAATATAGTGGGAAGACGAACGGTTCGTTGTGACGCCGTCATCGGTCGACATGTGCTCCCGATGGCGGCCATACTTTCGAAGACGCAGGAGGTCTGTGTGATAAAACACGTCACAAGCATGGACGCTGCCAGTGCTACGCAACCAAGATGAGGGCAGAGGCGTCGAGGCAGGGCACAGTGTTGGGCCAATGCAGCAGGGAACGTGGTGGCTCGCAAATCGGACCACGAGGGGCCTTCCGTGTCATCTGGGGCGTCGGTTCGCCTCCGGTGAGGCTTCCAGCTGGCCTGCCATGCGCCGTCATAGCGTACCCACGTCACCCACGGAGCCAGCCATGGGTGACTGTCTGGAAGAAGAGCGGCGTCTCTTCTTGCTCGGGTGTGTTTGAGAGTTCGTGTATCATATGCAACGTGTTTGTCTTTGTTTCGTGTTTTCTGTTACACTTCTGCTTGTTGTGTTTTTATTTATTTATTTGTCATGGAGTTTGTAACTATAATGATATTCTGAATAAATGCGCCGTACTGAGATAATTTCAAAGTATCACCATCATTTGTCTTCTTTTCTTCCTCACAATGGCTTTGATGTTTCCTCGTGGTCGGAGAAAGGGCTCATCAAATTTATGTGTATGATATTAGAAGAATAAAACTTCTCACACGAGGGATGACAGAAAATAGATAGCCAAGGCGACGCATCATCGTATTAAAGCCATCGCGTGGAAGAATGCTATCATTCTTCCATGCGATGACTTCAATTCGGGCGGGGCTTAGCTTCTCCGCGGTAGTACCTATTCCTCAACTAACCTTAGCTCCTCTCATCAATCATTCGGCTGCATTCCCATGTTTCATTTTTATATTAATCTGTCTTTTGTATGTTTCAGATATTAAAAATATAAATATTAGAAAAACGACATATTGACCAAAATGATACGCAATAAATATTGAGAAATGTAAAAGAAAAAGATAGAATGTAATGTTTTTGGTTTTTTGATCTCTTCTCTTTCGTTTGTCATTTTTTCATCTATGTGCTGTTTTGGCTGTTTAGTCGGTTCTGGTCGGTTCATATTCATAATAATAATAAAAATGTCGGAAACGCTCGAGCCCGAAGATGGTTGCAGTGGAAGTACCGGTAAAACGGCAGATAGCTCAATAAATCAAGATGAACTAATTATGAAACAACAGAGACAAATAGAACAGGAGGTAACCTCGAATATTTTTGATACGAATTATTTACATTTTTTCTCAGTATTTGTTTTTTTAGAATAAAGTTTTGTTTTTAATATACTTATATTTTAGATTTCAGAGAATATCCTCTTGATTGGAGATAAGGAATCTCTGGAAACGTTAGTAAAAGAATATATGGATGATCCAGTATACCATGCTAAAGCAAAATTTTTGTCTTCCAAATACCACTGCATTCGTAGAACACGACCAGATGGAAATTGTTTTTTTCGAGCATTTTCCTATGCTTATTTGGAACAACTTCTTTACAACAAAGAAGAATTTGATAAGTTTTATAATTTTGCTGAAAAATCGAAGGACAAATTAGTATCCCTAGGGTTTTCTCAGTTTACTGTTGAGGATTTTTATGACACAGTAAGTTTTCACACGTTTTTAGCTAGTTTAAACTTCTCATTTAGACATTTCTTATTTTAATAAGAGAGCTTTTAAGCATTAATTTAAAATATTCTTAGCCTGTGTCCCAGATATGAACGCCTGCATACAGTGGGGTGTGCGGTGAGTAAAAGAAGATGTGCAGGTGTGTCCTGAAAGAGAGCGGCAATTACAGTGGGTAGTGGCCTCCCGCATCTTGCCGCACTTCTGTTTGTTTTACACAATCATCTTGGTTGATTTATTTTTAGTAATAAGATGTGTTAATTTCAACAGCGTCGTACAGTCTGCCCCGCTGACCAATTGGGGCATCTCTATGAGGATGTGCTCCCTCACTGCTGTGCTGGTCACAGTCACTCATACCTGGGTCTTAGGCTTAATCTCTCACATTAAAATCAACATAAAATATTTAAATTCGAGTCAAATTGAAAATGCTGTATCGCCAAACGCTATTTTTTTGTATGGGATTTGACATTTTTTGTCTATTTTTCTACATCAAACGTCAAATCACATGCAAAAAAAATAGCACTTTGCGATAGCAAACAGTGTTTTTAATTTGACTCGGGGGCAATATAACATATATAATGTCACTCGGTAATTGTTTATAAGTACTGTCCCTCGCCGATCCCAATAATTTTTATATCAATAGATAGATGAACGTATATATTACGGGAAAAATAAAAACTTTTGGCAGTAAGGCTTTAAAAAAAAAAAATAAACTTACGAAAAATGTATGGAGGAATCCAATTTAGTTAGTGAGCAATTTAGCTACCTGTCACTCAACTAATTATAGTATATTTTATAATTGGTTTCATTAAAAATTATATTAGTGACATCTAAATAATATTTGTGTACTTAAAGAAATATCAACTCTCAGTTTGAAAACTCATATATTCATTACGTAACAATATATAAACGTAACCTAACATATTTTTGTTACAACTGGAGAAACTAGCATTCCTTAAAATAACTTACAGATTTGAAAAGTAAACTAAATTTCATGATTGCTTGCATGAAAGAAAGCTGTGTGGAATTTTAATGTATGACTGAAAAGAAAATGCATTTTAATTATCAGCTTATATTAAAAAGAGTATCTTTAAACATTTGGCTATCTTCATTAAATCATCAAACAATAAAAAAGATTGACTGGGGGAAGTGTGACATGAGGATAAAGAATTCCATTAAGGGTTCAGTTGAAAAAAAATTGGGGACCCCTGCTCTGTTGTTACGAATTTATCAATAGCTTATTTTCCCAATTACATTCTAATATATCCTTTTAAGAAAATTTCTCAAAGTGAAAATATATGTAATAAGTGAATGCCAACCCGTTTATTAATCTTATATTATGTTTTAGTTTAAAGAAGTTTTACAAAGGGTTGGTGCTGATATTGGTAAAGAAGGCACCATGGATAGTTCTAGGAATGAACTACATAAAATATTCAACGAACAAAGCTATTCCGATTATGTTGTTGTATATTTGAGATTAATTACATCTGGACAGCTTCAAACAGATCATGATTTTTATCAAAACTTTATTGAAGGAGACCGCACTATTTCAGAGTTTTGTCACCAGGTATTTAACCTTTTCCTTACTAATTTTCTTTAGCAAGTTAAAAAGTTATGTATACATATATACAGTACAATCTCACATAGGAGTGTCATATTACCAGAAAATTCAAATCAAAGCGGGCGTTTCTCAAGGTTCACACCTAGGTCCGCTTCTATTCAATATCTATACTTACGACATTCACAATTGTTTTAATCATTAATTATATCTTGCATTTGCCGATGACATGAAAGTATACCTTGCAATTAACTCATTGGCCGATTGCATTAAACTACAAGAGGACCTTGACAGGTTATACACTTACAGTCTTACTAATAAAAATCTACTGCACACCCGTATACCAGTGTTTTAGGTACACACCGTGTAAAGCCCATGCAGCGATTATTTGAAAATCTTACTAATAAACGCTGTATAACAACTGTGTAGCTACAACAAGAGTACAACAAAAAATAATCCGACAACGTTGTAATTTCGCACTCGCACATGTGCAGAGCCGCCAGCCCCCATCCGCCGCTATAATTTTGACATTTGTCATAGTTAATATTTTCATATGTTTTTCACATTGTACAGTCGCTCACTTAAGTTAGGAGATCACATGGCTTCCTAACTGGAGGATGCTACGAAGTTTTTGTATGAGAATTGCATTGCAGAGACATATCTAAATACGTTGGCATTGCAGAGACATATCTAAATACGTTGGCGTAAATTAACATTTCCGAATTGTCAAAAAGCAAGGTAGATTGCGAGGAACCTTATGAGTGGTCTAATACTAAAATACGAGATGTTTTCAATGGATGATAATTTTAGCGACTTTATCAAATATGTATTTGGTAATTTTGTCAAATCAAATACCACTCAGAATTTTCAGCGATTTATACAAGATTCCGAAAATTCGCTGGAAATTCAGAAAAATCGTGACATTGAGCTGTCCGTGTGAAATTGGTTACATGTTTTTGTGTTGTAATGACAAAAAAAACATATTAAACGTCAGCTGAACCCATAGAAAACTATTTATATCTTTTCTTCATACACAATAATGTGAAATGCTACACCTTGACCTTAAGTTTGGAGTAGTATTTAGTTAGTGATGTCTCTGCCATGCAATTGCTAACATAGAATACTAAATACTTCAGTGCGGTTAGAAGTTAGTACTTAGTTACCTAGGACTGTGCATTTGGGTGCTAGTTCTCTCCTTTCTCTTAACTTCCCTAGTTGTTGTGTGCGTGTATGTGTGTGTGAGTGTGTGTACGAAGGTGTGTGTGTGTGTGTGTGTGTGAATGTTTTTGGCTTGTAAACTGTTATTTGTTTTTATATTATGTTGATGGAATGCTTTTTTTTTGCTCTAACACTGTAAAATAATATTGTATCATTAAACTGTAAATGAGCTGTGGCTTCCCAAAGAAAATAAATAAATATTAGCATTAGCACAAATTTTCAAAATAACCTGGGGATATACATACCATTAAATTGGGGAAGTAGTTCGCATGCCAAAAAATAGCATGTGCCAGTAACTGGCACACTGAGGATATATATTTGCAAGTATAATTTCATGCAAGCTGCTTCGTGGCATGTCTGTAGAGGCAAGGGGAGATTCTTCTGGTAAGCGGTTTGCAACCCCCACCATCCAGATTCAATCTACTTACTTCCCATCTATAGGCATGCCATTTAACAAATACTTATCTTACTAAAATGGGTGGTATGTTACCCATTTTATGCATTATAGTGGGTTTTTTCACAGAATAGTTAAATTGGTAGTTATAATTAAATATAACTACGTGTTATACAAGAAGTAGTTAAATATCTTAAAACAGTTTTTTCAAGTGTAGTTATGTCATAGTTAAAGTTATGGGTGTTGCAGGTATAAAGACCCCCAATATTCTATACAAATTGTAAACAGTTCGTTCCGAGCATTTCCAATCTCTTTCTTGCTCATACTATATGAAAGATAGAAGATATAGTGTGTCTCGTTTTCTATTATGTATTTGTGGTTCCGAGTAATGGCGGTTTTCATAAAAGTGCTTTAATATGGTGAACACATTTGAATTTTGAATGTTAGCGTTATTGCACTAAAAATTAGCAGTCATCCAAACCCCACTTTTCTTTTTTTATCAATACGTATTCCATTATCATCTCATCGTTTATATTACTATCATAATTATATTATATTATACTGTGTTTTGATATGCACAAAAAAAATTGACTAAATCGATCCGTACAAACGTCAAATGGTTAGTCATGACTGTCAAATTTAACTATAGCTACTGATTTTAGGCTGGTTACTTTTCTGGCTATAGTTACGGGTTAAATGCACAGTTAAATGTTGAAAAAACCTAATTCTGTGGTATCCAGTGGTATCTTTAACTATAACTAAGGTTGAAAAAACCCACCCTTAGGTGGAGTTCTATCAAGAATTTTCGATTGATAAACTAAATTCAGTTATAAAAAACAACTTGTTTAAATACTAGTAGCAGATTCTTAATGATCAATTCAGATATAGCTATATTTTTTTTTAAATTTTTGTATGTATATTTACAATCCAGAATTTTCGATTGATAAACTAAATTCAGTTATAAAAAACAACTTGTTTAAATACTAGTAGCAGATTCTTAATGATCAATTCAGATATAGCTATATTTTTTTTTAAATTTTTGTATGTATATTTACAATCCAAAATCACATTTTGACAAAAAAATATTTAAAAATAATTATAAAGAAAACTCTTTATACCTATAAATAAATTACATAATATAACTCTAAAATGAATAATATTTTTTTTATCTAGGAAGTGGAACCTATGTATAAAGAGTCAGATCATATACATATTATAGCATTATGCTCAGCACTAAAAGTTGGGGTTACTGTTCGCTATATGGATCGGGGAGAGGGAGGCGAGGTATGTATATTAAATTTTAAAAAATAAATCAAATTGTTTAAGGATTTTAGTATCATGAAATAATTGAGCCGACCGCCGTGGCACAGTTGGTAAGCCATTTGGTGCAAGGAAGTGTTCATTATTATTATTTTACACCCTTGAAGTTAGGTTTTCACAAAAACGGCACTATATAAGTCATCCTATTTTATTATTATTACATTTCACCTGAGTCAAATTGAAAACGCTGTTCATTATCGCCAAGCATTTTACTTTTGTATGAGATATGACAGCTTATTGTTCGCTGTTGTAGAAAAACTTTTTAAAAGAAACGTAAAGTCCCATACAAAAAAATTAGCACTTGGCGATAACAGCATTTCCAATTTGACTCAGCGGCATGATATAAATTGTCCAACTGTCGATTCGTTCAAGAGAATGAAATTCTATTGAAGGAAGAGACAGTTAAAATCTAAGATGCGTGTACGAAGGAACATTTTGTATGGCGTAGTGGACTAGAGGCCTTGCAGCATATATGTTCCCATACATGGATTTACTTAGAATTCGGAGTAGAACATTTTATGTGAGTTTTGTGTGTGTGTGTCCCCTTATAACTTTTGATCCACGTTTTTTAAAAAAATTCCAGATTTTCTCAAACATTTTTTATTAAGAAAAATATTTTTTATATGATAACTTTATGAGTTTAACTGCCTATATTTCCATTTTTTTTTTTAAATATCGAAAAAGCCGAAACACCCCAACTAGATAATTTAATTTTCTATAAAATATATTAACATTGTATTAGCACATCTCAAATTTTTTTTTGACAATTTTTATAAAAATTGAATTTAGTGACGACATTGCTTCATACAATTTGTATGGCAGTAGCCTACACTCAATATGTAAGAAGACTTAATAGTTTGATACTTAAATCTCCAAACATACATACATACCATCATGCTGTTTTCATATTCTGGGTAGGATCAAAGGACTGACCTCCATACTATCCTATCTTGACATACATACCTAGGTACATGTGTTGTATAGAAAACCAAATATTTATTTATTTATTTAATATTGAAAACCAAATATCTTAAAATATTAAATAATTTGTATTTATGGGTTTATAGTTTGGTACTTATTCTTCAACTATACATACTATCGCTATTGACAGTTGGATCACATGTGTTACATGCAACTAGTAATGATTATTCTCCTCAAATGCCATATTATAACAACTAAAGTAAATGTGCTTGTACAAGTGATAGCCATATCAAAAAGAAAATCATTATGTAAGGCTGATTTTTTTATATATTCTTTCTTATTAAATAAAGGTATGAAAAAGGTAAGTCTGGCACTTGGAGTTGTTGCATATCCCCTTTGCAGGTGAAAATTGCAGATTTTAATATCATTTCAATATAATCTGTCCTTATGTTATTCATGCGTTCCTAAACGTTGCTATCTCTCATACTATTACTTTGTTTATAATAATAATAATATTAAACACTTCCTTCCACCCTGCGCAAGTGGCGAGTTTATTGCCGTATGACAATTTCTTCCAATTAACCAGTGTTTCCAGCTCAGAGAAGCAATACTTGCATGAGAAATGAATTTGAATAAATTTCTCCTCTGCTGGGGATCGAACCCAGGATGCCGGCATAGAAGCCAAATGGCTTACCAACTGTGCCACGGCAAATAATAGAAAAAATACAAAAAAAAACATGTTTTTTTATATTTTAGAATTATGTTCGTACTCAATTTTCAAGTTTAGTTTTTTTTTTCACCTTCTAAACACAAATCAAAATGATATAAAGTAGTTTATTTATTTTTTTATTGTAGATTTGATAGAAATTTTCACAATCACCAGAGTACGCAGAAATGAACTTCTTGTATAGGTATTGGCAAATAGTTTGGTTATTTTTCGGCGGAGTGGGACGCATCTACCAACATAGCGAAAAACCCAGGAATTGTGTTTTGCACAGCTCAAGGCTATGCCAATAACTATGCACCTGGTATAGATAGCGCCAAATAACTTGAGAATGTCATGCGGGTTGCACAGAGCGCAAATTTGTGTGTATTTTGCTTGGTTGGTATATGTGACAACCGCTCCCCTCCAAAACGAAAATTCTCAATTTATTTGCCAGAAACTATAAGAAACGTTCATTTTAGTATTTTGCCTAGCAATAGACATAAATTTAATAGATGCTTAAAATACAGCAAATCATGTAAAATGGTGTAAACCAACTTGGTTTCCTTTTAATATTTTTATAAATGTAATATGATTATTTTTGATCCAGATAATTGACTTCCAAAGCACAATGTCGTAGAGGTTAGTTAATATATTATGTGAAATTTATAAATATTATTTTTAGGTTATAGGACACGATTTTCCCGAAGGAGTGCCTCCATGTGTTCACCTGTTATATAGGCCGGGACATTATGACATTCTTTATTTGTGATATCGGACAACAAAACATAGAAAATTTTGTGAAAGTATTGAGAAGGAACTGAGTATGAAGAAATGAAATCAACTTACAAGAGGTGTGTTTATAAGACTTTTTAGGATGTATTTATTCAAGTTTCATTTTTAGAATTCAATGGCTGGCTATATTTTCCCTTTAAAGGGATTTCAAGAAACATAATGGAATGTAGAATTAAATTTTAACCTATTTGTATACTGTTTCTCCTTGAAATATTTTCTTCTAAGTATAATATAAACAGTATTTATGATAGTGGCTATATTTTCAGTGCTCAGTTTTTGTAATATTGTCATATGAAATTAATTAACGTTCCAATAAATTATTCCGCAAGATATTGATTTTTTCATTACCTTGGTAGCTGGTTCTATAGTAATCATCAAGACCTTTCTTTTTCTTTCCCCTTAGCGCTTTTATCCCGTTTCTATCGGGGTACGCTTTGACCATGATCCTGGAATTGGCGAGTCTGGTTATTACATTGAAGTGACTGCCATCTGACCTTCGTAACCCTTAGAAAGGGGAACCAGACAAATGTGATCATGGCTACACATAGCTAGTGATATAAATCCACACATAGATTTTTTTTTAAAAATCCAGAGGTGTGTGCCCTGTCCGGATTCGAACCGTCGACCTCACGCATGTGAGGTGACGACCTTATCGCTGGGCTATCACCGCTTCAATCATCAAGACCAACTTTTTTATTACACATTATCATTTGTTCATCAATAAAGTAGTATACCAACATAGAATAATAATAGTATAGAATACTCTTTAGCCTGCAGTAAACGCGACTGCTTTATGTTGACTAATTTGGTCAACATTTTGCAACGAGCATTCAGTGATCATTTGGCCATCTGCGTGATACGTTCTCCAAATAGGGAATTTTTTAACTGCTTGCAAAATTATTTACGCAGTCATAACGAGTAGTACTATACTTACAATGTCTACTAGCAGAGTCATACATATATTGACACGAGCCGGCCAATAAAACGGCTTCACTTTTTCAGCGAGGTATTGTATGGGAATGAGTATTCTATAGTTTTATTATTATTCTATGTATACCAAATACTTTATTGATACAGGAACATGTGTTTAGATAATAGATTCTATAATTGTAAATTTATTTTAGTTTTATGTATAGGTATGTCATTTATTTAATTTTAAAGGTCCATTTACACTCAAAATACAATCATAGTAAGTTATTTCATTGACTCAATCTTATTAATTAAAAAATATTGTCATAGATATTGGCAAATATCTTGACATGTTTTGTTGGAGGTGGTTTACGTAGATACCAACCGTGCAATAAACCCAAATTTGTGCTTGAATGTAGTGTTGGAGCTAAGCTATGCAGGGCTTTGAAAATCAAGCTGTCTTTCTCTTGAAAGGACCTTGGCAGAATGAATAGGATGGAGATGCCCAAATTCAAGACTTGGTGTTGAGATGTTAGGGTATCTTACTCTACGAGATGACTATGGAGGAAATAAAAAAGTTATTTGAATTTGAAATCTAGATAATACAAAACTTTTTCATAAATGAAAGATATGATTCCCAAATATATACTTTTTGATTAATAGATTGAACAAATATTGGCCATCTTAAAACAGGAATTCCTCGTTAAATGGCCATAGCATATTTCTATTGTGCATTCACTATAATAACTCCTTTCGTGTTGTTAAGCTTGCATAGTTGACAATCTTGCAAATTTAACTTTACAGAGTTGCAAACATTTTAAATATTTAAGGGGACTTTGCATTTATAATTAAATTTAAAATTCATTTTCTTGTTTTTGGGGGTATATCAAAAAACAAATTTTATTATTTTTACTTTGTGACGAATACTACAGAATGAATTCATTAATCCAACTTAGCGTTATCTATATGTTCTCCCATCTGGCGAAGCTTAGTTTCTTACATCTGACAACACTAAATAAAAAAAGTATTTAAATACAAAATAAATATGATACATAATTTTAAATTTTAGTATTTTGAATACTAAATACTTTTTTAAATTGGTATTTAAATACAAAATACCTATTTTTAAAATACTTTATTTGTTGATTTTAATAAAACTAATCTTTCAAAAAAGACCCCCTTATTTTCCTTTTTAGCCTCATAATCAACCCACCAAATGAAAAAAAGATGTTCATTTGGAGTAGAACTTGGTAAACTTTATTGTTGGGTGTTTGCTCAACGAATATAAATCATTGTGAATATCTTTCAAATATTGAAGTGTCTCTAAATCAATTGTGGTGAGTACCCTCAGTAGACATGGGTAACTCAACAAAATTCCTTGCGCCAACTCAGTAACTTAGACACAGCTCACTGTATTAACTCAAAATTGCGCCATGGCGCAACTAAATGGAATGCACGCGAACTGCCGGTTCATTGAGCTAATATAATAAAAGAAAATATTTTTTTTAATACATAGAACCAACATTTTATAATAATATTAATGAAGGTATATTAAATTAATAATTATGTTATTAAGCTTTTTAAGGCTCTTTAGTAGGTACAACATGTTTGGTAAAATATTAAGCAATTTCTGAAGGGAGAAAAAATAATTAAAATATGTAGGTATTGTATATAAGGCTTATTTAGGTATTCATTATATTTCCTGTACTCACTTGTGGGCAGCTCAAAGCCTTTCAAATTCTCCCGGTCTCGAGCTTACTGCGCTGTGCATCAATCCATTTTGAAGAAGTGAGTTAACACACCTGGCCCAGTGAACTGAGTTGACTCAATTGCGTGGCACAGCACAGTGTTACACATCTCTAGCTCTCAGTCTCTGAATCTTCAGTGACAAGCTCTATTTTTTTACGTTCTTTATTTTTTGTTAAAGATTTCATTAAATGGAAACATGATTAATTTTTCTAAGACGGTAAATAAAGCGTATACATAAATTTTGCAATCGTTCAAGTTTATTAAGTAGCTCTTCGCTAGCATCAATATGACAGACATCAGCATAATCAAGCAATGGGAGAAGAAAGGAATGTGCAAGCGTGATTTTGGAATGTGTCCGAAGAATTTTTTTTAGTCTATTGACAGTGTGTATTTTCATACAAATAAATTGAATTTATAAAATAAAATATTTGTTGTGAATTAAGAAAATTTAATACAAGCTTAAAACTAATGGGGGGGGATGTAGAGATTACTCATAAATCTATTCATAAGAATAAAAATACCAATATTTAAAAATTTTATATTTAATTGTGAATAAGACAAAGGAAAGAACCAGACATTTTGTTATATTAACATGTTGTATTAATAATAATTTACATGTGACTTATCATAAGAAAAATATGTATTATACAGACAATCAAGAATATAAAATAATTGTCTATATTTCTTTATATTTAATATATTGGCAAGTCATAAAGAACATCAACAAACAATCATGTTAAAATCAAAATGTGTGGTTTAGATACTTAAATTTAAGACACAAATAATACAAAATAGCAACCTACTTACATGTTATTAAATTATTGCAAAAAAAAACATTTTGACTGACAAGAAGAATAATTATTAACCTTTTATCAACCATATATTTTATGAATTCTATGTGCGTTTTGCACAGTGCTAATAAAAATATACATAAAATATGGTAAATAATTAGGTTAATAATTATTTCATCAAACAATAAACTACTACAAGTAGTCAATCTATAAATCATTTTACTTGAATAAACACAAATTTAAATCTTAAATCCAATAATAGTCACTTAAATGATCCATTAGTAAAATCAAATTTGTAGTTGACATATGAAAAAATCGGTGACTGAAAAAACGGTTGGAATCAAATCAGAATATGACAATTCGTAACACTACAAAACAGAGTATTGGCTAGTTAATACATTCACAAATAAAAAAAGGTGCATCAATAACGAGAACTGTACTGAAAAAACTCATCCACTGGTGTAACTTTATTTATATCGGTTACAAAAGAGTATGAACGATGCCCACAGAATGGACTGAGAATGAATGTGAGTAAATCTAAGATATTGGTATTTGAAAAAGCTGAAATTATAACTGCATGTAAGATAAAAGTAAAGAACGAATGTCTAGAAGAAGTAGAGGAATATTTATACTTGGGGAGTATGTTTCAACAGAATGGAAGACATGATAAAGATATTGAAAGAGTTATGTCAGGTAATAGAATAAACGGAGCACTCAGACCAGTAATGTCTGATCAAAGCATCTCAAAGGAAGCCAAAATTGCCGTACATATGCAATTGTAGTGTCTACTTTGACGTATGCCAGTAAAACATGGATGTGGTAAAAGACGTATCAAAGTAAAATAAGTGCTGTAGAAATGAGATCATGTAATAGAACGATGTATGATAGAATAAAACATGAGGACATAAGGAGAGAATACAATGTAAAGCATAAAATAAGTGAATGCCTTGAGGTGGTTTGGACATATTCAAATAATGAATGACTGACCAAAAAAATATACATGGGTGTAAGAGATGGAGTGTGAATAGCAGGAGCCGCCCCAGAAAGGGGTGACATGATCATGTATGAGAAGATGCACGGGTGTAAAGAAAGCCAGGAATGTGTGCAAAAATAGAGGGAGTATGGCTTTCAGTTCTCTCTGCTAACTACGTAAGACACATGGCATGATGGTATGTACAAGTGATTTTTTACAAAAAATCATACAATTTCATGTTCTTTGATCTCATATTGTCCTGTTTAGTCTATGCACTGTTCTTAAGGTGGCATATAAACATATACATCCCAATTTGAAATCAAATTTCTGACATGTGTTAAACAGTGTTTTTTAAAAATACAATAAGTATTTTCAACATTTCTCTAGTGAATGTTCATCACACAATTTTAAAATTCAGCATAAATTCACCTAATTATTAAAAAAAGAAATAAATATTTTGTGCCCAAAGAGTGCATAAAATCAAAGTGAATGTTCATGATTTTCTTTTCATTTCAAGTCAGGAGGGCAAGTCTGGTCAACCGGCGATTACCCATATCATGGATATAATTATTATATGGAGTTCTATAATATCTTAAGAGAGAACTCCATATGATAATTATATCCATGATATGGGTAAACACGAGGGTTTTGATTTCGACGATTGACCAGACTTGCCCCCCTGGTTTGTTCTTAAAATGAAAACAACAAATTTTGGATTTCCGATATAAACCCTTTTTTAACGCACGTGATAATTAACCTTACTAACTACATTAGATGTGTTATATGCCATATTTGACAAATTGTCATATTCTGATAAAACTGTATTATGATTTGTCACCGAACCAGAAGGATTTACATAAAAGCAAATATATTTTTAATCTTAGAACAAAATTTAACATTAACAATGGTTGTAACAGTTTCTAAAGAACACTGTAGTGTTTAGGCATAATTAATTATGATAATATAAGAACAGTTAAATAAAGTTTTATTTTATTTCTGGAGAAAACAGATTTATAAAAAAACTTATGGAAAAAATAAAGTGAAATAATTTTAAATGAAAATTGGGATATTTCACATATATGTATAACTTATAAATGGAATAGTAGCATTATTATCAAATATCGACATTTATCGACAGAAATATACACCATCTGGTTCTCTTTTGGGTTTCATTCCAGCAAAAAAACCTTTAATGTCTTCTTCCTTCACAATTTCCTTTTTATCTTTGAAAGTTTTTAGAAATTCCAATAATTTTTCCTTCATCTTATTATACTCTGTAATAGCATTTATTTGTTGTATATGACCCAATGATGACAAAGCTTCCATTCCTTTCTCATATTGAGAAGATGAAGCTTCAGTTTTTATTTTGCCTAAATATTCATAAGCACTAACTGTATCTTCGGGATCTAATAAGAATGAAACATTTCTCTCATTGTACATATATAAGCAAGATTCGCAAGAACATAATTTGCTGCGCCAGTCTGAAGGCCAAAAAGCAGCACCATTTCGTTTCACATTTTGACTAAATACTGGTTTGATGCATTCTTTTACTGTCATTTCTTGTTTAACTTTTTTTGTTTGTGAAATTTCATCTGATATATTATCAGATTCAAATTTTCGTTTCTTGATGTTTAAGTTTTCCGTTTCAGAGATCACATTGCTTTCAGAATCATTACCTGTTGATGGCTCATTTACTTTACATGGTTCATTAACGGCACCATTTTCTAGTACTTCATCTTGTGATTTACATTCTGTATTAGATTTGGAAACTTGCACTTCTTCAAGATCTGTGGTATCAGTTGCCATTTTGTCTCCTGCTAATGGGATCAAATCATTTTTAGATAATGGGATTTCACAAGTTTTTTCATTTTCTTCGTTGATACAACTGTCTCCGGAATCAGGAAGTAAATTTAATAAGCTTTCGTTACATTTATTTAAATCAGTCATTTCAATATTCTCACCATGTTCATTTGAATTATGCATATCAGGATATTTTTTACAAATGGGAATATCCACAGAATGTGAATTGGTTGAACATGTTTCAGAAGGATCAAGTTTACTATTATCACAAGTTTGAGATTGTTCTACAGTTATTTTTTCCTCTACAGAACATACTTGTGTAGGTTGTTGATCTTCATTAATGGTAGTATCATTTTTTGAAACATCTTTAATTGGATGTATCAAGTTGAATTCAGAGCATTCTTTATTATCAGTGGTCAGACAATCATTGTTAGAAATCATTTGATTAGTTTTAGAAACTTCATCACTATCTGTATCATCAGGTTTTGATGATTCTTGGTCATCATTTGTTTTTGTACATTCTTTAGGAAATTTCTCAGTTTGTAAGATTTCATCATTAGTTATCACTTCATCAGTTTTCGAACATTCATTACTTGAAACTGCAGCATTACACAAACTTTCATCAGTGTCCATTAAAGTATCCAGTTTGGTTGCTGCAAAGCCTTTATTATTTTCAATGACTGTAGATTGCATATCACTGGTTGAACCAGCTCTTTCTTCACCATGTTTTGAAATATTATTCTCATCGGCATTATCAAAATCTGTTTTCACTGTTGTCTCATTTTCAACCAACTTTTCTGCAGTTTCTTTTGTATCCAGACATTTAATATTAGCTTCTTGTACACAAAGTTCAGTATTAGGAGTTTCAGTATTTTTTTCAGTTTCCATGGGCAGATCTTCTTTTGTATTCAGACATTTAATATTAGCATCTTGTACATTAAGTTCAGTATTGGAAGTTTCAGTATTCTTTTCAGTTTCCATGGGCAGATCTTCTTTTGTATTCAGACATTTAATATTACCATCTTGTACATTAAGTTCAGTATTGGAAGTTTCAGTATTCTTTTCAGTTTCCATGGGCAGATCTTCTTTTGTATTCAGACATTTAATATTACCATCTTGTACATTAAGTTCAGTATTGGAAGTTTCAGTATTCTTTTCAGTTTCCACGGGCAGATCTTTTGCATCCAGACATTCAATATTAGCTTCTTGTACACAAATTTCAGTATTGGGAGTTTCAGTATTCTTTTCAGTTTCCATGGGCAGATCTTTTGTATCCAGACATTCAATATTAGCTTCTTGTACACTTAGTTCAGTATTAGAAGTTTCACTATTCTCTTCAGTTTCCATGGGCAGATCAGATTCAGTATTCAAAATGGCCATAACATCATTTTCTTTTTCAATAGATTTTAAACTTATTTCAGAAGGATGTTCTATTTTTTCTACATTATCTTTTAAATTATCAATAGGCAGTAGAGAATTATCATTAATGGATTTTTCAGATTGACTAGGAGTGTTTTGAGCTATAACAGAACTATTTGTTTCTTGATTTTGTGGTTCAGAAGTGTCAGATTTTAATCCAATGTTTTCACTAATTATACAACTAGAATCACTATCTTGAACAGGTTGAAGGGTTGCTTTAATTTCACCTTCAATGTTCTCACTAATTATACAAGTAGACTCATCTTTTTTAACAAATTGATGGGCTGTTTCGGTTTCGCTTTCAACATTTACAGTAATAGTGATTTTTGGGGAAGCAACATCATTGTCAGTTTTATTTTCTTCTTCTTGTAATACTTCTGTACTATCCTTTAGTGTCTCTGGATCAACATCCATTGCTTCCACGTGCCTCACAATATCATTATCGTCACCATTTTGTACATTCTCTTTATTCAATATTTCAATCTTATTTAAATCATTTTTTGTATCAGATTTCTTGGGGTCATCTTGAACGTTTTTTTCTGAAACATTTTCCAGCTCTTCTTTTCGTTCATCATTTAAGTCAGTGTCAATTACACTTTTTTCTTCATGTATTGCATCTTTGCTATCATGCATTTTTTCTGGATCTACGTCCATTCCTTCCACTTGCTCTAAAACTTTTAAAGAATCATTATTGTCCAATACCTCACTTTTATTTAAATCCTTGTTGGATTCCTCAGTATCATCTTCAATATTTTTATGCGAGACATCAGACTCCACTTCTCCTTTTTTATCATCTAATTCTATATTTTTTCCATCTTGTATTACTTCATTATTGTCCTGTAATTTTTCATTATCAACATTCATTCCTTCTTCATGGTTTAATTTTTTTAAAGAATCATTATTGTCACCATATTTCATATTTTCTTTAGAACTGGATTCCTCTGTTACTTCTAGAACATTTGTTTCTAAATTATTGGATTCCGGTTCCTCTCCTTTTTCAATATGATTTTTATCAGTATTCTCAGTTTTATTGTCTATTGTTGCAATTTTACCATCACTCTGATCAGATACTAAATTTTCAGAGATTGTCACAGAATTTTGGAAATCGTTTGATTCAATATTGTCTTTATCAAGTTTAGATACATTAGTATCATTGTCATTTTTCAATTCGGAAGTTTCAGAAGATCCAACAACATCAATATCCATAGTTTTAGGTTGTTCAATAATAGATTCATTATTTTCAGTTCCAGTCACATCCAAAGACTGATCGCTGTCGCTATTACACTTTACTTCGTAACAAGTGTATAAGTTTAAAAATTCATTTTTGTTCATACAGTTTCCACAAATCATTTCTGAGAATTGATCCATTGGTGGTAACTTTGCATCCAAATGACGTGAATGAAACCAATCTTCACATACTATACATTGAATCATTTCATCTTCAATGGTGTCATCGTTGTCTGGATATGGACGGTGACATATACAATATAAGCCAGCAAAGTTTTGGTTGTAATTGTTTTGAATATTATTATCACATTTTTTTCCATTGAAGGTGCAAGAATTTGTTCCAAACTTTGGACCTCCACAATCACATTTGAAATTTCGTTTCGTGTATAATTCAATAAGATTGTGATTTTCATGACAAGCAAGACTGCAAGCTAAACACAATCCTGCTCTAGACGACGGATCATTTAATGATTCTGGACAACATGTCAGACAAGCATAAAGAGCTTGACGTTTTATATAACCCTAGAACAAAAGACAATTGAATGATAGAATATGATTTGAAATAGCTATTTACACAAAATGTTATTGTATAAAATTTTTGAGAAATAAATTGATTGATTAAAAATAATACAACAAAACTTGGTGAAAAAAAAAGAGTATTTTATAAACTGAGGATTTAATTATGCAAATTTATTTTCTACTAAAATGCCTATATCTTCACAACTGCATAAAGAACACAAGTTTTTTTAAACACATTATTATTTGATAGATTGAACTAGAATTAAGTATACTTGTGTGATTTTTTTCTTTACACAGTCGAACTTTGTTATAATGAGCACAAAGGGACATACTAAATTTGCACGTTATATCAGAATTAGGCAAAAAAAAAGGTAGGTAATTAGGATATGCCTAGAGGTCTACCTATCAAATATAAAAACCTATTTTTATTCATTCAACAAAAAATATTTATTTATCATAAGTAATATAAATAAAAATAAATTATTTCCGACTTAAATACAAAATACTGCTGTTTCAAAATTTTAATATGAGCCTGTCCTACTTCTATAGTATTCCTTTAAACACTCTGCTACAATTTGCAAAAAAAATCCTATTCAACCTATAGCACCTTTAGCTTCAGTTGTTGTCGGGAAAATCTGGCACTTCTTTGAATGGAAAACCATTTAATTAATGCTTTATTTTCATTTTCTAAACTTCTTCACTTCAGTGCCATTGTTTTCGAAAACTGTTAAATATAATTTTTTATTTATCCATAATATAGTGAAAATGTTGAAGAGGATAGCCCATATTTTTTACAATTTCAATTTTTTGCCCCACTTTCTTCCAAATTGAAAGACATTTTCGTTTGTTAGATGATATGCTTAGTTATCAAAGGCCAGTTTGTAATTGGTGATTATTAAAAAATACCCAAAACAAATTTTAGCAATGATAATAATGAAAGAGTTGAATGCATGAAAAGGTGGCAAGACCTAGCGCAAATTCTTTCTAAAAGTAAAATGAGATAAGCATTTTTACATAGTGTATCAGATGGCTCATTTAAGCAAAATGCAATATAGGATGATTAGGTAAAGGGGATCTTTTTTTGATAAAAGATTATGGAAAGGTCATAATGGTTTGTCGACTCTTTTTTAGATTTGACGATTTTTCATAAGAATTTAGTTTAATTATTATCTTGTAAAGTTACGGAAATAGAATAGAATGGAAGGTCTGAATCACAATTCTGGTCAACGCCGCTGGCAGAATTCAGTTGCATTACAGTGCTCGCAGAGTAACTATCACTCGTTATTTGACTAATATTTGTCAATTTTGATATAAAATGGGAACTTGTTAAGCTCGTAGGCAAACGGTTTTTAAGAAGAATTAAAGCCTAATTAATCATTAATAAATGCAAATGTTTCATATATTTTGTTCATGAAACGTCAAAAGAAATTATGTTTACACATTATTTTTGTTATTATTTAGACCAGTTTTGGAATATGGTTACCAAGTTTGGAATCCATACTTTGAGAAAGATAGCATGCTGGAAAGGGTGCAGAGAAGGTTTACCAAACTGGGAAATGGCCTCAGATCCTTAACATATGAAAAGACCGTCTGAATGTGTTGGGCCTCACTACTCTTGAGGAACGGTGAAAGAGAGGGGATCTTATAGAAACTTTCAAAATACTAAACGAACACTATGACTGCCCTGAATTGAAGCTGATGTTCTGCCTCCACCAAAATACTAATTTAAGAGGTCATAGTTTGAAGCTAGATAAACACAGTTTCAGGCAGAATCCTTGGAAGCATTTCTTGTCCAATAGAGTTGTGGAAGCGTGGAACAGTTTGCCACCGGAACTTGTTGTTGCACAAAGTGTTAATGTGTTTAAAAATAGATTTGACAGACTGAACAAGTGAAAACTGTTGTGAGATCAGACATATCAGCATAGCTGTCTGTCTGATAACATTTAATAATAATAATTATTGTATTTTATTATTTCTTTTGTTATTAAAACAAATTTTGTAATGATTCATGTTTTTGGACTGAATTTCATTAATTTATTTCAATAGATATGTAATAAATATTAAAAACCAACAAACATATTTTTAATTGTTAAATATAATTTATTAAGAGTATTTTTTATGTTTCTTGGCTTGGTTATTTTTAATTTTAATAAAAATGAATGGTAAAATTATCTAAGTATATAAAAAATACAGAAGTATTTTTGTACATATCACTAACAAAATAATTATAGGCATTCTTAGAACATGTTAATGGCAACAAATAGGCACACTAAAAAAACAATATAACTGATAAAAACTATGCCTTACAATATTTATAAATCAAAAATAAAGGATACCTAATTAGCACTTCAAAAGTTATTCCAATCTAAACTCTGATTTTGATTAAAAAACTGAGAAAACTTTTATTTTGTCGGATGAATTTAATTTTTATTCAAATTATCCCAGTGCATAGTATAAGGTATCCCAGTGCATAGTATAAGGTATGCGCTTTCCATTATATTCTATGTTCTGTGTGTGAAGTGTATTTTGTTCAGTTATTGACAACATATTTTGTAAAATACTGAATATCCTTATAAAAAAAGACAGCATTTGTATGAAAACACACCTAAATCAACGCAATACTGAATATTTCCTCGTTATAATCAAGTTCAACTGTATGTACATCCTCTAAACTAAGCATGACTGCTTATACCTAAATTTTTCGCGTTTGCGATAAACCCGATTTTCACATTTTAGAAAAATAACACTGAAATTTGTATTTTTACGACATTTTCGTAAAAAATACACTGCAATTGTTCTCTGGATATGCAGGGTAAAAGAAAATTATTAAGTCAAATTTCTGCAGGTAAAATCTATTAAAATTACATAATACATATAGAATTTTTTGACAAAAACTTATAATAATGGTTGCCTTGTGCTAATGTCGATTCATAAAGGTTTCTATCCTTCTATAATGCTGTTTTAGCACATAAAGGTTTCTATCTTTCTATAATGCTGTTTTAGCACATAGAAGAATAAACATTAAAAAACAACTTTGATATGATGAGGATTATTTATTTTGAATCTAATAAAAATGTAATGAAATAAATGCTCTTACATATAAATAAAAATTAATGAATTTGGACAAGAAAATGCTGTTTAACCCGATACTTGAGGATTTTAAATTATTTATTATAATAACATCTTCAATCTTAAAATGCCACCATTGAATTAAAAAATAACACCGATTTCTTAAAAATATCACTTTTCTATAAAAAAAAAACACTGCTTTTACAAACAACAAGAATAATTCAGGGCTATAGGTGAGCAAAGTCTATCAAGGCGAGATTCGAACCTGCATCCTGTGGATTACTAATTCAGCACAATAGCCACTCTGCCACCGTCCCGTGTAAACATCAGTCTGTTGTGAATCAGAGGACTTGGGCTACTGGAGATTACGTTGTTCCCTTATGGACAAGTATTCAATGGTTATATTAAATGGATAATTATTTCACATAAATAATGGGTAAATCAATTAGCATTTACAATTTCGGAATAAATCAGATATACTTCGTAGTAGTAAATGGGGAGCCACAATATAAAGTAAAGTAGATACCTATCATGTTTTATTAATTTTCATGAAAATATAATAATTAACTAACTAAATATTTACCAAAGAATATGTGCAATTTTTATCATCACTAGCACCTAATACAGCTTTAGCGTCTTCTTCAAATGCCTCTTGTTCCTTCAAGACGTCCACCATTGTTACGCTGTTATCTTCGTCTTCCATAATCTTTTTTCGAATGGAACTGTTTTTTCACGATTTTACTCGTAGAACGGCGACTTATACTAATAATCGTTACAAAACCAACAGTACTATAAGGATATTAACTATTGAAAAAAGTAGCAAAATGACGCCGGCGATCACAGAAAACCCTTCAGTGAAACGTCAATCCCGCCAAAAACAATGGTACCAATACAATAAAATAAAGCAACATAAACTTGTCTATGGAATAATCGATAAATTTGACATAAAGCTTAGCTTACAGGCAGTTATATTTTTTTTATTTATCTTTTTGCATATACACAATATTATAAACAAATATAATGCACACAGGCGGGCTTATTGCTATTAGGCAATTTCTTCCAACCAACAAGAATGTATGCATAAAGTCCACTCTATAGTGGTCATACGTTCGCGTTTCGTAATCATTTTGACACGGAATAAAAATTGGGGGAACAATGCGCGAAGATGCGAAGATTACGCGAATCGGCTCTAGACTTAAATATATTGGAAATAAAAAGGGGGCTAGTGGTGGCAAGACCCTCTGGATGTTATTTTTTTAAAATAAAAACTGCATCTAGAGCTGGGGATCTCAATATGGAAAGATGCAACCTCCATTGGCGAAATTCTAAGGATCGCCGAGCTGTTAAAAAAGTACCACCGAGAATTTGTTGGTCAGTTGGGCATCACCAATGATACCGGTCCGCCCTGGCCGTGGGTCTGTGAGAGAAACCCGCCGTCCCTCACATTTGAGTAGGTTGCGGATTTGGGTACTTACTCAAGTTGTTTTTTGATTTTTTTATCTATGCGTTTTTTTCATAGAAAAGAGGGCAACACCGGTTTTTCTCACCGGGACACGTTTTTTCAAAATTCAAAGTTTTTTTCGAGAGAAGTTTTTAAACAGGCGAACGAGAACGTTCACAAAAACGGGAATAATAATGTTCTGAAAAAAAGAAAAGCCTGGTCTCTGCCGCCAGCATAATTTTATTTTAAAAACATTTTTTTTACCAAGTGACTAATTGCCGGTCCCTGACGCGGACTATCCAATTACTGACCTAGCAATCCTGGTGCAGCATATCTGGGTATTCCCAAGGACTGTCCCTTTGGCTGAACCGTTGAGGCCTTGACGAATATCGGCAAAGTTGCCTGCCAGGAGCAATCATAATGAATCCTCTCGATTTTGTTGTGCCAGTGAGCCATCCACCCTCCCAGGGTGTTTTCTGCCTAATTAGCTCTTTAACTTTGTTGCATGCACTTGGCGGGTGCAACCGGACCATTCCAGATGACCGAGGTCGTCACCAATATGTGGATAAGCAAGGACTACGCCAGGTGGCCTGTCGACGTGCTCCCATCGAGAGGTGGTCTAGCCGAGATTACCACGCCCTCAGGGTAAGTGGCTCAAGTTTTACTTACCCGGTCCAATATTCAACGATTATTCAGGGGAGGCGACCTATTGTGACTGACGCCTCACGTCTCCCCTTCCCCACTGTACATTTACGCCGGGCGCTGACCGGATCTGACTAGTGGCATAGCTCTTCGAGCCTCCGGACTGCGTTCAGCGAGTTGGTGTTACCAAGCCATAGTCACCACTTATGGTGTCCATCGCAGCATCAATCAGGCGGGCATGCAGTCGCGGTCCTGGAGAGTGGCAGATTCTGCATCGGAAATGGCTCCAATTCCATTGAGCGGTGGTCATCCTGAAGCCATAGCCTGCGCCATCTCCTGCCACCTTGAGGATTTGCTCAGCCGCTACCGTTCCTGATGCAGTCACTCAGCCAGCATGTGCTACTGTTTAGGACAGGGGGAGAATTTATCAACGTCGACGTTCATCCTGGCATTGGACGTGCCCGTGCATGGCCACGAAAATAAAGACAATACTATAGGCACACCAAAAAAGAAAAAAAAAACAATATAAATTTGTGACAATTCTCGTTTTGTGAATATTACATACGTACTCTTAGGAAACTCCGAAATTCGGAGGATCTGCGATGCCGAGGATGTCGTACGATGGGGTTGAAACAGAAGACGTTACTGGAGAGATCACGTCGAAAGAGCGGATTCAGTGAGAGTGGTGAAAATAGCGGCAGACGAGATACCGTCAACCAGCAGACCCCTTGGACGACCGCCAAAGAGATGGAAGGACAGCTGGACATCCGCGTCCCAAGAGTGAATCCGAGAATAAACAGTACCCAATACTATAACAAGCAGAAGAAGAAGTACTCTTAGGCACAAACATTGATTCAATTAAGGGCTGCTGCACACGGGACGGGGCGTGTTTTTTTTAAACATCGTTTCATGGCGTGGACGGAGCGCGAAAAAACATCGTCGCCGACGATGTTTCGCACGTCCCCGCCCCGTCCCGCCACGCTCAATCCACGCCCCGTTTCGTATGCATGGCAATTACAGTCGATCCAGAGAGCAAAATCTTTCTTGTTCATAACACTAGCACGTCATGTCTGGTCATATCCACGTCGCTGTCACGCTTCGTATGCATACATGGTTTCATAACACCACGTCCCGCCCCCGTCCCGTCCACGTCGTCGCCCCGTCCCGTATGCAGAGGCCTTAAGCTATGGGCCCAAACATAGATTTATAATAAAAATCTATGGGCACAAAAGACAAAACGAAACAATTGAGACGTCAAATCACACCAAAAGTCAAAATAAGTTCGAACAATCAATTGAAATTTACATTTAATCATTATTAAATCTTACAACTGTAATAACTAATGGTATAAATGTTTGATTTAACAATTTTCGTATTTCTACATTAGATTATAGATGTGTATAAATACTATTTGAATGATTAACCATAATTTTATTTATTGCTGTCGTACATTTCACTTTAATATGTTGGCCCAAATTATTTTACTTCACCGTAGTATTGTATTTTTACTATTACCTCGAATTATTTGAATTTAATAATTGATATTTTTGTATTCGTTATAAATTCGATTAAATCACCATTTTGAATTATTCAGGAAAAAGTGAGGTTAACAGTCAATAATTTTCATGTATAATATACACCCTCGAGGATACCATAATTTTAAGCTGAGAAGAAAATATGACATGATAAAGAAAACGATTGGTTGAGATTGTTACTTAATATTTTAGAAATCACATATATTTTAAATTAATGGCCTTGATTAATTGTATGAACTTGTTACTGAAATGCTAATAAAAATATTCTGATTCATTGCTATGCACTGTTCTTATATTCAATCTTTTTTTACTTTTTCTGTTATCTTTATTTTCGTCATGTGATTACCATAGAACACAATGTATTGCATATTTAACATTAACTCTGGTTGGAAGAAATTGCCATTTGGCAGAAAGCCTGCCAATGTACAAATTATTTGTACTGAAAGTTGCAAATAAATAAGTAGTAATATGGACTTCTATAAAAAGTCATATTTTATCAGTCGAAAAACTAAACTTAGTATAAACAAGTGTTAGTACTTTTGTTTTTAAAAGTCTATATCGGTTTCCTCTTAATATCCATAATTTAACTATTTTAGATATGTATTTTTTGTTATGTTTTGTGTTTATCAATTATTTTGATGCAATATACCTACTTTTCATATTGTAAATATTACAATGCGTTTTTATTGGGGATGGGCAGAGAAAACATAACTTTTCAATTCTAATTAATATTTAATTTCTAAAAAAGTGTATAATATATTTATATGAGTATTAACTAAGTAATTAACTGAGTAATTCAAATTCTCAAGACTATGTTTCGACTTACTATTAATAAATGATTTTTGTATTTGCTTTAAAGGTCACATTAAAAAAAAAGGAAGTAACATAGATTTCAAATGGTTTTAAAGATTAATTTCCCTGTTGTTAATAAATCTTTCGCTGTAGTTCTCATATTTTTTAAGAATGGATATGTTCCTGTAACAAGTACTCATACATTCTCTAAATTAAGCATAAATGCTTCATAATTCAGAAATTAGGTATATATTCATGAATAGGTTAATTAAATTGGTTGAGGTAGGATTGGAACTCACAACCACTAGATATCCACTCTGCCACTAGTAAAATAGTTCTAATTGTGTCCTTTGCATTTAAAACCTTTTATATAGGTATTTGCAAAAAATCAACTAGAGTATGTAATTTTTATAGTAATGTATTTAAAAACTTTTATAAAAGTCACTTTTAGTTTAGTTAAGTCACTTTTAATTATAAGAGTCTTAATTTGTATCAAGTTATAAATTATTATATTTTGTTTTCTGTTTATTATTAGATGGCAGATCAAAACAATAAATCTAGAAGAAAACGTAAGCGCAATAATGCAAATGCCATTGTACAGTTGGAGAAAAATTCTCAAAATAGTAATTTAAATCTCCCATCTACTTCAACATCAAATACTTTGAAATTATCAAGAAATAAAATCAACAAATCTTCTCAAAATGAAATAACAAAGAAAAGTAATGAAAAAATTGGTAAGAAATTTAGAATATTTTTTAATACATGGCATAAAATAAAAAATAATAATTTTGTAAGAAAAATTTATTACTTACAAAAAAATACTGAAAAAGAAGGGAGTTGAGCAAACGACAAAAAAGTGTGTATGAGAAAAAATGAGTCAATTACAAAAAAAAAGTGTTTATCCTGGAAATATGTAAACCATGTAACAAATAAATAAAAATTCAGCAAATATAACAAAAAACCTCTCAAAATATTAAGTTTTATTTTAATTCTCTAAATACACTATGAATAATTTATATGTATTATTTGTATTTTTTTAGAAAAAATCTCAGATAGTTTATGTAAAATTAATCAAAAAAATAAAAGCAAGACGAGTAAAAATAATGCAAGCTCCACCAAGGTCTGTCAGAACAATGGTAAAGAATTTTTCTATTTTTCCAAGAAATAAATTTAATTAATTTAAAGTGCAACTGACTCCTGTGCAAGATGCAACATATGGAAATTAAAATCTGCCTAAATTGTGTGTGTTGTATGGAGTTTAATAATATCTAGTCTGTAAGAAATATCAAATACAAAAAATATTTGCCTAGTGTTTTGTTTGCTATGTCTTGATTGGTGGGTTTGGCTGGACATTTTGATGAATTAGTACATGAAATAAGGATATATTATGTAATAACAGGAACCTCAGCTTGTACATATCATGGGACTTTCTGAACTACTTGAAATGTACAATGACAGATTATATTATTTGGAGCTTTAATCACGCCACAATTTCACAAAATTATTTACTGTGACTTATTCCCTAAAATTAATCATCCATGGTCTGGACCTCTGTGTTTTCGTGTTCTGTATGTGCATTGCTAAACTTGTTACAGTTTAGTTAAATATACATTATATAGTTGGTTTATTAACCAACAATTGAATTCTTTAGTTATTGTTAAAATTTTATTTACACAAGCATGAGAATATTGACCTCGGTAGTTGGTTTTTAGAGTATGGAAAATGGTTTAAAATTGGCGATATTTACACAGAAACTACCTTACAATTTGGAACAGCATTATGATTAAACGAAACAATCACCACATTTTTCACTCAAATGTTAAGTTATATTGTAAATACATTCTTCTGACATTTAAATAAAGAAATATGTGCTCCAGAAATCGTTCAATTTTTGACATTTTATTTGTTAAAAAAATTTGGATGAAAATTGTAGAAAAAATGAAAAATAACTGAAATATGAGAAATTTTTTATTTGTCGTAAAATGTCACTGGTTGTAAATATACACAGTATTAAACATTTATAATTTTAGATTGATAATAGAACAACAAAAAAAAAACCGCATACTTATGTAATTATGGTGGGGATTACCTACTTTTCATTGTTTAGTCTAGCAGTTATTTTAATATGGGAATCCTGAAGTGTCTGGTTGATATATTGGGTTTCATTTGCTTGAAAAACAATATAAGTACCTATGTTGTAATAATATTAAATAAATGTCTTCTTTCTTTTCTTTGTTGTTGTGTATTTATTTACATTTAACAGTGTTACATATTTGTCTTTCTATTTGTTATTTTTATATAAACTTAATATACCTATTACTCACTATGTATAGCATCACGTTGCTTTGGTTGGTTGGAAGAAATTGCCTTATGGCAATAAACCTGCCATTGTACACATTATTGTACATGAAGTTAAATAAATAAATAAATATTTTTCAGCAGTAGAAAAATATCTCAATACAAAAGAAAGTAATCCTCAGTCGAAAGGAAATTTGAATGTACATCAGATTGCAGGTGAGAGAATGATTTATTCATATTAATATTGTTTTTGAAGATGAAAATTGAAGTTGCTTAAAAAAATATTTTGAATTTATATATTTTTCTGGTTTTCAATGTCCATTTTTTACAATGATGTTTGCATGTTATGAATTGTTATAATATGTACATAGGTTATTAATGTTCATGTTCTACAATAATGTATGAAATTAAGTCATCCTTTATGGTTGTTATTTCAGTGTTGTCAATCAGATGTAGCCCTAAGTTTAATACCTTTATGTTTTCATCCAAAAAAACATTTATGTTATTTTAACATTTATTATATTTTATTAAATCCTTTGCTTTAAAACAAGACGTGTACCTGTTTGACTGGATATCATATTCATTATCATTGTTTTCTTTAGTTTAATCCATAACAGATTTATTCAATAGAAAATGATTCGATCGAAAAAATTACTTGTATATTTTTCACAATTCTATTTAATTATAATCAAAATATTCAATTTTAGTTTTAAATAAGATACTACAAAAACGAAATTCCCAAGAAAAAAATTGTACCCAGAAAAATGGCAAAAGTAAAACAACACAAGAAAAAAGAGTCAAAATCAACACAGAAAATAATGGTATGTTAATAGCATGCATAATTATTTTTTTAGAAACTAGTCAACTGTTGATGGCGATAGTATGTATAATTTAAGACTATGTACCAAACTATAAAAACTAACACAAATTAAAAAAATATATTCTATACTAGTTGCATGTAACACATGAGATCCAACTGTCGATAGTGATAGTATGTATAGTTGAAGAATAAGTACCAAACTATAATCCCATAAACACAAATTATTTAATATTTTAAGATATTTGATTTTCTATACAACACTTGTACCTATATATGTATGTCAAGATAGGATAGTATGGAGGTCAGTCCTTTGATCCTACGCAGAATATGAAAACAGCATGATGGTATGTATGTATGTTTGGAGATTAGTATCAAATAATTAGGTTTTCTTAGATATTGTGTGTAGGCGATTGCCATACAAATTGTATGAAGAAATGTCGTCACTAAATTCAATTTTTATAAAAATTGTTAAAAAAAGTTTGAGATGTGCTAATACATCTTGTATATTTTTTATAGAAAATTAAATTATCTAGTTGGGGTGTTTCGGCTTTTTTCGATACTTTTAAAATATTTGGAAATATAGGCAGTTAAACTCATAAATTTATCATAAAAAAAATATTTTTCTTAATAAAAAATGTTTGAGAAACCCTGGAATTTTTTTGAAAAAATTAATTTGAGATTTTGTATTTTCCTATGTTTATACCAATTTTCAGCGTTCTAGCTTTTATGGTTTCTGAGATATATGGAAAAATAAAGTAAAAATTCAAAAGTTGATAACCCCTGACTGAAACAAAAATTCAAAATTCTGAGTATAAAAGTTTTGTAGGCCTATAACTGTTTATATATTCTGAAATTTTGGGCTCTGTAAATTGAGCGGATCAAAAGTTATAAGGGGGGGACGGACACACACACACACAGACACACACACACAGACACACACACACAGACACACACACACAGACACACGAAATGTTCTACTCCGAATTCTGAGTAAATCCGTGTATGGAACGTATATGCTGCGAAGCCTCTAAGTTGGTGTTTTATGACTTCAAAGTTGGAAAAGCCGTGAAAAAAGTAGACCTCTCCATACAATTCTCGCGTATTCTGGCTTGATACATTGTCGATATGTTAAGAGAACAAAGTTCTCCTGAACAAATCGACAGTTGGAAAACATGTATGTTAGGATAGGATAGCAAGGATGTCATTCCTTTTTTCATACTCAGTATGTTAGGATAGGATAGCATGGATGTCATTCCATTTTTCATACTCAGAATATGAAAACAGTATGATGGTATGTGTATATGTTTGGAGATTAAGTATCAAAGTATTGAGTCCCCGTACATATTGTGTAGTGTACACTGCCTTATAAATTGTATGAAACAATGTCTTCACTAAATTCAATTTTTATAAAAATTATTAAAAAAAAATTGAGAAGTATAATGTACATATTTTTTATAGAAAATTAAATTATATAGTTAGGATGTTTCATCATTTTTCAATATTTTTAAAGACATTGGAAACATAGGCAGTTATACAAAAAAAAAATGTTTTTCTCAATAAAAAATGTTTGAGAAACTTTGGAACTTTTAAAAAGAAAATTGACATTTTGTATTTGGCTATATTTATACCAATTTTCAGAGTTCTATGTTTTATGGTTTTTGAGATATATGGAAAAATAAAGTAATAATTCAAAAGTTGATAACCCCTGACTGAAACAAAAATTTAAAATTCTGAATATAAAAGTTTTGTAGGCCTATAACTTTCTATATATTCTGAAATTTAAGGCTCTGTGCATGGAGCGCATCAAAAGTTATAAGACACACACACACATACACACTAAATGTTCTGCTCCGAATTCTAAGTAAATCCATATTTAGAACATATATGCTGCGAAGGCACTATGTTAGTGTTTTTTTACTTCGAAGTTGAAAAATATAGACCTGGCATACAAATATCGCATATCTTGGTTTGATACTTTGTCGATATGTTAAGAGAAATAAATTCTCTTGAACAAATCGATAATAATAATAATAATCGATAATCTTGTAATCAATCTGCCTTGGTTACTTCATGCGTGTAATTTATTTTTAAATGTAAAAAAGCATTATGGCACATTAGAGTATATGTAAAAATATTTTCAGAAAGTGACAGATTAAATATTGTGAATTATGGAGCATCAACTAGTCAGCAAAGAAATGATCCTAGTATATCAAAAACACACCTAAGAAAAAATTACAAGAAATCTCTCCGTAAAACTAAATTATCTATCATAAACAGTGAGTTTATTCTAGTGTATAAATATCTTATAATTTTTACTTATTAAAATTCATAATTAAATGGGAATAAAATATTGGGAGTGAATCTTTAAATTACATAACAAATTATTAATAATCTTTAGCGTATTTGTAGGTGCTGAAAAGCGATTATCAAACCTTAGAAAAAGACTATCAGACTCAGAAATACAACAAAATGAGGAAATTGTTTCATCTTCTTATAAGGGAAGGACTCAAAGAAAACCTAGGACAGTATTCCAAGATGACAAAAGTGGTGTGTATAAATTCTCTTTTCCAATTTTTTGCTGAACCTTAAATTTATCAGAGTGAAAAAATATACTATTTTAAAGATATGTTAATTTAGTTAGTCAAGTGATAAATTGTACATATGTATCACCATCTACAATTCAGTGATTTTGTATCATTCGTACTGATACAATCCTGTTGCTTAATCTATAAAAACATGCTTCATTTTTCAGCTTGTGAGCCTTCCGCTTCAAAGAAAAATACATTAGTGAAAAAAAATGAAAATTCAGTACTGGATATTATAATCAGTTCCAATATGATTAAAAATCTACCCAAGATTCCAAAAATTGTTGGAAATTCAAATAAAAATGGTAAGTGTTATGACAAGTTTATGATGATGCTTAAAATAAAATTCTACAAAATAAACCCCATCCATCATTATGGGAAAAAAATAAAGACAGGAAAGGAGTAGTTAATTGGTAAATTAAGTTATAAATGTTGCCAATTGTCCTTCAAAGTAAATGTGTTGAATTTGATTTTTGTGTATCATCAAATTCACAAATAGTTTAGTTCATAAAACAAAAAATTATAATATAAAAAATGCAAATGCATGTATCATACAGATACACTGTGACAGGAAAATTATTCCAAAAACAATTATTCGAATGCTCAATTTACGAAAATCAATTTTACGAATGGCAATTATTCAAATCACATTTTTTCGAAAAACAATTTTCCGAACACACAATTATCAGAAATTACAATTTTTCGAATTTTTATGACGTCATGTTGGTAGTATTGTGAGAGGAATAAACCATAGATTTTTATTATAATATACTAGATGTCGTAGTTAGCAAATTTTGTATGAATCGAAGTGAGGCATTTTCCGGGAGATTTTTGATGTTTTAGTACATCGTTTTTCCATAGAGAATAACGACTAATGTGAATTGTTCTCGGATTTATTTGTCGTAAAAAACACTTTGTTAATTTAGATTTAGAGAAAAGTTATTTAGGATGTGTTGAAATGTAAGGAAAACTGAAATATGTTGCCAACCAAAACGTAAAACGCGCGATAGTTCATGACTCACTTTTTGCACGGAGTACCTACTACATCTACATAGTATATTATGTATAGTAAAAATCTATGGAATAAACAACATGGCGACACACCGCGCTGTCGGATGTCCTAGGATGTACACCGATTTTTTAAACCTAACCTACAAATAGCAAATTCTGAGGAATTTGCAAACCACATTATCCAAACTAATCACTCATTCAATAACCACAAACTAAAACTATTACACGAAACACACCATAAAGGATACCGACTTAACAACTACGAAATGCTCGAAATACATAAACACATAAATTACGGCTTAAAACTTATAAATAACCATACCTTTCATAATACTTCTCCAATACTTAATATATTTTCCATCAAAACAAAACAAAAACACAACACAATACTCCCCTTCCCCCAACCAACCCTCAACCCCCACCCCCCTCGCTTCACAGACAGATACACACAAATTCAACATGTTAGTCTAGACACGCCGGTCGATGGAAGGACAGCGCTTCCGAAACATGATGCGAAGTGACTCAAAAAACAAGTGGTTTATAGCTAAGTTATAATTCAAATATGGTTAATATTAACTACCACAAAATATCCGCCGAATCATTAAATGATACTAACCTACAAAACTTAGGTAAAAATAGGTTGGTTAGGTTTGTTTGTAGTTATAATTGCGACTGGCGTGAGACAGGTGCATTATACCTATATTAAAAAAAGTGACTATTATATTAAAATAAAATAAATAAATTGATGTGAATACTAGATAAACTGTCTGTACATGATGTGTCAAAATCAAAAACTGGTGTACAAAATAGGCTATTCCGCGCCGTCAAACATCAGTTATTAAAAATGTGCAAACATATGTACCCAACAATAATACAACAAGTAATAATAGTCTTCATCGAATATATTTTACTGGCAACAAATATGTCAAAGAAGGCAACATAATGACACAAAAATATATTAAATTCGGTCAATTGGTATTCCAAAAAATGTTAGTTCGAATAATTTGCTTTCGGACAATTGTCATTCTGATAATTGATTTTCGAAAAATTGTTATTCGTACAATTGCGCATTCGAACAATGGTGTTTCGAAGAATTTTCATGTAATCCAGATACACATGTATGTATCAGATTTTACTCAGTCTGCCAAAGTTAATGATAATTTTATGCACTTTGTATATACAGGTGTGCATACATTTGGATACATTATCAAAAGATCATAACAAATAATACAGTTTTTTACACATGTATGGCAAAGCTAATATATACACACAAAATATAAATCAGGTCATTTTCTAAATTATTTATTTTCAATAATGTTAGTAAATTAATATCAAATAGATCATGTTACAAGTTTTCTTTGATAATACATGGAATTAAAATAACCATTGTTTTATTATTTTTTATCTCAAAATTGCCAGTAACATAATTAATGGTTGATTTTTTAATGAGAATGCTGAATTCATCTAATTTTTTTTGCTGATAGTTTAAATGATATTTTGAATAGAGTTTTTTACATTTAATTATAGTATCCCTTCCTTGGGGCCGCCCAAGGAAGGGATGGCACGTCCATGTGAATGATAATTTGAAAGACGGAAAT
The DNA here is from genome assembly GCA_963576475.1 of Molanna angustata. Classification (NCBI taxonomy): domain Eukaryota; kingdom Metazoa; phylum Arthropoda; class Insecta; order Trichoptera; family Molannidae; genus Molanna; species Molanna angustata. The sequence goes on from OY754971.1 coordinate 24,970,586, forward strand.
GTTAGAAGCGTGAATAACAGACGATCATGTATAAGACGATATATGAATGTTGATGAGGCGATGAATGTATGTCAAGATAGAAGTAAGTGGCGTTCGGTTCTCTATGCCTACCCCGTGAGGGACATGGCGTGATAGTATGTATAATAATAATAATAATAAGAGACTTTTATTGAATGAAACAACGTGGCGGACTTATTGCCCGCAGGCAATCTCTACCAGTCAACCACCCAATGTATGCATGTATGTAATTATAGTACTAATTGTATCTTTTAATTTAATTTTATATTTTACATGTGATTACCCACATCTAAAGATATTATAGAACTCCATATAATAATTATATCCATGATATGGGTAATCGTGAGGGTTTTGCCCCCCAGGATGAAAAACTCTAAAACTTGTATCTTAAAAAAAATATGATAGCATATTCTCTTATAAATGTGTACTCTTGCTCCGTCTCTATTGAGATATTAAAATTTGTATTAAAATATAAATGTTTTATGTTTTTCCATAAATTCTTGATGAATTATTATTGCTAGTTCGCCTCCTCGTGCACCCTGGATAACGCAAAATGAACTAGCACCTTGGTCGCCAGATAATTAACTTCATCAATCTCCTGGCGTATATCACAACAAGTAAGCAAGAAACGATAAAAAGGAAAATTGTCAAGAATCATCACACTAACCTCACGAAATCAAACGATACAGAATACAAACGATAAATCCAAAGGCCCTTCTCAGGGCCAATTGACTAGAGATCTCGGCACCTGCCTACGAATCTGCCAACTAAATATTGAGGGAATAAGTAATTCAAAATGCCAAATACTAGGACGGATACTTTCCGATAATAATATTGACATGGTCGCTCTTCAGGAGACTCGTGCAAACACCGAGGAACAACTTGCACACAGGGGGAAGATACCCAACTACGATCTTGTCGGTGCCACATATCACCACGCATACGGAGTCGCTACTTATGTCCGCTCTGATATTGAAAACGCATTTGTCCATTCAGTATCTGACAAGGATAACATTCACAACGTTACTGTCAGACTGGGAGAAAACTTAATCAGCAATATATATAAACCACCTTCCTCACATTGGCCAAGTGATGTCATACCAACCAATTACCACCCCTCCATCTATGTGGGAGACTTCAACAGTCACCATAGGCAATGGAAATATAAAACTAACAACGAAGATGGAGAGAGACTTGTGGACTGGGCAGAAAACCATAATATCCACCTGGTTTTTGATGCGAAGGAACGAGGATCCTTTAGATCAGCCGCATGGAAAAGAGACTATAACCCGGACCTTTGTTTTGTCTCCATAGAAAACAACAAACCTATAATGTGCACTCGCAGAATTCTTCCTGACTTTCCGCATAGTCAACACAGACCGGCAATTATAGAGATCGGTGTCAGAATACCGCTAATATCATCATTCCCCAGACCCAGATGGAACCTTCACAAGGCCCATTGGTCTGCTTTCTCAGAAGATCTAGATAGGTGTCTTGGATGGATACCACCTAAAGGCCACAATTATGATAGACTCGTTGGTGCAATTATTAGCACAGCTAAAAAACATATTCCCAGAGGTTACAGAAAAGAATATGTCCCTGGATGGAATGAGAGAAGCGAGGCCCTATACACGGAATTCAGGGAGAGTGGTGAGAGTGAGATTGCAGACGAACTTATCACTAGTCTCGATGTAGCTCGACGACAAAAATGGATAGAAACCATGGAGTCACTTGATTTCAAAACATCTAGCCGAAAAGCATGGTCTCTTCTAAGAAAACTCAGCGGCGGTACCAAATTTGGAAACTCCAACCCACCAATATCACCTAACAAAATAGCTGCCCACATAGCTCAGACATCGAGGGCTCCAAGTGTCAAAAATCATACCAGGAAGGTGAAAACAGACCTAAAATCACTCAAAGGAACTCTCTCGATGGATCACCCACTCTCTAATCATTTCACTACAACAGAAACAATAAACGCAATTAAGGAACTTAATACCGGTAAGGCTCCGGGCTTCGATGGCTTACACCCGGAGTTCCTGATTCACTGCGGTAAATACGCCACTAAATGGCTGACACAATTTTACTCTGATATCCTGACATCGGGCAACATTCCAGGTAGAATGAAACGTGCAAAAATAATAGCAATACTTAAGCCAGGAAAACCTCCCGACCACCCCAAAAGTTACCGTCCAATATCCCTTTTGAGTACCATTTTCAAGCTCTTGGAAAAGCTCATATTCAATAGAGTAAGTCCCAGGTTGTTAAACGCAATTCCAATAGAGCAGGCAGGTTTCCGCCCGAATCGTAATTGCGTTGACCAAATTCTTGCGCTCACCACGCACATAGAGTCAGGTTTCGAGAAGAACCTAAAAACATCCGCTGCTTTCATAGACTTATCAGCAGCTTACGATACGGTGTGGAGACAAGGTCTGATCTACAAACTTGCCCGCGTAATACCATCCCGACAACTTGTGAACCTCTTAAACAACATGCTTGCAGGCCGCACTTATCGTGTGATTGTTGGAAGTAATAAGAGTGGAGTAAAGAAATTGAACAATGGACTTCCTCAAGGCTCCATACTGGCACCACTTCTATTTAACTTATACATATCTGATATGCCTACAACTATATCCCGCAAATTTGGATACGCCGATGATTGGACCCTGGCATGCCAGACAAATAGTTTTGACAATGGAGAGTCCATTCTAACATCAGACTTGCAAATACTGGGCCAATACTTGAGAAACTGGAGACTCACTCCAAACGCAAGCAAAACGGAGGTTACCTGCTTCCATTTAAATAACAGAGAAGCAAATAGAACACTCAATGTAACTTTTGAAGGACAATTACTGGAACATAGTGGCACTCCTAAGTACTTGGGAGTAACTCTTGATCGGTCACTTAATTTCAAGAGTCACTTAAATAAACTATCGGCTAAAATAAAAACCCAGAACAATATTATTCATAAGCTGGCTGGGACAACCTGGGGATCTTCAGCAGAGACACTACGCACATCTGCACTAAGCCTTGTTCATTCTGCGGCGGAGTATGCGTCGGCTGTATGGCTCAACAGCCCCCACACGGGAATGATCGTTGTCCAACTAAATGACACTTTGCGCGTCATCTCAGGTGCGCTACGTTCCACACCGTTACACTTTCTGCCTATTCTTAGCCACATCGCACCCCATGACTTGCGAAGACAGTCTGCAGTGGTCCGTGAATATGAAAAGCTTATCCGGAACTTGGAGTTGCCATTCCATCCCGATCTTGAGTATCTCGAGTCTCACAGTAGGCTTAAATCACGAAAACCTCCACTGATTACGGCGAAGACCTTGCACGATAGCAATTTCTGTCTTGTCGAGTCCTGGAGGTCTAGATGGGAGGCGGCATCGGACCCAGTGTTCAGCCATCTACCTTGCATTACGAGCAAACCACCTGGTTTCAACAAACCCCGAAGAATCTGGACAGCACTTAACCGAGTGCGGACTGGACACGGCAGATGCGCCGACTTCTCCTTCAAGTGTGGATGGCGGGACTCTCCTGAGTGTGACTGCGGTGCGGAGAGGCAGACTGTGAGCCATGTGGTGTCTGAGTGTGCTTTAAGAGCCTTTGGGGGGGACCCCTCGGAATTTATGGTCCTGAGTGAAGCAGCGGCCAATTATTTAGAAAACTTAGATTTTATTTTTTAACTTTTGACGGGCACTACAGTGCGACATATTGTTGTGATATACTAACTTTGTGACCATAAGATAAATAAATAAATAAATTGCTAGTTTATTATGTACTAATATGTCAAGTAATTGATTTAGATTAAAATTTATGAACGAACATATTTTATTTTATGGTACTCTTACACTGTTACATTGTATTTTTCAGATATCCACACCAAACGGAAAATAGATGAATGTGCATCTTTAGATCATAAACGAAAAATAGATGAATGTGCTTCTTCAGACAGTAAACGTAAAAAAATAAATCCACAGACTCAATTACAAGATTTAGATAAGTCTTTTGACAGTAAAGTAAACAGAACTCTTTTAGAAAATAAATATGAAAATTCAAAGTCTATGGATTTACAAACCTCAAATATTTTTGGAAATGCTAATACTTTATCAACTCCAGATACTCAATCCACAAATATTTTTGGAAAATTTAATTCTTCACCAACTCCAAATGTTCAAAACACAAATAATTTAGGTAAATTTGATTCATTATTGAGTCCAAATATTCCGACATGTAATATTTTTGGAAAATCCAATTCTTTATCAACTTCAGATGCTTCAGCAAAAAATATTTTGGACCATTCTAATTTGTCATCAACTAGTGATGTTCAGGGCAGAAATATTTTTGGAAACATTAATTCGTTCTTGACTACCGATGTTCAAACTCCAAGTATATTTGGAAATTCCAATTTATCTAGAAACATTCCAGATGGGATCTCTATCCAAAATAATAATTTGTTAAATAGCGCAGAAGAGTTATGCGACAACAATTACGAAAGATTTGATTCATATCAAAATATTGAAATGGCAAATGATTTTGGGAGTCGGAATAACTCCTCAAATGTGAATACAGTAAATAATTTTGAACATATGGGAAAATTAATAAACATAGATCCAGGCAAGAATTTGGAAAATATTAAATCTCAACCTTTTGAAGAGGAGATGGATTGGGAATCTGTCGTGGAAGAAATAATACAGGTAATTATTTTATGACATGATATCAATATTAAATTAATTAATAGAATGTTTAAAACCATATGTGCCAGTTGAATTCAAAGCATTCTTGATTGTACTTTTGGTGAGAAACTCGTGCAGACCAAAATGCAATCTCTTAACACAGAAATGAAAAAATCACAAAAGTCAGTACATATTTGTTTAATCTGAAATGACTTATTATCAATCTATCTTAATATTAAAAATAAATTAAATTTATAATGTAGGGGATTTGGACTGAAGATGTAGAAAAATGTATAAGAATACAGATTGTATAATGGTGAATCGACAATGGTTCTGTAATCAAATTTAAATAATAATATTCATCAACAGTTGTTATGTTTGTGTTTAACGTTATTGTTTGCTTATTACCAATTAAAAAAATGTTATTTGTATTTATTAAAATGTAATTTTAGGTGCGAGAGGACTTACAGTACCAAAAATGTACCGCTTTTCTAAACATATTGGATCAAAAGAATATTGAATATGAGAACAATGAAAAATCTGATGTAACATTTGTAGTGATTGATACTAATATATTTATTTCCCACTTAAATACAATTGAAGATTTGATAAATGTGGATACAAAAGGTAAAATATTATATTGTTTATAATTTTCAAGCAAATATTTTCTTCTGACATAATAAACCAGAGTTAATGTTAAATATACAATACAGTGTGTACTATGACAATAAGGTAATCACATGACAAAAATAAAAAGAAAATAAATATTACAGAAGATAAAGTAAAAAAAATGTTAAAAAAGATTGAATACAATTTTTAATTTTTCTAGTATGGATCTCGGATTTTTATTGTTTTTTAAATATTATTAGTTTGTGGTGGTCTTATGCACTACGACCCTTGGGATTTTTTGCGCTCCCCTACTTGCTTACCGGACTTCCTGTTACAGTATCCCGTCAAATCTCAGGCCTCTTAAGAAGTTCAGGACCTACGGGGGATTTAATGTGGGTATAGAGTTGATATCCATTTTTAGTCGATGCTTGACTGTTGGATAGAATAGCAATTTCTGCCTGTTGTATCTTCTGCCAAGGTTGAATTGGGCATATCTTTTAATCACGGGAACTTCCGCTTCAAAGACACTAGGGAGTAAAGACACTTAAAAGACACATTGATTCAGAATATTGTGTTCGTGGTCCATCATTCTAGTTCGTATCAAAAATGAACTTCTCATTTTGTCTTCTGGTAAATCGATTAGGTGTGCAATTTTTATTGTTAATTGACATTTTAAATAACCTTAGTAGAAAAAAACACTCTCTGTCCTCCTTTGCCTTTGTCCCACATGGTGGTGGGGTCAGATTTCCTTACTGCATTCCTCCACTTCATCCTATCTTGAGCATCGTCCAGACATTACATGCTCGCATATCCTCTGTCACCAAGCCCTTCCATCATTTTTTGGGACTTCGTTTGGGTCTATTGCCTTACACTTGATAGTCCAGTGTAGTGTTACATATGTTTTCTGGCGCCTAGTCCAGTGTAGGAGACATCGCCTACGCCCAGGTTACCTTTCACATATTCACTACAGAATTTATCTCTCCTTGTGACACCGCACATCCACTTAAGCATCTTCATCTCAGCTGTTTGCACTGACTGAACTTGCCTTTGTGTGACGGCCCAAGTCTCGCTACTATATGTCAGCACCGATCTGACCGTTGTTTTGTAGACATGGCTTTTCATCTTTGTACTTCTCTACATTTATGACAGGCTGTGCAATACGGTGCAGAATGTTGATTTATAGGCCTCCTAATTTATGTATCATGTTTCCGAGATACTTGTATTTATCACATCTTGCGACTTGCTGCCCATCAATTATAATCGGATCAGTGCCTGTGTGAGGAACATTGCAAGCCATAAACTGTGTTTTATTCACACTCAGCACTAGGTCTACTTTCTGTAACTGGTGCTTACACACCTGAAGGGCTTGCCGTAGAGAGTCCTTGTATTCTGTGTAGATTGCTATGTTGTCTGCATATATGAAAGTCCATAGGGGCCGCGTCTGAGCATCCTCCGTTAGTAGAAAAAACACACATTGAAACAATTTACACTACCATCATAAGTTTTTGAGGCTAGGTTGCGGCCATAGGGGCCTAGTCAGTAAATTTGAGGTGTGATCGCAGCTTCATCCTAAGATTCTGGGTAAAAGGTCGGTGCCCCCTTCAATTCTTACCTATGGAAGAGCAGGGTAGACACCTTAATGTCTCGCTCGATGGTGACTTGTCACAAAAGGCGAGGATTCAGCCTGCATCATTCACTGGGTATGGAAATCGGAGAACTGAAAGTAATGTCTATGTGATGTGGTTCCTGTAAATCGACAACACGAGTGCTAAGGGATGGAGGAGACCCTCGACATGACTGTTGGGCCATGTCGAACTGAAGCACTACAATGCGTGGTGAAGGTTCCTTGTCGAGTCACTTGTTACGGTGCACTGCTGGGTGGGAAACCCTCGCCATGATTGATGGGCCTCCAAGTTTATGGTTGGACTCTTAGTGGTAGTGGTATGAAATATGCTTGATGGTAGGTTCTTGTTTTGTCCGACGAGAGCAGCCGCTCCGGGGATGAATAGAACTACATGTTCTGAAGTGTTCCGTATGGAGTGGGGTAGGAGACTGTGAAATTCTCATTTGTTTAAAATATGTGTTACATTGTGCAACGTCTTTCAAACATTTTTGTTAATAGTCAAATTGTTGCAAATATTTTTACTATTAATTATATTATGTTTTGAGATATGTTTTTTATTTTTAGATTTGAGAAATGTGATTGTCATGGTGCCTTGGGTAGTTGTGCGAGAGCTCGACAAGTTAAAGTTACCCTTGCAAAAATCATTTTCAAATACTAATATGATGGCAAGAAAAGCGATGAAGTTTTTGCATGAAAACTTACCAACAAATTCAAAACTTAAAGGTAATAATTATTTATGTGTAATAATTTTGAACCACTTATTGCAAATGATATAAGAAATTCTTAAATCAATACTTAAATTACTACAATTATTCTGTTTTTATTTTAGGTCAATCTTTAAAAGTTGCCAATGATCATATATTTCCGTGTATTCAAGCTGACGATGAAATTTTAAATTGTTGTTTGCAGATTGCGAATAATGATGAAGATGTGGTAAATTACTATTTTTACTTTATATTTCTTACTCCCTTTTAATTAACTTCACATGCCTGTCATGTGATTTTTAACCAACTTCCCAACCAGTTACAGCTTTGAAACTTTTAGAATTTGTGTATTTCCGATGATAATGCATGTTAAAACTGCTTTTAGATTGATTAATTTGGTATTTAGATAAAATTTAACAATGTTGTATTTCATACAAATAAACAATAATGCTTTATTGTTGCATTAAACCGGGACTATTTCTATGAATTTCTTTTGTCAGTGTCTACATTTTTTTTTATTTTATTGTTTATGTTTTATTTCCAACATAATTCATACACCTTAAATTTGTTTAACCAATTTTTTCACCATAATAATCACGGATACGTGAGATGGTTAATATCTTAAATTTATGAAATATGCATGTCAAATGTTATCATATAAAGGATTTTGTTGTTTGAGTAGGTTAATATGGAAATAAATATAATATGTTTATTTATTTGAATATTAATGTTTATAATAGAATGTATACAGGTATTAATGAAAGAATGAATATTAATGTTTATAAATATAATGACCCATATAATATCTCTATCAAGAATCAATTGAGCCATTAGTTAATTTTAATCCAACTTTTTAAGTGTGATAGTTTGTGGTATCTAAAATATTATGTCTTATGTTTTGTTTTCAGGTTTTGTTAACAAATGATATAAATTTATGTATCAAAGCAAATGTTAATAATGTGAAAGTTTTTACTCACAAACAGTTTGTTTCTGATTTTCTTGAAAATATTACATTGCAATCTACAAAAGATAAAAAACAGACTCACAACGAAGATCTTCCTTCTTCTAGAATTAATAATAAAGAGATATATTTTTCTATTAATGCAGAGAACAAAACTATTACAAATGACATAAAATTCAAACAAATAGAAATTTTACTAAAGGACTTTTTATCTTTGGCGTTGGAGGTATATTTCTTTAATAAAATTAATAATGGAAAAATGTTTCTATGTTTATTTTAGTTCAAAATGAATAAAAAGGTTATTTTAAGGCGCTAAGAGCCTTTGACCATCATGTTTGGAGGTTAACTCCTCTTTGACCATTCCGTTGAGAGTTTTGAAAAAAATATATATGATTCATATACTTTTATACTTTAAAATCATTAGAGGAAAAAAGTCTACTTCTATTTATAATAGGGTCATTCCATGGTGACGGGTGTGACATTTCAACTTTTTCTTTTAAGTATTTTTAATATAAATTGTGCAAATAATGATAATTTCTTTATGGTCACATTTGTAATACTATGGAAAAAATGTTATTTAAATATTGTTTTGTTCAAAATGTTTATAGTCTTTATGTTTGAAGCTATTGTATCGCTGTGACGGGTGTGACGAGCACGCAAACAAAACTTGTAGAGGGATGAATGTTTTGCCTTCGTTTAGCAAATTGAAACAGCTTGTAGAAGAAATAACATACTGGTGCCTAAGAATACTAATTTCTTGACAATATCCAACTACAAATTTTGTGTAGATAATTTTTATTTACTAGTTATGATCAGGAATATGTTGTGACGGGTGTGACTACAGTTTGTGACGGGTGTGACAAGTTGAAAAATCGATGAAACTCTGGTCAGTTTTATGCAACATACATCTTTTATTTATCAAAAATATTCAAAGGGGATGGAAATTTGTAAATAAAAATTATTATTAGGGAATTTTAAGTCATTGTTTAGCTTCATCAGTATCAGAGCTATCATATACATCTTCATATAAAAGTTTATCTTTAAAGAGTAGCGATTTCTCTTTTGGGATGGTGCCTGTCAATCCACTAGATATCCAATTTCCTCCATAATATTGAAAAAAGTGATTTTTCTGTACATTATGCACCATATTTAAGTTGTCCCACAGCACCATTAACCTATCTTTGCAATTTTCATCATGTCAATGCTGCTTGCAAACAAATAAATTACACCTTTTGGGTTTGAAGACAAGTAATTATAACAGTCCCATGCTGTGTTTATAAAAGTCTGGCGAGATCTGATCGCATTCCACAATCGACGTTTAGCTGTGGCACCCAACCCATCAACAGCCCCTTTGCCATGGCTGGTAGCAAAAAACGACCACTAGGAAAAGTCGCAGTCGCCTACCCTACTCCATTGGGAACGTTATAGAAACATGCGTTCTGTTCATCCCCGGAGTGGCTGCTCTCCGGACGAAACAATTACTATTATCATGCATATTTCATACCACTACCACTAAGAGTCGTCCAACCACAATCGTGGAGGCCCGTCAATCTCGGCGAGGGTTACCCTCCCGACAGCGCCACGGTACACTAGACTATCACAGGGAGTCTTCGCTACGCCTGTAGTACGTTACAGTTCTTCGATTTCCACACCAGGCGCAGCGTCGGCTGCACCTGTCTCATCATCATGGCGGGCTACCGCCGAGTGGGTCGTGCCCACCAATCATCACGGGGGAGCCCCCCATGTTGCTCATGTTGGCAAATTTCAGGTACACCACCGAACACTACTTTCAGTTCTTCGATTTCCATGGCTCAGTGATGCAGACTTAGTCATCGCCACCAACCTGTTGCCCAGAATCCTAGGGTGGGGCTGCGGCCACCCCCAACTTTACTGGCTAGGCCCCTATGGCCACAACCTATTATAACGACCAGTCCATTTTTTCTTTTTCTAAGAACAAACGCCATTTTTCAGGGTTGCTTTTCAACTTTTCTCTACTCTTTCTCGTCCTAGAAGCAGCCTCTATCCTGAATAAAAATAACCATGTAACCACCAGCATGCAAGTATAAAAGGCCTATAATAAATAACAACTTAATCCAGCACAGAAGAAACAAATATATTATTTCATTATTTTGGTCACACCCGTCACATGTCATATGTGACGGGTGTGACCAAAATAAGGAAGCCCATCTCAAGCAAGGAATGATTAAAAAACGCGTTGAAACAATTACAATGTATTCCCTTGTAACATATCCTCACTTTCGTAAGTTATTTTATTTGTTGCAAGCTGTACTGTCTTTCACAACAAAACTTTTGTATTTATTTCGTGACGGGTGTGACACAAAAACACTAGGAACTTTGATTGACAATTAATCATTGATTACTTACCCAAAATTTTTAAATTTTACACATTGCACAAACAAAATACCGGTAAATTTAACGACAAAGAAATAAAAACAAAGAGAACCATAGATTCAGTAAATCAGTGTTGTCAACATTCGCACGAAAAATATTGTACAAAGCAATTCGTGGTTGAGTGAAACTACAAGCATAAAAAAGTCAATTTATTATTAAAATAATGAAATTTCAGCTTTTGTTCCTGAAAGTTGGACATATCTAATTCAGTTTAAGATGCAACAGAGATCTTAATTATTTTATTTATTTTTATGTTATGTGGTATCGATTACCATGGAATCTACCAATAGGTAAAAAAAAATACCAAAATAAGGCTGTTTTCGAATTAAAACTTCTATCTTCTCTTAAACGGCTTGGAATATTTCATGTTATTTTAAATCACGAGATGAGGAATAAGTATGTCTACAAACTCATTAGAGGATTTTTATTTATTTTAATTTACAATGAAACAATTAATTATTTTCTAATTCTTTCTAAAGAAATACCGAGAGGGTGCGTGCGCGGGCGACAGTTGTGAGCTAGCTGTCAGACGGGGAGGTTGTGTCGTTTTACTTGCTGCGCTCTGATCCAACTGTCGCGTCGATTCGTTCATGAGAATTCCATTCACAGAATGAAAATTTTGTATGGCGTAGTGGACTTTTTGCATGCTAATAACACCAACTAGAAACCACGCAGCAATGTCTCCAGTAGACGCTATTGTAAATATTTTATTAAGAAAAATATTTACATACATACATACCATCACGGCATGTCCCACATGTGGGGTAACCAGCGACAGGAGTGCGGGTGTACCTAATGTCTCCAGTAGACGCTACTGTAAATATTTTGTTTAGAAAAATATTTACATACATACCATCACGGCATGTCCCACATGTGGAGTAACCAGCGACAGGAGTGCGGGTATACCTAATGTCTCCAGTAGACGCTACTGAAAATATTTTGTTTGGAAAAATATCTACATACCATCACGGCATATCCCACATGTGAGGTAACCAGCGACAGGTGTGTGGGTGTACCTAATGTCTCCAGTAGACGCTACTGAAAATATTTTGTTTAGAAAATATATACATACATACATAGCATCACGGCATGTCCCACATGTGGGGTAACCAGCGACAGGGATGCGGGTGTACCTAATGTCTCCAGTAGACGCTACTGTAAATATTTTGTTTAGAAAAATATATACATACATACATACCATCACGGCATGTCCCACATGTGGGGTAACCAGCGACAGGAGTGCGAGTGTACCTAATGTCTCCAGTAGACGCTATTGTAAATATTTTGTTTAGAAAAATATTTACATACATACATACCATCACGGCATGTCCCACATATGGGTTAACCAGCGACAGGAGTGCGGGTGTACCTAATGTCTCCAAGACGCTACTGAAAATATTTTGTTTAGAAAAATATTTACATACATACATACCATCACGGCATGTCCCACATGTGGGGTTACCAGCGACAGGAGTGCGGGTGTACCAGTAGACGCTACTGTAAATATTTTGTTTAGAAAAATATATACATACATACATACCATCAGGGCATGTCCCACATGTGGGGTAACCAGCGACAGGAGTGCGGGTGTACCTAATGTCTCCAGTAGACGCTACTGTAAATATTTTGTTTAGAAAATATATACATACATACATACCATCACGCCATAAGCCTCACGGGATAGGCAGAGAGTACCGAACGCCACATTTTTCTATCTTGGTACACATTCATCATTCATTCAAAATATTTCTGTGGAATATTATGAAGTTAATCAATTTATGTAGAATTTTAACGACGCCCGTAGCATAGTGGTAAGTTCCATGAAGGCGTCTTGGGTTTGATTCCCAGCACAGGAGCTTTTATTGAAATTTATTTCTCACGCAATTCTTGCTTCTCTGGATTGGAAACACTTGTTAGTCATTTTGCAATAAACTCCGCACTTGCGCAATGTGTTTATTATTATTGTTATTATTGATTACGAAGTCTTGACAAAAAACAATATATCTTCAGTTGAATATTAAAAAATATAATAATAGGCCGGTTTCGGATACATAATCAAGCGCGGACAAAGGCTCGGGCGCAAACGCCTCATGTACTTTCGATAACACTACACATGCGTGTATCCCCATATATTTTTATACAAATATATTTTTTCTATGGGTATATACATAATTATATAGAGTTATATATTATTGTATATTATATTTTTTTTTTTTTTATTGAAACCAAACAAAATATAACAATATAGTTACAAACAATAAAAATATTACAAAAAAGTACAATTTAAATACCTAAGTTATATGAAACATTTTTTTTTATATTATATATAGTTATATATTTTTATTGTATGACCGTAACATAGTAATTGGCGTTACAATCTTGGTTTTTGTATTTATTAATTCATTTTGAAAATATATGTTATATTAAAAAACTGTATGTAACCTTAAGAAATAAATAAATAAATAAATAACAGTCTAGTCTCACCTAGAAAAGCAACATACAGAATGGGTCGTGAATCTCATACCTGAACTTTATGGAATGTTATTTTGCCTCATGTATTTTCGAGTACACTACACATGCGTGTATCCCCACACAACAGTCTCGTCTCGTCTCATCTCACCTAGAAAGGCTACATTCAGAATGGATGGTGAACCTCATTGCTGAACTATGTGGAATGTTATTTTACTTCATGTATTTTCGATAACATTACACATACGTGTATCCCCACACAACAGTCTTGTCTCGTTTCATCTCACCTAGAAAGGCAACATTCAGAATGGATGGTGAACATCATTGCTGAACTATGTGGAATGTTATTTTGCCTCGTGTATTTTCTATTACACTACACATACGTGTATCCCCACACAACAGTTTCGTCTCATCTCACCTAGAAAGGCAACATTCAGAATGGATGGTGTGATGTACTGTGATGGGGTGCACAGTACTATCTCCTCAATTGAATATTGGGGATGGTCTTCTTCAATAAATAACTCAGTAGTTATCTCTGTAATCAATCTCTGTATTGTCTCAGTACGGGCCCTATGGCAGAATGCCTCCTACTCATTCATACCAAGCCTATATAGGCACAACATCCGTCTCTTTCACACACGATATCCCTTTCCCACTTACGTACACTACAGATGGTGAACCTCATTGCTGAACTATGTGGAATGTTATTTTGCCTCGTGTATTTTCTATTACACTACACATACGTGTATCCCCACACAACAGTCTCATCTCACCTAGAAAGACAAAATTCAGAATGGATGGGGAACCTCATTGCTGAACTATGTGGAATGCTATTTTACTTCATGTATTTTCGATAACACTACACATACGTGTATCCCCACACGACAGTCTCGTCTCGTCTCATCTCACCTAGAAAGGCAACATTCAGAATGGATGGTGAACCTCATTGCTAAACTATGTGGAATGTTATTTTACTTCATGTATTTTCGATAACACTACACATACATGTATCCCCGCACAACAGTCTAATCTCACCTAGAAAGACAACATTCAGAATGGATGGTGAACCTCATTGCTGAACAATGTGGAATGTTATTTTGCCTCGTGTATTTTCTATTACACTACACATACGTGTATCCCCGCACAACAGTCTAATCTCACCTAGAAAGACAAAATTCAGAATGGATGGGGAACCTCATTGCTGAACTATGTGGAATGTTATTTTACTTCACGTATTTTCGATTACACTACACATACGTGTATCCCCACACAACAGTCTCATCTCACCTAGAAAGGCAACATTCAGAATGGATGGTGAACCTCATTGCTTAACTATGTGGAATGTTATTTTGCCTCGTGTATTTTCTTTTACACTACACATACGTGTATCCTCAGACATCATTCTCGTCATTTGGGATAGTTAAAAAAATAAATATAGTATAAATGATTTATTTATTTGTTTTTTTACGGTTTCAAATAGCCTTTTACTATACAAAAAATATGATACACAGATTGAAAACTAAACTTGTTTTGAGTTTAGAAGAACAACTCCAAGATCATGCAATTGATTTATGTGTAGTACATATATAGTACCTACATGTTGTTCAATGGATCACGCATACAGTATTCGTTTGATAAAAGCGGAGGTATAGGCACACTAAAAAACGTTCACTGGTGCGCAGCAAGTTACACAGTCTCTCGTTCAACAGTTAGAGCATCACTGCCGCGCTGCCATCCGCGGCCCTTCTCGAGGATCGGCGTGTCTAGTAGAGGGGTGAGGTTGCGGGGGGCGGGGATGTGTCTAGCGGAACTAAATTGTAGGACCGCCCCTTCATGCAAGGTCATTCGCTCTTATAATCACCTTAACATATTGTAAGTAAAAATTTAGATGGAAATGTTAGAAGCATGAACAACAGACGTACATGTATAAGACGATGTATGAATGTCGACGAGGCGATGAATGTGTGTCAAGATAGAAATAAGTGGCTTTCGGTTCTTTCTGCCTACCCCGTGAGGGACATGGTGTGATGGTATGTATACATGTAAAAATTTTATATTTCATTAAATGTATGTAGTATTTTTCACACTTTGGTTCATTATTATTTATTTTAGACTAAATTACTATACATATTTCATTTATCAACACGATGGTTTTGGTTCGAGTACTTACATCAATTCACAAGAATTCAGTCTTGATAAGAATTGTTATAAATGCAAAGGTTTTATTTTTTCATTAAATGATTTTATTCAAAAAACCAGTCCTGTATGAAATATTTTCTCACCCACTTTACAGAATGAAATGAAGCAAACTTTTAATGAATTGTGGATCAAAATAATTTTAGTTGAACCTCCTTGGACATTGTGTGATATAATCAAATGTTTAATAAAACATTGGATAGCTGTTTTCAAGGAAATTTTACCAAAAGACGCATTAAATGTCCTTAAAGATCTTCAGGGATTGTTTCCACATACTAGGAAAAGTAGGTTCTTCATTAATTTATCAATATTTTCTATTAAATTAATAATTATTTTGTAAAATTATTTGTTTTAAGTTACACTATTTTAATTTTTGATCTTCATAGTAAGATGGTCAGTTAGTGACTGATTCTTTTTTTTTTTCTGGGACTCAATCCTTAGATTTGTTTGCACCAAGAACTCAATCTTTCCACTTATCTCTATTATCAGCCTGTTCATCTCTTAGTAGATGCTACAGCCAGCGCCCTCTGGATTTGCAGTTTTTTTTTAATATCATGCCACAATGTATCAGGGTTATAATTTCCAATATGGCCTACGTCTAAGCCGAACGATTTCTGGTCTATATTGTAATTGTAAATAATCGAAATACATACCTATGTAAATTCATCAACAAACTTGTCACTTATAATGGTTGCAAAGGAAGTGTTTAATAAATAAGTATGTTTATACATTTTGAAAATAAAATATTATGTATGTATAGTTAAGAATTGTATCCTTTTATTAATATGTAAAAAAATACCTAGGTACTACGTATATATGAGAAGAAAAAATATAATATGCCCTTGTGACAAAAACATAAAAATCCTCATACATTCCTTAAATTTATTATTGTGCTGTAGGTAAGCAAAATTGTTCGTGCCGAGATCCGAATCTGCGTCATTTGGTATACTGATCCAGAGCGCTTGCCATCAAAAATACCTATGTAGCAAGAACACGGTTTCCCCATAAAATATAATATTTTGTGTAGTTTTGTTAATGGTTTACCTGTACATTATAATACGGTTTACCTATACATAATAATAAAATGCATATTTGGCCTTGAAAACATAGAACGAAGATTGAATATTGTACTTTATCAAAAAGACAATACAATTGTACTACACGGTAATTACTACAGTGTCCTAAAAAGCCCTTTCTCAATTCAGTAATACTAAAGGAATAAAAATTACAATATTATATTATTTTTTACTAAAACATGTAAGAAACTTTTCACGTTATCCGATAGATGGCGAAATTTGAATAATTTAAGTATTTTATCGTTTTTGAATAAATTTAATCTGGAAATAGATTATGTCTAAAATACATTATTTATAAAATTAAATAGCTATAATGAAGCGATCAAATATGAAAGCAATAATGATATAATTATATCTTAAAGTAACCCCCTGGTGACAGACCCTAAAATTTTTGTAATATTTTTTTGTGTGTTTTTGCTAACTTTTATTGGTCAATACTTCGTGGTTTTACTGCTATACAATTGTAGCGATTGATGATAAAACACCTTAATTGCCAGTAATGATATCTGTCAAACTCCATACAACTTATGCGTCAACCATTTTTTTCTCTCCTACTTTCAATAGAAAAATGAACAAATCCAGAAGGTACAGCGCACACAACTGATTACCTGGTACATATAACTGTCTCTAGGGCGACCTCTATGGTTTTTGTCTTCTATCATTCCTTCGGTAATAGTAATGAGCAAATCCAGATGCCTGATATTATGGCCTATCCATTTGGATTGTTGTTGGGCAACCATCTTTAGGAATTCTAATTCTATCCTGTGTTGAAAATTAAAACAGTGAAACAATAATTTACTATGAAGTTTTATCACAAATTGTCTGTTAAGAAGTTGAATTAAGTGAAATATTTTCCATTGTAACTGTATAATTAATTTGTGATTCAATGATGTATTTTATTCATTAACTCAATAGGAATATGTTCTTTCAGGTCAAAATAATAATTATACTGATCAAGATATCAATGTTTTTGTTTCTTCAAGTGTAAAATTAATTGAATATTTTGGTAAAGATCCTCAGTACTCTAAACAAGCTCTAAAATGCCTTAGTGAAATATTATGTATTTCAAAAGATACTGATAAACCCAATGTACAAAAAAGAGTATCCAATGAAATTGTGCTTAAAAGCTGTGAAATGGATAATTACTGTGATAATGTTAATGTACCTGAAAATAAACAATGTAGATCTAGTAATGACTATAATACTACAGATTGTAATTCATCATCACATATTATAAATATTTTAAAAATAATTTTTGATTCTCTAGGTATATTTTGGTAAGTTCTGAACATGATATTTTCATAATTACTTTATTTTTAATGCAATTGCATCATTAAAATGTATATGATTGAGAGTAAATTATTATTTTTCAATTTTTTTTTGTTGATATTTTTCGTTTTTATCAATTTTCAGTTGTACTTTGGCTGATAAGCTTGATGTTTCTAATAATTTGAATATTACTCATGACAGTAATGCATCATTAAAACAATTAGTACCACAAGCAAGTGCAGTTGGAAATCAATTAGAACTAATTATAAATTGCATATCTAGGTAACTACACATTATCTGTTATATAAAAAAACATGCTGACATTAATTTATATATATTTGTATATTTCCAACTAACGAATGAAGAGCTAATTATATGTCTCTCGTGATTTCAACATGCTCCTTATCTTCTTCTTCTTCTTCGATGGCGCTACAGCCCAAATCGAGCCTTGGCCTCCTTCAACACGCGCCTCCAACCTCTTCTATCCTCAGCCGCCGTTCTCCAGTTAGGGACCTGCAGGAGCTTTTCTGCATCTCTCCGTATGTCGTCCTCCCATCTCAGTCTTGGTCTCCCCATCTTCCGTTTACCTCCCGGGTGACCAAACATGATTTTTTTGGGTAGTCGCGTGTTTGGTATTCTCTGTACATGGCCAGCCCATCTCAACCTAAGCAGTCTTATATGGGTTGAGATCTTTGGTGCTTCATAGATTTTGTACAGTTCTTCATTTTTCTTTATGCGCCATTCATCTCCTTCCTTCACAGGACCACATATTCGGCGTAGGACTCTCCTTTCGAAAACATCTAATGCTTCAGCGGATTTCACGGTCAGTGTCAGGGCCTCGCATCCGTAAGTCAACACAGTCCTAATGATTGTTTTATATAATGTCAATTTAGTTTTCCTGTGGACATTGCGAGACCTGAACACTGGCAATAAGGAGAAATAAGTTTTATTGCCTGCTGATATTCTTTTTTTGATTTCTACTTCCTCTTCATTATTTTCCGTAAGGAGAGATCCCAGATACGTAAATTGGTCAACTGTTTCAAATGAATGGTCGTCTGCCAGCTTTACGCTACCTCTTCTTCTTTGAGATGGATTTCGACTTTGGGCCATATATTTTGTTTTGCTCTCATTTATTTTCAAGCCCACTTCACATGCAGCAGTTTCCAATGGGGTGAAGACTTCTTTAATAGCTGCCAGGGATCTTCCGATGATATTAAGATCATCTGCGTACCCAACTATTTGGCTGCTCTTGAAACAAATGTTAGCGCTCGTGTCGACGGACGTTTGACGGACAACATGTTCTAGCACTATGTTGAAGAGAGTGGGAGCCAGACTATCCCCTTGTTTTAGCCCTTGAGAGATTGTAAACGCCTCACTAAGTTCCCCTCCCACCTTGACCTGGCTTCTTGTGTTGGTCATTGTTACTATGACAAGCCTAACTAGTTTAGAAGGGATCTGGAAATGAAGCAGAATTTCGTATAATTTCCTTCTGTCAATGCTGTCATAAGCTTGTTTAAAGTCGACAAATAATTGGTGTATATCAATGTCGAACTCCCAACACTTTCCCAGAATTTGACGTACCGTGAATAACTGATCAGTCGTTGATCTGTTTGCTCTAAAACCTGCCTGATATTCTCCTAGAATATTCTCCGCATATGGCTCTATTCTTTGTTTAAGTATGACTGTAAATATCTTGTAAGCAGTGCATAAAAGTGAGATACCTCTATAATTCTCACACTTTAGCTTGTCACCTTTTTTATAAATAGGGCATATAACGCTCGTCTGCCATTCGTTTGGGATCATTTCTAGGATCCATATTTTTGCAATCAGACTTTGTATTAGGGTTTTTAGGTGTGTATTCCCCTGTTTAAAGAGCTCGGCCGGTAGGTTATCTATTCCTGGTGCCTTGTTGTTCTTCAGCTTTTTCAGGGCTGCTGTGATTTCGATAGTTGTTGGTGGATTGGTTGATGGCAGGTTTTCATCTTGCGGTTCGTGGAGGGTAGTTGTATTCTCTTCTCTTGTATCATGGTTCGGATTGAGGAGTTGATGAAAGTATTCGCACCATCTTGATTTGATTTGTTCCTTAGATGAGATGATATCTCCATTGATATTCTTACACAGGCTAGTTCTGGGTTTGAAACCTTTCTTGAAAAAGTTTACACCCTTGTACGCCTCACGAGTATTATTATCAAGGAAGTCGTTTTCCATCTTCAACAAAACATTGTTTAGGAATTCTCTTTTTTTCTTTTTAATCAGTCTATTTGATTCCCTTCTGGCCTGTTCATATGCTTGTTGCTTGGCTCTTGTCTTTCTTTCAATGTATTGCTTTCTGAGAATATTTTTGTGCTGGATACTTCTCTCACATTCTTGATCAAACCATGGATTTCTGTTCTGTCTTGGTATGTTTCCTATACTGGACTCCGCTGATCTAATAATAGCATTCTTTATGTTATTCCAGTCTTCCTCGAGGTCGTCCTGTGTGGTTCCGTCACCTATTTGGGCTGGTAAGTTGGTTGTGAGGTTGCTGTGATACGACTCTATCCCGTCTAGTGTCTTTAGTGCCTCGCAATTAAATTTGGGTGCTGCAGATTGTTTGCAAAGTTTTATTTTGGCAATTCTGCATTTGTATGTGGCTACCACCATGTAGTGGTCTGAGTCGATGTTAGCCCCTCTGTAGGTTCTTACATTTGTTATGCTTGACGCCCCTCGTTTTTCAATCAGAACATGGTCGATCTGGTTATGGTGCCTGCCATTTGGTGAAGTCCACGTCCACTTATGAATGTCCTTTCGGGGGAAGAATGTTGAGGTGATGATCATATTACGTGATTCTGCAAAATCTGTCACCCTCAATCCATTGTTGCTCTCCCCATGCAGGCTGTTTTTCCCAGTGATGTGCTGTAGGGTGGGCTCTTTTCCTATTTTTGCATTAAAATCTCCTATAACCAATTTAGAGGGGATGGTATCATATACTTGTTCCAGTTTCTGATAGAAAGTGTCTTTTGTTGTTTCATCTTTGTCCTCAGTTTCTGCATGCACATTTAATATTGATATGTTAAAGAACCTTGATTTCATTCTTAGTACACATAGTCTTTCGTTTATTGGCTTGAATCCTATAACATAGTCTCTTGCTTTTTTACTAACAATAAATGCTACTCCAAACTCGTGGCGTCTCTCTTTTCCGCTTTGAAAAACTGTGTGGGTTCTTGTGTCATATGTTTCAGATCCCGTCCATCTGGTCTCTTGTACTGCCAACACATCTATATCATATTTTGTCATTTCTCTGGTTAACTCTCCTAAAGCTCCTGTCCTATACAAACTACGTACGTTCCATGTTGCAATTCTAATATCCTTTATTCCTTTGCCAGGTCGTTTCCGAGGTTCAGTAGCAGTCCGAGGCTCTGTATTCGGTTTCGTAATAAGTATTCTTTTACAGGGAGAGGTTATTAGCCTCTCGCCCAACCCCCTACTGGAGGTCAAGGGTTTTTCTGTAGGGGTTTTCCTTCCCTTAGCTGATGTTTCCAGTTTTATGGCGCCAAAAACTCGCCATCGCCCTCTCTCTATCAGCTGTGATTATCACATTACCAGGGTTTGCGACGAGGACGCTAGAGAGTAGGACTTGGTGGTGGTGTTGCTGTTGTTATGCAACTTGGCGTTTCTCGGCATTTATTGGTACTTGCCCTTTCAGCAAGAACAGGCACCACCGGGACCCTACCACCCTTTAAACCCTGCTCCTTATAGGGAGTTGATAGTGTATAAAAGATAACGAGACAATAAATTTGGAAAGAAATAAGTACAAGTGGGTTATAATTGTAATAAATAAGTAATATGTGGGCAATAATAGTAATAAATAAGTAATATGTGGGTTATAGCAATAAATTTGGATGTAAATAAGTACGAAACATGTATATTATAGCAATACATTTGGTAATTTCTATTTAATTATTTTTTCAGGGTATTATTTTGTTACACAATTGATAATCTGCCTCCAGAAACCAAACAAGCTGAAGTCAATCTAGCCATAGAAACATTATACAATATATTGCTTGATACAATGTCTGGCTTGGGACAAAAAATAATTTTAAACAAAGAAGAATTATTGCTGTTTTCTGCAGTTCATAGGTTGATATTTTGTTCATTTTTATATTGCATGTATGGACAATTATTTAAAATGCTTAAAATAAATGAAAGATGTACAGTACAATTTAGTTAATCCAGTGCTTCATTATTTATTTCTTCTATCTTTCTGTACATAATATAAAAAAATATATTGCATACTGGCGGGCCTATTGCCATTAGGAAATTTCTTCCAACCAACCAGAACTAACTATTAATCCAGCACATTCAGTAATCTGGCACTACGGATTATTTAAAAAGAAACATTAATTCATATTTTATTAGTAAGCTATTTTATACTAGTACTAGTGGACCCTACAGATGTTGTCCTGCCCCAACGTTGGCTTGCTTGCTATAAGAGTTCAGTGACATTCATATGTACAGAAAAATTATATTAATGAAACTCCTGTTTCGCATTTTGTTGCATATCTCAAATGTTATACTGTTTGCATAAGATCAGTCGTACATTTTTTTACATGTTTTTTCCACTGTTACGATTTATTATATGAATTGTGAATCTAAACCATCCCACTTAATCACACACAAAAATTTTATCAATATCGGTCTAGCCATTTAGAAGGAGATCAGTGACATACACACGTACAGAAGAATTATGTATATAAAGATTTTACTTGCATTCCAGTAATCCGAATATTCCATAATCCGGCACTCTTGTGGCTTCATGAGTGAAATTGTACTGTACTTCTTAACAGTTTTTATAATTTATTTAAAGTATGCTATTACATTTTTTTGCAAGCATGTCACTTTTTATTTGAAATATAATTTACATAATTTAATGCACTTATTGTTTTTTTTAGAAATATCTTGGAAGAAGCAAATAATAAGTTTTTGGAATTGAAAAATCTTATTATTGAATGCAGTCAAAAATTTATTTCAATGCAATTGGATTACAGAGAATTTTAGATTTTTGTTTTGTTAAGTTTTTGGGCATGTTAATTCTTTTATTGTTACATAATCATAACTTAAATTAATAAGTTTTCTTTTGTTTATATTAATTTCAAACCCATTTGATTATTATAATCTACAAATTACAAAAATTTAATTATTGTTTTAACAGAGATTTGTTAAAACTAAATAGTAAGTTTTATTTGTTACTTATATGAATTCAGGAAAAATAATTTATATAAAGATTCTGGCAAATAACTTGAATATTTTTGCTGTGGTGGAGGGCAGTTTTCAGTTTGCACATATACCAACCAATCAAAAGACCCAAATTAGTGCTCTGTGCAGCCCACATGATTTCTTAAGTTCATCATCATCAGCCTGTGTTTGCCCACTGTAGGACATAGGCCTCCCCTCTCCTTCTCCACTCCTCCCGTTCCTGTGCGACTCCCATCCACTGTGGTCCAACAAATCTTTTAACCTCTGATAGTGAGTTTTGGTATGATGTACATACCTATATGTAGTGAGTTATTTTAAATATAAAAATTTAAAATAAAAAGTATTACGTTTGACGACTCCTGACACAATAATTGGGTAAAAAAAAAGAAAAATTAAAATGCACCATTTTTCAAAGTTTATATTGAAAAATTGTATGATTTTTTCAAGTGTCTTTAACTATTTGTTGCGGTGTCAAAAACATTCGTACTTTAGTAAAAAAAATCTTCACTTCACTTCTCTACCCGTACCGGTACGGTCATATTTCGATTTGCAATGACATTTCCAGCCATATGGGTACGGCCATACTCACTTAGAGGTTAATGTCGTTCATCCATCTGTTAGGTGGTCGCCCTTGTGGTCTTTTCGTCCATCTATTGTCGGTCATTCTTGATATGTGTCCTGCCCATTTCCACTTCTGCATGGACATTCTCTCAACCACATCGGATAGTTTGGTCTGACTGCGTATCCAGTCATTCCTCTTCCTGTCTTCTAGTTTTATGGCCAACAATATCCTTTCCATTTTTCTTTTAGCTACACATAGCTTTTTGGCAGACAATTTGGTTGAGGTCGTAGTTTCCATGCCTGAAGTGAATACTGGCAGAATGCACTGCTCAAACACCCTTGATTTCAGGGAATTCAGTATGGGGCTACGAAAAGTGTTATCGAGTTTCCCAAAGGCCGCCTATGCGAGACTTATTATTCTCTCAATTTCGATGGTTTGATTGTCTCTGCCTAGAGTCATCTTATGTCCAAGGTATATATAGTGGTCAACCTCTTCTGGAAGGCAATAATTATTGCTTGTGTCCAAGTCCAAGTTTGTCATTATTTTTGTTTTCTTGACATTCATTTTTAAACCAATTGAAGCAGATATACCTTTCAGTTGGCTAATCATTTCCACCATTTCATCTACATCTTCTGAGATTAACACAATGTCATCGGCGAATCGCAAATTGTTTCTTAAGTTTTTTTGCTTAAAACTGTACTTAAAATAATATTATAAGTACTATATTATGTACAGAAAATATTTTTGACTATGTATAGGTGTGCAAAGAAATAAGTAGTTAATTGTTTTCTGATCTCTTATTATTTCCTTTGTAGGGAATTTTTACATGTTTGATTTCACATAAAAGATAATAAGGTTCATAACTAAAAATAAATTAATATATCATGTAATCAATTATATAAACATACCTTCTGTATAATAAGTATTGTTGGTGACTTTTATTTGTGTTACAGTTCAAAATGTTCCCTTGTTAAAAAAAATAGGTTATTCAACATTCTGATTAAAAATTACTGTCAACGAAATATTCTTGTTATCACTTGTTATCAAATAAATAAATATGTAGATCATGTAAAATCTCACTGCATGTATTCAAAAATTATTTTCCCTTATTTTACTTTGTAGTTCTTTTCTGTCTCAGATTTTTTCTATTGCCTTAGTAAAATTAGTAAACTCTGGCAGTTGTAAACATAAGGTGTTATTTATATTTATTTTCAACATGATTTCAATCAATTGTTTTATTTATATGCTTTAAAATTGTTTTTTTCCAGTTTTTTCTTTTTTCAAGTTGTACTGAGTTGTATTGTTATTCCAACAATTGATAGGACTATATTATAATCATTATTCAATTCATCCAACTGTCAAATTTGCTCAGGAGAATTTATTTTTCTTATCACATAGACAAGATCCGCGAAATTTTGTATGGCCAGGTCTACATTTTTCATGGTTTTTACAACTTTGAAGTCAAAAAATACCAAATTGAGGCTTCTAAAAATTGATTTTTTTTTCAGTCAGGGATTATTAACATTTGATTTTTTATTTTATATTTTTACATATTTCAAAAACTATAAAAGCTAGAATGCTGAAATATTGTATAAGGGTTAGTGTCCTTACAAGCGGACCGGATGCAGCGCATCAGCCGGATTTTAGTATTCTATATAGAAATTTAGTATTCCTCCTAGCACCAACGTCTTTGCTAGGAGGCAAAAATCCGAACCGTCCACTCTGTTTCTGTGGACGATAAGCTTAAATATAGACAAATACAATATCTAAAACTTGTTTTAATGAAAAATTGTCTATGTTTCCATTTTTTTTAATATCAATCTTTTTTAAAAATATTTGTAAAAATTGAATTTTGTGACGACATTGTTCCATACAATTTGTATGTCAGAATACACAATATCTATGAGAATTTTTATAATTTGATACCTAATCTTCATACATACATGCATAACATCAAGCTTACCTATTCGGGGTAGGAAAAAAAGGTATCCTGACATTCATGTTTTGTATAGGAAAACAAAATATTGTAATGAATTCAATAAATTGGATTTAATTTTTTCTAGTTTGGTACATTAATTTATATTTATTTATAACATACATGGATATTTATGTATTCATACACATACTATCGCCATTGACAGCAGTATTTCACGAGTTACATGCAACTAGTAATGTTTACAAATTCTGCAAGCATAATCTTTGTTACATTATAAATATATTATATTGCACATGTCATCTGAATATAAATGTATGTAGGTGAAGAATAAAGACATTAAAATTTGGTCAAATAAACCAATGAAATTTACATTATTTTATGGATGTAAAATATAATAAAATAGGAATTATATTCCTAGTTTTGAGTCATTTTTCTTACTTTTATATTGTAAAATATTTATGTAAATTACAAAAATAAAAGTGATGTGTCAATACCTACATATTCTTTTTATTATTTAGTTGATTTATTAAAAAAAATGTGTCCCCATGAAACTTTTTTCTATGTTGGGATAGGCAAAAGTTCCCATCTTAATATATGTTTTTTCCCTGATTTACACCTATGGATAGACTCGTTCACATGTTTTTTTTTATTATTTCGCCCAAACATTACAATTTCTCAAAAAATTTATTTGTTTGGTTATGTACCGACATTTCCATAGTCCAACTGCCAATTTGTTGTTTTCCATGTTATCCAACTGCCAATTTGTTCAAGAAAATTTATTTCTCTTAACATATAGATGGGTGGTGGCAGAGTGGTTAGCGCGCTGGGTTTGTTATCCAGGGGTCTCGAATTCGAATCCTGCTATGACTGATTTCCTTCACCTATAGAACAAGCATTTATACTTAGTTAAGGGGAATGTATATGTACTTGTTTCAAGTATATATTCATTCTTTTTTAAAAAATGAAATGTAATATCAAATGAAATTATTTTGAAAACCAAAAAAATATTAAGAGAATGTATGAGGATGTACAATTGTACATGTACTTGTTACAAGGACATTTTCATTCTTTTTTGCAAAAAAGTCCAACTGTCAATTTGTTCAAGAGAATTTATTTATCTTATTATATCGACATAGTTTCAAGCCAAAACCTGCGAGATTTTGTATGGCCAGTTCTACATTTTTCATGGTATTTCAACTTTGAAGTCGAAAAACGCCAACTTGGAGGTTTTTCAAAATAAATGTTACGAAAAGGCATATTTATATAGACCTACAAAACTTTTATACTCAGAATTTTAAATTTTTGTTCTAGTCGGGGATTGTCCACATTTTAATTTTATATTTCCACATTATCTCAACAAATATAAAAGCTGAAAATCTGTACAAATATCGACGAATATAATATCTAAAACCGTTTTTCACGAATAAGTTGCAGAGTTTCTCAAACTTTTTTTACTAAGAAAAACATTTTTTACGACAAATTTATGAGTTAGATGCCTATATATTTTCAAAATTCTTAAAAATATCAAATTAAGCCAAAACACTCCAACTAGATAATTTATTTTTTTATAATAAATGCATTCATTTAAGCAGTACACCTTAATATTTTTTAATAATTTTTGTAAAAAATTTATTTAGCAACGACATTGTTTCATAAAAATTTGTAAGTCAGAATACACAATATCTATGGGGACTGGATAGTTTGATACTTAATATCCATACAAACCATCGAGCTGCTTACTTACATATTCAGGGTAAAAAAAGACTGACCTCCACAGTATCTGATCCTGACATACATGTTTGTATAGAAAACAAAATATCTGAAAATATTCAATAATTTAGATTTAAGAGTTTATAGTTTGGTACGGATTCTTCAACTATACATACTATCACCATCGACAGTTGGAGCTCATGTGTAACATGCAACTAGTATTAAAATTAATAGAATAAATTTTATCAAATTGAGATAATATACAAAATTTAACAGAAAAAGTAACAAGGGATTGGGGTCGTCTAAGAAAATGATGACACGACCATATGAACGATATTCTGAAAGAGGGAAATGTAAGAAACTTAAATATTGATGAGGTTATGAATGTGTGTCAAGATAGAAAAATGTGGCTTTTGGTTCTCTTTGCCTATCCCATAAGGGACATGATATGTAACAAACGAATGATTGTTTAGGAAGTATTTTATAATATAGAGAAAAACACCGATTGGATATAGGATCTTTCCTCATAATATTTTTTGAATACCGCCATTTACAAATTTCCTTGTATTTTTTTTATTCTTTATGACGTCATAATATAATAATCGTAGCTGTAATTCCTACAGACAGATTTATTTTTTTATATGGCAACCCAGTATTTTTTATATGGCAACCCAGTAATTTCTAAGCACAAATGTATGGCAACACACAAACTTCTACGAACGTAAGTAAGGATTATTATGGTAACACATCAAATGTTGACAAAAGTGTCTATTTGTCGACACAGATTTTTCGTTTGACAGCTATCAGCTGTTTTTTTGTGTCGGTTCTTGGCCGGTCGATCGATTTTTTTTATCGAACTTTGTATGGCTATAATAATTAAAAACAGTTTTGTTTAGGTGTTTATTTAAAACTTATATGATTTAGTTTCCTAAATTGCAAGGCATAATTCTAATTTATGTTCTATGAAAACTGTTGACACGTAATAAGACCTCTCGTCAAAACTTGGTTCGATTGTCAAATTGATTTTAAAAGTAAATACGCCTACGGCAGTTCTAATACTGGCCAATATGGGCGACCGCTCATCTCTCCTATTCACAGAAATATTCCTTCTCAAACGAAAATAGAATTTAAAAATTGTTATACGTAATTACCGTAAGTGAAATGTTATCCCGTTTTTATTCTCTGATGAAGATTTGTATACACTCTGATTGAACAAAATGTCATTTTCATACATTAATAACTGTTTTATTAAACAAAGTGCCCACTTGTGATGTTTTCACAGCAACTTTGAATATATATGCCGGTTGAATGGTAAATTTGACATATTTGAAGTTTCAGAGATGAGGTTTTATCAAAGCTGACTCCGTAGATAGCTGTACAGTAAGTAAATATAATACGATCATGAATGGCAAGCTTGAATCGCTGATCTATACTGGAGCCATCGTAAGATGGCGTTTCCGATAGATTGTTATAGTGTTGTGAGACACTTAAAATCATTAACAAAAAAATACAGTTGGATAAATTATTTTTAACATACAAAAAATATTAACAATTCCACTATAATATGAAACCCTGTTGTATTATTATCATGTGAATCCAAACATCAAATAAAATGGAAAATGGAAGTGATGCAGAAGTCTTAAAGAAGTGATGCAGCAGAACAAGCTAAAATATAGAGATATAGGAGTTAGTAAAAAATAAATTAAGTATATAAATGACAGTTTCGTTATTATGCTAGTTTGTCTAAGTTTATTTGTATTTTGTATTTATTGAAATATTGAGATGCAACAGACAAAAATAGAGATGAATAAGTTAGTAAAGAAACTAAATGGCAGTTTCGTAATTATTAGAGTAAGCGAGTTTATTTTTATTTATGGAAATGTTAAGAAAAACGAAAGTACTGTTCCTTTTAGTTATTCGAAATTAGTACGTTTGCTATTTGATTTTTTTTTTCATTAGTTTATAGCCGTTTATATATATATTTTTTTCATTAGTTTATGCTGTCCACACTTTTTTTTTTTTTTTTTTGTGTCTGGCAACACCATTTTCTGTGCCGATATATATCCATTGCCTATAATAATACTTCGTATTTGGCGACTTTATTTGTAACCTGGTAAACTTTTTTTTTTGGAATCAAAATTAATTTAGTGGTAACATTATAGCTATTTCTTAGATCTGTCAAATTTTAAATACAAAAATATTTGTGGTTATGTTTCATTCGCGCCGATTATACATTATTTACTCTAAACAGTCTATTTCTACTTTCTTTTATTTACATTAAAAATGTTTAGTTTAAATTGTACTAAGTTTTGTAGAAATGTTTTACAAAAATCGTTTAGTACGGGTAAAGTTCCTATAATATCATGTAAACGCAAGCAGTTTGATTTTTACGGTGTAATGTCATCAAAGTCAAGTATTGCGTTGGCTAGTGATGGCTGGCAGCATAAAAATTCTAGAGGAGATTATTTTATTGTTCACAGAATACCAGGGTTCACAAATGTATCTGATTCCAAAAAGTTCAACGAAATTGGTATATGTGACGAGATCACAAATGTTCTTGAGAATAAAAACATATCTTCACCTACAAATATACAGATCAAAAGTATTCCTGTGGTACTTGATGGGAAAAATTGTTTGATCACAGCAGAAACTGGATGTGGGAAAACGTATGCATATTTATTGCCTCTTTTACAACAAGTTATGTATTGGAAAGCAAAGAAAAAGGAAAGGCCTTTAAATACACCTCTGGCTCTTATATTATCTCCCAATCGAGAACTGTGTAAGTATTTAAGGGATAAAATTCATTATAGTTATTTGCATTTCTTGATGTATCCATTTTTATCTTGGGAAATTTGAATTTTGTCATATTACCTCTAATAATGTCATAACATCACTGAATAATTAGGCTAACTGATAATTTATCTTCAATCTGTTATTTCAGCTTATCAGATATATGAAGTTGCTAAAGAAATTTGCAAAGCACTTAATATAGACGTAAAACATTTGACTGGTGGAGGTCTTAAAAAGAAAATGCTTAATCCCACATTCGAGAATACAGATATTTTGATTGCTACACCTGGAGCTTTGAGTAAACTTGTTACCACGGGAATATATAAAATAAACCACAGTCAACATGTTGTTTTAGATGAAGCTGATTCTTTATTAGATGATTCGTTCATTGATAAAATGACCTATTTACTAAAAAGAATTATTGTGAGTATTTGATATTTAATTTTTCACAATTAATACTGGTATGGTTACTTAATTTACAAGAATTGATACATCAATCAATGTTGTATCTTACAAAATAAAATTTTATCAATTTTAATCTTTTAATTAGATTAATGCACTTTTAAATATAGGTATTTAAAAAAAAATACATCAAAAATATTTCGTGTTCAGATTAAATTAAGTATTGTAAAGGAAATAAAATAAAAGTCTTGATTACAAAATCCTTTTAAATCCGAACTGTTTTTTTTTAATGCGTTTGGGAAAGTGTGAGGATTGTCTAGTTTTCATTGTCTCATTAATGCTTTTGAAATGGTGTTCAAAATAATGAGGCTTATTTTTTAATATCTTATGAACGATGTATTTATTTCAATTATAAAAAAAACATAATGTAAATGAATAAATATTAAAAAATGCTTTTGAGTAATTTTAATACACACTTCTTCTTTTTAAAAAGGTTTCTCATGAGAAATATATAAATATTCATATATCTAGTTTCTTTTTAAAAAGGTTTCTCATGAGATATATATAAATATTCATATAGCTAGTTTCCTGTTTTTTTTTTTCAGTTTTCTCAATCCGATCAATTCAATGGGTGTCAGTTAACATTAGTTAGTGCTACAATTCCAAGAGACGCTTCTGAAATATTAGGTCCAGCCACTTCAATAGAACATTTTAAGAAAATTATTTCTGAAGACATTCATAAAACATTACCTCATGTTCCACAAAGGTTTGTAATTATTGATTACTCAGTCTGCTCATATTAGTTGTATTTACCTACAGTAAACTATCTCTGGAAATAATTTGTTTTTAATATCAGTGTAATAATTATTAAATTTATCTGATTTATAATCATACTTCAGCGGAGCATACTCCTATCAGCGGAGACCTATAATTGGCTGTTTAGTTGTTATCCTAATTGAAAAACTGTAATGGATAGCTGTTGGTCTCCAAAAGAATAAAAAAAATACTTAATAATAATAATGAACACTTCCTTGCACCCTGCGCAAGTGGCGAGTTTATTGCCGTATGGGAATTTCTTCCAACTAACCAGTGTTTCCAGCCCAGAGAAGCAATATTTGCGTGAGAAATGAATTTAAATAAATTTCTCCTCTGCTGGGAATCGAACCCAGGATGCCCGCACAGAATTCGAACGGCTTACCAACTGTGCCACGGCGGTCAGCACAGTTGGTAAGCTGGTAATACTTATGTCCATTGTTTTTAGAAATCATTTACAGTAGGTAGGTATTAAGCATTTTCTTCATAAGTAGTTGAAATGAAATAAATAAAAATATTTATTTATTGAAAATAAATATGTATGTGCTATTTTTATAGGATTTGTTTATGTATTTCTGTAATATGATATTAATTTATTGTATAATTGCAATTAACTTGAAAGATCAAGTAGACTGTGCAGAGCGCAAATAAGATTTTTATTGCCTGGTTGGTATCTGCGCAAATCGTCCTCCCCTCTGAAATATGTCAAGATATTTGCGGATAACTATACATACTCTGTACTTTTTGTGTTTCTTCACTGTTTATTCATCAACAACATAGGTGATGATGATTTAGTTTTTTACTATACAACTGTCTCTCTATGACATCTTTAGCCCTAAGGACATCTCAGTTCCCCCCACTGATAAGTTAGTTATATTTTGTTTTGGTTATATATCAGGTTACAATCTTGGTTCCATTGCTGAGAGACAGTCCATTAAATTAAATCTCTAGATTTTTAACATCCTCGAGTTAAGATTTTACAATAAAAAAAATAATGGGCATTTTTCTATAAAGTTAGACATTTCTTGAAGAAAACTTTCAACAAAAATACTGAACTTTAAAAAGAAAAAAATCTCTTGTTTTAAGAAACAAGACAATCTACATGAACAATCTTATGAACGAGGAACGAGTTCAGACATTTTTTTGTGTGGGATATGATATCTGATATATAATGTCTTACTTTAAAATACCATATGAAAAAACCAAGGTTTGTCTTGATAGTATATATTAGTTTTTGAAACATGAGTAGGGTCACCTGAATAACAATAATGGCACGTGTGGTTAGTTTACTGCCATTCATATTTCTTCCAAGTAATCAGTATTTCCAGTGCGGAAAAACAAATATTTTGTGAGAAATAATTCAAATTAATTTCTCCTCTGCTGTGGATTGAACCCAGGACATCTGCATAGAAGTCAAATGTCTTACCAACTATGCCACGGCGGTCGACATATTCATACATATTATATTCTAGTAGAATTTAAAATATCTTGGAAATTCATCAAACTATTTGTGTTGTTTTTTTGTATTGCATTATAGTTAATGATATTTTGTAAAACAATATAAGAAGGATGTTTTTATAAATATTATGTATTTTTACAGTTTTCTTTGTTTTAGATTTCTTCGTATTGGTTTATCACAAAAACCCATTGAGTTGTTAAAACTTGTAAGATCTGACGTAAATAAAAAATATCCGCTGTTGATATTTTCAAACAAATCAGAAACATGTAAATGGATTTCAATGTTTTTAAATGAAAATGGAATAAATTGTGATAATTTAAATGCTGACATGCCAGCAATTATGAGGCTTCAAAAATATGAAAAATTTTACAGGGGCGAAGTAGATGTTCTGTCTTGCACTGATATTATCTCTCGTGGAATGGATACTGTAAGGGTGAGTTGTATTCGTACACAACATAATATGTTATGTATTATTTGAATGTTTTAAACATTTAACATATTTTAACAAAAGCTTGGACATTTGTTTAAAATTAATTTGAAATAAATATTTTTTAAATCATTTAAAGTATTTTTACAATTCATATTATTATCTCTTTGATACTGTTTCATTGTTTTCCATTTACTGTAAATAATATAATTGTGTTCCTGTTAAACATTATATAGGTTATTCGCAGATTTATTAATTATAATCTTTCTAATTATAATAAACAAAACCTTGTTACTATTTGAATTTTCTAATGCAGGTTTAGTTTAATTTATTGTTTAAAAGTCAATTTTTCCGTCTCAATAAAAGAGAATTTTAAATTTGTGGATTCTTTTTTATTAAATATTAACTGTAGAAATATGTGGGGCAGTATCTTTTATTGTGATCATTTATGTTTTGATAACTGGAATTATATATATATTTTTTTCTCTACTATGATTTTATAATAATTATATTTATTTAGGTTCATTTTCTATTCATATATTTTTCAGACATATTATTATGAAATTTAGAAAGCCATATATTAAAATATGTTAAGAAATTTAATGAAAATAATGTTTGGCTCAACCTTCATTCTTTCTGGATACATCTTGTTATTCCTGCACCAAATAATTTTGTTTGTGTTTCTTTTAGGTTAAACATGTAATCAATTATGAATTTCCATTGAATACTTCAGATTACATTCACAGATGTGGTCGTATTGGTCGTATAGGAAGTTCACCAGATTGTTTTGTGACAAATTTTGTATCAACCCATGAAGAAGTGAAAGTTGTTGAGAGAATAGAACGATCTATTCGAGAGATGACCACATTACCTAGTGTTAATGCAAATATTAAAAAGGTTATTAGAGATCGTGTGATTAGAAATATATCTAAAGCTGAAAAACAACTACTATCTATGCATACATAGTTTTATGATTTTAATTATAAGGGCACATTTTTTAGTATTAAAAATATTGAAGATTAAGATATTTTATTATTTGATCAAATTGAATAAAAAAAATTGTAGTTAATATATTTTCTATTTTTGAAAGCCTAATCTAAGATGCCGTATAAATAGTCAAGCATATTACTGTATTGTTGCACTGCCATAGAAAAGGGTTACCTAGTTGGGCAGCATTAGTCTACTTGTTTGTGTCATTGTAAAATATGGTGCGATAAAAAAATAAATAAAAAAAAAATAGTTTACGATACATAAATTGAGAATTCTCATCGTGGATTTAAGTGGTTTGCGCGTATCAAGCAAAAAAACAAATTTACACTCAGCGCACCCACGTGACATACCTACTCAAGATGTTTGCCGCAAACTATATCTGTATATTTATTATTGATTTTTTTAAAATAATAATATGTAAAAGAAAAACAAATTCTATTAAAGATTTTAATGGTAAATTACATAATTTGGTCTAACACTTTTTCATTTAAATGAGATTTTAGGAAAGAGATGTTTCACTATTGTCTTTACGTATATATTTGGCGTGTGGTCCCTCTATCTCGATATCCAGTTGACTCAAGGGTATCCCAAAATCTCCTGTGGCCCATACGTCAGTGTTGGGGCTTGCAGTTGCAACACTTTGTCTCGGTGAATAATACACATTGGATGGAATATAAGAAACCGATAGTAGACCACTTCCACGTCTACTTCCTGGAAGTGTAAGTGTAGCATCTTCCATTGATTTCCATCTTCCTCCCATCACATGACTAATAGACGGTCTTTTAGAATTAGATTTATTTGGTTGTGGTTGATGGCTGCTGCGTCTTATATTAGTACTTAAATTACTGATACTCAACGGTGTACACGAGCTGGCTGAACTAGCTTTTCTTTGGTCTTCTAGTGTTGATAAACTACATGTTGGAACAATTTTATGTGGGAATCTAGGAGACCCTTTTGCTCTGTCTTTAAATGATAAAACAGGTTGGGAATTTTGGTGAGTGATTGATGGTCTTCTTTGATTAGGGGGTAGTTGAAAGTTAACTCTTGGTTCATTTTCTGTCGTGAGTTTTTGACAAATTATATTTTTTGAAGTTGAACATTCTGTATTTGATTGCATGGATGTTTCTCTAATGTCTTGTTCATAAATTTCATCTGTTAAAATATTGATTGTTGGGCCACTATGAGCAAATGATTCTTTACAAAGATCAGTAGTGGGTGCATGAACATCTAAAGTGTTACAGGATAAAACCATATTTTGTTTTTGTGTATTTGGAACAAG